>OU015747.1:86833558-86848252 GCA_907169655.1 Acomys percivali | reverse complement strand
AAGAGCCTGGACAGAGATCCTGCAAACCCTGAGAGACCACAGATGCCAGGCCAGACTACTTTACCCAGCAAAACTATCAATAACCATTGATGGAGAAAACAAAATATTCCATGACAAAAACAAATTCAAACAGTACCTAGCCACAAATCCAGCTTTACAGAAGGTACTAGAAGGAAAACTCCATCCCAAAGGGTCAAGCTACAACCAAAACTACTCAGGAAATAGGTAACTATACCATGGCAAAAACACAGCTACACAAACACTCGATTGGAAACAACATCAAAATTAAGACTTTTTTTTTTTAATTAAGACTCTTAACAGTCACTGGTCGTTAATATCTCTCAACATCAATGGTCTCAATTCTCCAGTAAAAAGACACAGACTTAGTGAATGGGTGCATAAACAAGATCAAACATTCTTCTGCATTCAAGAAACACATCTCACCTATAACGATAGGCATTACCTCAGGGTAAAAGGTTGGAAAAAAATATTCCAAGCAAATGGTCACAAGAAGCAAGCAGGCGTAGCCATTTTAATATCAAACAAGATAGACTTTCAACCAAAATTAATCAAAAGGGATGCAGAAGGACACTTCATACTCATCAAAGGTAAAGTCAACCAAGATGACATCACAATTCTGAACATCTATGCTCCCAGTACAAGGGCACTTACATTTGTAAAAGATCTGCTAAAAAAAACTTAAACCACACATTGATCTCCACACAATAATAGTGGGAGACTTCAACACCCCACTCTCACTGAAGGATAAGTCATTGAAACAGAAACTAAGCCAAGAAATAACATCATTAACCAATGCCATGGGTCAAATGGATCTAACAGGTATCTATAGAACCTTTCACCCAAACAAGAAAGAATATACCTTCTTCTCTGCACCCTATGGAACCTTCTCCAAAATTGATCCCATCATAGGTCACAAAGCAGGCCTCAACAGATACAAGAGGATTGAAATAATACCTTGTATCCTATTAGATCACCATGCTCTTAGACTGCAATTCAACAACAACAGAAACAACAAAAAGCCTACACGTACGTGGAAACTAAACAACTCGCTGCTAGATGACACATGGGTCAGGGAACAAATAAAGAAAGAAATCAAGGAGTTTCTGAAATTCAATGAAAATGAGGGAACAACATACCCAAATTTGTGGGATACATTGAAAGCAGTGTTAAGAGGAAAATTCATAGCACTAAGTGCCTTTAAAAAGAAATCGGAAACATCGCACAACGTAACAAAACAGCTGGAAGCCCTAGAAGAAAAAGAAGCAGAAACACCCAAAAGGAGTAGATGTCTGGAAATAATCAAACTCAGGGCTGAAATTAACAAATTAGAAACAAAGAAAAGAGTCCAAAGAATCAACAAAACCAAGAGCTGGTTCTTTGAGAAAATCAACAAGATAGACAGACCGTTAGCCAAACTAACTAAAAGGCAGAGAGACAGTATTGAAATCAACAAAATCAGAAATGAAAAGTGAGACATAACAACAGACACTGAAGAAATACAAAGAATCATAAGATCCTACTTTGAAGGCATATATGCCACAAAATTTGAAAATCTAAGGGAAATGGATGATTTTCTTGATTAATTTCATTTGCCAAAGTTGAGTGAAGAACAGATAAACAAGCTAAATAGTCCCATTTCCCCTACAGAAATAGAAGCAATCATGGATGGTCTCCCAACCAAAAAAAAAAAAAAGCCCAGTGCCAGATGGTTTCAGTGCAGAATTCTACCAGACCTTCAAAGGTGATCTAATACCGATACTCTTCAAGCTACTCCAAAACATAGAATTGGATGGAACATTACCAAATTCATTCTATGAGGCCATAGTCACGTTGATACCTAAACCTCACAAAGACTCAACAAATAAAGAGAATTTCAGACCAATTTCTCTTATGAACATCGACGCAAAAATACTAAATAAAATTCTTGCAAAACAAATACAAGAACACATAAAGGATATCATTCATCATGACCAAGTAGGCTTCATTCCAGGCATGCAGGGATGGTTTAATATACGGAAATCCATCAATGTAATCCACCATATAAACAAACTGAAAATAAAAAACCACCTGATCATCTCTTTAGATGCAGAGAAAGCATTTGATAAAATCCAACACCCATTCATGTTTAAAGTTTTAGAGAGATCGGGGATACAAGGCACTTTCGTCAACATAATAAAGGCTATATACAGCCAGCCAATAGCCAAAATCAAAGTAAATAATGAGATACTCAAGGAAATTCCTCTAAAATCGGGAACAAGGCAAGGCTGCCCACTCTCTCCATATCTCTTCAATATAGTACTCGAAGTTCTAGCCAGAGCAATAAGACAACAAAAGGAGATCAAGGGTATCCAAATGGGAAAGGAGGAAGTCAAACTATCCCTATTTGCAAATGATATGATAGTGTACATAAGTGACCCTCAAAATTCCACCAGAGAACTCCTACAGCTGATAAACACTTTCAGCAATTTGGCTGGATACAAAATTAACTCAAAAAAGTCTGTAGCCTTCCTATACACAAATGACAAGCTTGCAGAGGAAGAAATTAGGAAAGCCATACCCTTCACATTAGCCACAAGCAATATAAAATATCTAGGAGTTACTCTAACTAAGCAAGTGAAGGACTTGTTTGAAAAAAATTTCAAAACTCTGAAGGAGATTGAAGATGACATGAGAAGATGGAAGGATCTTCCTTGCTCATGGATTGGGAGAATTAACATAGTAAAAATGGCCATCCTACCAAAAGCAATCTACAGATTCAATGCAATCCCTATCAAAATACCTACACAATTTTTTAAAGACATTGAAAGTTCAATTCTGAAGTTCATATGGAAAAACAAAAAACCCAGAATAGCAAAAATGATCTTGTACAATAAAAGGTGCTGCGGAGGAATCTCCATACCTGATTTCAAATTGTACTATAAAGCAACTGTAATTAAAACAGCATGGTACTGGCCCAGCAACAGGCTGGTTGATCAGTGGAATCGAATTGAAGACCCAGATATGAATCCACACACATATGGTCACTTGATTTTTGACAAAGAAGCCAAATCCATTCAATGGAAAAAGGATAACATCTTCAACAAATGGTGCTGGTCTAACTGGATGTCTATGTGTAAAAAAATGCAACTGGACCCATATTTGTCACCTTGCACAAAACTCAAATCCAAGTGGATTAAAGACTTCAACATAAAACCAGAGACACTAAGTCAGTTCGAAGAAAAAGTGGGGAAGAGCCTGGAACATATTGGCACAGGAGACAACTTCCTGAACAGAACACCAACAGCCCAGGCCTTAATGTCAACAATTAATAAATGGGACCTCATGAGGCTGAGAAGCTTCTGTAAGGCTAGAGACACTGTCAAGAGAACAAAGCAACAGCCTACAGACTGGGAAAAGATCTTCACCAACCCTACATCTGACAAAGGTCTAATATCCAAAATATATAAAGAACTCAAGAAATTAAACACCACCAAACCAAATAACCCAATTGAGAAATGGGGCTTGGAACTAAACAGAGAATTCTCAACAGAAGAATATCAAATGGCTGAGAAACACTTAAAGAAATGCTCAACCTCCTTAGTCATCAGGAAAATGCAAATCAAAACAACTCTGAGATTCCATCTTACACCCATCAGAATGGCTAAGATCAAAAACTCAAGCGACACCACATGCTGGAGAGGATGTGGGGAGAGAGGAACACTCCTTCATTGCTGGTGGAATGCAAACTAGTACAACCACTTTGGAAATCTATTTGGTGCTATCTCAGAAAACTGGGAATAGGGCTTCTTCAAGACCCCGCTATTCCACTCCTTGGAATATACCCAGAAGATGCACCAGCACACAGCAAGAAAATTTGCTCAACCATGTTCATAGCAGCCTTGTTCATAATAGCCAGATCATGGAAACAGCCTAAATGTCCCTCAGTAGAAGAATGGATAAAGAAACTGTGGTACATATACACTATGGAATTCTACTCAGCTATTAAAAACAAGGAATTCCCGAAATTTGTGGACAAATGGATTGAGCTAGAAATGATCATAATGAGTGAGTTAACCCAGAAGCAGAAAGACTCAAATGGTATACACTCACTTATATCTGCATACTAGCCCAATGGGCATGTCCCATGAAAGCCTTCCCTTACCAGGAAACTGGGACAGAGGAGAGGACATCGTATTGGGACTCTAGATGAGAGAACCATGTGAGAATAGCAATGTAGAAGGATCCAGAGGGTCCTAGAAACCTACAAGTAGAACATTATGATAGGCAGATTTGGGCCAAGGGGTCCCGCTCAAACTAAGGCACTAGCCAAGGACAATACAGGCGGTAAAATTTAAACCCCTACCCAGATCTAGCCCATGGACAGGACAGTCTCCACACTTGAGTGGAGAGAGGGATATGACTTTCTCATGTACTCTGGTGCCTCACATTTGACTATGTCTCCTGGAGGGGGAGACCTGGTGGCACTCAGAGGAAGGAGAGCAGGTCACTGAGAAGAGACTTGATACCCTATGATCATATACAGGGGGAGGTAATCCCTCTCAGGAACAGTCATAGGGGAGAGGAATAAGGGGAAAATGGGAGGGAGGGGAGAATGGGAGGATACAAGGGAAGGGATAACCATAGAGATGTAACAAGAATAAATTAATAAAAAAAAAAAGAAAGAAAGAAGAAGAAAGTCAGTTTACCTAATGACAGAAACCTAAGTTGGTGAAAACTATTCGTTTATGTGGCTAAGCATATTAACATTTCCACACTGCAAAACAAAAGGAAGAGACATCAGGTAGTTTTCTCAGTTCTGTGACCAGATATCTGGCAGAAACAGCTTATAGAAGGCAGCATTCAGTCTGCCTCATGGTCTCTGGGTTCTCAGTCCATAGTTGCCTGGCCTCATGCATGTGGAAAATGAAGCTTCCTCATACATGATGGGCAATAGCAAAGAGGGGATGGGAGACAAGCATCACCTCGGCCAGCCTTTCTTCAGCCTCTCCACCTCCTCCTCATAGTATGTTAGCACATTATGATTCCGTCAAGGTTGAGTCCTCAAGATCTGTCAGTGGAAACACCTTAATGCACACACCCAGAAGCAAGCTGCACTATCCCCCAAATGATTTCACTCTCAGGAGAATTAAGCATCTTAGAGCCCGTCCCTAGACACTTGATGGACTATCTCCTGATAGACACAAATAAAGAGAGAATTCTGAAAACAGCAAAAGCGACAACCACGGCAAATAAAAAGTACACGTTTAGAAGCAGAATGCTCTTCAGGAACAATGTGGTGCAGAGGAGATATTGGAATGACATTCAAACTGTTGACGGGGTGAGGGGGGAGAGGAATGCTAAGGATTTTATATCTAGCAAGACCATCCATCAAAACTGAAAGAGAAATAAGACTTTTTCAAGTAAAGGAAAAGCAAAAATAATTCATTGCCAGGAGAATTTCACTACACAGGGTACCAAAGTGTCCTTTAGATGATGGAAGGAAAGTAACAAAAAATGATAACTTGCCCTACACAGGAGATATGAAGAGCACAGGGAACAGTAAGTGGGGGGATGGATGCCTCAAACAACCAAACATACAAACACACAACCAGATACTAATTTTTCTTAATTTCTTCAAGGCTTAGAATATTTTAAGGAAACTATGCACCTACACTTTGGGGCTTAAATTTTATGGACAGCACCAAAAGAACATACATTTATGTTAGATTAGCATAAATTAGTGATGCATATTAAATACCTAACTGCTTCAAAAAGCGTAAGAACTCGACTAAAAGTTAAAGACTGGGTGATATGATTATTAAAATATGTAGAGGGTAGGGATATGGCTCAGTGAGTAAGGACACCTGTTGCCCATCATGGGGACCTGAGTTCAAATCTTACATAAAAAGTTGGGCATGTACCTACACTCCCAGTGAGGGACAGTGACAGGGGATCACAGTACTTGCTGGGTGCCAGCCAAGCTCCAGTTCAGTGAGAGAATCTGTCTCTAGCGAATAAGGTAGAAAGCAATATCTACATTATCCTTGGGTTTCTGCATATGCACACACAAGCATATGTACTTTCAGACACATATGTGTGCACTATAAATATATATATACCACCTACACTGCGCATCCACCCACAAGCATTCCCCCATGAATGTGCATATGCTTAAGATAAAATATGTAGTTATAGAAATCAGCTAGATTCCATTTCTAAATCCAAATATATCAATTATGATATTAAATGTGAGTTCAATGAACACTAAACAGCAGAGACACTGGTGTCTAGAAACAGTTCGGGTCCTCTGAAATCAGTGTGCACACACTCTTCTAACAGCCTCATCTCACAGGACTCTCTAAAGGCATGCTGCTTAAGCTCTGAAGCATGGCTCAAGTCGGCTGATCCTCTAGGATCCAGGAACTGCATATGGTTCCCCAGGCTGGCCACACTGTGGAGAGTCCTGGGACTCACTGGCATGTTCTGGGACTCATTGGTGTTTTCTGGGACTCATTGGTGTGTTCTGGGACTCACTGGTATGTTCTAGGACTCACTGGTGCGTTTTGAGACTTACTGGTGTTTTCTGGGACTCACTGGTGTGTTCTGGGACTCACTGGTGTTTTCTGGGACTCACTGGTGTGTTTTGGGACTCACTGGTGTGTTCGGTGACTCACTGGTATGTTGTGCTGGTAACTTGAACATGGAGCAGAAGAGTCTTTCAGAGGAGGACACTGCAAAGGGCCTGCACTGCAGTGTGTCTAGGTCTGGACTAAGGCTTCTCCTGGTAGTAACATGCAGTCTTGATGATTCTAGGAAGCAAGCATTTTCTACCAGAAATGGTATTCCAAAATGTACTCTCCTCTGGGAAAGCCTGGGGTTCACTTCTTCAGAGCTTAGGGCCAAATTGAGAGGAAACATGGGAGTACACGTGGACATCTTACCTGACAAATCTGCCTTTAAATGCTTTCTTTCAAACAACTGAAATCTGTGTTCAGCTCTTTTTTTTTTCTTTTATAACATGCTACAGTGTCTTATTTTAAAAATGTAACAACTACTATATGCAGTCGGTATTTGAGATGCAAGTATTTAATTTACGAATGTGACAAGCTTGTGACGTAGACATGGGCATTTTTGTGCTTTTCCTATCCTTTCAAGCCTTTTAAAAACAGGTAAATGTACAGAGAGGCTTGCTGTTCCCATGCGTATGGAAGACAGGATCTGATCCCAAGGACCCTGGCTCTCTAACACTCACTTGTAATCACTGTACTCTATAAATGAAAGCCCAGATCCACTTACAATTGATTCATTGTTTTTAGCCCAAATCATCCTTCGGAAATATCCATTTCACCCAGCACAATCAAAACAAAAAGGAAATGGAAAAAGCAGGTGCAGGAGGGTAAAAGGGGGAAGGGACTTAAATATAATAAGGAAGATTCAGGGTTTGGAATTAATTAATCTATTTGAAAGGCAACCACAACGTTACAGAAAGATTTATGGCCATTCATTGCCTAATCCGGGTCCTTATTGAAGCCACGGGGAAGGAATGGAGACTTACGATCTCACGGATGTTAGGCACCTGCATAGAACACAGCGTGGGACAGTAGAGTAGCTCAGGTCGGAAAACTGCGTGGGAATCAGTACACCCTCACCACTTCTAAGACCCCACAACCCCCTTCCTTAAACTTTGGGTCAGGCTTCGGGACACATTAGTTATATAAGACATACTCATCTAAGCTGGCAACCTGCCCCTCCAAGGATGAAGGCACCAGGACAATAAAGCTAACTTCAAAATTTGCGGGGACATTCATCATGTCCTGGGGCACATCTCCAGGAGAGACACCCAGAGATCTCCGGCCACTGCCAGGCACCTTCTAAGAACAGTGGAGCCCTCAGGTAGCCTACCCTGTCATGACACTGGCCTCCCCAAGCAGAGAATCTGTTTTACAAAAGCCAATTCCCTCTTCAAGGCTCTCTGGCTGGGTCGTTTAACATCCTGTGAAACATTTGGAGAGCACCCCCTGGCGGTCACTCAAGCAGCTGCAACTTCTTCCTCCTCTAAAAGAAGGCTATTCCGTGAGTACCCATGAGGCTCTGCGTGGTGTTCAACTTCCCTCAACTCCTGCCCTTGTTCTTCCCCGCTATTTAATCCTAAAGCGTGTGTTTGTTTGCTGAATGGAGGGGTTACAAGGCACTGTAACCCTTCTGTCTATTTAATCCTAAAGCGTGTGTTTGTTTGCTGAATGGAGGGGTTACAAGGCACTGTAACCCTTCTGTCTTCCCTTCTGATCATGCTGAAAATTCAATCCAACGCTCGCCTTTCATAGTTATGTTTCCATTTGATCTCTGGGGCGAGGAGCTGGCCCTGATGTGCTGGGAGCTCCCTTAGCTGGGCCTCTGACCTAGGAGAATGTTAACAGTAGCAGAGAGGATCCTCTGAATTAACCCACCTGGGCTTTTTCATCAAACGTCACTCCAGGATTTTCAAATTACTTCTCTGCAACATCAGGGACATTTGCCGCGGTGAGAGAACAGAGGACCCTGAAGGAGTTGTCAAGAGTTCTTCCATTCAAGGATTCAAGGTCACCATTATGTCAGCTGCTGTTCTTCCGAATACTCCACCTTTCTGGAAATGTAGTGTGCAGGATTCTATTCTATTCTATTCTTATATTCTTACTAAGATGCCTGGAGCCAGCAGACCTCTTATAGTAGCTTTCATAATATTCCTAAACAGCAAAGACTTAAAGCCCATTTACAGCAAATATAGTGTACATCATGTGGTCATCACAAACCTTTTTTAAAAACATCTTGAATGAGGAGGCTCTGGTGAGGGAGCCAGTGGCTGGAAGAAACATGTCTTTAGGTGCTAATAGAAAAGTTTGCTTTGTGGGTTGTGTTGAACTTTCACACCCTACGACTTATCTGGGCATCCCAGAGCTCCTTTGCTTTCCACAAGACCACGTTTGAGGGGCAGAGCTGTGACGGGCCAGGCAGTTCCAATCTGCTTAGAGGAAATGAAGGGTTACTTTAACTGGCTGCTACTGGTATAAAAACAAGGGTTTGAATAAGTTTCTAGTCAAGAACATTAGGAAAGCTGAGAGAAGGGAAGATAATTCTTATTCAGACATTCAGGAAACATTTTCCCCAAGGGTGTAACAAATCTCTGGAGAAAAACCAGGTGTATGTAGTGCGGCCAAGAGCTGCATTAACCTTCTTCTACTTTGTGAACTTGACTATTTGGCCTGTGTTCTCCTTTCAGCCGCTGGGCATACCTCGTGCTGGGAGGCTGGGTAAACCACTCCAGTCCCTTGTGTCCCTGACTCCTCCTACACCTCTTCTTCTGTGGAATCTGTTTCCCCAGTGGTGCACATCTTAAATACCAGGCAACCTGGAGTCCATGCCTCACGTCATGTTTCATGCTGCCTCACCCAGCATCACGCTACCTGTTTGAAGGACTCCATAACCAAGCATTAGTCAATGCGAGAGGCCCCTATGCCAACAACTTAAACTTGCTACACTGAAGCTTGCCTACTCTGCCTCTCCCATTTTCCTAGAAAGCCATAGTGCAAGTTCTTATAGCATTTCTTCCCTGGCAACCTAGGTGTGAACTCCAACGTGTGGCATGACCCTCTTCCTGTGTGTGTGTTTTGCGTTTGCACACTGCCATTTTGATGGTAGGCATATTGACTGCTGACCATAATGTATCTCCAATTCTCATGATGACAACGTATTTTTAAACACCAGCTATTTATTATGGGAGGCCACCAGCCATCCTTTATACAGCATTATCCTAGAAGGCTGACACAGAGCACTGCTCCAGGGGTAATCGTGTGACACCGCATGATGATCTACGCAGGGATCTTTGGTTCATGAGTCATCAGGTACAAAAGTGCTGTGGAACTAGTCTTCCTCGATTGCAAATGAACCTAGCAACAGCATGTGTACATGGATGAACCCACGCCCACAAGTAAATCAAGCTGTAGCTGGCATTAGTGATTTCTAGAAGTTTGTTAGAGCTGCAGGATCTCGGGTCTCTCCTCAGCCTTCCTATATCTGCTCAGACAAGATTTGCCTTTAATAAAAACTCCTAAGTGATTTTCATTCTCATTAAATTTAGAAAGCACCTTGGCAGTCAACAGGATACATCTCTCAGGGCCCCGGGCAGCTGAACCCTGAGATCTTCCATTGCATTTGCACATGCCATAGTGCGAATAGCACTTTTTCCCATGGCTGCTCCTAACCTGTGACTCAGAGATATAAAAGCAGTCTCACTCCTGGACCTGGGAGACACAGAGTTGGTGGCAGGACTCTCTGGTGGTTGGCTGAATTTCTCTTAGAACTGACTTCTGAAATGTCTCAACCAACCTTCTGTCCCTCGAGCCTGGACTCTAGGTCAGAATCCAGGGGCCCTGCAGGACCACTCCATGAACACTTCCTCCTAATACAATGCTTCTGAGTCTGTTTTTAAAACTTCAATTTCTGTGAGCCTAAAACTCTACAGGAGGAACCCTATGTTTTCTGTTGGTCATTTTAGATAAAGTCAGTGGTGTCTCCTGCTTTGAAGGACAGTTTTTGGTTTTGTTTTTGTATTTTTTTTTAATTTTTATTTTACTGATGGGTCCAAATAGTAGGAATTGTTGCTGTTATCTTGCACTTGTCAATAGTACTTTATCTATGTAGGTTAGTTGGAATCTATCCAACATCCAAAAACAGCCCTCTGGGAATCATACTAAGAGGTAAGATAGTGACTGCCACTGTCTCAAAGACAATGGCAGCAGCAAAACACAAGCTGAAGGACAAACTTGGCCGAGTGTATCGTGTGTTATATGTGGACATCTCTAGTTTTCACTAGCTTCTGCAGTATAGAGCCTGTTACAAACATAGCCGATCACCCCTGAAGCCGATATCACAGACCATGACCCACAGAGGCCGGAGAAGACACAGAGATGGGGTTAGTGAGAGACGGTACACAAATCATAGGAGAGTTGAGAAATGGATGTCCAGAATGATGAAGGTGAATGTCTCTCTGCTGGAGGCGTCCCGCATTTCATCCCACCTGCCCTTCTATATCCTGCACCTGAGCATCATCTCCATTTAAAAGAAAAGGAATGGGGCTGGAGAGATGGCTCATTGGTTAAGAGCACCACCTGCTCTTCCAGAGGTCCTGAATTCAATTCCCAGCAACCACATGGTGGCTCACAACCATCTATAATGTGATCTGATGCCCTCTTCTGCAGATAAAGTACTCATATGCAATAAATAAAATAAATAAATCTTAAAAAAAAAAAAGAAAAGGAAGTCAGGGTTTACAGAGGTTAGGTCACTTGAGTTGACAGCTATGGCACAAAAACAAGCTGACCTGAACATGAAAGCATGTCTGTAGTATGTTCAGCTCTGTGCTTACTTATTTAAGGCATTGAAAATGTTCTTCTCATGAGAATGGCATAACTATAAGATTACTTGGCGATAGTACCTCACGTACAGACACATCACATTTTCCAAACTGTTCCTTCCGTATGTCTCTGCTCCCAGCACATGCTTCTTTGTACGTAATGGAAAATGGGATAGAAACAGAATAGCTCTGAATTTGAGCCATGCCCTGCAGGTGAAAGCAAGACAGGTGATGGTTGGCAACAAATGAGGAAAATGTGTTGTGGGGGAGTGCGGTAAGTACTCAGGGCTAGACTAGAGTGGTGATTACGCCAATCCATAGAGTTGCTACCAGTCACTCAGCAGTGCTGAGGACTGCACTTTGTCATCTAATTACATCATACAAATGTTGGTTTTCAAGTCAAGTGAAAGCCCCAGGGTTGTAGCAGAGCTTATAGATAATCGTATACATGGTCTCTTTGGATGTTCGATACTCTGCAAACAGCAATTATACAATGGAAGATTTCGATTGAATGTTTGTTCTTCCCTGCTGGATCTTTGGAACAGTGTCTGGCTGTTATGGTGATGCCAAAATATTTGGCACTTCAAAAAAAAATACAAAGAGGAAAGTTTTATTACAGGTATGTTATATCCTTATATGAACATATGCTCTGTGTACAACTTTCTAAAGCACTCTAGAGCAAAAAACTTAGCAACATAAAAAGAAGATTCACAGAGTCTGTGACACTGTGCAGGGCTGAGGCTGAGATAGAACACAAGGGGCCGTAACAGTAAGACTGTGGACAGGTTATAGTCACATCGTGTGAAATGGCTGATTGCCTCAACAATAAAAATTCCAATTCATTAAAATTGATACAGTGATTGGATGATGAAAATCTCAACTTTCTCAAGTCAGTCGGCTTCACCACATTTCACTCAATGCACAAGAAAGTCATCTTGACTCCATAGATTTGGCTTAGCACTGAGGGCCAAGCTTAGGAAGACACTAGCTTATATTCCTTTGAACTCATAGCTTAATTAATAAAGTCTGTGTATTCTGTCCAAATGTCAAAACTGTTTCTTACTTTTCTCCCATTCTCCCATTTCCCTGCCCCCTTTCTACATATATGTTTATAGATTTATAATTCAGAAACATGTGTGCATAAATATAAATGGGTTGTGTTGCATAGTGAGCTAATAATCTAGTGTAGTACACAATTTAATTAGAAGATGCTCAAATTCAAAATCATCATGATGACAGAACATGAATGATGAATAATAAATCCAAAGATCATATTCTTGGTGCACAGCTTGACTTCATCATTGGTGTCATCTGCTATAATTTCCTATTATACCAACATGCTTTCACAATGCATCATTTGGAGGCTTATGAGTTTCTTGTATTTAGGTTTAGGAGAAGTACTGGGAGCTGTCAAATCAACATGAATAGCTATGCTTTGATCATCAGTGCACGTTTAAATTTCACAATCCATTAGGAAGGCTACAGCTGCCAAAGCACTTCCGGTTGTGTGCAGCGGAAACTCAGTCTCTCTACTAGAGAGGAGCCTTGCTCAGAGTTCTCATGGTGCCTCCACATTAACCACTGGATTTACCTTAATTCTGCTCCTGACTATGTCAGAGATGTAAAGTTCCTTGCTAGCCCAGATTAATTTACAAAGATTCATGGGTATTTTGCTTGAAGAAGTCTTGAGTGAGATTGTATCTCCTAGAAATGTCACAAGCTATACCCATGAAGTTTCACCAACATGGCTGCCTAAGCATGACCTGAAGATGGACAATACCAACAGACAAGCTAACATGGGATGTGGAAGTTCAGGGAGCCTCAACCCAGCAAGGAACTACAGGCAACTAAGGCATGCTGAGAGTGGGGAATATTAGTCTTTCCTGGGAAAGAGCATACCAATTAGTTATCCAATACCAAATGGTCAGGCTCGAAAACATACATATATGTAGCATTATACAGACAAAACAGTTTGTATTTACGTATTTATGTAATGAAAATTAAAGAAAGAGAAGGCATAAAATTAAAGAGAGCAAGGGGGTGGGGCAAATGGAAAGATTTGATGTGAGGAAAGAGTAGAAGAAAAGTACGTAGTTAGAATCTCAAAAAAGTATTTAAAAGTTGTCAATCACCTAAATGACCTCTATAAGGACCATCACAGAGGGTCATGTAAAATGATCACTGTAGAATACAAACTTACTGCTTCTAGGCTGGTTTCCTCTGAAACACCCAGCAGAGAGGTCAGCTAGTACAACAAAGCAAAATGGATGGAAGGATGGGCACATATTCACAACAAAATACTGAGAATTATATATTTTGACCTCTTCAATAATACACCCCTGTCAAAACTGTTTATATAAGGGTAAATTCACAGCATATTGGTGTGCTACTGAAGTGGCTAACACAAGAAAGGAATCCATGTAGCCTTCCCCACTTCCTGGGTGTGTATACAGGCCCTTCATGGAAGACAAGGATCGTACTCCAGTGAGAGGTACTTTCCTTAGATTGTGGACTCTCTTCCTTTTCAGCATGTGAATGCTCATCAGCGTGGGTAACGAGACATATTTTTATGCACCAGTGGTACCTAATCCCTGAAGGAATGGATGAAGTGAACTCTTGGTTCTGATCAAAGGAAGCTGGAGATAGGAGCACATTCCTACAGAGCCATCTTTTTGTAGGAAATGTCACAACCCAAGGTAGGTCTAATTCTAAACTGCTTCTGCCACACTGCTGATTTTACCCTTTAGCATTTGTGAGGTGTTTTCAATTTCAGGCAACAGGCAAAATTTGGAAATTCTTTTAAAAATGTATAACGTGAAAAACCTTGTAAGACCTGAAACGTGCAAACTCAACATTTCTCTGTAAGTTTTTAAATAATCTCTCTTGTGCAATTACCAAGTTCCAGGCTCCAGATGAGGCTGGAAGGAGGGATCGAATGATGGACTTTGTGATAGAGGATATATGCTGTCGCTATGCTTCTTGGGAATGCACTGACCTGTTTAGCTAACGTGTAAACGAATGAAGTCTGCTAATGAATGCTTACTGAATTCCAGACTCTGTACTGAGAACTGGACCCATATGGCTTTGTTTAGCTCTCATAGAAATTTTCACAGGACTCAGAAACACACTGTATTAGTACTTTGGCCCATCACATAATGAGACATCCTAATCAGATGATGAGCTGGTGGAGCTCAGGATGGTAGGGTTTGTGCAACACACAGAGACACAGAGACACAGAGACAGAGACACAGATACACACACACACACACACACACACACACACACACACACACACACACACACAC
>OU015747.1:86817378-86833548 GCA_907169655.1 Acomys percivali | reverse complement strand
CACACACACACACACACACACACACACACACACACACACACACACACGACCCTGGGCTGGACGGTGATGAGCGTAACAAGGGCAAGGTGGAAAGGGCTCTCTAATACAGACTTGAATGTGGATGCAAAATTTGACAAGAAAAGGAAGTGTTGCAGTGGGTAGCAGCAGTGGGTGGTGGTGGGGGTTGTATTGTGTCATTAAAGATGATTCTGACGACAATGTGCTCAGGCTGAAATGATCCATATCCACTTTCACTTTGGAACCACAAAGTTTCAGCTTTGTGATTTCTCAAAATTCTCCAGCGTGGATCAGCCCTCGCGATCTGTATGTGATCTTGCTAACAGGAGGACTGGACACTGTAGTAGAAAAAGTGCTCTAAGTAAACGTCACTGGAACTCACTGTTAACCTAGGCATAATTGGCCCTCCTATTCCAATCATTAAAAATTCATCAATTTTGTCTCTTCTACTCATCTCAGATGCCCACATATATCCCTCTCCTCAGAGACTCCCAACCTACTTCATAGTTCTTGGTAACTCTGGACAAGAGCTTAGAAGCCTGTAGGCCAGGCCATCCCTGACATTCCATCATGAGAGCCGTAGTCCCTCCATGCTCACTCTGCATTGTCATGTTGACTATGTAGTGGGCATGGTGATCCTCCTCTATCCTTGCCATGTGTGCAGTCTGCCTCTGATCCTCCAAGGCCAGTACACAGTTTGTCTGGAAGAAGTGAGGAAACTACTTTTCCTCAACACGGTATGGCCCACTTTCATACAGGCTCTAGGAACCTTCCCGTTTCCTGAATTTTATAAGGGATATGATGAAAGTAGCACTCACCTTACCTTTTTTTTTTTAAATCTCTTACAACAAGTTAAAGTAACTAACTTCCCTTGTTTTATTATTTGTGACTGTGGTGGTTTGAATGACCCCCATAGTCTCATATTGTATTGAGCCCCTCATCTCTAGTTGGTGGGTGTTTGGGAAGAATTAGGATGTGTAGATTTGCTGGGCAAATTATGTCACCGGGGTGAGCTTTGAGGCTTCAAAAGCCTTGCCCCCCATCTCTTGCTTGCTGGGACCACAGGCACGTACAATCACTTACAGTTTATGCACTGCTAGCGTCAAACCCAATGCTTTATGCATGCTAGGTAAACACTCTACCAAGTGAGATACATCTCAATTCCCCTGTTCTAGATTAGCTTGAGAAGATACTTAGGGTTGGCTCATTAGATTATTTCACTAAAGTTTAAGAGAGTTAGAGACTGAGATCTAAAAGGAGCTGCTAATGTGGTTTTAAATAGTTCAAATATCTGTATCCTGACATTATGTTCTCAATACACAGAGTTATAAGATACACAACTTAGAATTCCTTAATCCAATATGTAGGAACTGGGTAAGAACTAGATAAATGCATCTTAAATGAGGTAGAATAGAACACATAATAATCTCAGGGTCTAATTTTATTTTTATCTGAAAATCTTTAATGTACCACTGGAAATCACAGCAGCTATTAGCTGTCATGATATCATTTCATATTTGAGAACTTTCTTTGTGCCTTAGATAATTCAAATTGCAGTGAGAGTACAGTCAGCAGAGTATGGGGCAGAGGTCACTCTCAGCACTCAGTGTCCTGCACAAACTGTCATTGAGTTGAAGTTCTCAACAGGAAAATTACTTTTAGCTTCATCTTGGTAAGAAATATATGGCTAGGTTTCTAGTGCCAGGCATGATTTCCCTCTAGTTGAGTGAGCTTTAAGTCCAGTTCAACAGTTGTTGGTTTCCAGCCAGATATGCACACCACTATTGCACCTTTAGGCTATCTTTTCATGCAGGTCACTGCTGTGGTTCATACATGTCAAAGATCAGCAAGATTATTGATTTCTTCACTCCCTTGGAAGCTTGCACAGCAGTTCTAGTACAATGAAAGCAAGGCAGCAGGAAGGATAGACAGAAGTTAGATACAGCTAGCCCAAACCTTGCTAGTCCTGTGTCCAAAGTGTGCAATGTGTCCAGGACTTATCTTCAACATCTGAGAGGTAACCAAGGGCAAGAACAATAACTTATATTGTTTTGGGGCACACACACACACACACACACACACACACACACACACATACACACACACACACACACACACACACCCATATATGTACTATATATAATTTAGGTGAATATAAGATAACATGATTCCTTGAGGTTTTAGCAACATCCTTACTTTGATTTCTCCCTCTTCCCTTCTTTTCTTTTTATGTTGACCTCTCCTCCCACTTCCCAATTAAAGCCTCCTTCACATCTCTCCAATTTCCTCTTCATATCACATGTATCTTGCTGACCTTCTCTTTAGCTCTCCCCCATGGTCTCTTCTTACTTTACTGGGTTTTGTGGTTATATCATGTTACATACCCACACACAGTGATTTGCAGATAGGAGGCACAGATGAGAGAGAAAGGAAGCTTCTCTTTTCAGCAAATCGAGAGCACTGTGGAAAACCACAACTGGTTATAATGCAGAGATCAACTGATCAGGGGAATCTGTCCTCAGTTGATATATCTGCAATACAGCTTTTACACACAAGGCTTAGGGAACATCAAAAGAGAGGCAGCAGAGACTGTAAGAACAGAGGACCAGGAAGTCGGCTATGAGAGAGTCTGAAACTCTGGGGCAGGTTGTAGGAGGTTGTGGACTGCTCATGTGGGTGCTGGGAGTTGATTAAGGGGGAAAGTCACTCTTTGCTTGTGGAAATTCAAACTTGTACAGCCACTATGGAAATAAGTGTGGTGGTTTGTTGGGAAGCTTGAAATAGATCTATTTCAAGATCAGCTCTATTATTCTTGAGCATATATCCTATGTCTTACTACAGAGACGCTCTATTTATAATAGCAAGAAATTGAAAACAGCCTAGATGTTCGTCAATGCATGAACAGGTAAGAAAAATATGGTAATAACATAACAACAAAATATTACTCAGATATTAAGAAAGATGAAATTATAAAAATTATAAATTTTCTTGGTGAATGAATGAACCTAGACAAAAATCTTGATTGAAACAACCCAGCTAGGAAAGACAGAAATTATGTGTTTTCACTTATATGTAGATGATACATTTTTAGCTTTCAGTATGTGTGATACAATCGGTATACCCAAAGAGGTTAGGTACATAGTAAAGGCCTAGAGGGGAGTAGAAAATCTCCCAAGGAAGGGTAAGTACAATACATTTTTATGGACAGTCAAAAGTGCACATAGAATAGGAAGAATAAGTAGGAGTTAAATAAGAAAGGGAGAGAAGGGCAAGTGGGAAAGTATGGAGAGGAAGACCTACCACTAAGGACATTTCCAAAGCCATATGGAAATTTCCAGAAGCTTCCTGAAGTATGTACATATATTAAAGGAATCTAAATGAAGCCACTAAATAGCAGAGTATACATTGCCCCAACTAGACATCTGATACCATCAAGTTAAAAAAAAGAAAACCCTTCAGTGTGAGGAAGTATTTCATCTTGTGTCATTGTCAAAAGGAGAAAACACCAGAGTACGTGAGAAAGTCATATCCCATTCTCCACTCAAGTGTGAAGACTGTTCTGACCATTGGCTAGATCAGGGTAGGGGTTTAAAGTTTACCGCCTGTATTGTCCTTGGCTGATGCCTTAGTTTGAGCGGGACCCTTGGGCCCAAATCTGCCTATCATAATGTTCTACTTGTAGGTTTCTAGGACCCTCTGGATCCTTCCACATTGCTATTCTCCCATGCTTCTCTCATCTAGAGTCCCAATAGAATGTCCTCCCCTCTGTCCCAGTTTCCTGGTAAGTGAAGGCTTTCATGGGACATGCCCCTTGGGCTAGTATGCAGATATAAGTGTCCCCTGGAGGAGGAGACCTGGTGGCACTCAGCGGAAGGACAGCAGGTTACTGAGAAGAGACTTGATACCCTATGAGCATATGCAGGGGGAGGTAATCCCCCTCAGGAACAGTCATATGGGAGGGGAATAAGGGGAAACTGGGAGGGAGGGAAGAATGGGAGGATACAAGGGATGGGATAACCATTGAGATGTAACAAGAATAAATTAATTTAAAAAAAAAAAGGAGAAAACATTTTGGAAATCCTGAAACATCACAGCCTATTACCAAGGTGTTTGGTAACACTCCACAACCTGATAGTCAGGCTCTATTACTGAAGAACACTTGCTTATGTCATCAAACATGTAGAAGCCAAGGGGATGCCTAACTAGAAGTTTCACACCTACTGACTAGTATTCATGTTACTGCAAGTTATTCTGGATGATATTAAAGGAGAAGAGTAATCATCAGTATCACTGAGCTATGAACCCTGTGACCTACAACAATGGCCTGCCTGTAAGATATACTGGTCAACAGTTGCATAAGTGTTACAGAAGCAACCAACCAGTTTTAATTCCCACTCCATGATACATAATCCATACGAAACACAATTAATGTGACCAAGAGTCTGAAACTATATAAATCACGGACCTAGGGGAAAACCTAACATTATTATTATTCTGCTGAAGAAACAGCAACAAAATGACTTTGCATGACACACTGCTATACATAGCCTTTCTCAGCCCTCATTACAGAAGCTTCTTCGTGCAGGAGATGGTAACTAAGACAGGAATTCAGAAATGGACAATGTGCTAAATGTGAGAGATTTTGGAGCACTCATTCCCAATTGGGATTTCCGCCCCCCCCCCATATATATGTGTAAAAAGAGGCAGAAAGATTATAAAAGTGAAGAACAATGGGTAGTCCCAAGGAAACCATGTCCTTGGGACATAACAGGACTGAAACACGTATGAACTCACACGACTGTGTTAATACATACAAGACCTGCACTGGTTCAAGTCAGACAGGGTTCCAGAGCTGAGACTGGGATGTGGACAAGGCCTGTCTCACTCCAACCCCAGCAGCTATCTACAAGTTGGTACCTGTGGGCAAAAGGACAATTTGTTTTCTTCAGTGGAGTCTCATGGATATTTCGATTTCAATCCATGTCAAGCTCCATGCTCAGGAGTATTTGGTCTATGCAAATCAAATTCAATGGTATTTTTGT
The DNA here is from genome assembly GCA_907169655.1 of Acomys percivali. Lineage (NCBI taxonomy): Eukaryota > Metazoa > Chordata > Mammalia > Rodentia > Muridae > Acomys > Acomys percivali. The sequence continues at coordinate 86,828,488 of OU015747.1, read as the reverse complement.
TTTATTGGAGTGTGTGTTTTTGTATGTGTTACTGGTCTTTTGCTTGTTTATATTGATTTTTGGTTTCGTGTTAATATGGAATTTGCGCTTCTTTTCTGTTTGTTTTTATTTTTTGTTTACTAGATTTTTTTGTTGTTGAGAAAGAAAAAGAACATAAATTTGGGTGTGCAGGATGGTGGGGAGGGTCAAGATATATTATATAGAAAACAATGTTTTCAATGGAAAAACTAAGCAAGAACTTTTGTTAAAAGTCTGTTGAAGTAAAAAATACTTAAAAGTTATTTTTACCATAAATATTAACCAGCAGATTTTCATTTTTTTCCAAATAGAAATCTAATGCAAGAGCTAGTATGTGTTTGGAAGGGAATGAAAGAGGTGTGTGTGTGTGTGTGTGTGTGTGTGTGTGTGTGTGTGTGTGTGTGGTGTGCAGAGTCCCACTCCTCTCAGTGCTTTAGAAAGCATTAGACAATTATTTTGGATGTCTTTAGCTGTATTTCATTTTGAGTACTTGTTAGTGTGTATTTGTAGTATTTATTTACCTACTTTGGGATTGTAATCATTTGAAAATTATGCCTATTCTCTGAAGAATGACTATTTCCTTGTAGAAAAAAGTGAATGCCTATAAAAACACCCATTTGATACTCTGCCTGCCATTTGCGATGATCTGCTGACCCCAGCGGAACTAGTGCAGTAGACAACTGAAACTGCCCAGCAGAAACCTCTGGTTCAATTTCTATATTCCTGTGGCCAGACATGCTGTAGGCACAAAACATTGCCAGAATAAAAGATGATCGTTATGAAAAAAAATTAATGAGAAGTCAAACTCTATGAAAAGAAATTAGAATCCATTTTGTACATGTCCCTATTCACTAGGTATTTACAACATAGTGATCACTTGCGCACCCTTCCAATTACATGAGTTTGTCTTATGAATAAATAAATCAGAAACTTGTGTTGTCAGTAGAGATCAAACACTGCTTATATTTTCTAAACAGTGTGGCTTAAGGAGAGGAATTACTGAAAGAGCTATAATTACAATGGATGATATTGTGCAGCAGAGTGCCATGGAGCGAAATCTATACAAATAAATACCCACAGGCAACAGAGGCTAGCTGGGGATGGAAGAGAGAGCAGCATATCACTTGCTTGTCCAGTGCCAAATGATTAGCCCTGAAAATGTACATACAACTCATATTATATGGACTTAGCAGGTTGTTTTAGGAGTGTGTGTGTGTATGTGTGTGTGTGTGTGTGTGTACATTCCTAAATATATATTTATTTATATGTATGTATGTGTGTACATATATGTACACAGTAGCAATTAGCTAAAAAACACCGAGGCCACAAATGTGAAGAAAAGTGGTGAGGGGTTTAGGGGAGGGCTTGAAGACAGAAAAAACATGGGAGAAATTTTGTAATCAAATTTCAATCTCAAAAAAAGCCCCTACACATAATAAAAAGCTAGCTGTGTATTTGGAAGTGTGAAAAAGACACACACACACACACACACACACACACACAAACACACACACCAGAGAGGATTCACAATGTCAGAAGTGGGCCTCTAGTTATGGCAGAAGTGTGGATGGTGCCATGATTAGCATGTTTTTATCTATCTTTGTCTACTTTTTTAAAATTATAGTTTATTCAGATTCTATCCTGATTGTCATCCCCTCACTTGTATTTTCCCATTCCCTCTCCCTCTTTTGCTCTGTTCCCCTCCCCTAGATCTCTGACAGAAGGAGGCCTCCTCCCCCACCGTATGATCACAGTGTATTTATCTTTGAAAGATGGAAAGTGCTAGACTAGCCAAACTTGACAATGCATTAATTTTATTGTTAGGAAATGAGTTTCAGTCCTCATCTATTTCTCCCTTAGCTATGGAAGAATTTAGAAATGCTATCTTATAGCACTGAGTCTGGAGCTGACATATAACCTGTAAGCACAAGAGCGTTATTGGGCTAAATCTCAATGTCTATAATACCTTTTAAATATTGTCTTTCTCCGGTACATCTCTAGTTGTATAATTTCAAAAAATTGGCTCACATTAAAACTTCTAATTCTATGTTTTCTTATATTTTGCGGTCTTGTTTCTGGAGCATATATTTTAAAGTAAGACTAAAATGGTGAGGTCAAATAAGTAAGTCTGAATCGAAATATGATTCAGTAGGCACATTTTATTTTTTTTAATATGTTAAAGAAATTACCTGTGCTCCTTGTGGGAAAATATAGTTTGTAAATGAATGTAGCAGGATCACTATGCGGAGAAGCATAATTTGTTTGTTGGCTTTGGCAGATCTCAGCATTTAATGGTGTGAGGTGTATATTTTCTTCCAGTACTGCTATCAAAGATACTTTGGAGCAGAACTACTTTGTGAAGGATATGAATGTTTCCTTTTAATTACACAGCCCCTCACAGTTGGGCAGTTGGAGCATGTAGACAAAGACTTCACCAACCACTGAGTGGTTTAAGAGAGATGAGGTTTGGGTATTCTAAATTACTATCAAGTCATTCTACAGTGTCTCCCAAGACACCCCTTAGAGTGATGGAAAGTTCTCACTTGGAGATGGTTTTTTTTTATATGCAGAGAAGAATCAGATAGATAAAACTGTTCTATGCCTTTTTAGATTCTGGGGTTGCTGTAGGTAAAATCTCCTGCGACTGAGAGAGGTAAAAATCTAACTTCTTGCCAAAATCAGCAAAGGACAGAGTGTTTCTGCTAAGCAGAGACTAAAGGTATATTGCTTCTTTGCCTAGTGGTAGCAAATATTAAACCTATTTTTATTCCTTGAGAATCACATAATTCACTGAATCACATAATTCACTGAAGTTCTTAAGCTTTTGTTCTAGATAACGCTAATATAAAATACAAATTCAGTGGGTAGGAAATGGGCATATGGTCCGTAGCACAGTACCAGGGACTCCATCACACAGGAATAGAAAATTAAACAAAGGATGACATTATAGTAAGCCATGAGTGATAGAAGATGCCCTAGTATTTTTCTGAATGCAAAATAGCTTGTACTGTGGTTTGGGATGGAGATGACCTAGTCATCATTCTTGGGGAAAGCAACTCGCAAGGAATATTAATGCACAAATTTAGAGAAATGGATCAGAATGAGAATAAAACAGAGGGCATTGTTTATGAGACAGAAGGTAGGCTGGATGGAATTCTAGATGACAGGGGAAGGAGCATCTACAGAAATGTATCATCAGGCCATGAAAGGCCATCCCTTGCACTGGTAAGAACAGCACACATTCTCTTGGTGTAGTAGTTGGTAGCTACAAAACTTGTTTTGTCAATAACATATATCTTAAGATGTTGAAAGTAAATTTAAGATGGCAATATTCAGGAAGGTAATGGGGTATTAGGTAGGCATGATCAGATAATGCTTGATAAATCCTTTTTTAATTTAAATAATTTATTCAGATTACATCTCAATTATTGTCCCCTCATTTGTATCTTCCTGTTCCCCTTCCCATCCCTCTTTTACCCTATTCTCTTCCCCTAGGTCTGTGACAGAAGGGGACCTCCTCCCCCACCACAGGGTCACACCTATCAGGTCTCATCCTGGTAGCCTGCTTCCTCTTCCTCTGAGTGCCACAAGGCCTCCCCACCAAGGGGAAGTGGTCAAATAGGGGGCACCAGAGTTCATGTCAGAGTCAGTCTCTGCTCTTCACACATTCTATTGGGACTTCAGGTGAGAGAAGCATGGGAGAATGGGGAGATAGAAGGATCCGGAAGGTCCTAGACATCTACAAGAAGATCAACAAGGCTGGCGGATCTGGACCCAGAGGGGTCTGCTCAAACTACTGCACCAACCAAGGACAATGCATGCAGTAAACCTAGACCACCTATTCAGATGTAGCCAATGGATAAATCCTTTTTAGAGGAAAATTAGCTTAGCATTTTGTTTCTACTTGCTACCTAGATCTTTAAGCAGCCAGAAAAACACGGACTTGGAGGACTTGGAGCCCACAACATGCATTGTGAGAAGACAGGTTCATTTTGGATCAGATATAGTATTTTAAGCAAATAGTACCTTCTCTTATAATTGATTCACAGAAATAAAGATATCTGAAGAATAACTGACAATTAAAGTAAAATTGTGTTTCAACGAATACAGTTAGTGGTTGCTGTCTGAGCCCTCCTATATCTTGTTGGTCTTCATTTGTGGTATTGCTGTGTACAAAACCAATAATGTCAAGGAAATTCAAGGTGCCCAATCATCAGAAAGTATGCCAATTTCTTAGTTCAACACATCACATTCTATTTAATAAGGTTGTGAAGTAGACTAGCAAATTTTAAGCTATTTCCAAGAGCAAAGACTAAATTAGTAACTTTGTGATAACCACAGCTTAAAATTTAATAACAAAGGCTCTTCTTGCATCTGTGTGTACTCAAGAGGCAGGAAGATTGATTTCTGTTGAGAAAATGATAGACCATTGTTTATTTATTAGTTGTATTTTATATTCAAAACTTAATGTATCAACTAATATTATTAGCCAGATAGTTCTATGTAAAATAGGTAAAGTACTATGAAATGCAAAGGTTTAATCCAGGATATATTAACAGAATCATTTCCAAATACTGTGGAAGACAAAATATACACTGGGGAGTAGCTATTTGTTTCCCAGTATTGCTATCATTTTTATTAAAAAGTACCTGATCAAAATGGAAGAATAAAAAGCTAAATACAGAACATCAACCACTTCTAGTATGTCACTATTTCTTAGATTTTCGAAGCTGTTAGTATCTTAGCTCACATCTGTGTGGCTTTGTTTCTCTCCAGAGCATAGACAAAGGTAAGATTGGACCTATGAGCTGACCCTCACCACCAGCCATTCTCTTATTTGGAAATGGTAATGGTTTTTACTTGTGGCAGGAGTCGTGAATTCCTAGTGCCCACATTCATCTTACTGTTCATGAGTGTGAAGTGGTGGAGGGCAGGGAGGAGCTTAGCATCACAGAAAGCAGACGGAGCCATGTCATGTTTTATTAGCCTTGGGATCTTCTCTGATTACATATAATAAAGTTAATCTCTTGCTGACATTTAACTTGCCTATTTTTTGTGACCAAAATAATAAGATTCGCTCTAGAAGCAGATAGAGAAAGCAATTGTAAAACTGTAAAGGGGGAAAAAAAGCTTCAGTAAATTTAGTACCTAACTTCCTATAAATCCCTTTGGAGAATAACAATGAAGATCCATGCATGAGGTACGAACGACATATGAGAACAACCACAGAATTGTTTTCTCAAAATATCTTCCTTAGCTCACTGCCAAAGTACATGCCACCACACCCTGTCTTAAGTGTCAATTTCTTGTGGCATTTAAGAACTTCTAATAATATATCCTGCATGGGATATTTCAGATAGCCCACCCAATTGAGTTCTGGTAAGAGTCCTGTAACCTCTGCTATTTGTTTATACAGAGGAGGAAACTGAGAAATGAATGGGATCAGGATGGCAGCACAAGGCCCCAGCTCTTTCCATTAAGCCCTCCTGCTTTCCTCCTTATGAACTTGGCATTTGAAATCTTTCCTTTAGAAGCACATTATCCCAGTCAGGCAGTGCCTAAAAGCTACATGTACCAATGTGTGACATGTTGATTCAGTGGCTTATCCTCTAGAGATGAGCTGTCGATGACATTTGAGGTGGGGAACAGGGGAGCAGGCCTGAGGAGGACAGCTGTGGTAAGAGGCTCTTAGTAGGTAGGCGTCCTGAACTCTGGAAAACAAAACTCAGATAAGAAGAGAGGGCCATTTCTCCCAACTTAAGCTTTATCATTGTACTGATAGCTGGCTCTCATTAGCTGAGGTTGGAATTCATTCTGAAATGAGCAATAAGCATAAATGGAGTCCCTCTTCATTGGCTCTGTAACAGCAAGTAGATGCATGTGTCCTAAAGTGGCAGAGGAGGAGTTGGGGTTAAATGTAATGGATAGAGTTCGAAATGGAGCTAATCAAGAAATTGCTCTGTCTCCCTTATTGAGATGCAAAGATTAGCTTGAACCAAGACTAGATTAGAAGTAATGTGCCTTTAAAAAGGGAGCAGGTTTTGCAAATCTCAAACTCATCACTGATTGCTTAATAAAGTCGGGTAATAATCAAGGCACGTAGGACACTAGAAACTTATTCATTAATCTTCTGGGAAGAACTTAATTCATCTCCCCTCCCCTTTCCTTCGGTTAATAGTTAAGTTGGGAATGCAAAAGTCTCCTAAATAAATCAGAATATGATTTCATCAGAGTATCATATTCTTGGCCTTAGTCTGACCTTATGCCCATCAAAGTATCCAATTCACAGTGAGCCTCTGATCATCTGTCATAGTGAGCTTTAGCTCTTAACCTAACACAAATGTTGAATCACCTTGGAAGAGGCAACCTCAACTAATGCATTGTGCAGATAAGACTGGGTGTGGCTATGAGATATTTTTAAATTGCTAATTGATTATAGAAGTACCCAGTCCACTGTAAGTGGTGCTACTTCAGGAAGATAGTGCTTGATGGTATAAGAAAGCAGGCGGAGCAAACCAGAGTGAAGAAGCCAGCATGTCACATTCTTCCATAGTCCCTGCTTATGTTTCTACTACAGGTTCTTTGCTTTGTATCTCTTAGTGGTGGACTGTTTCCTGTAAGTCAAATATTTATTTTTTTCCTATAAGCTGCTTTGGTCATTATTTCATCATGGCAATAGAGAAGCAAACTAGAAGAGAAGTTGACACTAGAGTGGTCGCTTGCTGGTATGGACCTGACTGACCACCTTGTTTTGGGAGAGGATTGCGGAAGTGTCTGGAATTTGGGGCTGGAAAAACTGTTGCCTGCTCAGAGCTAAATGAGTCCTTGTGGGACCTTGGAAGATAAGAGTGTTGAGAGAAGTCCAAACAATAAAGGCCTGGTTTATGATGTTTCAGATGACTCTGTGTGATGTTTTAAAATAAGAGTCTGTGGTTTCTGACCAGCTGGGGCTGGAAAACCAACTCTAATTAGTAAGAGACCAGAACAATGAAAGTGAAACTTTGCTTCACTGGGGCAATGAAAGACAGCTAGTTAGCTAGTACTCAAAAATCAGCTCATTAATAAGAGGTTAGTATCATCAAGACAAAACACCCTGAGGAGCAGCACACAGTTTCTGTGGTCCAACAAAGGCCAGGGTTGCATTTAAAGCTGGGGCTGATCCTGGCAATATATTAGATTGCCTCACATGGTATTTGTTCTAAAGGCATGAAGGGGCCATGGAGAACAGCCAACACTTGGCACTGTGTTTCATAGTCAGAACCTCCCTGAAGGGAGAACAGGAAAGACCATTGTTGAAGTTGAAGCCTCAGGTGCAGTGCAGTCCCCAGGATATTGAAGATTCCAGGAACTTACAATGTCCAGAAAGAACAGGGACAGGCATGGTATATAGTTGGCCTGAGCCTTTGAGACAGGCTGTGGGTGATGCAGATGACTAGGCTAGAGAAGTAGGGTTGCCTGAGCCCTTTGGAGCCCAGAAGATCATGAGTGAGTTCCTGAGGCCAGACATTGAGTTTTTTATACTATTAGACTTGGGTTTTGTTTTGCTTTGATTGTAACTGTGCTGTAGTACTTCTTTTGTATAAAAAGAAAAGATGTAGTTTATTTGGGGCTTAACAGGAGTTCATAGTAAGAGAATTTGTATTTTTAATGAAAACTTGAACATTTGAAGTGTCAAAAATTTTAGAGGCTGTGGAACTGTTAAAATTGAGGGGCACTAGTACACTTTATATTGTGACTTAAAGAAATCCTCAGTGTCCTTAGTCATCAGGCAAATGGCTGGTGGGAGTGAAAACTTGTAGAACCACTTTGGAAATCAATCTGGCTCTTTCTCAAAAATTGGGAATAGTGCTACCTCAATATGCTGCTTTAGCACTCTTGAGCATATACCCGAAAGATGCTCCACCATAGAACTATGCTCATAGCAGCTTTATTCATAATAGCCAGAATTTGGAAACAACCTAAACCTAGATGCCCCTCAACCAAGGAATGGATAAAGAAACTCTGGTACATTTACACAATGGAATACTATTCAGCTAGCAAAAACAAGGAAATCTTGAAATTTGCAAGCAAATGCATGGAACTAGAAAAGATCATCCTGAGTGAGGTAACCCAGACCCAGAAAGATGCACTTGGTATATACACACTTACAAGTGGATATTAGGCCAACATAGATGTCCCCTGAGAGACTCCACCCAGCAAGGGATCAGGACAGATACTAGGACTTACAGCCAGACTCTGGGGGACGCACTGTAAGTTGTATGAAAGAGTTGGGGGATGGTAGGATGGAGGGGGTGGTTGTCAGGAGCTCTACAAGGCCAGTGGATCTGGACCCATGGGGCCCTGAACAAACTGTTGCACCAATGAAGGACATTGCAAGGAGAGAACTTAACCCCCTGTTCAGATGTAGCCGATGGACAGCTCATCCTCTACATGGGAAGGGGTGTGTGAGAGCGGGGGACTACCTCCAATAGAAACTCTGATGACCCTCATTTGATCACTGCCCCCTTGGAAGAGAGGCCCTGTGGGAATACAGAGCAAGGGGATGCAGGCTATCCAGATGAGACATGATAGGCTATACCAGACACTGGGGGAGAAGGACCCCACCAGTCAGAGGTCTAGGGGAGGGGAATAGTGTGACAGAGGGAGGGAGAGTGGGAACAGGAGGATAAGAGGGAGGGTGATTACAGTCAAGATGTAATGTGAATAAATTATAATAAAATAAAAGGAAGAGTTGTGGTTTAGCTGTGATGTGATTGTCAAAGGTGACATGGGATGAGATGTCATTATTAGCTTTAGCTTCCAACTTGTCATAAACCTAGGGTCACCATCAGAGAGGGACCTCAACTTACTTAGATTGGACTGTAGGTATGACTATGAGGCATTTTCTTAATTTCAAATTGTTGTAGAAATGTCTAGAACATGGAGAAGTACCATTTTGAACTGAAAGCTAGCTGAATAAGCTAGAGAAAGCAAGACAATAAGCAGCTTTCCTTCACGGTCCAAGTTTCTGCTTCAGTTCCTGCCTTGGCTTTATGTGATGATGAGCTGTAACCTACGAGCCAAGTAAGCCCTTTCCTCATCTAAGCTGCTTTTGGGCAGTGCTTCCTCACAGCAGCAGAGAGCCCATTACACTGCCAGCCACCATGCCAATCTGCGTCACACCATAGCAAAGTAGTGGTTTGTATACTTAAAAAGAAAAGAACAAAAGGCAAGGGTTTAAGACATTGTCTGACATCATTCACAAACAACTGGGCACTTAACTTTTCATGCATCTCCCCCTGGATTCTGTTTCAGGAGTCCAGGTCAACAGAAAAAGTGGGAAACAGGAAAAAATTTTTTTCTAAAAGGTAGCCATGCCTGCAATTATTGATAGTTTCCCATAATTGGTTCGCAAAGAAAGACGGGCGTGCTTTCTTCTTCTCTCTCTTGACTTTGCTTTCTCTTACATCTGACTGGGGAGGGGAAATGACAAACCCTTTCATGCATATGTGTGGAACATAAATCTCCATAAGGACTTGGATCTATGCATCTCAAACCTAAATGTATAGGGCCTGTTGTGGGCTTGCATGAAATAGCCTCCAAATGTGGGGGCATTTGAACACTTGGTCCTCATTTGGTGGTGCTGTTCATGTAGGTTTGCTGGGGCAAGCATGCCAGTGGGAAAAGGCTTTGAGGTTTCAAATGTCACACACCATTCCAAGTTCATTCTCTTTGCTTCCTGCTTATAGCTCAAGACGTGGACTCTCAGTTTGCTGCTCCAACTGCTATCCTAGTCTGCCACCTTCCAGCATCCTTCCATGTCATGATAATCTCTTGACCCTCTGGAACCATAAGCCCAAATAAGCGCATACTCTATGTTGCCTTAGTCACAGTGTTTTATCACCATGAAACCTAAGACAGGCCTGTAAGAATAAATCTGAAAAGCTGCACCAGTTGGTGAATTTGGGATTTAAGATCTTAAAGAAAACCATCTAGTGATTGTAAATACAAAGGCCAATAAAATTTTGAGAAATTGTATTGGGATATTTAGTGTTTATTTGAATAATTCAGGATATGTTTGAGATTTTTCCTTGCATAAGAATTACATCTGTTATTAAGAGAAAATCGTAAATATATGCATACATAATTCTATAGGAAAGCCTTGTAGCCCTTAGACTGTGTTTATTGTCCCTTGTGGATTCTCAGTCTCCAGCAGGAAAAAAAAAATCTCTTAATACAGAGGATTAATATATTTACTACTTTCATTGATTATTTCTCTTAGCATCCTCAATTGGACAAAATCAGGCTTTTTTTCTTCTGTTGGTCTGTCTTGTCTGACTTTAGTGTAATAGCTCTTTATTTATCTTATTGCATTTTAAAAAACAGGAAAGAACAAATGAATATAAATCTAGTCATTAGGGTAAAGGCAAACAACAGAACCATCATTTATATCTGCTGAGAGAGGGAAAATCCGTTTTCTCCCATGGAATGACACTGGCTATATCAACACTCCAGGGCAGGTCTCATGCTCAGGAGTAGCTGGACCACAAATAATGGACTCCATAGGTTTTTGTCTGTGCTTTTATTTGTTCATATTTTGGTGGGGGATTTTATTTTTGTTTTTTTGTTTTCCTTTTAGGGTGATATTGTATTTTATATTTTACATTTGGGGCATTTTGTTGTTGCATTGGGTTTTTGTTTCATTTTCTGAGGAAGAATTTAAAGTTTGGTGGGTAAGGATGAGGAGGAGATCTGGCTGAGCCTGTGGGAAAAATATGATCAAAATTTATTTAAATTTAAAGTTGATTTAAAGATAAAAATTAAAAGGTATATGATACAAGAAGTAAAAGTAAAAAGTGAAATAAAACAATTAAGCATAAGGTAAATGATGGGTTCATTTGGAAAGATGCGCACACACACTCAGAGATGCCTCCTGACAAATGTAGGCCCATGGTGAGTGATACTGGTCACACAACAGGCTAGCAAGTGTGACTGTGTGGTACATGGGGTTTTTTTTGTTGTTCCTTTTGCTAAATTTTGCTATGACATAAATTTGGCCTAAAAATTACTTAAAACATAAATCAATTTGAAAAGAATTTCTTGTCCAAAATGC
>OU015747.1:86800854-86817368 GCA_907169655.1 Acomys percivali | reverse complement strand
AATGTGATGGATACATATTACTTATATATTAAGTTTTACATATACAAATAGCTATGCACAAGTCAAAATATCAAAACTAGTTAATGGTACATATTTCATAATATATATATATATATATAATGTATGTAGTTTAAGTTATTGTATTTTAAAGCTCTGTCAATTTAAACGTTATACTCTTTCACTTCCACCTCAGTCTGTCCCTTACTGGGAATTTTGTTGTGCTTCCAGTCTAAATACTCCACTATTGGGAAGCTGAAGCCAGATACCTTAAAGAAACCTCAACTAAGCCTGCTGACAACTAACCACATGATCCCGTCCAACCCTTGGGGTAGTCTCTGTCCACTAATGGCTTTATTCCAGCAGCCGCCCAGCCTTGAGAAGTCATCTTCCTTAGCACTCTCTGCCTCAAGTTCCAATCCATCAGCGTGTCCTGTAAATTCTGGAAAAGTATTCCTGGGGCTGCAGCCGCTGTTCCGGACAGCACTCTGCTCCCTTCCTGCACCAAGGCCTGCTGGTCTTCCTTTCTGCTTATTAGAGTCCCACAAGCCTGGCTCATTTGTTACTCCTATGAAATGACCCCTAGCTTCATTGACTAGAACTAGTTACCCCTGCCTCGGCATTTTCATGACTCCTTCTACTGAGTGAATGAGCAAAGAGATGGGAGTTAGAATTCAGTGGAACAGATGCTGTGAGCATGTCTTGAGAGAGAAGGTCAGATCATGTTCACTTCTGAAAGCTTCTGGCACCTTGCCCAGCACCCTTAATGACTGATGGTGGCTTCTGTTCCTGAATCATTAAGGAGTAAGAGATAACTAAGAATCTCGATATACTCTCTCTTGTGATTTGTCCCATATTCATGACTTCCGGGCTATGCAACTTTTGTCTGCTACGTACACTTCCCTGAAAGAATCGCTTCAGTCACCCTTAAAAAAGGTGCATGGCAGCAGCTCCTACTCCAAGGTATGATTCAAGAATCAAAACAAATAATGTCTGGAAGTACACTGTTCATTACCTTGAAGTTTCAATCATATTATTATGTCAAGTAGAGTCACGAGAACACCGGGATAACTGGTATCTCTGATGCCTGATAACCAGCAGGAGGGGAGCTGCCTAGTGTGATGAACACACTCACTGCTGTCCATTGACAACCTTTCCCCATGATCAATATGCTTGCTAAAAAGCAGCAGCAGCATGCAAGATGGTGACATGCAGACATCTCTAACTAAGCATCTATATCCACAGAACGCTACCTGCCATTGTTCTTCGCTCTGCTCTGGATCAAACTGAGCAAGTTGGAACACAAACAGTGGTGAAAAGAGAAAAGTAATACTCTTACTAAATCACAAAGGCTTCCCAAGAGGAAGTGCAGCTATTCCTTGGTGGCTGCTGGGTCTTTCTGCTGGGACAGAAGTTTTCCAAGGGCCAGTAATACTTAAAAATGTGCTCAGGAACCCCCAGGCCCAGAATGATATATGTGAGTGTGTTTCAAAATGTTCCATGTACCATGTGTGATGGCTCAATAGAGATCCTATGAAAAGTATGTTTAGAGAACACAGGGTGCCACATCTATCCCTCCCCTTGGAAGTCCTTACTTTGCCTTGGTATGTTAAAACAATAAATTCTACAGCAGTCATGATGATCTTGTAATATGGACATGTAAATGCAAGCAGTTACCTCTGTGCTTAAGTCTGAATTAATAGGCAAAATATTGAACAGAGGTTGCCTGGCTTCAGTGTTGGTTATTATGTAAGCCAACCTTTCATCACTGGGAGAGAATGCACTTAGTCCGGCTGTGAATTGAGGTGCCAGGGTGGATTGGTACCTGTTAGAGCCCCCTCCCTTCACTGAGAAGAAGGGGAAATGGGGCAGAGGGGACCATGATAGCAAGACTGGGAGAAGAGAGTCCAGGGGGCTGGATCAGACTATAAAGTGATTAAATAAAATACTAATAATAGTGACTAACACTGTCAGCAGCTAAAACATGGCTGGATGGACTAGTGGCAAAGCTCCCAGAGAATACTGTTGCAGGGATCCAACGGATCCAGGCCATTCAGGTTTACAGAAATTTTCCTGTAAATGCAAGAAAGGTCTGGAAAGATCTGCTCCTTTACATATGTGACGTCTGAAACTGTTCATCTGTCAGAGGTAGAGACCCAAGGCAAAATGTAGCACTCAAAACACACCAAGACCACTGTCTTTTTACAAGTAAAGTTTTATTGAAACACAGCCATGCCTATTAATTTACTTATAGTTATAAGTTGCTTTTGTAACACAGCAAAAAAAAAAAAAAAAAAGACCTCTGTAGTTATGACACTGAGTGTATGACGATACATAAAATATTTCCCCTCTGCTCCTTTACTGAATTAGGATATTTTAAATTTAAATATACTTATTTAATTAATTCTCTTTACATCCCTATTATACACCCCCCTCACTTGTCTCCTCTAGGTCCCAACATGCCCCCTTTCCTATTTCTCTCTATGCCCCTACCCTAGTCCTCAGAGAGGGGCCATTTCCTCCCATACCAACTGACAGACCCTAGCCTATCATCAAGTCTCATCAAGACTGCCTGCATCCTCTTCCTCTGGGGCCTGGTAAGGCCACTCCACCAGGGGGAAGAGATCAAAGATCAGGCAACAGTCTATTACAGAGACAACCCATGCTCCCCTTACTAGAGGACCCATATGGAGACTGAGATGCCTATCTGGTACATGTGAGCAGGGTGCGTAGGTCCTCTCTATGCATGGTCCTTGTTTGGTTCATCAGTATACAAACACCCCCCTGGGCACAGATTTGTTGGCCCTGTTGGTCTTCTTGTGGAGCTCTTGTCCCCTCTGGGTCATTCTTACCCCCACTCCTCCATATCAGTCCCTGCCCTCTGCCCAACGTTTGGCTGTGAGACTCAGCATCTATTGTTGAAGATGCTATCTTTTTTTCCATTGTATGGTTTTGGCTTCTTTGTCAAAAAAAAAAAGTGTCCACAGGTGTGTTTATTTCTGGGTCTTCTATTCAATTCCATTGATCCACCAGTCTGTCTCTATGCTACTACCATACAGTTTTAAATTGCTGTTGCTCTATACTACAGCTTGAGATTAGGGATGGAGATCCCTCCAGAAGATCTTTTATTATACAGGATTGTCTTAGCTATTGGGTTTTTTCCATATGAAATTGAGAATTGTACTTTCACGGTCTGTAAAGAATTGTGTTGCTATTTTATGGGAATTGCATAGAATCTGCAGGACGCTTTTCATAAGATGGCCATTTTTTACTATGTTAATCCTATCAATCCACGAGCATGGGGAGATCCTTCCATCTTCTGATATCTTCTTCAAAATCTTTCTACAGAGACTTTAAGTTTTTAATCATACAAGTCCTTCACTTGCTTGGTTAGAATTACACCAAGATATTTTATGGGCTATTTTTGTGGCTGTTATAAAGGGTGTTACTTCTTTAATTTATTTCTCAGCCCACTTATCTCCTGTATAAAGGAGGGCTAATTTTTTTGAGTTGATTTTGTACTCAGCCACTTTGCTGAAGGTATTTATCAGATTTTGGAGTTCCTTGGTAGAATTTTTAGGGTCATTTATGCATACTACCATATGACCCACAAATAATGATACTTTGACTTCTTCCTTTCCAATATGTATCCCTCTTGATCTCCTTTACTTGTCTTATTGCTCTATTGAAGAGATGCAGAGAGTGTAAACAGCCTTGTAGTTTCCCTGATTTCACTGGAATTTATTTAAGTTTCCCTCCATTCAGTTTGTTTGGCTAAAGGCTTGCTGTATATTGTCTTTACTAAGGCTAAGTATGTGCCTTGTATACCTGATCTTGCCAAGACTTTTAACATGAATGGGTGCTGTATTTAGATTTTTAAAAACACCTTTTTTCAGCATCTAAGGAGAAGATCATGTGGTTTTTTTTTCAGTTTGTTTATATGGTAGGTTACATTGATGGATTTCCATCTATTGAACCATCCCTGCATGCCTGAGATGAAGCCTATTTGGCCATGGTTAATGATAGTTTTGATGTGTTCCTGGATTCAGTTTGTGAGTATTTTATTTTTTTCCAATATTTTTAAAATTAATTTATTCATATTACATCTCAGTTGTTAGCTCATCCCTTGTATCCTCCCATTCCTCCCTCCCTCCCACTTCCTCCCCCCACTCCCTTCCCCTATGTCTGTGACTGAGGGGGACCTCCTCCCCCTGTATATGCTCCTAGGGTATTGAGTCTCTTCTTGGTGACCTATTATCCTTCCTCTGAGTGTCACCAGGCCTCCCCATCCAAGGGACCCGGTCCAATATGGGGCACCAGAGTTTGTGTGAAAGTCAGATCTCCTTCTCCACTTAATGGTGGAGAATGTCCTGTTCATCGCCTAGACTGGGTAGGGGTTCGAAGTTTACTGCCTGTATTTTCCTTGGCTGGTGCCATAGTTTGAGGAGGACCCTAGGGCCCATACCCGCCTGTAGTTTTCCAGGACCCTCTGCATCCTTCTATTTCCTCATTCTCCCAGGCTTCTCACACCTAAAGTCTCAATATGATATCCTCCCCTCTGACCCACTTTCCTGGTAGGTAGTGTTTTTCATGGGAATGTACCCCTTGGACTAGTGTCTCGATGTAAATGAGTATATACCATTTAACTCTTTTTGCTTCTGGGTGAATTCACTCATTATGATAATTTCTAGTTCAATCCATTTGTCCACAAATTTCGGGAATTCCTTGTTTTTAATAGCTGAGTAGTATTCCATAGTGTAAATGTACCACAGTTTCTTTATCCATTCTTCTACTGAGGGACACGTAGGCTGTTTCCATGTTCTGGCTATTATGAATAAGGCAGCTATGAACATGGTTGAGCGTATGTCCCTGTTGTGTGGTAGTGCATCTTCTGGGTATATTCCAAGGAGTGGCATAGCTGGGTCTTGAGGAAACCCTATTCCCATTTTTCTGAGAAACACTTAAAGAAATGCTCGACCTCCTTAGTCATCAGAGAAATGCAAATCAAAATGACACTAAGATTCCATCTTATACCCATCAGAATGGCTAAGATCAATAACTCAACTGACACCACATGCTGGAGAGGATGTGGAGAGAGAGGAACACTCCTTCATTGCTGGTGGGAATGCAAACTAGTACCACCACTTTGGAAATCTATCTGGCAGTTTGTGAGTATTTTATTGAGTATTTTTGAATCAATGTTCATAAGGGAAGCTGGTCTGAAATTCACTTTCTTTGTTGGGTCCTTGTGTATTTGTTATTTCTGTTGTTGTTGATGTCCAGCTTTAGTCCATGGATGTGTGATAATATTCAAGGGATTATTTCAATCTTCTTGTATCTGTTGAGGTTTGCTTTGTTACCAAGTATTGGCCAATTTTTGAAAAGGTCCCGTGATGTGCTGAGAAGGTATAATCTTTTGTGTTTGGGTGAAAGGTTCTGTAGATATCTGTTAGATCCATTTGATTTATGACATGTTAGTGTCATTATTTCTCTGCTTCCTTCTGTTTTGTTGACCTGTTCTTTGGCAAGAGAGTGGGTGTTGAAGTCTCTCACTATTAATGTTTGGAAATTGATATGTGGTTTAAGCTTTATTAATGTTTCATTTACAAATATGGTGCTTTTGCATTTGGGGAATAGATGTTCAGAATTGAGATGCTATCTTGGTGGATTTTTTTCTTTGATGAGTATGAAGTGTCCTTCCTCATCTCCTTTGATTAATTTTGGTTGAAAATCTATTTTATTAGATATTAGATCGGCTACTCCAGCTTGCTTCTTGGGTTTATATGCTTGGAAAACCTTTTTCTATCTCTTTACTCTGAGGTAATGTCTATCTTTTTGGCTAAGGTGTGTTTCTTGTATGCAGCAGAATGATGAATCTTGTTTATGAATGTTTATACATCCATTCTGTTAGTCTGTGTCTTTTTATTGGAGAATTGAGTCCAATTCATGTTCGGAGATATCAATGACCAGCAACTGTTGGTTAATTTTATTTTGATGTTGGTTATGGTAATGGGGTGGTGTGCTTGCCTTCTTTGGGTTTTGCTGTAGTGAAGCTATTTATATTCTGTGTTTCTTGGGGGTGTAGTTAACCTCCTAGGTGGGAGTTTTCCTTCTAGTATCTTCTGGATGACCGGGTTTGTGCATAGATATTGTTTAACTTTGGTTCTGTTGTAGAATATCTTGATTTCTCCATCTATAATGATTGAAAGTTTCACTGGATATAGTAGTCTGGATTGGCATTTGTGGTCCTTTAGGGTTTTCAATACATCTGCCCAGGCTCTTCTGGCTTTTGTGGATTCTGCTGAGAAGTCAGATGTGATTCTGATAGGTTTGTCCTTATATGATATTTAGCCTTTTTCCCTTGCAGCTTTTAATAAATTTTTTGTTGTTTGTACATTTAGTATTTTGATTATTATGTGGTGAGAGAATTTTCTTTTTTGGTCTAATCTATTTGATGTTCTATAGGCCTCTTGTATACTTACAGGCATATATTTCTTTAGATTGGGGAAATTTTCTTCTATAATTTTGGTGAAAATAATTGTTGGGCCTTGGAGCCAGGAAATCTTCTGTTTCTTCTATTCCTATTATTCTTAGGTTTCATTTTTCATGGTGTTCTTGACTTCTTGGATGTTTTGTGTCAGGAAATTTTTAGCTTTAACATTTTCTTTGACAGATGCATAATTTCTTCCATTGTATATTCTACACCTGTGATTCTTTCCTTTGTATCTTGTATTATTTTGGCTTATCTCTGTAGCTCCTGTTTTCTTCCCTAACTTCTCCATCTTCAGGATTTCCTGAGTTTGTTATTTCTTTATTGTTTCTACTTCCATCATCAGGTCTTAAACTGCTTTATTGATATCTTTCACCTCTTTGTATTTGTCTGTATTTCTTTAAATGACGTTTTTAGTTCCTTTACCTGCTTACTTGTATTTTCTGTATTTCTTTGAGTGATTTATTCATTTCTTCTTTTAAGACCTCAGTCTGTTTGATTGTATTTTCCTGTATATCTTCAAGAGTTTCCTCATTAGCATAGCTTTAAGGTCAGTTTTTGTGTTTCAGTTCTGTTATGGTATTCATGGCTACTTGCTTGGGATAACTTTGCTCTGGAGATGCCATATTGCTCTGGCTTTTTTTGATTGTTTTTATGCTGGCCTTTAGCCATCTGTTTGTCTAAGGCATTGGCTGGTAGTGCCTGGTGCCTGCTGGAGTTCTTAGATGTGCAAGAAGAGCCCTGGGCAGGAAGCTAGATGTTCCTGCAGTAGCACTCCTCAGATTAGTGGGTATGGTCTCTGACTGGGGGGATGGTTCTCAGGGAATTGCTTCAGATGTATGATCTTCAGGACTCACTGGGTTTCTCAGGAGTCTGGGGGTACTCCTCTGGCCAGAAGTCCCAGAGTCAGCTGCCCTGCTACTGGATTTCTTGATCCAAGGATAATGATGTCCAGCTGCCCAGCCATGGTGTTTACGCACTGTACTCAATGGGCACAGCCATTTCGTAGAACCTGTGAGCTCAGAGGTCTGGCTGGTCTACTTATGGAGACTCATTGAGCTTTGGAGTGGCAGCTGGGGGTGTTTCTGTGGATCCCAGGAATAAGGAGACCTGAGGTTAGAGTTGCACATCCCTGGTACCTAGAAGGTATCCACAGGATGCTGAGAGAGGTAGGTGGCTAGAGACTGAGACCAGCATTCAGCAGGGACCTGGGAGACTTCCCCATGATTAACTAGGTGACCTCAGGTTGGGCCCATTTGTTTTTCCCACCATGGATTCTCCTCTTATCTATGACTCACAGATGTTGGCATTTTGGGGTACACAGCAAGGCCTGTCAGTTGCTCTGCAATTGTTGATATTTGACTGCTCAGATACCATGCAGGACTTATCAATATCCATCTTGAAAAGCGTGAATCAGGTTGTTAATCCTGAAAAGTAAGGTTTTTTTTTCATTTAAATATCAATTCTTTAAAAAAATAATTTATTCATATTGCATCCCGATTGTTATCCATCCATTCCTATCTTTCTATTACCACCCTCCTTCCCTCTTTTACCCTATTCCTCTGATGTGGGGGTGAGGAGGGGAGGGTGTTTCCTCCCCTACCATCTGACCACAGCTTTGCAGGTCTAATCAGGGTAGCCTGCATTCCTTTCCTTTGTATGCCCTCCGGGCCTTCTCACCAAGCAGAAGTGATCAAATTGAGGGTACTAGAGTTCATGTCAGAGGCAGTCCCCACTCCACCAAACTGTGAAGAATGAGCTGTCATTGGCTGCATCTGTATAGGGGGGTCTGGTTTCTCTGTATTCATTGTCCTTGGACATCAGTTTGTACAGATCTGGGTCCAGATCTGTTGACCTTGATGGTCTCCTTGTGGGTCTCCTTACCCTTTCAGGTTCTTCCATTCTTCCACTCTTCCATACAACTCTCAGTGCTCCTCCCAGTTGTCTGGCTGTGACTCTCAATGTCTGTTCACTGGGTGGAGTCTCTCAGAGGACATCTATGCTGAGCTTATATCCATTTATAAGTGAGTATATATCATGCGTGTCTTTCTGGGTCTGGGTTACCTCATCCAGCATGATCATTTCTAGTTCAATCCATTTGCCTGCAAATTTTAAGATTTCCTTGTTTTTAATAGCTGAGTAGTATTCCACTGTGTAAATGTACCAGTCTCTTTATCCGTTCTTCCACCGAGGGACATTTAGGTTGTTTTCAGATTCTGGTTATTATGAATAAAGCTGTTGTAAACATAGTTGAGCAAATGTCCTTTCTGGGGTATCTTTCCAGGACATGTCCAATCAGATGACAGTTTTCTATGATAAATCTTAGAGGAGGTGTTAGCCAAAAATAATCTCAGTCTGGAAAATGTCTAGCTAATAACCTCTCTAATGCCAGGACATATACTCTGGACTATCATAGATATAAAAATGAAATGCTTAAAGCTGGCATTTCCCTGTGAGCTTTGAAAGCCATAGCAGAAAGTAAAACTCAGCATCCTGACAGGTAACTGAAAGTTGCATGCACATGTCTGTTTGCATTACTACAAAATACATTCGAAACTGGACAATTTATGAGACATTAACAGTTCAATTGTTGGAGTTCTGAAGAGTGTCAAGTCCAAGACCACAGTGCCAGGCCTGGGTTTGGTGATAGTGTCAAGCCTGCTTCAAGGAACAATGAGTGTCCTCACATGTGATAGAAGGGACAGAAAGCTGAACTTTTCTGTGAACTTCTATCCCTCTGTGTAGTACTAACCCTATTTATTAGAATCCTATGCTCATAGATCACCCACTTTCTAAGGTACCCCAATTCCTAAAACTAATGTGATAGTGATCAAGATCCAGCATTAATTTTTTAATGAAGTCACAAATCTTCAAAGTTCAGCATGTAACCATTTTAATTACTTTAAAATTCTGGTGTGATTTTTAAAAGCATTTCTAAAGTTTTCTTTTAAAAACCATCCAGAGACTTTCCTTGGCCCTTCCCCTGGCTAAACTTTTAATCTGGTTAATTATTAATGTACTTAAATTTAGCCTCTTCTGAACACTAATGAAAAATCTCTATTTGAATTATAATTAATTGGGAGGTTCTTGAAACATGTACTTTAGCTTAATCAAAAGTGAAAATTCTCATCTTTTCTCAATAAAGAGAGAACTTCAACATAATTGCTCAAACTGCAGAACACTCTACATGTAAGTTTAATAAAATAATCTAACATGTCCAGCTCATTTTAAAAATTGAATTGCAGAATTTGATGAGAACTACACAGTGCCTTGATAAATGTCTTAGGTTAAATTACAAAGTGATATAATATACTATAAATCAAAAATAAGTTCTCCACAACTTCACAATATAAATGTGCAAATATTGAAATCATAGCCACAACTTAAAACTTTGATTAAAGTAGTTTTTGAATATACACAGTCTTTATAAAACTGATAACAGTGTTCTAGCACATGCTATGTTCCTTTTCTAGATATTTAAGATGTATCATAAAAATCTGCTAAAATTGACAAACTCAAATATTTATCTCTAAGTGGGTACCTAAGTATATAGTAATAAAATGGCCCATGCAACTGCTGGCTAGAAACATTCTAGGAGAACATATGACTTCACCCCCAAACATAGAGGGCACTACCCTGCCTGACAAGGCTTGTTTCTTTCTGGACTCCTAGGAAAAGAACCCAAAATTCCACAGAAGTTCATGATTGGATATAACTGTGAATGAATCTACTGTAATGAATTAAATAGTATATAAGTACTTCCTAATCTACTAACCTTGCAATACTGTCTATCACTCACAAAGGATTGTTAATATGCAATAGACTTTTGGGTATGAGCTTGTCTACTGCCTTTTCTGGTGATGTACATGCTATTGTCATCATTGGTGATGAAGTTGTTGGTATTCTGAGAGTTTAGTCTAGCTGAGGGCTCAAGTAATTAATATCTATACGATAAAAGATTTAAGACAGTAAGACCAGATCTTTGAAATGATGTCCCTAAACCCATAATAGAGAAATCCAGTGATAAAAGTAAATTTAAATATTGAAGAAGTGTTTACTCTCCAAAAATCTCTCAGTATCTGTATAATAAGTAATGCTCTGGACTAAAGTAATGCCAAGCTAGTGGGAAAAACAAAGGATTTTTGTGTGTGTGTGTGTGTGTGTGAAATAGGTACCTCAATGTTACTGACAGAGTTCAGCTGATGAAAAAGTTTCTATATTGGGAAGATGGGATGGAGAGTACCAGGGATAAAGAAAAAAAAAA
This sequence comes from Acomys percivali, assembly GCA_907169655.1. Classification (NCBI taxonomy): domain Eukaryota; kingdom Metazoa; phylum Chordata; class Mammalia; order Rodentia; family Muridae; genus Acomys; species Acomys percivali. The sequence goes on along the minus strand of OU015747.1, from coordinate 86,806,617 downwards.
AAAGGCATACACAGGAACTGAGATTTAAACAGTGAAATTTTCATTAAATCTGCATTACCAAGACTAATGCAGTGAACAGGAACAAAGAGAAAGGAATTGAAGCAGAAAGATAAGATGACTAGAAGTCCATCAAAGTGGTGAAGTTTGTGTAACCAGAGAGCAGCGTTCACAAAAGGGAAATGTAAATGATGTTGTAAGTATTGAATTTAAACTTTAGTAGGCATGATCTAGATCATGAGTTAGAATGAAGCTTTTCAAAAAAAGAAAGTGTGTGTGTGTGTGTGTGTGTGTATGTGTGTGTGTGTGTGTGTGTGTGTGAGAGAGAGAGAGAGAGAGAGAGAGAGAGAGAGAGAGAGAGAGAGAGAGAGAGAGAGAGAGACAGAAGAGTGGGGGAGATTTCAAGTCTTGTTGGCTAAAGGGACTATGTAGGCTTTAAACTATATTATGCCCACGGGCCAGCATTACCAGGGATACTAGAAAGAATATTTCAGTGTGGATGGAAGATTAAGCAAACCCAAGAAGACGTAAGAAATAATCAATCCCAGAATGGTTAACCAAAGATGTCTAAGAGAACACTACCAAAACCACAAAATAAATAATGAACTTTTTAAAACAAGAGCTTTCAATATGAGCAATCTTAAGACCCCAATAAAAAGACACAGACTAATAGACTGGATTAGAAAACAAAATCCGTCTTTCCGCTGTCTCTGAGAAACACATCTCACCACCAAGGACAGATACTACTCTAGATAAAAGTATAGGAAAGAAGGGCATTCACCAGCAAATAAAACTAAGAAATAATCAGTCATTTTAGTATCTGACAAAATAGACTTCAAACCAAAACTAGTCAGAGGAGATACAGAAGGAAACTATATATTCATTAGAGAAAGACAAAATTCATCAGGAGGATATTACAATTCTAGATCTTTCCACATCAAGCACAAGGGCACCCAGTTTCATTAAAGAAACACTATTAGATCTAAAAGTCACATGTTGATCCTAACACAATGACAGTAGGTGACTTTAGGATCCCACTCTTACCAAATGGTAGGATCCAGATAAAAACTAAACATAGAAACTCTGGAGGTTAAATAATATCCTAAATTGCCAGGCATGGTGGTGCATGCCTTTAATCCCAGCTCTTTTGAGGCAGAGGCAGGCAGATCTCTGTGAATTTAAGGCCAGCCTGGTCTACAAAGAGAGTCCAGGATAGCCAGGGCTCTGTGTAACAGAGAAAGCCTGTCTCAAACAAACAAACAAACAAACAAACAAACAAAATAGATATAATTAAATGGATGCAATGGACATCTACAGATCACTTTACTCAAACACTAAAAAAATGTGCTTTCTTCTCAGCCACTCATGCAATATTTTCCAAAATTGACTGAATGTTAGGACACAAAGCAAGTTTTAACAAATACAGGAAAATTGAAATTACACCCTGAATTCTATCTGACCACCATCTGTTAAAGCTTGATGTATTGTTTTTAAAATTACATGTATTATCTGTAGGCCTGGTTAGCAATCAATCATGACACACACACTTGTTATATTTTAAGATAGCCTTAGTTAACCTGGGGCAGGGCAGATATCCATCCTCTAAATTGTCTCTCATAATGAGGTAGGCATGGGATCCCTGTCTCAATCCCATGCCATCTACTTCTAATAACTTCTATCAAGGTACCTCCCATCCATAATCCCAAATACTTGCTAATGTTCTTCATCTGGGCTGGATTCTCCATCCATGCTGTGGGCCATGTGCTTCTCCTCCAGCTAACCCATGGCTTCCTTCCTCTCTTCCCTTCAGGTCTCTCTCCTTCTCCTTTCCTGGTGGTGGTCCTTCTTCTTCCCAGAATTCCTCTCTCTCCTAGCCCCACATTTGCCCTGCCCAGGTGGGATGGCTTTTTATTAAGCAAAAGGTTGGTCACAGAGACAGTAAGCATTCAAGAAACACATCTGATCAACAAAGATAGACATTACCTGAGAATAAAGGGCTGGAAAAATTTCAAGCAAATGGTCTCAGGGAGCAAGCAGGAGTAGCCATTTTAATATCTGACAAAAATAGACTTTCAATTAAAATTGATCAAGAAAGATCGAGAAGGACACTTTGTCCTAATCAAAGGAAAAATCCACCAAGAGGACATCACCATCCTAAATATATATGCTCCAAATATTAGGGCACCTGCATTTGTAAAAGAAATACTTTTAAAGTTTAAATCACCCATTGATCCCAACACAATAATAGTGGGAGACCTCAACACCCCACTATCACCAATGGACAGATCCTCAAGGAAGAAATTAAATAGAGAAATAATCAAGCTAACAGAGGTCATGAACCAAATGACAGACATTGACAGAGCTTTTTACCCAAATAGAAAAGAATATACTTTCTTCTCTGTGCCACATGGAACCTTCTCCAAAATAGACCACAGAATTGGTCACAAAACAAACCACAATAGACCCTAAAAAATTCAAATAATCCCTTGCATCCTATCAGACCACTATGGCCTAAAGCTCAGCATCAACAACAATAGAAATAACAAAAAGCCTACAAACACATGGAAACTGAACAATCTTCTACTCAAGGACAACTGGGTCAGGCATGAATTAAAGAAAGAAATCAAAGACACTTATTTTCTAAGTGTTGTTTGTAGACACCTAAGGGTGACTGGCACAGTATCAGAGGTTCCAAAATACTATTTGTTTTTTGTAAACCAATGGCATTAGTAACCATAATGCAAAAGTACGAAGGGCTGTTTATATAAAAATAAATGCATCTTAATATACAAAAAGCCCTTAAGGACAAACTGCAGGTACCTAATATTAATCAAAAAAATGGCACCAAACTGCACAGGCAATCATTGTAGCTTTTGTCACTGAAAACTCAATTTTATATTTTTATAATCTCTATACAGCTGACTCTGAAATGAGTACAGAGCAGTTCTTCTGCACAAAGGAGCTCCGCTCCATGGCTTTTCTTTTAAAAAGGCACTCACTGGCTTCCATGAGTCTGGAATAGTTTGCAGACACATGAGGCTATCTCCTCTTGCACTTTTTGGAGATTACTTCTCAGATAATGAATGAAGGAAAACAGGTACTGGTGCTCATTTGCAAGGACAACATTCAGTGAAAATTAGAATTTTGACTGGGTGGTGGTGGCACACGCCTTTAATCCCAGCACTTGGCAGGCAGAGGCAGGTGAGTTCTGTGAGTTCGAGGCCAGCCTGGACTACAGAGCGAGTTCCAGGACAGCCAGAGCTGTTACACACAGAGAAACCTGTCTCAAAAAAAGAAAAAAAAATTAGACTTTTGGAAAACTTTCTTCTACCTCCATCTTCCCAGGAGCCCAGTAAGAGCTAAGACTTTTCTAAGTCCATTGATGGTATTAAAGAACATGACTGCTTAATTATATGTGCTAAGTACATTAACCTTTATTGTATGCCAATGCTCAAATATCTCCAGAAGTTAAACACATGATATTAAGAAAATAATGGCTGCATTGCTGATTTACCTGCTAGCCTAGCAGATTTTAAAATTTGGAAGAATAAAAAGTGACTTCAGGTTCCACATTGCCATTGACCGTGGGAGAAAACTATCATTTGCCAAGGTTTGCTCTAACATCAGACTTAGTAATGGTATCTTAGATGGCTATGAAAACACGTGTGTGTGTGTGTGTGTGTGTGTGTGTGTGTGTGTGTGTAATAAAATACAGCATTTACAAGTACATACAAGAACTTGGTTATATTTTATAATAAAGGAAATGTGCTAAAATATAAAAACATGTTATGTAATGAAAGCTACACCATGTTTGTGAATGTAGTTTTTTTCTTTTTTAGTAGAAATTGCATTGGTATAGTGTAGCAGGTAGTAGACCAAGTTTAATGATTTTCGATGACCTAACAATGTATTTTTCAATTCTTTTTTTCAATTTTACCATAGCAAACATAAAGAGATGCAGGCCATATAAACAAACATTCTTTTGGATGGATTTTCAATTGAAGCATAAAAGATCCTGAGACTAGAAGGTTTGAGTATCACTGGTTCTAAATATTTTAATTTTTTTATTTTTGTGTGTGTGTGCGTATGCACATGTGTGCATGTCCACATGCACACGTGTTAACATGTGTGGGGATGTCAATGGAGGACAGAGGAAAGTCTCAGGCTTCCTGGCACTGAAGCTATAGGCATTTGTGAATTGAAAGACATGGATATTGAAACTGAACTATAGTTCTCTGCAGAAACAGCTAGTTATAACAGCTAAGCCTTCCCTTCAGTCTAGAGATTCAGTGTTGTAAGTGTCCTTTACTAGAAGGCTTTTAGGTGAAATTTTTCTATCTTTTATCCTATTTCAACTGGAATAATTTAATACGTGTTCTACATGTTTCATATTCTGGAGTAAAGATGAGCAATTAAGATGCATGAGCAGACACTAAGTACCATAAATACAGCATTCAAAAGAAGCAGAGGGGATGGAGGCTGACCAACCGGCAGCATAGACCTTGAGCAATGGCAGATTCTAGGCGCGTGACCTAAGTCAGTAAAATCAAAACCCTCCATTAAGATCTAAGGCCTCTCCATTTCTATGAACCACTCCACATTGCTTCTCTATCTTTCATGTGAGATTATTCAAGAGAAATGTAAATCTCAAAAGCAATTGCTTAATTTGAATGACACCGTAGACAACAGTAACACAAGCCACTGAGTGTGCTCCAGGCCAGCTGCCTTGTGTGGACATCTTTTCCTGCACCTCTCTACAACCAGGGAGAACCTGTAGCATCACAAAAAAGCCACTCCTGACTCCTAGAGCTCCCTTCTCTGAACCTTGGACCCAAGAAGTCGCTTCCAAAGGGAGCTGGGCTGTCATTCCTGGTTTGTGTGAGCCTTTCTCCTCAGACCTCCCTAGCTGGGGGCAAGAACTGCTCCTGCTTGTGTGAGTCCAGCTAGGGCTTTGGTGTAGGTATGTCTGATACTTGTTGCAGATAATAGCTTGCACAAAGAGACTAGGGTGTCTCAGGCAGCATTGAGGCTGAAAAGCAGAGTATAAGACCCAGACTACAGACTGACTTTCTTAGCACCACAATCTCTCCCAGAATTTTGTCAGTCCCAAATTTGAATTTAGCTCTGAAGGTTGTAACAAAGATGTGACTATCAAAGCAAAAAGACAATCATGCATGCTATATGACTAGTTTTATCTTGGTTTATAATGTAATTATTGAAACATGAAATGTCATTTTCTATTTGAATTATCTCCCCAAGTCACATATAATAAAGCCCAGCCTGGCTGTTGATGCTTGGCTTAAGAGTTCCACATCCCTCACATTGACATGAAAACAAGCAATTACTGTGGATGAGCAGCTACTAAGAACATTACACACAGCATTTCATATGATTAGGAGGACAATGACTAAACCAAGCACCTGGACCCTGAATACCCATGGATCCTAGGCATCTGATACAAACAAATAAAGCAGTCTTATTTAAGAATAAACTATAATGTGTTTGAAGGGAGACTAAATTCAAAGAGTGATTACTGCACAGTCATGAGGACTGGGGATCAGATTCTGGCACCACGTAACAATCCGAGCATCCTGAAAAATGCCTATTAACTCCAGTTCCAGAATAGGAAACCCTCCTCTGATATCATGAACCTCTATCATAGCATGTGTTTACACACAGACACACACACATGCACATACGCACATGCACACAGGGGACATGGGAGAGAGAGAGAGAGAGAGAGAGAGAGAGAGAGAGAGAGAGAGA
>OU015747.1:86772925-86800454 GCA_907169655.1 Acomys percivali | reverse complement strand
AGAGAGAGAGAGAGAGAGAGAGAGAGAGAGAGAGAGAGAGAGAGAGAACTTTAATAAAGGAACAACCTTAGGGGACTTGGGAGTGGTGTGAATGAAGATAGCCACTGTACTGTTATATTCTGTTTGAATAGAACAGGTATTTTCAGATTTAACTCGTTTATCAGATATTCTGATAACGTAAGGGATCCGGAATTCAATTTTTATTGCAAGAATTCCTAGTCTAAAAATTTTAATAACAAACTTAAAAATAACATAAAAAGCAAACACTAAATAGTCCAAACGACCCATTCCTTGGCCCAGCTCTGTCCTCTACACTGCAGCCTCTGGTCTTGTGGAATGTTTGTAATACATGGGATCACCAAGAGCTTCTGAAGCCCCGTCAGGGGCGCTGTGTTAATAAGAACAATGTCAGTTATAGCAGCTATTGATAACAACACGCCAGACATTACACTACAGCTGCTTTTCTCAGCACCACCCAGAATACAAACATGTCACACCCATAGGAACGTTTTGAACCAGAACCATCAGTCTTCACTTAGAGGCAGTCGCCTTTAAAATAATTCTTTTCAAGAAATCTGTTCGTGTTTTCCTCATCAACTTGGCTGCAGCTAAGTGGAAAGTATGCGGCATACATTTGAACAATTTACCTGGTCTGCAGAGGGATTAAACCTTGGCACAACCTGTAATTAAGTGAGCTAATCGGCTTCTCATATTGATTTCAGATTTGTAATTCAATCATAGTGAAACTTGAACTCTTTTGAGAGATGTGGGCATTGGGCATTAAAAAAAACTCTCTTGTTCCTGTTCCAATTAAATGACAACTCTTGGTTATAACTCTTTTTACAGCCTTTCCATAACTCCTTCAAATGTTCTTCTGGATGGGCTATAAAGTAGTTAATCAGAATAAATTAAAATTTGTTCTTAGTACTAAAATGTAAATTAATTGTATGTTTCCTCCCAAATCTAGTCATTCAAAACATCTGGTACCTATATATTTTAGTGCTGTGTTCACTATAATGGAGATAGAATTTCCAGGTTGTTGAGATTGCTTCTTGCTTCCTCACAGAGTCATTCAGAAGAAACAGCCAGTGTCTCAGCACCAGGGCATCTCCTACAGACTCATTAGGGCAGCAGTGGGTCCACGGTGGTTCATCTTAACTTAAAACAGAGCCAGAGCAGAGGATTACCCTCTGCCCTCAGCCATCCAGACAGTGAAGCCATGGCCCTCACTGTGAAGGAAGAGTGAAGTTTCCAAGAACCAATGGCATTAAGTACAGAAAATTAATCTTTTGATGTCAACTTTTATACTTGCACATACCAATTTTCCCAGCTGTGACAGCTTCCTTTGGAACATCTGCTGGAGAGAAGGAATGCTTAGTGGCTGTATTTAAGCAAAGGAATACCTTTCTGATGATGAGAGCAAACAGACTTATGGGAAATTGGTGACTCAGAAATGATATAAATTAGATTGAAAAATGCTCATAACTTGCTTTTAATTAAGTAATAAGCCAGAACAGACTTCGGTATTTCTGAGTAATGTGCTGTTCCAGATGACAAGCAATAATTAATGTGAAAAGGCTCATATATTGACTTCAAGATGCTCATTTTTCATTCCTTCACCACCAAGTTCCTGCCTTTTATCCTCAGTTCTGTTCTCTCTGTTTGGACCTAAGTTGCTACCTCAACCACTTTCCACAGGATTTGCTCAACATTTTACTCAGTCACCTTTCTTTGGTTTCCTAGACACTGGGCTATTAGATTGCAATGCCTGTAGTCAACGGAGCTTTATCTTCTTAAAGTTAAAGAGTGTAGATGGATCCAGGCCAATGTAAACTCACCCAGAGTTCCAGTTTGCAAGGCTTCTGCCCTTGGACTTTATCACACCTATCACGTCTTTCATCCCCCTTCCATCTGCCTCCAGTCAGCTACAGGAGAACTGGAATTTGTTAAAAGGTGCCAAGGCATACAGTTGCCAAGTCAGTGGAACAAAAGATGGCTCAGTAGTTTTTTCACCAAAAAGAGAAGAGTGAACCATACCAAGTCCCACAAGCCACACATCAGTAGTAGATGAAGCAAACATTCCTTTTCTTTCTCTCTACCCCAGGCCTCGACTCTACCTGTCAAGCTCCTAAGTTTGGTTGTTATGCATAGAACGACAAATTCACTGTAGGATGCCTCAAGAACAGTAAACATAATGCTGAAATGGAATGTGGACAGAACACACTTAAATACACATGTGTGATTTTCCAATAATAACACGCAATTCACTGACAGCAAAAGAGAAAGCAATAATTTCATTGTGTCAAAGGGCATATAGTCTCACAAAAAAGAATCTGTCTGTTTCTAAAACTTTTTCTTCTTTGTATCATTAGGAGGTAACATGAACTTTATTTTTTATATTTTATGTTTATTGTTGTAATTAGTTTATAAAGGGACAGGTTTAAAAAAGAGGTGTCCATGTTATATTTTTGTTGCTTGTCCCACAGCCTTTAATCCTTGTGTTCCCCTGGACCAACTGATCTCTTTCTCCCCCACTAATTCCACTTCGCTTTGTTGTCTTCCCCCTACACTTAAAGCCTTCCCCCTCCATTTTGCTGGCCTCTTTCTACTCTCCTGACTTTACCCATATTTATTCTTGCCTGGATATATGTATTTAACAGCTATAACCTGAGACCCATATAAGAGAATACACACACTCTGCCTCTGAGCCTGGCTTGCCTCCGTGAACACAATCCTTTCCAGGCTCCTTGATTAGAAGATTTACTATGATCAAAATGGCTGCATGACCAAAAGCAACCCACATATTCACTGCACTCTCTACCAAAATTTTAGCAGCAGTCTTTATAGAACTAGAGGAAACAATCTTAAAATTCATATGGAAACACAAAAGGACACAGATGGCAAAAGCAGTTATAAGCAGAAAGAACTCAGCCAGAGGCATCATATTATCTTAGTCCAAATTGTACTACAGAGCCATAGTGACAGACACAATATGGTTTTGGCACAAAAATGGACATATAGATCAATGAAGCATTATAGAAGGCCCAGAAACAAACTCACAAAGCTGCATACTCCCGTTTTGACAAAAGTCTCAAAAACATACAGTAAAATACAGGGATGTACTTGTGAGTGCTCTATCCTTTGCGGATTAAAACAGAATTAGAAAGCAAATTACCTGCTTCTAACAGCCTTGAGATTGGAGGGTGAGTATACACAGGCATATATAAAATGAAACACTTAAATATTCACAAAGACTGCACATGCTAAATCAAGCTCTAAGTCCCTGGTATCTTGTCCCCTATCTCATTCCATTGTCTCAATGTCCGACTCCACGAGCTTTTTAACTCTGTAAAACAGTTGTATATCAAGAGCTAAGTACATCAACCTACTTAAGTGCATAATTTTCACTAAGGTTTCTCTTTCATTGAGGTCAGGAAAACCAGAGAGGAATTGTGGTTCATGACTACGTTGCTTATCTGGTTTGGGAGTCACTTATTTATCGTAGGAGCGAGGCACCTGCAGGCTACTTACACAAATACCTGCTAAATGGCATCAGGCCCTTTTCCTCATCACTTCAAAAAGAAGGTATCATAGAAGAGCCCTGGGCAAGGAAACATGTCATCAGAGGAAAGCTTTACATATTTTTCTTAACAGTGACATTTCAATTTTAAAAATCACTTAATTTTCCATCTCAATATGTCCAAATGTTAATTTAATGAATCATACTCATAGATTAGGCATGCTGTAGCGAGAGTTTTTGGTTTCTTTAAAAACCCAGTTATGGTATGTGAATATGTTTTTGTTTTAACCCCAGGTGTGGGATATGGGGCTGATTCAGTTTGTCCACAGCCATTAACTATGCCTGTCTTATGCACTAGGAGGGATGTGATCATTGCCTGTTGCAGATAGTTTAATTCTGGGGACTCTAGAGAGGGAATAAATGCCAGAGCCCAGAGAGGGACTGGGTGGTCCTAAGAAGAAGGAGGCTGTGGCTCCCTGCCTGCTGTTCCCGGTTGCTGTTGTTGTGGCTTGTCAAGTGGTCATGAGAAAAGAGACTAGAAAAAGAAGTTGAAGGTATCCTGACTAGAGGAAGATTGGACTTTCCCCCAAGGAACTATGTTCCTCATCAGCAGGAGGTAGTCTCTAGAGGTCTGTGTCCTCTTTCCCCTCTAACCTTCCTTCCCCCCTACCTAGTGTTGTAGGGTTAGAAGGGATTAGAATAGGACAAGGGTTGGAGTGGAGGTAGCGGTATAAGATCCCAAGTAACATAATACGCCTATAGCATCCAAAAGAGAGGAAAATCTAGAGTATGTGGCGAGCTCCTAGGTTGTTTCTCAATGTGCCCTCTGCTCCTGTGCCTAGTCACTAAATGAAATAATGTGTAAATAATGGCACAAATGCACTGCAAGTTTCCTTTCCAAATATTTTCAATTATTTGAATTATCTTTTTGAAAACCACTAGCACCCATCCAAAAAAAAAAAAATCACTAACACTAAAAGTTCTCATTCACATTACTCTAGTCTGTTATCTTAAACACCACCACCCCTAAAGTCATGTGGTCCCTGTCTTGACACTACTGAGAAGTATCATAAACTTAAATAGGTGGGACCTAGTGGAACACAGGTCTAAGGGAATAAGGGTAGAATGCCCTTTAAGGGGTTTGTCCGGTGCCAATACCTCTTCTTTCTTTTTTTTTAATTACCCATCTATGATGTGTTTACTTGTTTACACCACTTAATCCCTCATCACACATTAAAAAATCACCAACCATACAACCAACTATAGACAGGAATCTACAAATCTGTAGCTACAGTAAGTATTTTGTCTTTGGAAGATGATTTTCTCACATATGTATTGGAGCTGATTAAATGCATATATTACACACTTCCATTATTTTATTCACCTACACAAAACTTCCACCTGCCTATTTTTGACATCTCTAATTACACAGTATTAGCACAAACATGAAATATTTGTTAAAGGTACAAAGAAAAGTGCACTGACCATTATTTCAGTTATTTTTCCTAACAGTATTTCAATAAAAAGTTAATTTTCTATCTGCAGTTTGCAACCAGCACCACGAGGCCATTAGATATGGCACATTTACCTTTTTACACATGGAGTTATATATAATTATCCAGGTATACCCATTACCTATTTGGGGGGGGGGGTCAGACAACTGTTAGGAGATACCATTCAGTTCAGTAAAACACTTCTCCAAGAGATTCTTGTTTATGGTACAAGCCACTCAATGTTGGTGGCACAAACAGAATGAAGGTCAGACTAAAGTGCTTTGGGATTAAGTCAGGATGCTCCTTGGCTGTTTGCCTATGAGAGACCAGTGAATGTGATGTTTCTCATGGCACCTGTGATCATTTGGATGGAAGAGATGTCCAAGAACAGAAGGACAACAGGCTGGGAGTCAAGACCCCCATTCTAGTTGGTAATTAGATGTCAAGCCACTTCTGTGAGCCCTGGATACCTCATTCACAAGATGATGAGCTTGCTGGAGACACCAATTCTTATTAGATTCACTAGAGAGTTAAGAAATATCGACAATTAGATCCTATCACCAGAAATTCTGGCTTAATTGGTGTGTGGGTTAGGTAGGATGCACGCTCAAGAAAAATCTCATGTGAAGCCATGATGGAGAGGTCAGCCAGTGAGATTTTTGAAGTTTCTTGACCATTTGAGCTACTTATCATTCCCAAAGCTAGTCCACCTGGGAACTTAGCTTTATCTGGATCAGAGGACCACTGGCTGAGCGGCTCACAAGCAAGGCCACCTCATGCCTATATCTATTTTTCAGTGAACAAAACTATACTCTGAAGCAAAGATAGAAAAGATTCAACATATGGGTAAGCCCATGAATGAAAAGGAGGATACACAGCAGGTAGCTCCAAGCACTTTGAATTTTATTATGCCCCTAAGAACTGGGTATAGTTTGGTCTCTGCAACCAAATTTACTCGTTTCCTTTTCCCACCAAGGACAAGGAGTGAGCATTAAGTTGACCACAGGTGATCAAGCAGCCAATGCCTAGGGCATTACCATACTCCATGTCAGCCACAGCAAAGTGTATTCTCAGTGGAAAAGAGGCACACTTGTGCTTTGACATAACACTGACAAATCATTATTCCCAAGTAAGAAATGAGCTGGGTCACTTCAGTGTTCCTGTCCTTGCCATATAGTGATAAACTGACCAGCAACTTTTCACTATGCTCTGGTCTCACTCCAACACCGGTACTTGCATTTCTGCACTTAAAGGCTTTGTCCTGGCCAGAGGGAGACTGCTTAGGTGCAGCCTGCAATGGGTTGACCTGACTTTCCCTCAAATAGGTAATCATAAAATTTGCAAGCTCCCAGGCCCTTCCAGTGTAGTTAGTTTGAGGTATGTGTAGTTCACTCTCCACAAGCTGCGTGCAGGCTTGGTGGCACCATGGCTCCTGGCTCAACAGCATACCATTTGCTGGCTTCTTCCCTTCTCTGCTATATTTAAGGGTGTTCCCTAAGTGTTTGAGAAATAAAATTCTTATTCCGGAATGCCATCTCTGACACTGCTTCTGGGAGAATCTGGCCTAAGAGAATATGACTGCCAGGCTTTAATTAATGGTGATGATGATGATGATGATGATGATGATGATGATTGTGGTGGGGTGGTAGAAAAAGAAATGGTAGGAATGACACAATATGGTAAGAAAAGAAAAATCAAGAAATGTCCACGAGAGGAGACACAAGAAATGGGGGCAGGCCTTGAAGTTGTATGAACTAGGTGAACAAATAAGGAACAGGAAGAAATTGAATTTCAGTAACATTTTAAAGCATAACAGCATATATGTGTGTATATATATATGTATATATGTATACATATATTTCAAATGAACAAACTATATGTCCAAGACAGTTGTTTATAATTTTCCACAAAAAACAGAGAAAAGTAATAGCTATGTCATTCACTCTTGTATTATGGATTTCACACTGGTTCATGCTACGTTGTCCGTGTTTGGCCCCAGTTTATATAGTCTGTATCAGAGAACCAGGTCAATCCACGCTGATTCTTTTTTTTTTTTAATTAATTTATTCAGATTACATCGCAATTGTTATCCCATCACTTGTATCCACCAGTTCCTCCCTCCCTCCCACTTTCACCCTATTTCCCTCCCCTAAGTCTATGACCAAAGGGGAGCTCCTCCCCCACTATATGGTCATAGGCTATCAAGTCTCATCTTGGTAGCCTGCTTATTCTTTCTCGGAGTGTCATTGATTCTTAATGTTGTTACTCAAACTAATTTGCCTTCGGTCTAATAATGACAAGGTTGTTCTGTTTCAGAGTAGAAGATGGGCTTTGGAGAGTGTGTGCTGTTTGGAGGAATCCGTCACAAGTATACATTATAATGAACTCTGTACCTGTTTTCAGCATTAATAATAAACACCATGTCTCTTCCTTGTCACCCAAGCAAAAGAAATTTCTCTTGTGATAATAAGGCAACAACTCTATTCTGTCCTAAATAATCTATATTTAAATGACAGTAGGACAGAATTTTAATGCAAATGCAATAAATTTGGTGGATCTTTCCTACAGGAAGGGCAATAGAGTAGACCCAAATATATAATGCCATTAAACAATGTCTCATTGTGGCAAAATGGAAAATAGAATTTCTGTAAGAAGATACTGTTGAATTATCTGATGAGCCCAAGAATGTGAAACTTTCACACTTTCTGAGAAAACCGACATGAGGGCTGACAGGGAAAGTAGAAGACAGCAGTCTACCACCCCCAAAACAACCCCATCACGATGGCCTTGCTATCTACGCATGTAACCTCACACTGGTACACAGAGTTGGGGTCAAATCATAAGAAAGAAGTCTGAGAAAACATATCATATAGCTGGTACTCCATGTAAAGACAATAAAGGCCCCCTTTATTTTATTTAGATATAATATAAAATAAATAAAACATATTATATTTAGATATAATCAGATTTGGGGCACAGAGAAGTCCTGAAGCTGCTTTGTCCATAACAGAATGCAGGACAGAGGAGAGTAGAGGAAGAGGGACTGCGATAGCTGTTCGGGAGGAAGGCAGGCTGAGCGCACATGGGAGGGGATGCTCGTGCTGTTCCTCTGTCTGTGGAGAGACGTAGGGGTCCAAAGCTTGCTGGGAGGGAGGAAGAGATGAACAGTCACTGCACCCACAGGACAGTCACGTCTCCTGCATGGTGGCAGATAGAGGTCTATTTCAAGGCAATATATAGAAATAGGCATTCTCTGTACATCGGAAGACCTATGATAGTACAGATCCTGAAATACGTGCTGTCCCTGATGCTGAATGTATGTTATTCTAAAGTGAGGGAGCCAGTTTTTCAGTAGGTATGTGAGAGGACAGACATTGCTAAAAGGCTCATGGCTAGAGTAATGTAGCCTCCGTGAGCACTGGCCATTCGTAGTTAGAGTCACATAGCCACAGATAGGATTCCCCTAGAAGCCTTTACAAGAGCCTGTGAGCTCCTCCTCGGGGTCACCACCATTTTGTATGGATGGTTGACCCCTGCATGCAGGCTGTTTCTGCAGAATAAATGCTGTTTGTTTTTTACATACTATTTGAGTCTGGGGTCTTCCTTCAGCGATGCTTGGACTCTTACATATGTATGCACTGAAAGATCCATACAAGAATGGTCATAGCAGTATTATCTGTAATAATTCTAAACTACAAAAAAAAACCCAACTGTCTATTAACAAGGAAATGATAAACTGTGCTATATATAATACAACAATGAATATTGTATGAGATAAGTGTATGTGCTGAAGTAAGTAAAAGGATGTGTTCGACTCTCACAAACACAGTGTTAGAGAAAAGAAGATGGAGGAAGGCACAGTGCATCTTCCATTAAGAGCAAGGTGTGGTTAGTCTGTTAAGGGGACCACATTACCAGCCTGCACCCTAATCCCCTTTGGCAGAGAAGGGCAGTCATGAAGGACTATGGAGACATTTTGATTAGTCACTGTGTTTATTGCTACCCATTGACTAGTGATTGAGTGACAAAGTATGCTTTGTGAAAATTGACAGGGTTACGTTTCTGTCTCTTTCTTTCTGTTTTCTTTTTTTCTTTTTTGAGACAGGGTTTCTCTGCATAGCCTTGACAGTGCTGGACTTGCTTTGTAGACCAGGCTGGCCCTGAACTCACAGTGATCTGCCTGTCTCTGCCTCCCAAGTGCTGGGATTAAAGGCGTGTGCCACAACAGGCCGGCTTATGTTTATGTCTCTTTGTCGTCTGTCAGTTTTTCAAGATATTTAAGATAAACCATAAAACTGCAAGCTCACAAAATTAGTTTTAACTGCATTAAAATTGTTCTTAGTTCTTCCAGTAAGAAAAAAGTATAATACCAAATAGTATGTGTGAAGGGAGGTTTAATGGGGTGGGTTGTCTGTTTGGTTGGTTGGTTGGTTTGATTTGTTTTTTTTTTCTGAACAGCTGAGTAGAGTCCTTGCAATCTACACATCTGACTACAAATGACCCTGTAGCTGGATGTAAAAGGAAGCGCAGCCTGCACAGATTAGCTCCGAGAGGCTGAGAGAAGACAATTATGTGTTAAAGGTCAGGAGGAAACGGTCGTATCTACCATTCCTCACTCATTTATTATGTGCCAGGGTAGTAAGATGGCTTCTAAATTAAAGGTGCCTGCTGACAAGCCTGAGGACCTGAGTTTAATCTCAGAGGCTCACGTGGCAGAATGAAAGAATGGCTCCCTTAGTTGACCTTTGTCCTCCACTTGTATGGTGTGGTACGTATGTAGATGTCCACATGCACACACAGGTATGTACACAGCCACATAGAAATAAACAAACAAATGAATGAATGAATGCATTAATTGTGTGTCAAGCAATGAGACAGGAAATGAACACTGACATTTAATACCAATAAATCCAGAAGTGGCAATCAGCTCCCTATCTGAGGAATTATAAAACTGAGACTCAAAGTTTCAACTTGAGCCCAAACCTGACTGTATCTTAACATTTTAAACACCCTCCACCATGGCTGGCACTGGGCAGCTGATGCTCTCACAATCTTCTGAAGCTTAGGCTCTTCTGTAAAATGGAAAGGTTTCTGATGGTTTGCCCTGAGGAAGCCAGTGGTTCCTTGTTTGAATACGCAAGAAAAGCTAAGTCAGCAATCTAGCTGCTCTTTTTAGGGCTTAATTTACCAACAGTTCTGGCTTTGATGAGCGAGTATCTCAACAGCAGCAGCATTCAGGAACCTTTCTGACCAGAACAATCAGCACACAGGAAACATTTTCAGCAAATCCCTGGATCCTGGATCCTCTCTAGTGTACTGAGTCACAGCATGGAGGGCAGGGTCCTGGGACACGGTTGCCATGGCAATTCCTCAACCTCAGTGTTCTCTTTGTGCTCAAGATCAATAGCAGTTATGAAATAAACGATTCTGGGGTTCAGAAGTCAGAGGCAGGCTTTTCAGAGAAACAACTTACCTTGACTCCTAAAACAAAATCACCACTCTACAAATGCTGTTCTATAAGGACCTACACTTGACCAAAAATTTACCTTCTGGGAAAAAAATTTGGGGAAAAATTCTTGAAAATAATATCAACTGAAGAACCAGAGAATCAGTACGCCATTTCAAATATGCTTTCAGATATGGCCTAAGACTATATTTTAAAGTTTGTTTTCTATTTAAGAAAGCACCACAGCCCATCAGTTTGGGTATAGATGTCCTAACACTCAACTCTGAACAGCAAACCACGCTTACAGTTTATTTCAAATCCATATGTTTTCAGGGACTGAAAGGGGAGGGGCTTTTCCTTCCATATTTATAACTTAAATGGCAGACTCAAGAAAGATAGAAAGGCAGACTTTGTCAATACTTTTTTAGGAAATGCTCAATAACTTCTGCTTCCTATGTGCTTAAGAAAAATGGTTTCACAAAAATTGAAAACAGATGATGTGACATGCATGCCAAAGTTGGTGTCATCTAGTACTTCAGGGGGCTTTAGAGTTGAGGGGTTAAGCATAATTTGAGGCTTGGGATGACATGAAGGAATTATAAAACCAAACCTCACAAGATCTCCCCACTTTCTAATTTTACAGCATCATAAAGGCACCATGTAGGGACTGTGCTGGGACACTTCTAGAAGGTACATAGTTAACATCCTGAGTAGCAACTGAAGTGAATCCAAGTGCATACAGGATAGTAATTTATCACATTAGAATAAGAGCAACAGTAACAGCAGTTCTGAAGTGTAGGATGAATGGGCAACAGGTATAAGCACTGTTTTCTCCGGAGTGCTTCCAGGGGCTCTTAACGATGAAGGTTCACAAATGCTCACAGGCCAGAGGGGTGCGGCTTTGGGATAATGAAGGGTAGGGTATCTATGGGCACAAGTGCTGGAGGAGGGGATCTCTGAGAAGCAAGGCAACAGTGTGTCTTGGAGATGGCACCTGGGCAAGAGCTGAGGAGAAAAATCAGTTGTTTTTTTCCTGTGAGCTCAATTAGGGCCACGCCACACGCTTAAAGTACAGAGTTGGTCCGGCAGCTGGGTGTAAAGGTTACAAAGTTAAAATGGCCCACCACAGGGGCTGTATCCCACTGTTCACAGGTGGAGGGAGGTGGGCCTGGGCTTTGGGATGACTACACTGTGAGAGAGGGAAAGGTAGCGTGCTAAGAGTTTCCAACCTTCCTGAAACCTTCTGACCACTCTTAAGGATGAAAGCCCTGTGCAGTCCTTCACTCCTCACCACATGGTGTCCCACAGGGAACACAAGTTCAAAGGTCAACCACCAGTTATCTTCCCCCACAGCAAGAGTCCCCTGGCTGTCTAATCAGGGGTCAGTTTGAGTCACCTTCCCCCTAACTCTGAGGAAAAAGGCTTCTTCCTCCACTGCAGCCTGAGGCTCTTGCCAAAGCACTGAGTCTAAGCTAAGTAGCTAGGAATGATTTGGTGTAAATCAGGAACTGTGTGAAGATACCCAAATTGGCTAAATCAAATTAAATCTTAAGTGTTAGTCTTGTTATTTTTCTGGATCAAAAGGACAACAAAACAAAACAAAAAAGAAAAATACAGAGAGGATAACAGTGACTGTCTGAAGTGGACATATGAATGGAACTCATATAACGAAGCGTGAGCCCAGGCCAGCCTACATAGGACCCTTTGCTCAGCCTGAAGGCTTGTAAGGAAGATGTGTTAATGGAAAAATACATTTACATATCGTTATAAAGAAATCTTTAAAAAATGATTACCCTGGTTTGAAAAATAAAATACATTGTCCTCATTTGTAAATTTAGGTCACCTTTCACTGGGGAGGAGACACATCTTTAAAATAGCAATCATTTCTAGAGAACGCACATACTTAATTCATAGTCTCTAAGTAAATCAGAGGTGAAAAAGTCCTCCAAAATGTGTTTAAGTAGAGTGTACCTTGAAAATGTGTAGGTAATGAATCTCTTACAAGAATTGTTCTCAAACTGTGAATACAGTGCCTTTGATGTATAAACAAAAAGCGGTTTTTCTAAAACACCCCTGACTTGAATCATGTAAAGATTCTCTTAAAAAGAAAACGTAATATATACAGTGCAAGTGCATTCAAATCCATTCAACACATGTAGACTGTAAAAATTAAAATATATTGTCTATTTTATTATGCACAACAGAGTCAAGGGCATCAGCCAACTGACCTGATAATCCAATAAACTGTGTTGAAGGCATTTCTGCCTAGATAAGAGCTCAGGGACCTCTGCATTGTGGGCTATTTAGCATCACAAACACACTTAGCAGAAGCTGCTCAAGTATGCCTGTCACTAGGGCACTTGCAGAGCAAGAGCTAGTGGGTTGATAGGGTTTGCTTTAAAAGGGAGGCTTTCATGAGAGATTATAAATATTGATTTCACTGAAGGAGTCAGAACAGTTTATGGGTGTGTATACATGATGCCACCCTCTCCATTTATATTATTGGGCTAGTCTTCAATGGGATCTAAATGTCAAAGTTTTTCAGGGCAATCTTGAAAGACCTCTTGGGAAACAATTTGGAGCTTATTTCTTTCTTCTAGAAAGACTCACACTTTTGAGAATATAAATAATGATTTTTACATGAGAGACTACCCTAATGTGTTTGGTGACTTTGATGGAGGCGCCCTCTCTCAGCGGGGAAGGAGGCTTTTCATTTAGGCCTCTCATGACTATAAGTTGACAACCCGCAACCGTATACCAGAGAAAGGAATGTTTTTCAAAATAGAGGGCTTTGCTCTCAAATAGTGCCAAAAAGAAACAGAGTGAGAATGAATATGTCAGTGGACTAATATTTACCCAGAAATAGGAGTTCAATGTTCTTATGAACAGTGTACTAGATTCAATGTGACACACAATGCATTTTCTTCATGCCAACATACTAAAGAACTCTGCCCCTCTTGCTACTGTAATTTGGTTACTTCTGACATAAACAGTAAAGCTGACATTATTTTCTAAACAATAAGAGTCATTGACAGCCTATATCTTTGTTAAGTAAACTGAAAAGTATGAATTCAAACAAGCTCTATATACAGCACAAGACACATACATACACATACACATAAACACATGTGCATATGTACACACACACATATATATGCACACACATCCATAAGCAAACACACATGCAGAAGATGCTACTAAAAGGCAAAGGTAAATATATATTGAGGTCAGCACAGATAACTTCCCACAAATTACTTGATAAGGGTCAGGGGTCTTGCTTTAGAGATGGAATTAGTCCTAGAAGAATTTCTTTTAAATACCTTTCTTTGCCCAACTGAAGCTTCTGTCATTCACAGACTTACGAGTGAGGGTGAGCGTTTATGACTTGCCCTGGTCAATTAATATATGTTAAGATACAAATCATGTGTAGGTAAATAAAGTAGAATTCTTACACTTTTTTTTGTGGAATTGTAAAAATAGAGCATTTTGGAGGTTTCTTATAAAACTGAAAATAGAACATGCTTCTGCAGTCCTGTGTCTAGTGTTTGCCACGACAACTTGAAATCGGTGTGTTAAAGTGATGTCTGTACTTCTTTCCCTGTGCATTGCCACACTGCTCACGGTTGCTAAATTATACAATCAGTCTAAGTCTAAGATGAGACGGAAAAGAGTATGTGGTACATATACAAAATGAACACTGTGTGCCCTCTAAAAGGAAAGAAGTGTCATCAGCAGTGAAGAGATCTTGAGCCCACTGTGGTGAGTGCAGTAATCTGAGCGCAAAGCCTGGCTGTGCATGGCTTCCCTCACCTGTACTCCCAAGATCCCAAGGGCTAAAGCAGGGCAATGCCAGGAAGTTCAAGGCCAATCTGAATTGCATAGTGAGTTCCAGGGCAGCTTAGGCTGCAGAGTAAGACCCTGTTGTCTCAAAGGCCAAAAATGTAAATATGTAGAACAAAAAGTGCATGTTCTTATGTAGGTTTGGGGTCTAAAACAAGCCAACTCAGAAACAGAGATGGGTAATGGGGAGGGGGAGGGGGGAAAATGGGTGGTGGCCACCAGCTACCTGAGACGTCACTTTCCTTTAGCTGAAATCTGTCACGGCATTGTTAAGCTAGTTAATAAAAGCATATTGCACGTCTCAAAACTGCTGAGGGTAAATAACGAATGTCCTTAGCACAAAATAGCTAAAATGATTGATTTCTATTGCACTGTTTTAATCACTTCATGTTATATTCATAAGAAATAACATCATTTCACCCCAATAATATATATAACTATCATTTGTCAATTTGCAATGAAAATGAAGGTTAAAAATATAGGAGGTAAGCTGGGTGTGATGGCTCACGCCTTTAATCCCAGCACTCAGGGAGACAGAGGCAGGTGGATTGCTGTAAATTCAAGGCCAACCTGGCCTACAAAGTAAGTCCAGGATAGCCAAGGTTACAAAGAGAAACCCTGTCTTGAAAAACCAATATATATATGGAGAGAGAGAGAGTACAAATTGAGGTTACTCTTTTACTTGTACATACTGGCCAGGTGCCTAAAATTTTGCTATATAATAATAAATTCCATAATAAATTATATTCTGCTCATTAAAGTCTAGGATTCATTTCTGATTATCACAAAACCAAATGACTTTGGCCACAGCTCCCTTTTTTAATTCAAAACTTAGAAACATGCCCTGCAGACAGCCCTCCTTCGCTTAATTTTCACTTACCAGATATATCTAAATTATTCTTAAACTTGGATTTAATTTCTAGCTCATGCTGCCTTTCAGGGTTATATGTGTTATATCTTAGGTAAGTATGAACAACAAATACTCTCCAAGTCAGAACAGGCAGACTTCTGTCATTAACTCCTTCCTGTTCTCACATTTAGCAGACGTATTTCTGTACATTTGCCCTCACCCAACTTCCTCATTTATGAAATCAGGATATTGCAATGAATGGTTGTCTGTAGTTTTACAAAGGCTCAGTTTCATTAGTTATTTTAAAGAAGATGAAATGATAAATGTAAATGCTCATAAATATGAGTGCTGAGCAGTTCTTCTTCCATTTTGAAAGCCTGGGAAATTCCCTGGAGATGGGGGAATATTATTCACCCAAAAGTCACCCTCCTTGATGCAAACCTCCACTATTACTCTGTAAGGTTTATTTCTGCTGTGGCTGTTCCATCCCATTTTTATTAATACTATTTCACTCTTTTCTCCACCGAGCTTCTATACCTATGAGGGCTACTCACTACTTTATGCTGTTTTCATTCTCACAATCCTTTGGGTTTTTTTCCTCCAGAAAAGGTTTACATGTTACAAGAAGATGTAATAATCATTATTTTGCAATTAAGAAAACAAGACACTCATATTAAGCTTGCCTAATTTTACAACTTAAATCTTTCTTGGCTGATTGCTAACTTTCAGTAATTAATCTGTTGGTCTTATATGTGATAGCTGCCCCCTCCCATTAACAACTCATATGTTATCAAAATCAAAAGGAGTGCTAGGAGGAGAGAGAGTAACAGAAGAATCTGCAATAGATGTTTGTGGAGCTTTCTGTTGAAAGTTTCCCAAGTAAAATGATAGTCAGAGTCATGTGAGATACACCTCACTACCTTTATGACAAAGACCTTTTAGCGGGCTACACTCATGTGCTATCTATTACATTGATTTTTCAAATCATCAGCCCTAATCTAATAATCAGTATGTGGCTGTGGATGAACTCCGAGTTCTTCATTATCACTCTTATTCTAAAGTTTAGGCGCTGGGTGGAATAAGCTGAAGTGTGCTACCGTCAACTCTCACTGCGGAGTATGACATTTTTATTAGACAGCAATATGGAAAGGTATCCATCAGGACGTCACTTGTAAAAATAAGTATGACTTCTGGGGAAACACGTAGAGAAATAGTCAAAATGGATTAGGAGAGTTGTAGAAGAACTGGCAAGATTGACAGCAATGAAAATTAGAACAGAGCCTTAGGTAAAAGGAAACTAGAACACCACTTCTGGATTTTTAAAAATACTAGATTATGAATATATTATCATAAATTAATTGATAGTATCTGAGTTTTATTACATATGTTTAAACAATATAAGTATTTTCACATTTTAAAATATCAAATTGTGCTTCTATTTTAAATCACTTATATGTAATTTTTATATATAATATTCCTAAGGGTACCAACTTGGGTTCTTCGTTGTGCAAGATCGGGCAGAGCTTACTGCGTACTCTGCTATCTCAGTTCCGGCCCTTGCTCCTCTTTCACCTTTGTGAGGCTCTCTGTATGAGAACAAGTCCATTTCCAACCAGAAATATGCGTATGTTCAGTAGTTCACTTTACCTGATTCTTGAGATCCAGTTTGGGACATGGTCGACCTCCACTGTAAGGCTTTTCTTTTAGCCATTTAGATCGAATTCTCACTCCAATGCCACAAGATGAGCTGCAAGCCCCCCAGCTGGACCAGTCACTTAGCTTGCAATCAAATGGGCAGGGGATGATACATTCTTCTTGAATATAACCTGAAAGAAAAATCTTTTGGTGAATACAGGACAGTATCAGACACACTACTCAAATTATCGATGTCTACCATTACAGCTCAGATTTATCACCGGCGCTGCCACTTTGTCTCCAACACACTTCTATTTGTAAAGAGAGCAACATTTGAAGAGACATAAATATAGTTACATCTGCATCTAGTTTGTGTTATTCTGTTTGCTTCACTAAAATTCTAAATGGGAGAAACAGCATAAGAAGAATGGAAACAGTTCAAGGTAAAGAATGTGATCATCTCCGCTCAGTGATCCTTGTATTCCCCCAACCTAAAATTCTTGTACTTCTCCATCGAGAATAGGCAGCATATGCAAATGAACCTTTCATCAGTCTGTTACCTGCAAGGTTTCAGCACTGTCTGCTTTTCCCCGAGGTCCTGAGTTCAATTCCCACCAACCATCTATGATTAGACCTGGTGACCTCTTCTGGTGGGCAGGTTATACACATAGGCAGAACACTGAACACTGTATATGTTATAAATAAACCTTTTTTTTTTTTTAAAGACATTGACTCTCTCTTCTACGTATTGTAACTTGAAGGTAGAAGAGAGATAGAGAGAAGACTGTAATACCATTGGAAGTAGAAAAACACTAATTTCTGCCTGACATTACGAAGAAAGCACAATTTGGGGTCAAGAGATGAGTTGAGAAGTATTGGGCCACTTCAATAGCCCGATGTGAGCCAGGGACTGGCGGAGGATGTGTGGTTCAACAGAACTGTTTGGGATTTTTGACATAGGAATGGTGATGAGTATTAGTGTGTGATCAGAAGGACTGAATGTGATAAGATGTGTTCTGCTTGGATCATTCCTTGGCCGTTGACAACTATATAACAAATTGCCACAGAGACTGTAATGCAAAGCAGCCCTTCTTTTTTTTTTTTTTTTTTTTTTCGAGACAGGGTCTCTCTGTGTAGCCTTGGCTGTCCTGGACTCGCTTTTTAGACCAGGCTGGCCTCGAACTCACAGCGATCCGCCCACCTCTGCCTCCCAAGTGCTGGGATTAAAGGCGTGCGCCACCACGCCCGGCCAAGCAGCCCTTCTTATGCCACTATTTCCATGAGGTAGGAGTCTGGATCTCCTTTGTCCTCTGCTTAAAGGTCTCACGGAGAAGTAAAGCATGGCCTTGGTTGAGTTTCCATCACAGGCTCAGTGAGGAGAAGCTCTTCTTAGGAGCTCCCCTAGGATTTTTAGCAGAGTTCACCTTTATATAGACTTATAATTTCCATTTGCACGAAGGAACCAGCTGGGAGTTTGCAGCTGAGGAGCCAGGACCACGCAGGGTCATCTCCAGTCTGATTAGTCAGCTGGATTAGGCACAGGAATTATGGGAGCTACCTCCACTATGGCCGCTGTAGCCTCTTCATGAGAATGGGGCCCTGTCAATTCCTAAGGATATAGATCCAGGTGCAGGGGTTTGGTGACATTGTACAGAGTGCAGATCACATGGCTGAAAACCACCTCAAGCTTGCCATGGCTCCCCTCCTTCTACCTCCTGTACCTTGAAGTCTTCCTTCACGAGGCACTCCATCACCAATACCTGGCACACCTTTGCTGATACAGAATGTGCTCTTTCCTAACCGGCTAGCTTCCCTAGTTCTGGCTTCAGCCTCTCTCCCCCATTACTGCCATGCCAGAGGACAAACTTTTAGACTTTGGCCAGCTCTGTTGCCTTCCTTCTCTGAGCTTAAAGCCAACTACCACGAGAGACAGGAAAGTGCTAGGTCTGTACCGATGGCACTTCCTGGTGTGCTCCGTTTTCAGTCCAGTGCTTCTGCTGCCTGGGAGTTCTTCTTAGTTTCCTTTTCATTCACAGCAGACCTTTCAGATCATCTCCATTCACTTTAGATACTACTCCCAGGCTAGAAACAACACCAAGGCTGGAGCACAATGCCCCTGATTTCCTATGCTGCCATGGATGTGCAATCCCAACCCTCTTTCTTAGGGTTCAAATGGAATGGCGCCCACTTGCTACACAGTGCCGCCTTCCCCTCTGCCTGGCCCTGGCTTCTCCAGGTCTTTAGACTCCTCACTAACCTCTTTTCCTTGCATCTTTCTTCTTCTCCCCTCTCTCCCTCACCTCTTCTTTTTCGTTGTTCTCTTTATTTTTTTCCTTTCTCGCTCTCTATTTCTGTTCACTTCTCTTTCCTTCTCCTTCCAATCCGTGTCTTCATCCTTCTCTTCCCATTATTCTTTGCCGTTCTCTCTCATTTTACTCATATGATTGTATGAGTGGCTTGATGTCATCTAGGCAATACTTATCAATAAAGGAATACTCCAATTTCCTGACGACTGAAAAGTTTCTTGGAGTTAGAAAAAGTCTCCTCCCATTAAGATTGTTAAAATGATAATATTTTTGCTATTTAAAAGCCTTAATTTTTATTAATTTCTAGTGAGGATTTATAATCAACCAGATATTAGCGACATAGTCAAGGTTATATAAAGAATTAAAGAGATGCCAGATACATTATATAATTTTATAGAAAAAAAAAAAACAAGTCACAAAGTGACTTCATTGGTCACCAAGGGAAAGAATAGGATAGGAAATTAGCATTTATCCTCATGACATATAGAGTTCAAATATGCAAATAGGAATGTCCAGAATATTTCACATAAATATTAAATATTTGAGTGTCTGTGTAGGTCCTATTTTAAAACACACTTTCAACTAGACAGCCTTCTAATTGAGTGAGACTTTAAATCCTCCTCATCTATGCTGCACACTCAAGGACTTTAATCAGCCAGCCTGTAGCAGTAGTTTTTGTCTTCTTCCCATGATAAGAGGTAAACCCAGAGGATCCTCATGAAAGTCAAAGTTATAAATTCAATGAGCGTGAAATAATTTTGAAGTTCAGCAAGACTAAGCAACAGTGACATTTATTTTTCAAGAAAATTTCCATGCTAGAGTCTACCCCGAAGGAAAGTCCATAGTGAGGCCCATTAATAACTGTACATTCTTAGGCTGGGTCATAACTGAAAAGATTGGTTTTACCCTCACACTTAAAGCTTGCATATTTTTGGCAATAAAATATGATGAAATATAACCATCACAATGTTAACATTCTATACTGTTGGAACAATACAAATGTTTGAAAGACTAATTTTCATAGACTATATGACAGAATATCTGTTTCTTTATAGGTAACACTTCATTGGCAACATTTTATGCCTAAACCTAATTTCTGTGAAAGAAAAAGTACTTTTATCAGAACTGCATTTTCTACTGGCAGTCATATGCATAGCACATTGCTTGGGCCACTGACTGACCTAGAAAAACCTTGTTGTTCCATTTCACTAATGTGCACAACTACAAATTAACTTGTGAAGTAGTCAGTATGGAATTATCTGTGCTGCATGCAATCAAATCTTAAGCCATATACATGGCATACATGGCAGGGGGCTTAAACAGTTTACCATGGATGAGGATGGATTGATGAGGACCCCTTACAACCATCTCCACCAGCGATGAAGGTAGAGGTATTTGTTCAATGACATAGTAGAGACACTGTATAGAATGGCAGGATCCTTGTCACTATTCCCCAAACCTCCCCCACTAACATACATTAGGATAAACAATTCTGAATAAACAGTCTTTTTAATGTAACCATTTTCCAGACTTTTGCCTTGTGTTCTTTACTTCACTCTCTAACACATTTCTCTCATTAAGATCTTGTTTTGGAGGATGTAAAAGAGGAAAATATTGATTATAGGAAGGTTAAGAAAACAACCCAAACCAACTCACTTGCACTTGCTTATGCTGTAAAGCAGTTATCAATGGACAGCGTATGAGACAGTTCATGTTTTACATTTACAGACTCTGCACTCAAATTATCAAAATAGGAAATGAAGTAAATTACAATCATATTGTACTACCACTTCCCTGTTTTAAAGATTTGATGTTCTCATTTTACATTTTAGTACTTCCAGGTTTGTTATTTTATTTATTTAGTGAAAAGGCAGCATGCTAAAACCACAATGGACTCTTTAAGGAATACTGTCATGAAAGTTGGGAGAAAATTGTTATGTATGCTTTTAATATCATCTAAGAAAGATGATTAAAATAAGTTAGAGCAATATTTCCACTGTCTTATGATGGCGGTGGGCACTCTATAGTAGCAGGTGCATGAACACATGGAGGGACTGCTCGACCCCAGCAGCAGGCTAGCAGCAAGCTTTGCAGTTGTGCTTTGGGTATGGAATGCTGCTGTTAAGTATCTGCCTGCCCTCAAAGATGCTTGGGTCTTTAGGGTGTTAGGGAGGGACAAAATAGAATTGCCCAAATTATTGTCACTTCTTTTGAAAAAGTTGCTACTAAAATATATTTTGAAAAGGCTGTTATTTAACAGAAAAGTCGTTTTATTCAATTACGTAAACTTCAAAGATATTGGAACAGGTGAATATATCCTGGATAGAATGCTGCTAACCCAGGAAACAATAATAATAATTAGCAAATAGGCTTGTGCTGAATTTAAAAACTTTCTGCATAGCAGCAAACGGTACACAGGGTGAAGAGGCAGACTTAAAAAAAATAGGATGCCTTTTTATCAACTATTTATCTGACAGAGGACTAATAAAAATTGGTGTACAGAAATTTAAAAGTTCAACGCCAAGGGATGGGTTACATTATGAGTTACTGGGCACATCACTGAACAGACAGTTCTTGAACTAATTATGCATGACCTAAAACTACTTAAAAAACACCCTCAGCATCTTTGACATTGTACAAATGCAGATCTAAATGATATAGAGATTCCACATCAGCCTGGCCAGAATCCATAAAAAATGCCAGTGAAGATGGAGAATGGAAAAGAAAGCACTTGCCCTGATGTGGGAATGTACACTAGTCTAGGCGGTATGGAAGTCACAGTAAAATGGCAGTCCTTCGAAATAAACCACAAACAGAACTACCATAGGAGCCACTCACATAGCATGAGCCCAAAGGAACAAAGAATCAGCTCAGAAATACCTGCGCACCCATGTTTAGTGCAGCACTATTTCCAAGGACCAAGATATGGGATCAGCCTGTGTATTTATCAATGGACAAATGAACACAGTGTGCTGTGTATACACATGGAGTACCATTTACCCTGGAAGAATAAAATCCTGTCACTACCAGGTAAATAGATGGAGCTGTAAATTTTAGCACAAAACAAAGCAAACCAGACTCGGAAAGGCAAGTGCCTTATCTGTTCTTTTTCATGGGAATACTAGAGAGAATAAATGAATAAATATATACATATAAATGAACAATGTGAAACTAGGACAGAGCTTGTTAATAAAAGGAAAGGCATCCAGGGAAGATAATGCAAGGAAGGTTGGATGATGGCAAAGTAGATTATATAAATATGGGATTTCACCATTGTGTGAAATCAACACATTAATAAAAATGAAAACTATAGTGATGTGCTTCAAACACTAAAGTACTGTATTTGAACTCTGAACCTATTTTCATACCTGAAAATATTGTTATTTTAAAATACTCATAAAGTTCAAACAACTTACTGACCAGTGTGCTGCTAGATTCCATAAGACTCGAATATTGTAAAGCAAATCCGTGTTGACTATTTCACACCCACTGAGAAGTCATTTACATGAGAACCATTTTTTAATTAAAAATAGAATTCAATCTATAAGTGTGTTTTGCGTTGTGTGTAGACGAATTACTCACTGAGATTTAGACAAGAGCTTTTGTGTAAAAACAGAAAATAGAAAAGAACCAGGACCCAGACTTGACTGGAATTGCCAACGAAGCATCAGGAAGAGCAAGAGGTGATGGAGGACAGCTGTGAAACAGGACTGCCCAACATGTCAGGGATGCTGTGCATGGGAACTCACAGCAGCTCTGCTGGCCCACACAAGACCTGCACATGACCAAGCCTGTTGACATGGTAACATAGGTGGGGGAGAGGTACCTGAGACCCATCCCTTAGTTCAGTTGCTATTGGCAGTTGATGGCTGGTAGGGAAGAGAGCATCATTTTTCTTCAGGGATATGGCTTGGGGTAGGCTGGCCATGTACCACTGAATAGCCCTATGCTCATACACTCATGTATTGGTGACACCAATCAGACTCTAGGCTAAAAACAGGGCATGAAGTAAGGATGGGGAAGTGGTGGTGAGATGCTGGAAAGAGAATAGCAGGTGGTTCTGGTAAAACACATTCATGTGTGAAGTTCATAAACAATAAAACAAAAAAAATGAATTTTAAAAGTGAACAATAAATACATAAAGGTCACACAGTCCCCAAATATTCACATTTTAGTGCTATAGTGGTAAGGTGTGAAATTATGCTACTATTGAGGTTAATTACTATTAGAAGGAATCATTGTTATGAATGAAGAAAAATTGGTTGTACATTCAGAAGCATAGATTATCTGATACGAATTCTGCGATGATATACGGCAACATGAATGGATGCCAGCTTTAATTTCCTACTTTTCATTTGAAAGATATTTCATATGGTAGATATGGGGCTTTGACTTAATTGCTGGGTCTGGTTAATGTGCTATAACTAAATGTCTTGGGTGTCAATTTAATATAACACCATAAGGAACTGATCTTTTAAATTGAATCATCCAGGCAATTTAATCAAGACAGAATCTCCAGTTGTTCATATAGACAGAGTTTCAACAGGAACTCCCTGTGCCAATTTCCTCCAGGCAGAGAAAAAAGACATTTTTTCTTAGAAGCTATTGGCGATATTAGGGAGAAAATAGAACACTAGACACAGAATAATCAGAACAGTTAGGACTGTACATACACCCACAGTTTCTCTCATTACTGCAAATAAGTGCTGTTAAAATTAAAGTGACTGAATGGCTCACCGCGTAATCAACGTGGCCTCAGCAGCATGGACTGACACACAGTTTGTTGACAAGGCAATGTTACACAGTGATTCTTGCCACTGTGGCTGCTGCCTATGTGAAGTCCCCTCATCACACTTCTCTGTGGTGAGATAGCTGCACGGTGAACTATACCCCGTGTTCTACATCTCATGTTTCCTTTGCAGTTTCTAAAAGCTGACCTCTGAGCATATCTGGTATCCATCAGGATCTCTCTCAAGTATCTCAGGTTCCACCCCAGGGCAGGTGCTAAGGCTCTACTTGTCCCTCGGAGCTACGTTTGACCTTATTATCATCTGCTTCAACCAGTTAAACATGAGCAGAAGTGAAGCAAGCTTCAGAGCTAAAGCACATCTGATCATTGGTTTCCTGTTACTATGGAGGCCAGCAATGCACCAGACAGTGGCTGCTCAGTCATCCAAGGGTTCACAAACAAAGCTGACTGGAGCAGAGGCCCCAGACCACTCCTATAGACAAGGACAGCAAGTGACCTCTGACTGTTAGCCACTGGCCATTGAGATTAGGAACGTGTTTCATTTGCTCCTTTAAAGTACCTTATTCTGACGCAATGGACCAGCCCTGGCACAGAAGGTGGCCTTCAGGGGGTCAGAGTACATGGAGCACACGCCTGGAGCAGTTCAGGGAAAGAGGAAACATTCTCAGAAAATAAGATCATTCTGTTTCAGTGGTTAGCACAAGCTGAACAGCAGCACTAGCAACAGAGAAAGTGACTTTGCAGAAGTTGACTCTCTCTCTCTCTCTCTCTCTCTCTCTCTCTCTCTATATATATATATATATATATATATATATATGTGTGTGTGTGTGTGTGTGTGTGTGTGTGTGTGTGTGTGTGTGTGTGTATGTATATGTATTTCAGGAGCATTCATTATTTATTATTTTTTAAAAAGGACTAGCAAAATGGATAATAAATCAGGCCTAACCTTATGTGATCTGAGATAAAATATTAAACCTTAATATTTGAGCTCCCTTGTATTGAGATAAAAACATAGCAATACTTCCCCTTTGTAACTCCCTATAATACTGTAAGGTCAAAAACATAATAAGTATAACATTGTGGAAAAAGATTACTCTACACTATAAATGACATAGTAATATTTTACCACTACTTAAGTCTATATGGTAAAGTTAAAAATCTCTTCTCCTCATCATGGTTTTAGTAGTAATGATTGATAGGGAATATAATCTGAAAAGATATTTTAGCACAGAGATTACAGGATAATAATTTTCAAATTTGGATGCCATTTCTCATTGCAGATCATTTCCATGTAAATTAAATCTGGAATAACATTGACGCATGAGAGATGCTGCCTTGGGTCAGTAAATCAGTTGTAGTTTGAGCCTATCTTCCTCTTTCCAGATCTGCCACCAGCCAAGGCCAAGCATTCATTATATCCCAGTTGCACTGCTTTAACACTCTGTTTACTAGACTCCGGGTCTCAAATTTCTTTCTTTTAATCCAGTTGATATCTGATCCGCTGCCATATTAATATCCATAAAGCAAAACTCTACATACACTATAGTTTCTAGTAAAATAAATAACCTTGACAACCTAGCAGAATTTTGATGAACAGATGGCATGGGAGAGAACACATATCAAATACAGAAGGTGGAAATCAGCCCTGTATGCCCACTAATCAACAGAGAAGTCCTCATAAGAAGAGTTTCAGTTTGACCATGAGCATGAACTTGGCTAGATCAGTGAGAGGCCACTCTGGGAAGTCATGGCACACAACTTAAAAAGATGATCAAGAACACACACATTCAAACATGTAGACATACATATAAACACATACATACACATAAGTGCATACATAAAACATATGCATGTACACAACTATGTATCATGCACACACACACATACACACACACACATGCACACACAAGTTAGAACCAGGTTGTTAGATTAAAGTGTGTGAATGATTACAAAATATTGCTTATAATATTCCTTACCTATCTGTGGCATGTACACATGGCTGTTATTCACTCTGTTGGAAAGAGAGCTTCACAGTGACTGATGAATATAGCCTTACAGAGCAATTGACTCTCTCTCCAATTCAGCTAGGATATAACCACAGCTGGCATTCTCCTCATGCCAGGGACTGAGCACAGATGGGGACTTCTTTATTTTTGTCTTTATTTCCCTGTGCACTGTGACCTGAGTCTAGTTGCTATAATTGGCCAGCACCATGAACTCATGTATTGGCCTCTTGCATAATTATTTGCTTGTTTCTTTACATATTCATATATTTATTTGAAGGTCCTGAACTTAAATTCAATGATTCCACATGGAAATAAAGATTTCTGACTTCTCTTAATGATATGGGTAACTGGGGACACATGGATATTTTAGATTCTGTCCAGTGCAGCCAACATGAGGCAGAGATGAATAGCAGTGTTTGTGAAATGGAAGTTGCCTTCATGATCCTCCAGAGTATCTAATCGCATGACCTTTTTTTTCTAAATAAAACAAACCAAAAGTGTAGTTATTAGCCACATGAAAACATCAGATACAATGAGGTTTGATCTGAGTGGACAAAGTGGAAGAAACAGAGACCTACCGGTCCAGTTGATCACCCTAGGTCACAGGAAGGTATTCATCAGGAGGTCAGCCGGGCACCTCATCCAGTCTGATATTGCTAGGGGGGGGGACCAGGCTATGCCTTGTTCTCAGAACTAAGTATCTGTCTGGGCCATGAAGATAGATTAACAATGATTTTGTCTTGGAGGATTTTTTGTTTTTGTTTTTGTTTTGTTTGTTTGTTTTGTTTTGTTTTTCCTTTCTGGTTTTTTCAAAAGACAAAATTGACTTCAGCTGCCTCACTGATCACTAAACACCAACATCAAATGGAATTCTTAGAGGTGGCAAGAGGAGGTATCCCAGAGCCCAAGGACTGCATGGGTGTGGCAAGTACACTCACCCAACACTACAGCTGGATGGTCACAGTGTGGAAACCCATCAAGTATGCAAGAAACAGACTTCCAAGATGAAATTCGATTCTCAAACTTTCCTTTCTACACCACTAAGTCATCCTGACAAATATTTGCATTCAGGAAAAGCGAGAGGGGTCATTATAAAATCTGAGTTGTGAGTTACGTGATGAGGAAAATTCACCTCCAAAAGCTTGTGTTTGCTGAGGAATTGTGCCTTTCACTGTGCTAATGCAGAAATCAATGTACTGGAATGAATTCACAGCACATTAACTCCTTGCAAGTTACTGTAAAAGCCTTTGAACTCTCGCCAAGGTGCACAACAAAGTACGACTTCTGCTCTTGATTTATATTCGCTGGTAATGGTGAATTTGTTTCACTTACCAATAAATTTGTTTCCTAATGGATTATGCACTATCTACAGATTTACATTCAGGCTTCTCTTGTTTTCACTTGACAGATATTGTATGCCTTTACCCAGTGGTATTTAATGATGCATCTTTTACAGGAAGGAAAAAAAAAAAGCTCAGATGTTTACACTTATTTACCTAAAATTTATTTAACTTATTCACTGAGAAAATTTAAATCACTATCAATCTCCTTGTCACACTAATATTAGTGCCAGGGGATGATGGAGAATCCCAGATCGCACACAAAGATGGTGATTTAAACTCAGAGATGGATCAAGAGAAGAAGAAGAAGAAGAAGAAGAAGAAGAAGAAGAAGAAGAAGAAG
>OU015747.1:86749130-86772915 GCA_907169655.1 Acomys percivali | reverse complement strand
AGAAGAAGAAGAAGAAGAAGAAGAAGAAGAAGAAGAAGAAGAAGAAGAAGAAGAAGAAGAAGAAGAAGAAGAAGAAGAAGACAAAGAGCAGCAGCAATGGAGAGCTTATTAGTTTTCTAGGAATTGCAATTTAGTTGAAGCTAAGTCACAGGAAAGAAGAAGAAAAACCTGTTCCCATCTAGCTCTGCCACAGCAGCTTGTGCCTTTTTCCCCCTGCACCCCGAAGTCTGCTGTCAGGGTGCTTGCAGCACTATGCTTCTCCTTGTATAAGAGAGGGCCCTCCCCTTTCTTCACAGGCTTCCTGTGGACCTCCAAGGGCAGCTGTGATTTACTTCAACATATTTACCATCCCTGCCCTAATGTCTTTATCCTCTTCCCCTTCTGCTATAAAGACAGCAGTCAGCCTAACTTAGACCGACTCAACTGTCTTAACTAAAGACATCTGCGAAGGCTGCAGTCCTGAATGACATCGTGTGCATGTGCACTGAAGGTTAGCACTTAAACATGTCTTTTGAGTTATGAATACAGAGGCTAAACAAAGACTGTACTGAGGAACAAACATCTGGGGGCCCAGACACTAGCCACTATTTGACCTAGAACACAGCTACTTTTACATGAGATGTCTTCACCTTCTAAGATTTTGGTTTTATTACATGCAACGGTATTTGTAAAAGTGTGGCTTGTACGTCAAATCTGGCCTCTGTGCAGAAGGTACAGTTTTTGTTTTTGTTTGTTTGCTTTTAGATAGAGTGACCAGCATTTGTTCAAGCACTTCCTTTGTTGGTGCTCATACTCTAACAGCAGAGGTGACAGTTGTGACAGACATGGTCCTGCTTACAAGGTTGTACACATTCCCTGCCTTGACCTTTATCGACACTTGCAGCTTCTCATTACGAAGTAGGATAACAGTAGGTACAGCGGGTGATGAAGGGCAAATGCCAAGCACAGTGAGATGTCAATAAGGAATAAGGATGCTTGGCTCTTTCTAACAGAGCCACCGTGCCGTGATAAATAATGAATGGCTGAAAAAGCTATGATGATCTAAACCCCAAATCAGCCTGGACACTAGGTACACATGGCATTAAACTTGTCATTTAATCTCTCCTTGGATTAATTTTTTCATGAGAAACTGGAGGTAATAATTGTACTTTCTTCAAAGAATCTGGGACAAGAGACAAACCATGGTTGCTATGATTATTTTTCAGGCAAAGAGATAAAACATGACCTTCAGTGTATGAGATGGAAGAGGGAGAGAGCAGAGAAATTCTCCCATGAAATCCCTCAGGAAAAGGCCCACTGGCTACTTGATGTCAAAACTTCTGTAGGAATCATGAAGCAACCACCACTGTGAATTTACATCTATTGGTGAGGGAACAGATAATCTGATGACTGAGATTTAGAGCAATCTATACCCCTGTGCTGATCAAAGGGACAGTAAAGTGTTGACCAGCTGGTCTGAGACCAATTTGGGTTGGGATCTGTTCACAGGCCTTTAGAAAAACCACACTGAACTGGTAATTACCTCCCATCCTGACCAACCCTGTTCCTCATCTCATGTCCAAGGTCTTTGAAATGTCGCAAAGGGATATCCACAATCTCTCGATTCTCTAGCCTTCCCACTGTTTAGAAGGTCCATTTCCTTGAGTGTACATGAATTCCCATAACCCCTTGCTTCTTTGAATGTAACTTCTCTGAGTAGAGCTAGAAATTAAAAACTTCTAGAGCTGATGTGGTGGTTTGAATAGGAATACCCCACGTGTTTGAATGCTTGGCCTATGGAGAGTAGCATTATTAAGAGGTGTGGCCTTGCTGGAGAAAGTGTGTCACTGTGGAGGTAGGCTTCGAGGAGTCATATGCTCAAATTACTCCCAGTGTGGCGTACAGTCTCCAGCCGCCTGTAGATGTTCAACTCTTGGCTCCTTCAGCACCATGTCTGCCTACATGCTGCCCTGTTTCCCACCATGACAACAATGGGCTAAACCTCTGAACTGTGAGTCAGCCCCAATTAAATATTTTTCCTTTATAAGAACAACCATTAGTTTATCAGAATAGATTGATGGTTAACCCAGTTGTCATCAGAGAGGCTTTCACTCAGCAACTGATGGTAATGGATACAGAGACCCACAGCCAAACATTAGGCAGAGCTTGGGGAAGCCTGCATAAGAGGGGGAGGAAAGACTGTAGGAACCAGAGGGGTCAAGGACACCATAAGGAAACCCACAGAATCAATGAAGCTGGTCTCATAGGGATCCATAGAGACTGAGCTGACAACCAGGGAGCCTGCATGGGACTGACTTTGGCCTTCTGCACATGTTACAGTTGTGTAGCTTTCTCTTCCTGTGGAACTTCCAACAGTGGGAGCAGGGTCTATTTCTGACTCTGTTGTCTGCCTTTGGGACCCTTTCTTCCTACTGGGTTGTCTCATCTAACTTTAGTAGAAGAGGAGGTACCTAGTCTTACTGCAACTTGTATGCCATGGCTGGTTGATATACATAGGAATCCTACTGTATTCTGAAGAGAAATGGAGGAGCCTATAATGGAGGAGAAAGATGGGGAAAGGGTGGTGTAGGGAAGGGTCTGGGAAGAGTGGAGAAAGGGGAAGTGGTAGATCAAGATATTAAATAAATAAATAAATAAATAAATAAATAAATAAATAAATAATAGTTTCCCTGGTCATGGTATCTATTCAAACCAGTAAAATTCAAACCAAGACAGGTGGTACAAGTTTGCACTCCCTTCATCAATGAAGGAATATTCCCTTTCTTCACATCCTCACCAGCATGTGCTGTCACTTGAATTTTGATCTTAGCCATTCTGAGGGGTATAAGATGGAATCTCAGAGTTGTTTTGATTTGTATTTTCCTGGTGAGTAGGGACATTGAGCATGCCTTTAAGTGTTTCTCGGCCATTCGATATTCCTCTGTTGAGAATTCTTTGTTTAGCTCTAAACCCCATTACTTAATTGGAGAGATCTCCCTTTTTTATGGATCGGGAGAATTAACATAGTAAAAATGGCCATCTTACTAAAAACAATTTGCAGATTCAATGCAATCCATATCAAAATACCTACACAATTTTTAAAGACATTGAAAGATCAATTCTCATCTTTATATGGGAAAACAAAAAACCCAGAATAGCTAAAACAATCCTGTACAGTAAAAGATCCTCCAGAGGAATCTCTATACCTAACTTCAAGATGTACTATAGAGCAATAGTAATGAAAACAGCATGGTTCTGGCACAGCAAAAGGATGGTTGATCAATGGAATCGAATTGAAGACCCAGAAATGAATCCACACACATATGGACACTTGGTTTTTGACAAAGAAGCCAAATCTATTCAATGGAAAAAGGATAGCATCTTCAACAAATGGTGCTGGTCTAACTGGAGGTCTATATGTAGAAAATTGCAAGTAGACCCATATTTATCACAATGCACAAAACTCAAGTCCAAGTGGATTAAAGACCTCAACATAAAACCAGAGACACTAAATCTGTTAGAAGAAAAAGTTGGGAAAAGCCTGAAACTCATTGGCACAGGAGACAACTTCCTGAACAGAACTCCAACAGCACAACAATTAATACATGGCACCTCATGAGGCTGAGAAGCTTCTGTAGGTAGAAGACACTCTCAACAGAACAAAGCAACAGCCTACAGACTGGGAAGAGATCTTCACCAACCCTACATCTGACAAATGTCTAATATCCAAAATATATAAAGAGCTCAAGAAATTAAACATCATCAAACCAAATAGACCAATGAAGAAGTGAAGCTCAGAATTAAACAGAGAATTCTCAACAGAGGAATATCAAATGGCTGAAAGAAATGCTCAACATCCTTAGTCATAAGAGAAGTGCAAATCAAAATGACTCTGAGATTCTATCTTATACCCATCAGAATGGCTAAGATCAAAAACTCAAGTGACAGCACATGCTGGTGAGGATGTGGAGAAAGGGAGAACTCTCCTTAATTGCTGGTGCGAATGCAAACTAGTACAACTACTTTGGAAATCAATGTGGCACTTTTTCAGAAAACTGGGAATAGGGCTACCTCAAGACCCAAACTATTCCACTCCTTGGAATATACCCAGAAGATGCTCCACCACACAACAAGGACAAATGCCCAACCATGTTCACAGTAGCAGCCTTATTCATAATAACCAGAACCAGGAAACAACCTAAATGTCCTTCAGTTGGAGAGAAGATAAAGAAACTGTGTTACATTTATACTATGGAATGCTACTCAGCTATTAAGAACAAGAAAATCCTGAAATTTACAGGCAAATAGATGGAACTAGAAATGATTGTACTGAGTGAGTTAATCCAGACCCAGAAAGACTCACATGGTATATACTCACTTATAATTGGACACTAGCCCAAAAGGGATGTCCCATGAAAGTCTTGACTTACCAGGAGATTGAGATAGATGTAGGGACTTCCTATTGGGACTCTACGTGACATGAGAGAAGTATGGGAGAATGAGGAAATAGAAAGATCCAGAGGGTCCTAGAAACCTACAAGAACATCATGATGGGTGGACCAGAACACGGGGTGGGGGGTGGGGGGTGCGGCTCTGCTCAAACTACTCTACCAGCCAAGGAAAATACATGCAATAAACGTTGAACCCCTTTTCAGATTTAGCTAGTGGACAGGACACTCTCCACAGTTGTGTGGAGAGCAGGAACTGATTCTGATTTGAACTCTGGTGCCCCACATTTGACCAATTTCCCTTGGTGTGGAGGCCTGGTGGCACTCAGAGAAAGGATAAGAAGGCTACCAGGATGAGACTTGATGGGCTGTGACCATATGGTAGGGGAGGAGGTCCTCTTCTTTCACACACCTAGGGGAGGGGAAAGGGTGAAAGAGGGAGGGAGGGAGGAATGGGAGGATACAAGTGAGGGAGACAACATTTGGGATGTAATCTGAATAAATTAATTAAATAAAAATAAAATAAGAGGGAAGACTGAACTGCGAGGCCGCTGAAAAGGAAGCAGGAGTTGAAGTCACATGATCAGCAGTATCTTAGAGTAGACAGAGAGCCAAAGCACAGGTCAAGTGGGATCCCTTAGCCTTACTGACTAGAGATGAATTCTCTGTCCTTAGACTTGATGTGTCACTTGCAATTAACCATGGCACTGAAGTCTGCTCCTATGTGCTTGTGGTTGGGAATTTAAAACAGCCTCCTACCACATTACTTTGATGAGTC
Organism: Acomys percivali; assembly: GCA_907169655.1. Classification (NCBI taxonomy): domain Eukaryota; kingdom Metazoa; phylum Chordata; class Mammalia; order Rodentia; family Muridae; genus Acomys; species Acomys percivali. Next base: position 86,767,710 of record OU015747.1, on the reverse strand, counting down.
AGAATATGAAGAATGTTGGGCTGAGGATAAAAGTTAAAGAACACAGAAAACTGTTGTAATGGCATTCAAGATAATTTGCTACTTTTCTCTTCAAAGTTCTTCAGTGGACGAAGAATAGAAATCACAACAGCAAAACAAAGTAGTCATCCTTATCCTTATCCACAGATTTTTTAAAAAATCACCTCTTTTATTTTTGGAATTATAATAAAATTACATTATTTCCCCATTCCTTTTCCTTCATCCAAACCCTCCTAAGTACCCATACTTTCTCTCTTTCAAATTTCTAGCCCCCTTTTCATTAATATTGTTTTACATATATTGGGTATACATATATATTTTCCTAATACATAAATAAAGCCTGCTCAGTCTGTATAATGCTACTAGTATGTACATGTTTGCAGACTGATCCTTTGCTGTTGGATAATGGATTGCTTTGCTCTACTCTGAGTGAGTCTGTTTCTCCCATTCTCAGTATTCCTCAGTTACCTGTAATTCTTTGTCTAGTTTTGAGAAGTCATGGGCGTTTCCATGTCCATATTAATATGTCCATTGCTACTGTCCTTGTTCCACTCATGCTCAGGTAGTCGTGTGGGTGGGTATTCACGGGTGTAGCTTCTGACATCAATAGGAGATCCAGTCTCATAGCAAATTTTCCTGATCTTTCCTAGCTCTTACAATCTTTCCTCCCCTCTCCCACAATGTTCCTTGAGCCTTAAGCATGGGAGTTGTTTTGTAGATCTGTTCATTGAGACTGAGCTCCATAATTCTGCCTTTACAGAGTTAGAGCAATGCTAATCAAAATATAAACCTCATTCTGGACAGAAATAGAAAAAAAACTATTCTAAAATTCACATGAAGCCACAAATAACACCCAGATAGCCATATAATACTGGGCAAAAATAGCAATGCTGAAGGGATTTCCATTCTAGATGTTAAGACATATTACAGTGACATAGTACTAAAAACAATATACTTACTATCAAGTTCTGGAGGGCAACCACAAGCACTGGCAACAGTCTGTAAGGCTTCAGGGTCTATGCTTCATCACTGACCAACAACTCCAAAGGAGGTAACCATTACTGAAATTTGACTTTTTATTTATTAGCCTGTCACAACTAGTAGGGACCTTGTCACCTCATTATAAGGTAAATCTGTTTGAGCTATTTTTGTATATGTGCATGTATATATTTTAAGAAGCTTCTATAGTGGTAAGTTTCCATATGACTTTTTCAAAATGTGTTTAGTTATTCCACTCCATTTTGCATTCTACCCTTTACCTTGCTCTTCTACTCTATACCCCAGTTAGCCCTTCCCACTCCATTATTTCTCTTTGTGCTTTATACCTTTGTGTCTTATCACCCCTACCTTGAAAACTTCCTCTTTATGGCTCCTTATTAATTTCCTGATCTCTATTGGTATTCCAAACACGCATATCTGAAGATTCAAAACTAACATCTACAAATGAGAGAAAATATGTGACCTTTGTTTTTTTGAGTCTGGGTTACCTTACACAGAATGATTATTTCCAGCTCTATCCACTTACCTGGCTTTCTTATGATTTTGTTTTTCTTAACAGTTCAATAATAATCCACTGCATAAATGTAGCATGTACTTATTATCCATTCATCAGCTGATAGACATGTAGGTTGTTTCCATTCCCTGGCTATTATGAATAGAGCCTATTATTCTCCTAAATGGACATAGTATTAAATCAACTCCTACTGAGTTATTGTTATTAAGACATCTCTCAGCTCTCATTTGACAAGTTCCTTATGAAGTCAATTGCAGTTAGCATGAAGACTAGCAACTGGTCTGGGTATTAAGAAAATGTGCCCTAAATGGTATATCTATATCATACTGTCTTCTCCCAAGTCTCAATAATCATTGTGGCATAGGGGACAGAAAGGTGCTAAGAGTCTTTTAGAAGACGTTTTTGAGAAAGGAAGAAAAGGCAAAGCATAGATAGTACTAAAGATGACTATCCTGTTATTCAGCCTGAGATATGTAACAGGCCCCTGGGAAAATTATTAAGAGCAATTTCAAAGGACAAAAAAGATGTTTTTAGTTTACATAAACTATAGGATATAAAGCCAAACTTGACAGTAAGAAGAGAAGAAGCAATGTCATCAAGCTGAGAGCATGACACACATAAAGGCTAGATATCTCATAACAAGAAATAGGGGAGAGATTGAGGAACAAACTTACAGGTACCATGTTTTTTTTTTTTTTTTAATTTTCATTGTGATAAAACTAACCAAAAGCAACTTGGGGGAAGAAAGAGTTTATTTGGCCTACGCTTCTAGATCACAGGCCATCACTGAGGAAACTGAGGGCAGGAACTGAAGCAGAAACCACACAGGAACACCACTTCTGGGCTTCCTCTTTCGATCACTCAGTTAGCTTTCTATTACAGATCAGTTCCATATACCCAGGAATAGTGCCACTCACTGTGTGCTAGGCTCTCGCACATCGATCAAGACAATTTCTCACAGACATGTCCATGGGCCGATCTGTTAAGGGTATTCCCTCAATGAAATTCCCTCTTCCCAGATGACTCTAGGTTGTATCAAAATGACAATTAAAAACTGACTAACACAATCATCCTTGACAGCTTGATGCACTAACATATTATTAAACTACAATGATTTCTTTCTCTGTTCCCAAGATCTCATGTTATTATCATAATATAAAACATGATCCAACCTTTAAAAGTCCCATCATCTTTCAAAAATCCTACACTTTAAAAATTCAGTGTTTCTTTAAATGTTAAAACAACTTAACTATGAGCTACTGTAGAATAAAAGTTACATAACCTTCTGGAAAGGAAGGACTAGAGGAAAATAAAAACCCATACCTTAGCAAAATTAAATTCCAACAATATAGCTCAGTGTCTGACATCTTAGACTCACTCATAATCTTCTGGGCTCCAAAGGGTTTGGGCATCCCTACCTCTGCAGCCCTGCCATCTGCAGTACCCTCAGTTTGTCTCAAAGACTAACACCACAGTCCTGGCATTTTTCAGTATCCTGGGCTTTCCACTGCAACCTCTTGAATTATCTCCAGAGACTGACCCTGCCACATGGTACTAGGCCTCAGCCACGCTACACGATCTCCCCAATCTTCTATCTCTCATTCCTTCAAAACCAGTTTAACTACTAGCTTGAGAAAAAGAGAACATTTGCTGCCTTCAATTACAGCTTCTGTGTGCTGAACTTATAATACTCCCCAGGAAATGTCACTTTAATGATGCAGCTCTCATATTAACCACAGTTGATTTTCAACCCCAGTTGAGCAGCGCTACAGATTCTTAATCTAAAGCACCACACAAATGATGCTGGTCACCTTTGTTGCTGTCCCAAACCTCAAAACCCAGCTCCCCATTGTCTGCATTTACATTCGGCACCCCAGCCTCCATTAAGCTTTAAGCACTCAGGATCTGTTAATCTCAAAATTTCCAAAATGCTCCATAGCCTTCCGGCATAATAGTCTGAAGATATAAAAAGTTACACAGTCAGGTTCATCACAGAAACCCCAGAATGGGCAAGCAAACCCAGCAAAGAAAGACTGTTCTGCACAAGGTAGAAAATGTTCTCTTTAGTTGTAGCACACATTGCTTTACTGCCTGCTTTGTAGCGCTGCAATCTGAAGATAACAATGAACCAGAACCATACCCACTCTCCTCGAAGGCTGTAGAACTCAGCCTGGGTTTCGAGCCATTTAGATGATTTACCCAGAAAAGTTGGGCTTCCCTAGGGAATGATGCTGTTCAGGAGTTTTACGTGAAAAAAAAAATCTTTCATGGTGTCAGATTCTGGCATACTCCATGAGTATACAAAAAGAGCATTTGGGTGCTGCAAGAAGAAAGGTGGCATTGAAATGAAGTCTTTTGGTATCTTCAGAGAAAGTCATCCAATTTCCTACTTTATGGGTTTATTCGGGTTGTAGAGAAGACACAAGATAGCAAAGAGAAGGATCTAACAAAAGTTCCTGTGGTCCTCTCATAAACAAACAGGAGACAGTGGATGTAATTGTGCGGTTCCACAGGCAAGCTGATTAATAGATCAGTGCCATCCTGGGGGACATCTTTCTGTACCTGATTGCTGATAGGAAAAGTAGGTCCCATTGTTCAACGTTTTGATTAACAACTTGGATATAGACACAGATGGCATGCTTATCAAATTCTGGGATGATATAAAGCCCAGAGTTATAGCTAATATGTTCGATGTCAGAGCTAAAGATTTAAAGCTCTTAACAAGCAGGAATAATGCAGTACAACAAAAACGCTGAGAGGGTATAAGGTAAAAGCAGTTTTGCATTATGATCCTCAAAAGGCTGCTCAACATGTGTGCTCAGAATGGGGCATACAAAACTTTATAGCAACTTCTAAACCACAGACTTCAGGTTTCTTAAATTGAAAAATGAAGCTGTCAATAGCTACTATATTGACTTAGCTGTGCATTTTACCTACTTTAATGTAGATGTCCTTTACCAAGAAATATTTGAAAATATTTAAAAAACATATACAAAAACAGTACTTACCAAGTTCAAAGGTAACAGGAAAATAGCATAGAGCATTGGAAATATTACACTCATATTTAGTATTGTTTGTTGATCATCTGGCAGAGAAGTGTTCCATGCCTATTGATATGCCTAACTGCCTTTGATGTTTCACAACATATTTTCCCTTCACTATTTTTGACCAATATCCAATTTTTAATATACCTCCATTTAACTATGACCCTTTTCGAATAGCAGTTAGATGTATTCTTTGTGCTGTATCTTCTTGATATCTCCCAATTAGATAGAGCTCAGGGTTTTCTTTATTCTAACACTATGTAATAAACATGTAGCATAGTTCTTAGCACATAGTAGACATTCAATAAAGATGTTCTACATCAGATGTTAAATGAGTAAGGAATTCAAGGGGAACAATGGAGAGAGGAAGAAAGATGCACAGAGAGAAACTCACCGTAAATCACAGCCCACAGAAAGCACATTTAAATCTCACTGGGAAGCTGGGAAAGAGGCTTCCATAAGAAATGGACTTCCATTAATGCTCAACAGGTCAGAAAAAAGTCACCTTGCAAAAAGTCTCCAAATACAGTGGGAAAAAGCATGCAAAGCAGCTGAGTCAAAGAAGGGGCATATGATGCGTGGGGGACAGTGAAAGGATGATTGGAGCATACGGTACAGAGAATGTGTGCAGGAAATGACACTGGGACACCATGTTCTCTTTTCCATCATTTAAGTGGCTGCTGCCAACTGGAAGCAAGCTGAGAAAAAGCCAAGCACAATGACAAAATGAGGCTCGTCTGGCATTTGAATAAAATTGAATATTTAGCCTGAATATAAGATGTGGATAAGTGGAAGGGGCATCATGTACCTTTTCAAATTTTTGAAATACTTTTATATAGACTGTGTTTTAGATTCATATTTAATTTAATAAAAGATATTAGGAATCAATGGGCTATTGGAGCCTTGCTAGAACTTAACAACTGTTTTCTTTTTCTAGTTTCAAAGCCAATTAGATAGGTATGGGAGGTCGTAGGAAGCTGAAACATGCTCCTCTGTCAGCCCTGTGGGACTAGTTCATGAATGGTCTGGTATCTCTATTCCAGGGCAGTCCTTTCTTATAGCCTATCATATTACCTACAAGGTATTGTGAGCTCTATGCCCCAAATGCTCAAACGTATTTCTTTCTCTCAAGTTCAACCAAGTAGTTTCATTTGAGTGCATTTGCATCCTCAGCATTTATTCTGTTCATTATTTCCATCATCCGATACCGAGTTTCCCACTGCTCACTTATACGCTAAATTTCCATTTCCTGAGTCTACCCTATTTCTGTACCTCTAACAAAAGTCACCCTTGAGCCTCTGTCATATTGACCTTCTTCCTGTCTCTATGATCTCTAACTTTTATATGGCTCATGGGGACATTGTTTCACGTCTCCCATGTCCCCTAATTTCTCTACCCTCCAACTTTAACCCAAATAAACACATAATGTGATCATAGCCCTGGGCACTGTGTGTACTCTGTGCCATCCATCCAAAGTAGCAATATCCTGGTGATTGGGGGTAGAAGAAGCACTGGGGAGACCAAGGTAAGTGAGGACAAGGGCTCTTGTGTTTCCCACCCCAGCAGGTGACCATTTCCATTTGGCCTGGCAGACCTCCAGCAACACAGCCGTAGAGGAGCCACCAGACTAGTCACGTTGAGAGTGACAGATTCCAGTTCTCTCTTGCCGTCCTCCACATGCTTGATCTCTCCTGTTTCCCTTCCCTTTCCCTCTCCTTTCCGGTTGCCTCCCTCCATCCATCCCAAATCTCTATTTTATTTCCCCTTCTGAGTGAGATTCAAGCATCCTCCTTTGCGTCATCCTTGTTACTTTGCTTCTTTAGGTCTGTGGATTGTAGTATGGTTATCTTGTACTATATGGCTCATATCTGCTTATAAGTGAGCACATACTATGTACATCTTTTTGGGCTTGGGTTATCTCAGTCAGGATGATCTTTGCTAGTTCCATCCATTTGCCTGAAAATTTCATGATTTCCTTGTTTTTAATAGCTGAGTAGTATTCCACTGTGTAAATGTACCATATTTTATTTATCCATTCTTCAGTTGAGGGACATCTAGGTTGTTTCCAGTTTCTTGCTGTTACAAATAAAGTTGCTATGAACATAGTTGAGTAAGTGTCTTTGTTGTGTGGTGGAGCATCTTTCAGGTATATGTCCAGGAGTGGTGTAGCTGCGTCTTCAAGTAGAACTATTGCTAATTTTATGAGAAACTGTCAGACTGTTTTCTAAAGTGGTTGTACAAATTTGTACTTCTACCAGCAATAGAGGAGTGTTCATCTTTCTCCACATCCTTGCATGTGGAGCATGAGCTGTCACTTGTTTTTTGATCTTAGCCATTCTGAGGGTGTAAGATGGCATCTCAGAGTCATTTTGATTTTGATTTCCCTGATGACTAAGGATATTAAACATTTCTTTAGGTGCTTCTCAGCCACTAAAGATTCCTCTGTTGGGAATTCTCCATTCAGCCTTGTACCCCATTTTAATTGGATTATTTCGATTGTTGGTGTTTGATTTCTTGAGTTCTTTAAATATTTTAGATAGTAGCCCTCTGTCAGATGTAGGGTTCATAAAGATCTTTTCCCATTCTGTATGCTGCCATTTTATCCTTTGGATGGTGTCCATTGCCTCACAGAAGCTCTTCAGTTCATTCCACAAGGTCTCATTTATTAATTGTTGGCCTTAGTCTCTGAGCTGTTGGTGTTCTGTTAAGAGAGTTGTCTCCTGGAAGGTGTTTTGTTAAGGACGTTGTCTCCAGTGTCGATATATTCAAGATTATTCCCACTTTTTTCTATCAGATTTAGTGTATCTGGCTTTATGTTGAGGTCTTTGATCCACTTGGACTGAAATTTTGTGCAGGGTGATAGATACGGGTCTATTTGCACTTTTCTACATCCAGACATCCAGTTAGAGAGCACCATTTGTTGAAGATGCTTTCCTTGTTCCATTATATAATTTTGGCTTCTTTGTCAAAAATCAAGTGTCCATATTTATGTGTGTTTACTTCTGGGTCTTTGATTCTATTCCATTGAACCTATTTTTAACACCAATACCATTTGGTTTTTATTACAATTGCTCTGTAGTACAGCTTGAGATCAGGGATGGAATATAGTGAGAGAGACACCTGGAATCAGTATGGGGGAGGGCATCTCTTGAACAAGCTAGAAATCTAGATCAATGGGAACTCCCAGAAATCTATGTGGGTGTCCCAGCTAAGACCCCTAGCAACAGAGAATGTGGAACATGACACAGTCACCTCCTGTAACCAGGAAAAAATTCCAGTGGAGGGATTGGGATGCCAACTTAGTCACGAAACCTTTAACTCATAATTTTTCCTGCCTATAAGAGGGTCAGAGATAAAGAAAGAACAGAAAGTGAGAGAATTGCCAACTAATGACCATCCCAACTTGAGTCCCGTGCCATGAGAGAGAGTCCACCCCTGACATTATTAATAATATTTTGCTTGATGTGGAGACAGAAGGCTAGGATAACTGTCATTTGAGTGGCTTCACCCAGCATCTGTTAAAAACAGATATTGAGACCAATGGCAAAACATTAGGCGGAGCTCAAGGAATCTTCTGGAATAAGGGAGGAAGGCTTGAATGAGCCAGAGAGATCAAGTACACCACAAGAAAATCTATAGACTCAACTAACCTGGGCCCATGGGGGCTCACAGAAACTGAACCATCAACCAGAGAGCATCCATGGGACAGAGCTTGGCTCCTTACACATATGTAACATATTCATAGCTTGGTCCTTCTGTGGGACTTCTAACATCAGGAGCTTGCCTTTAGATCCCTTTCCACTAACTTGACGGCCTTGCCTAGCCTTAATAGAAAAAGATGAGGCCAGTCCTATTACCACTTAATAAGCCAAGGCAGGTAGATGACCACAGGAGATTTCCCCTTTTCTGAGGAGAAATGGATGGGGCATAGAGGGATGGAAGAGAAAAAGGATCTAGGAAGAGAGGAGGGGGTGAGAAAGAGGTACTGGGAAGAGATGATGGAGGGGAACTTCCTACCAGGATGTAAAGTAATTAAATAAATTAATTAAAAATGCTTATCTCTTATTTCATTAAGCTATACCCTAAGACCATAAGCAGAACATGTATAATTTTCTCTTGATATATAAAATAATTATATATCATATGCATATAATACAAATTATGTATAAAATGATTGTATTTAACAGTGGAGATCTGTTAATTTGTTTCCTTACAAAACTTCCTTTTGTCCTTGAAGTCTCAAATTAAACACCCTTTCTGCTGAGATGCTATTTCAAAGCCCAAGACAATCGCAGAAGTAATCTGTTTTTTCTGGTCACTGTATTCATATCTTCTTAATATATTCTACATTTTACTGATTATCACTGTCTATTTTATTATGAGAGTCTACAGCAGAGACCTGAGATGAGCCAAGGTCCCAAGTGCCAATGATTTACATCTGAGTGTGCCTATGTGTGTGTTTACTTTTTTCTTATGCTTTAAGTGTCATAAAAAATCATCACCAAGACCTGTCTTGCTGAGATTATGATTTAGTTTATGGTTTTGAGTTTTATGGTTATGTGTCTAATATATTTGAGTTTATTATTAAGGTGTAAGGGCAAAATCCAGTTGCATGTTGGGTGCGTGTGAATACAAGCTTATCAACATCATTTATTGGAGAGACTGTCCTAGATACAGCATGCATTCTTAGCACCTCTGATGGCTATCCTTGGCCGTCAACTGGGCTACAGCTGGGATTAACTGAAAAAACTCCAGCAGGTGGGTACACTTGTGAAGGGTTTTTTTCTTCATTAGATAATTTGATGTGGGAAGACCAGTTTTTAATCTGAATCTTTACAGGTGGTAAGATTCACTTTTAATCTGGGCCATAGCTTCTGCTGCAGCCTACATAAAGGATGTAGAAGAAGGAATCTGGCCCTCTGCCTGCTTGCTCTCACTCTCACAGCAAGTCTGTTCCTTCATGGACACTAGAGCCTACTTTTGGGTTCTGGTGTAAACTGAAGACCAGCTGAGACATCGTATTTGTGGACTGAACAACCACTGGATTCTTGGACCTTCTGTAGACAGTCATTGCTGGACTAGCTAGACCACCCTGTAAACCACTCATATAAACACCCTGTCTGTCTGTCTGTCTGTCTGTCTGTCTGTCTATCTATCTATCTATCTATCTATCTATCTATCTATCTATCTATCTATCTATCTATCTATCATCTATCTATCTTCTATAATCTCTGTCTCTCTCCTCCATTTTCTCTCTGTGCATATAAATAGTTATTCTGTAAGTTCTGTTCCTCTATAGAACCATGACCAATAAAGCACACTTGTGTAAGATTCATAGAGTGTATGCCTTTGGTGCTTATTTCTGGACTTATGTGCTTATGTCTACTCTATTCTACTGGTTGACGTATCTGCTTTTATGCTTGTACCACACTGTCTAAATCAATTGAGCTTTGCAATACTATATGAAAACAGGAAGTGATGATTTCATCTCTGTTCTTCTTGCTCATGATACTTCAGCTATTCTGGGTCATTTATAATTCCACACACTTTTTAAAGATTATTTTACCTACTTCTTTGGAAAATGTTACTGGAATTTTGACAGTAATGGCATTGAATCAGTAAATTTCTTATGCTACAATGGATATTTTGACCATATTACTCCTTTGATCCAGAAATGCAGGCTATACTTCCACTTACTATGTTTCCTTGATTTCTTTCATCGAGGTCTTTTAGAATTCAGTGAAGTGGTCTTTTGTTTCCTTGTTTAAATTTACTACCACTTATTTTTTATTTTTTTTAGAAATTTCTGTAAATAGAATCATTTACGTTTTGAGATTATAATATAATTATAACTTTTCTCTTTTCCCTTTACTTCTCCGCCCTCCCAATTTACCCTTCTCCACTTTCCTTAAAATTCATGTCCTCTTTATTGCAATAAGATGTGCGTGCACACACACACACACACACACACACACACACACACACACACACATTCCTAAATATAGCCTGGTCAGTCTGTATACTGTTATTTGCAGGTATTCTTTCAGAGCTGATTGTTTGGTATTAGATAACCAATTGGTGAGCTCTTTTTTAGAGATGTCCACCTTTCCAGCACTCAGTTTTACTCATTGCCCATAGTTCTTTTTTTAATTTAATCACTTTACAGCCTGATACCACCTCCCTCCTCTCCTCACAGCCCTACCCTCATGCCTTCCCTTCCTCATTACCCACTTCTTCTCCTCAGAGAGGTACCCACCCTGGCACCTCAAGTTGCAGCAGGACTAAGTGCACCCTCTCCCACTGAGGTAAGGTAAGGCAGCCCAGACAGGGGAAAGGGATCCAAAGGTCGAGAACAGAGTCAGAGACAGCCCCTACTCCAGCTGTTAGTGTCCCAGTGTGACCAGACTGCACATCTGGTACACATGTGTAGGGAGTTTAGGCCCAGCCTATGTATGCTCTTTGGTTTGTGGTTCAGTCTCTGAGCATCCATGGGCCCAGGTTAGTTTATTCTGTAGGTTTTCTTGACCCCTCCTGCTCTACCACAAAACTCCCCGAGCTCAGCCTATTATTTGACTGTGGGTCTCTGCATCTGTTTCCATCAGCTGCTGGATGAAGCCTCTCAGAAGACAGACATTCTAGGCATGTGTCTGCAAGCATAGCAGAGTATCATTAATAGTATCAGGGTTGGCTCTCTCCCATGAGGTGGGTCTCAATTTGGGCCAGTCATTTGTTTGCCATTTCCTCAATCTCTGCTCCATCTTTATCCCTACATTTCTTGTAGGCAGGACAAAGTTTGGGTCAAAGGTTTTATGGGTGGGTTGCTGTTGCTGTCCCTCCACTGGAAGTCCCACCTGGCTATAAGGATGGCAAGTTCAGGCTCCATATCCCTCACTGTTATGAGTCTTAGCTGGAGTCATCCCTACAGATGCCCAGGAGCCCTCCACCCTTTCTTGTACCAGAGATGTCCCCCACTGGTTACTGTTCTCTTTCCTGTCCCCCCGACCCCACCCCATCCCCACCCTGTAGTTCTTTTCATCAGATTGTGGCCTTATGGGCTTTTCCTCACCCAGTATGGCACAACTATTGGTGCCACCCTTGTTCAGCTCACATTTGGGCAGCCATAACTGTAAGACTTTATGCTTGAAGCTTCTGATATTAGTAGAAGACACAATCTCACAACAAACTCCTTGTTCCTCTTGCTCTTATAATCTTTCTGCTCCCTGTTCTGCAATGTTTCCTGAGACTTTGGTATGGAAATATTTTGGGGCTTGGTTCGATAACTGCATTTTGATTGGTTATGGTTTATGTCAGTTGGGAAGAGAAATTTCCTTGATGAGGGGTGAAGACCACACTTATGTGTGAGTGCATGATAAGCGATTATAGATTGTTATTAGGGATTATGCTGGTTCAGTAAATTAGGGCTTATGGAGGCTCCTTCAGTCTCCGCAGCTTCACTATCACCGAATGGTTACTTAGGTTTCTAGGTGTGGTCTCCTTCTTGTTGAGAGGGTCTTATGTCAAATTAGAGAACTTTTGGTTACTCCAAAGGTCTGTGTGCCCCTACTCTACCATTATGGTTATTGTGCCATGTTGGTCGCTTAAGTGTTCCTTGGGTGCCATAACTGGGTAAAGCTGTTGTTTACCTCCATCCTCTGGATCTTTATATGATCCTTCTGGTACCATGAAAGCTAGTCCTGATGGAAGGATCATTCAGGTCAGTTCCAAGGTATAGGCCTCTCTGCTCTGTTTCTGAAATATATGGTATCTTCAGCAATGGAGACTTACTTTCTACCAAAGTGTAACCAAGGGTAACAGCGAGAGGCCTCATTTTTGAGAGTCTATTGGACAACCCTGGTCAACAGCTCAAAAGAGGGCTTCTCACATCTGGTGTGGACATTTTCATTAGGTGGTCTTTGGCTCTTTGCAGGCTCTTCATCCGCCCATATGAGAAAGTTCATTAAGACTACATATGTGTATGTATGCAATGAGTTACATGTATTGTAGTCGCTATTTTTAGGTAAAAAGAGTTTGTAATATGATTCCTTGTGGCTTTTTCAGGCATGCTTCCTTTACCCCTTGCCTTCTTCTGTACTTGTCTCCTTCCCCCATCCCTATAGAGGCCTTATTTTCTAAGTTCTCCCATCAGATCACTTGTATCCTGTTAGTCCCCTTTACCCTCCTCCTACCTTTTCCTGTGTTTACTTTCCCCATCTTCCCTAAAGAACTTCTCCTTTCCCAATTCCCTGACCAGATCACTTGTATCTTGCTTTATGTCTTTCATTCTTTAATGTGTCCTATCCTATCTATACAACAAGTCATCTTGTATTCATGCTATAAGTGCTACATAGTCATACAACTGAATTTATTTGCTAGTATTGTGTCGAAGACTGCTGAATTTATATTCTTTGGGTATTTGGAATAATTTTTACTTTGACATCAAGATAATGTTGGTTCCATGTGTTCTTGATGGTATCTGTTACAACGTAAAAGCATTTCCTTTTTGTAAAATGAACTTGATATTTTCTTTTATTGCTAGTACTCCTGGTGTGACGTCCAAAAAGATGCTGCCTGCCATCTCTCTAGAAGATATTGTCATAGTACCGTCCCATAGTTCTAAAGTTTGGGTCACTTATGCCTATATCCATTTTGCATTGAGCTTTGATTTGGGGTGAGGACAGTTTTAAGCTTGATCCATTTGTATGTCCTCATTTGCCAGCATGACTCTTGGAACAAACTATTCTTTCCTTATAGAATTGTCCTGGTTCCCATGTTGAACATCAATTTCCTATAAATGAAAGCATGTCCTTTATTCTCAGCTCTATCTCATTCTTATATGTTCCCCTGATGACAGCATCCCTGGCCTTAACAACTGTGTCTTTGTAAGATGTTTTAAAATCAGGAACCATGGTCTTCTCTTCCAAGATTATGCAGACATTCCTGGTTTACTACATTCTCATACCATTTTAGGATTATATTTAAATTTATTAAAAAAAAAAAAAACGAAGCCAAGCTTCAGGCAGGGATTACACTGAATAGGTAGATAAACTAAGAAATACTTGAATTTTAACCATTTTAAGATTCCTCATTCATTCATTACCATGGTGTGCTCCCATTTATTTAGGTACCTGACTTCTGTCAACAGTGCTTTATTGCTTTCAGAATGCATGTTCTGAATGTCTTTTGTTAAAATTTCTTGTTAAGTACGTTGGATTTTCTGATGCTATTATTAATACAAATTTCTTCTTAGTTACATTTTCTGATTATTTCTCTTTAGTGTATACAGTTACAGTTGATTTCTGAAATATGATCTTGTACCCTGCAAACCCTGGGCTCATTTATTAAGTGCAGAGGGTTGGGGAAAGTGGGCTTCCTTGAGGGTTTTCTATTTGATGGTGCACGTTACTTGCAAGAGTAATGCTTTTGCATCTTTCTTTTAAATCTTGGCACTTTAGAACTTTATTTCATTTATTTTGCAATTTGCCACTTTGCTTGGGATAGACTCTCCAGGGCAATGCCTAATGGAAGTTGACAGTACACATCTTGGCTGGTCACCACTCCATCTTTATTTGGTACCATATCATATTATATTATATTATATTATATTATATTATATTATATTATATTATATTATACTATATTATATTATTATATTATATCAGTGTGTTGTGTGTGTGTGTATGTGTGTGTGTGCGCATGCGTGTGCTGTGTAGTGATGCAGATGCACATGCATATGTGGCTCTTTGAGCCTATGCAGAAAGTCTCTCTCTTCTTGCCCTGGGGAAAAAAGTCTCTTACTGAACCTGAAGTGTACTGATTTGGTGAGGCTGGTTGGGCAGAGCATTCTTGGGATCCATTTGTCTTGACCCCCAAATGCTGAGGCTATTAGGCACAGGCAGCAACGCCCAATGCTTTGCTTTATGTGGGTGCTGGATATTGGGGATTCAAACTAGGTCCTCATGGTTGCAAAGCAAGGGTTCTTTCTCATGGAGCTATCTCTCCAGCCTCTAATGTATTTTTAATAGCATGGCAGATAATGAGTTACTTTGCATCTCTTTGTAGGATTTCTACTTGTTTGCGCTAAAGAAAATCAGGAAAGCCTATTGACTAATTAATTGAAAACCACGTGTTTGCAAGTTGTTTACCATCTCAGCATAAACATATAGCTCTTAATTACACTTAGGCTGAAGGAAGTTACACATGGTTTCATATTGGGATTCTTCCTTTAAAAGAATCAAAACACACCCTCTTTTCTCCAGAAAGGCATTAAGGGCTCTGGGAAAGTCTTACTCCATACCCACTGCACTTCAGGAGGTTAAGGCATATGTCAGAAGATCAAAGTCCTTGCAGGTGGCTCCTAAAAGGATACTGTATGGGGCTGAGAAACTGAAACGGGCATGAAGACCCTGGAAAGAAAGACTGTCTATGGGCAGAGCCAACTTCAGACAGAGAGCATCAGAAGGAGGACCAAGCCTACCACAGGGCTCGGTTTACCTTGGGCATGTCATCGGAGCTCATATCTGTGGGTTCCAGACAAAGTTTTGATATTTACCCTGTTAGGTCTGCTCGTTTTGGTCTAATAACTTCTTTGCTTTTTCTCTATCACTCTTTTTTTTTTTATTATAGGAAAGTATGCTGTATCTACTTTTGTATGCTGGAAATATATGTTTTTATTTTGATTTTGCATGGTTCACAATTAAGAGTTTACCTAGAGTCTCACAAGACACTTGGAACTTGGAACTTTTGTGCGATGCTGGAAGGGTTAGGACTGCAAAGGCTGTTGGAGATGAACTAAGTATAGCTTGCATAGTGAGAGAAACATGAGTTTGAGGGCACTGGGAGTACTAACTGTGACTTTCAGTTTAAATGGGGAATTAAATCCCAAGGTCACCTTGGGTATATCCATGAAAGTGTTTCCATAAGGACTGACTGTGAGGAAGACCTACCTTGAATGTAGGCTGAAATCCTGCACAAAAGAACTGGGGGAAAAGAAAAAGTCAGCCTAGCATTGACATTCCCCTAAGCTGTGTGAAGGCAGACTCATATTCCTTCCCCCTCATCCATGAGCATTTCCTGTTACCATGCCTCCCTGCTATAAAGGACTGTACCTTCAAGCCAAGGACTGAAATCATCACCTCTCCCTATGCTAAACTGGTTTAGTCACAGTCACATGGTTTATCACAGTGCCAAGAAGAGTCATTAGAGTAGGAGTCCAGGGGTGAAATGTTAAAGGGAGGATGTGAAATGTTCTGCACTAAAGTGCATGTGTAGCGGGTATGGTCTCCAGCAGGAGCTGCTATGGAGAGGTAACTGGATCACGAGGTCATTCACTCTTTCAATGGGTTAGTCGGCTGGTGAGTTCATATTAGGGCTGTGACTTGGAGAAAGCAGTATTAGCGCTATGTGTTTGAAAGCTGTAGCTTCCTCCCACCCCCCACCCCCCACCCCCCCGTTCTCTCTGCTCCCTGGAAACTGTGAGGTGAGCAGTTTTCCTCTACCACATCATAGAGTTATATCGTTTCTTTGTTACAGGTCCAAATGCAATGGGGGGATAGCTGGCCGTGCATTGAAAACTCTGGAACGATGATCTTCACTGGTTTGTACCCACTTTTGAAGTTGCTTTCTTGGGTATCTTGTCACCATGATGGTAGAGCCAATTAACAACACCTGAAGACGACTGTCCTTGTGAGCGAAGAATCTCTTCAACTCAGTGTGCTGTCCGTACTCTAAAAGGCAGCTCTTTATCCATTCTTCTACTGAGGGACACGTAGGTTGTTTCCATGTTCTGGCTACACTATGGAATACTACTCAGCTATTAAAAACAAGGAATTTCCGAAATTTGTGGACAAATGGATTGAACTAGAAATTATCATAATGAGTGAATTCACCCAGAAGCAAAAAGAGTCAAATGGTATATACTCACTTATATCGAGACACTAGTCCAAGGGGTACGCCCCCATGAAAAACTTTACCTACCAGGAAAGTGGGTCAGAGGGGAGAAAATCCTATTGAGACTTTAGGGGTGAGAAGCCTGGGAGAATGAGGAAATAGAAGGATCCAGAGGGTCCTGGAAAACTACAGGTGGGTCTGGGCCCTGGGGTCCTCCTCAAACTATGGCACCAGCCAAGGAAAATATAGGCAGTAAACTTCGAACCCCTACCCAGTCTAGCCGATGGACAGGACATTCTCCACCGTTAAGTGGAGAAGGGGATCTGACTTTCACACAAACTCTGGTGCCCCATATCGGACCATGTCCCTTGGATGGGGAGGCCTGGTGGCACTCAGAGGAAAGATAATAAGTCACCAAGAAGAGACTTGATACCCTAGGAGCATATACAGGGGGAGGAGGTCCCCCTCAGTCACAGACATAGGGGAAGGGAGTAGAGGGGGAAGCGGGAGGGAGGAAAGAAAGGGAGGATACAAGGGATGGGCTAACAATTGAGATGTAATATGAATAAATTAATAAAAAAATTTAAAAAAAAAGAAATGAAAGAAAGGCAGCTCTTTGTGTATCTTTATCACCCATCCTCTCCTCTCCTCCCACCAGACCTTGCCTTGGCTAACAGCCATAGTTTACAGGGCTGGGTCTCTCTTCCACTTTTAAGTCCTTCTGCAGACAGTGGCTGGAGGCAGTCCTTTTGAAAGATAGATTGCATCCACTGCCCTCTCCCTCCCTGCTTATTGCTGGAGCTGAATGAGGTCCATGCTCCTGGGCTGCCTTCATAAGACTCTGCTGACTTCAACCTCACTTCACACAGCTCCTGCTCACTGTGCATTCACACTACAAGTTTTCCTTTTTGCACTCTTATTTTCCAGAGCATCCTTCCTGCTTGAGATCTTACTGGGGGAAGTGGTCTTGTTAGTCTACTCTCCAGCCTTCTCATTCTTCTGATCCCAGGTTGATACCATGCCAGTGGGCACCTTCCTAAAGTCTAGCCAAGTATTCTCGAGCCAGCACCCTCAGGGGTAACCAGGACTTAAATTCCTTTTGTGCATCTTTAAATGTCAATCTCTCACTGTAAAAATTCTTCCTGGGTCACTCTAGAACTTCATACTAGTAAATGCAAATTATAGAAGATGATTAAGTATACATCTGGGTGATCCTAAACCTCTGGAGCCTAGCAGAGGTCAGCCTTGTTGGCATTTGGACAAAAGAGGAGGTATGCAGCAAATAGTCAATATATTTGCTTTTACATAGTGAATATATAAAACCACTATGTACAAACAAGCTGAATACCACCAATTCTGGCTTCCTTATAATGTTTCCAAAAGCCAAATCATTCCATAAAATTATGCAGACAAACCAAGGAACCAGATGGTGGTTCAAAGGACCACTGGGCCTTGAGTTGAGTCTAATAATAATGTAGGCATGTCTTATGTAAAGATGACCTAGCACACTGTCTATAGAAGAACTGCCATTATCCCTACGCTTGCATTAGAAACAAATTTAATTTGTAATCTCTGGTATTAATGACAATTTCTAGACACATGACATTAATGACAAAGAATAAACTTGACCCATCTGCTTCCACAATTAGCCAAACATGAATTTCCTCATTCTCCACTCCTCAGCAGAATCCACACCTTGTTTGGTTTTGTAAACAAGGTAGCCTAGGAGGAAAACTAAAGGCAGCATTAAACCACAACTCAAATGCATAGGCCCCATCCTGACCACCGGCTCAGTCTTGCCTGCCACCTGCACTGCAGCTGAATTTAGCCTTCCATTCACACATGGAAGCTCAGAAATTCTAAGGCTCAAAAATTCAAACCTCTCCAAATAACATCTAGCAAAACTCACCCAGAAGACCCCATTAATTTTCATCATCTTATTCACCCCTGTGCATTTATATTCACACTGGAAACATTGAAAGTCAAATTTTCCCATTGCTATTTTATCACCTACCTCAGATGAAACTCAAGAACTAATCTTCCCCCCCACGTATATTGTGAAAGCACTAATTTTATATATATATATATATATATATATATATATATATATATATATATA
>OU015747.1:86736139-86749120 GCA_907169655.1 Acomys percivali | reverse complement strand
TATATATATATATATATATATATATATATATATATATATATATATACATACATACATACACACACATAAAATCTGCATTCACTTCTCTGGGGCTTGAGATCTCAGTGAAGAGGAACAACCATGCTCACAACTGGGAAATAAGTGACCAGTAAACCAAAGAAAGACATGGTAGGAGGGTGGGGAGTGTGGAGGTTTAGGGGGTATAGAGAAATTTTAATTCAGAAAATGGCTGCTGCATATCCAAAGATCTTCTAGGTCTATGTGATCTAGATGGGATACCAGTATGCCTTTAAACCCAGGAGACATGCAAACAGATCTGAGTTCAAGGCTAGCCTGTATAGAGCAAGTTTCAGGTAAAAAAAAGCTTAAGTCCAGGTGTGCTGGGTGATACACACATTTAATCCCAGCATTTAAGAGACAGAAGTATGCAGGGCTCAGAGTTCTGTTCAGGCAATTCAGTTGAGTCAGTGAGTTGGGAGGCCGTGTAGTGAAACTGAGTTCATGACAGTTCAGTTTGTAGAATTCAGAGGCAGTGTTTACAGGGAGAGTTTTACAGAGAGAGGTTAAAGAGAGGACAGACTAGACACAGGTAAAGACAGAACGAGTCAGAGAATGAGAAGGAGCCAGAAGATTAGAACAGATTGCTAGAGTTAGTTTGAGGCCAAGCATAACAATTCAGTCAGAGGCTGAGAGAGAAGTCAGATTGAATTAGTCAGCTGGGAGAGGAGGTTAAGCCAGAACAACTGAGTTGAATCAGCCAGCAAGAGTTCAGAAAAAGCTAGAGTGAACTTAGACTCAGCAGTAAGTCTTGGAGGCTGAAAACATTTTAGGTCTAGATTAGATTGTACAGAGACTAGAAGCTTCCAAGACAGGGTCTAGGCTAGCAGATGGAGGCAGTAAGCCTTGGAGATGAAAATTACATCAGGTGAATAAAAGTTGCTTTTACGTGGGGGAGTTGAGGAGTGGGTGGGTGCCAAGCATCTGCAATAGGTGTAGTTCAGATAATAGTGGAGATAAATATGTGTGCATTTCATATGCTCTGATTTTATGGTGACAGTATGCTATTGGCAGATGAGAATGATAATAATTCTTTAAGAATGGATCAATGACAATGGCCACACCTTGGACAAGCGTCCTGAGCTGGGTGCAAGTTCCCATCTGCTGCTTCTCACCCTTCGCCTTACCAGAGCTGTTGCAGAAGGAGGGGTCAACGGGTCTCCCATTTATGTCAGAGCACGCGATTGCCCGAAAGCGCACCCCTTCTCCACATTCCTTGTCTTCTCCTTGCACCCACAGTCCTCCGCGCTGGGAATCCCTTTTGCCTTCCGGTAGAATGCAAGCTGACCAGTTTCCATAAGGATGAGACATGAATGCGTCACAGGGACAGGGTTCCATTTCCACCAGAGGGTACAGGGCAGCATCCTGACACTTCTCCTTTTTCCTGCTTTTGCCTGTTACGACACAATACATGGCGCTATTAATTTGCATCTGATGTTCTGTTAAAAGTCACTCACATTCCTGTACATACAATCACTTGGACATTAAACCTTAGATAATGCTTCTTTTTTACTTTTTTTTTTTTGCCATGGAAATAAAATCTAGGACAATGTAAGCAGTATTCTAGAAAACTATGAAATTCAAATTCATAATTTCAAAAATATGGCACAAAGCATTATGCTTAATATGTCAGTTCAGTAATTAGAAAACTTTTATTAATTTATTTTATGTTTTCTCTCTCCTCATCCAATACTAACCCAGCCAAATTTGTCTTGGACTAGCTGGGGTGTGCACAGGTGGTGTCACTGTCATTCTGTTTAGTGACAACAGTTTGGCTAAGCTTGTCTTCAAGGTAAATCAATAAAAACAGAAGCAGTATGCCCTTTCCTTTTCCTGAAAAGAGCTAAAAGTTAACTTCTCCAAAAAGCAAAACTTATATTCTCCATCTAACAAGCTCAAAATGAATTTGGAGTTTACTTTAGTGCTATAGAGTGTAACTAATCTTGTTTTCTGAAATAAGATAAACATAAATATTAACACTAACAAAAATTGAAATAAAAGATCAGACCATGTTTCATGGTTTGAGAAAGATCAGTGACCTTCCATTTGAGAGTCCTCTGGACTTGAGCATCCTGGTGTAACATCACCTTACACACTAACTTTGGTGGGACATTTAGCTGTTTGCCAACTTGGAGTAATAACCATGTAGAAACATTTGCAGGCCTGTGATTACTTAATAATAGTGTTTCCTGGGTTTCAGCTTGGTCTGAGACTTGATGGGACTTTTCTGGCAACATGTTTCCTCTATGTTGCTAAAATGTTCCTAGATGTAATAATTTCACCATTTCTTCCCTCATTAGTGAGTCATTAACTAGAGTCATAGCTGGTTATAAAAATCAGAGGCAGCTTTACTGGTCTATTTGTGGGCTTTATTGCTATCTGGGAAATACTTCATATAAGCTGATGCATAGGAAATCTTCTCCTTGTCACATGGCTTGCCTCATGCACAGTTAAACAAATTCTGCCTGGTGATTGACTTATGGGCACATCATTTATACCTACAAATAACTTGAGAAATTCCTGTGGAATCTGAATCACTCTTGCCTTGTGCGAGCCAGAACCAGCTCACGTCCCTGAACTGTTCTACCATAATGTGTGCCAACTAGTGGCCTTTCAGGGTGCTGCACTCACTCGGGTCTGCCATTATGAACACAGCTTGGGAAGCGCAGATGTCTTCTCTTCCTGAGAACTTTCTGACTATGATGTTCATCACTACACAGTTCCATTCCCTCCTCACATGAAATGGTGTTGAACTTCACCTCCATCTCTGCACCTTCCTCCCTGTTTTCGGCCTAGTTAGTCTTGGATTCCAAGCTGATCCTGGACCTTGGCATCATTTTTACTAAAGTGATAAAACAAACCTAATGCATCAGGAAGCAATTTAAAAAATTTTTAAATTAATTTATTCATATTACATCTCGATTTTTAGCCCTTCCCCTGTTTCCTCCCATTCTTCCCTCCCTCCCACTTCCCCCCTTCTCCCCTCCCCTATGCAGGAAGCAATTTCTTATCTTTCAAACTTGGTGATCTCTCAGAATGCCAGTTACAACCTTATTTTTGAGATATTCTTCCTAAATTCCATCATAATATGCGCCTCTCCCCTTACTCCTGTTCTGGCTTCCGCCATGCCTCTAGACACGTTTCATTATTTTACTGCTTTACTTATTTAATGAATTTTCTCCCTCTTCTTGGCTGGTGAGATCCTTCACTGGACCATCCTGGGTTCTCATGTCTTGGCTCCAATGTGTTCACCCTAGCTGGGAGCTTAAATGACTATGTATAATTCCTATACTCCAAATTAATTAATTTGATCCGTGATATCTTGCTCCATTCTCTGAGGCAAAGGATGCATAGTAATCTTGACTTAAAACCAGACTCACCCCTGCATCACACACACAGTCTCCCTGTGTTTGCCAACAGTGCCAAGCGGAGAATACAATGTGTCACACTTGAGTTGCTTCGGTACAATCCATGCATAGGACTAATGACAAATTCTAGGCTAATACTCCAGGGGCCCTTAAGCCATATTTTCTTTCTTTCTAATGACAGCACTCTATTTGCTCACACCTCTAGGTCTCTAACTTATTTCTCTCTCTAGAGTAGGAAGAAAACAGAAGACAAAAGGGGTTGACAAGAAAGAAGACCAGAAAACACAGATAACATTCATCGACAAAGCAAACAGAAGTTACCAGCAGAAAAAAACATTCTTTACAAATAGATGCTGTCTCTGTTTGTGATCTTGCTCTTAATTACATGGCAGCTCTTTTGGAGGATGGATTGAACTAAGTGAGTTAATTCGGAAACAATTCTCCTAATAAGAAACACATTAGTGCCGGGCCTTCACTTTGATTACATTCTAATAAAAATCAGTGCTGACCTTTAGATTAAGGCCAAGGTAGACTAAGAAAAAAAATCAATCTCCAGTACAAAGAACATTTTCCCTTAATTCAAAGTGTAAGTGATCTATTTTGAACACATCTCTAGTCCCATACCTAGATAATAAATTGAACATGTCCCTTATTAAATAAACTATTGTTTTAATTACCACTCATTCTAGAATCTGTAAAGATCTAGTTTAAAAACAAACATGGAACACCCAGATGGTAAATGAAAAACCCTCATTAAAGTTGTAACAAGAAAAGTAATATTCTAGATGTCCAATATTCACTGGAGTGCCTTGTATTAGGATCTGTGTCACATGGTCTAAATCATATGGTTTCTATTGCCACTCACATTTGAGAATGTTCATTAAAATTTCTGTCAAGTATCATGGAAGAAAGTCAAAATAAAATAACTAACATCATAATATTAAGTCTTGAAAAGTCAGGGGGGGATTCAGTTCACCAGTGTGTCCTTGGTTTTTTTGTTTATCAATATTGTTCTAAATGGTTGGTTGTGTTTTCATGACTAATATATTTTATGAGATTGATCAATTGTGTTGTCAGCTAGCAGAAGGAGTGCAAAGATCAATTAGCTCCCTAAAATAGTAGCAGCTAATAAAACATACAATAAACCTGAGCAGCCCTTTCGTATAAATATCACTAACTTTGAATCATAGAATAATTTATAACAACCTTCAATATGTACTTTTATAGACAATACATCTTAGAAGTCATTCATTCAGCTTTTAATGATTTATAACACAAAGGGTGTTGGCTGTAAATGAGCCAAAACAGTTGCTCTTATTTTGCAGGTGCTAAGTATCATCAGCATACTTCCAAGGCAAGGGATGCAGCTGGCTACCATCTATACTCTCTCCCATCAAAGGAAGTTCTCGTTAACTTCAGATGTGAAGTGTTGCCAAGGCAACGGCTCCCAACACACTGTGCATGTGCAGGACAGCAAAGTAGCTGCAGAGTGGTCTCTAACTTCAGATTTGGTCTGTCTTGTGTACTCTAGTCTCTTAGATCGCCTTTCCTCCCAGGCGTTTTCATCTGACTCATGTAAGCAGTTACTTACTATTATGTATGGACAGTCATTTTGCATAAAGCAGCAAGGGCAGCATGCCTCATTTATAAAGTCTCTTGTGATTGTATATTTTATCTTCACTTGCTATGTAGATTTTTGAGGTCCAATGTACATTCAGAAATTCTGCAAAGGCTTTAGTCCATCGACCGAACCAATTTTAGAGAGTTGGACTATATCTTTGACCAGGTTAACAGTGCACTAGAATGGTGAGTCTTGGACCCAAGAGACCCTGAACTACCCATGAAAACAGATGATCATCTCTTCTCAGCTCTGCTATCCTGATGCCAAACATAACTCTGGTATTTTTTCTTTTGGTTTTTACATTCCCAAAATTTAATTTCCTACACACACAAATGCATTCGTACTTAAGAGAAATCATAGGCATTATCCATACAAACAGTAAGTTTTGTTATTGCAGCAATAGTTTTTACAATGCTAGCAAAAATTGCTCTAATTCCTCAACTAAACTAGGATTTGCTTCAATTTCCTTTAACCTTTGCAGAGGTACACAGTACTGACAGACAGTAATAAGACACAAATGAGTCTGCATGTGTGATTTGACTTTTACTTTATAATATTAAAGAATGAAAGAGTCAAACTGCTTATCAGGTAATGGCAAAAAGACAATGATGTCAATTCATTCGCCTTCTAAAAAAGTAGCAGTGACTGTTTTAAGCTTGCGAAGCTTCTGCTAAGGCAGAATTTGCCATGAGATACGCAAGTAAATTCAGTGGCTATAGAGAACAGTTGATTGACATAATAAATGCTCCTATCTCTCATTCATGAAACACATATTAGCCAGGTATATATTGGGTATCGAGCATCCTTAAGGATATGTAGTGGGGATGAGGAGGAAGGCAGTATCTGATCTCTTATCTTTCTGCTGGAACTTATGTTCTTCTATAGACGGTATTCAGAGAAGTGTGGCTTGGTTGAAGCTGCAATGGCAGGCACACCCTACCTGTGAGCTGCCGCCTCCTGATCTGGGTTGCTTCACAGTTCTTGGAGCAGGGTGTAAACTTAGACCATGGGGTGAAGGTGCAGTCTTCCCGACAGGGAATGGTGCATTCTTGGACCAGGGCAGGCATGCCATTCATCTGCTTGAGGCATTCTGTCATTTCTGCAGACTGGTTATCATCAGAGATGCATGAGACAGCTAGGGAAGAGCACACGTTCTTTTGTTATTTCTTTGATTAAATCAATGAAGTGGTTTTTCTTTTTCTTTGACAAAATAGTTGAAGTCCCCGGTGTTTGAAAATATGTGATTGCATATGGTGTTCAACATAGCTAACCTTACTGCTCCCTGGAAATTAAATTTTTATTGTTGCCATTGGAGGTATTTGAGGATTTAATTGGTTTCATTATTAATCCAAACCTTGCATTGACAGGAACCAAAATAACTTCGAGTAATTTATTATGCTTCCTTCTTGGGAGCATTTGGTCCCTAGAGATGGAATAAAAGCAGGCAAGCACATCTGTAAAACAGATTGAGATGAGGGTAAAACAGACAAACCTATTGTTAGAAAATCCATGCGGACTTTGGCTAGGCAGGGTTTCTTTGGTTGGCTGGTGAGAGGACTATAACGGTAAGGAAGTCGTTTTAGTTACATCATTGTCAGTACTCTAAAGGAAACTTCTGGTATCTCTAAATATACCTTTCCCCTTTGTTAATAGTTAAGCATCAGTTAACATTTGAATCATTTTCTCAGAACAGTCAACATGTAACCAGATAGTTCCCACTAGGAACATCTTATCAGGTCCAAGTAACTTCTCAAAATTTCTTCCACAACCTTTTTCAATTACAATGTGTCGATTCAATTACAATTACATATCATCACTAACAATTGTGAGGTAGAATACTTTTGAAATTTCATCTGAATTTTATTTGATTCTTTGGGCTAATGTCATTTAAAACCCTTGATTAGGAACACTTGACACTTTGATTCACTTGATTTATTATGAACTCTGCAAGGTGTATATGACATATAGCTATGTCTATAGATGAGCATTTTGCAATATAGGTGCTATTGACATTTTAGACTGTGAGAAAAAAAAAAACCAACATTTGTAGGTGCCTGAGTGTGGGCTCTGCCTGATAAGCTATATAGTAGCCTCCCTAGGAGCTCTACCCATCGCATGCTATTAACACACACACCACTCCAGGTTGTTACCACTGGAAACATGTCCAGATGGGCTGCTTTTGAAGAACTGGTTTCCATAGTGCTGTACCAGTATGCATTTCTCTGTCAGCATCTCTAGCAATATGTCTGGGGACCCTTTTTTCTCTAAGTCTCCATATGATTCTGATGCACCCTTCACTACTACCCACATTTGGCATGTGGCTATTGGATATTGTATCTCTTCTGTTAGTTAAATTCTTTGAACTTTTGTAAGGTAATGATTTCATTTCTTTTGTATTCCTAGGGGTATTTCCTAGAGGACAGGTTTTTTTTTTTTTTTTTTTTTTACTTAGGAACCTCCATATAGTTTCTTATAAGGACTGAATATGTCTGTACTTCCATCAACACTGTTTAAGAGTTCTCTTTCCTCTGACCCCAACCTTCAGCCCTGTAAATTTTTGTTATCTTTGAATTTGTATGTTATAGTTATTAGCAATATTTAGATATAACTTTATTGCCATGTATTTGTTATATAGAGTCCTAGATTTTATAAGAACATGTTCATATAAATGTATAATATATTTTGACAATGACTTACATACTCACTTCCCATCTCCCCATTCTTCCATCTCTCGTCTTGTTAGTGCTCTCATTCCCTTATACATCTCCCCTTCTACTTTTATGCCATAAATATGTTTATATAATTTTATATATTTATATAAGATATAGGATCTACCAATAGAACAAAACATAGTATTTATCTTTTAAATTTAATTTAATTTGATTAAAATGATAACCTTCAGTTGCACGAATTTTACTGTATATTGAACAATCATGTTCTTTATGAATGAATAAAATTCTTTTGTGTATATATACCATATTACCTTTTATATTTAAATTTTTATTTCTTAAGAATTCATTCATGAGTATCCTATTTATGTCACTTTTACCTTTCCCTCTAGTACATTTCCAACTCATCCAGTGTCCCACCTCTCTCCCTCTCAAATTCATGACCTTTTCCTATTTAATTATTATTGTTATGTAACACACACACACACACACACACACGAGAGAGAGAGAGAGAGAGAGAGAGAGAGAGAGAGAGAGAGAGAGAGAGAGAGAGAGAGAGGACTTACTGAAGTCATTTAGTGTTTCTCACTGTTGGGGATATTATCTCTGGAAAAAAACAGTTCCTCCTCTTTCAGTAACAATTAATTTCCTATAACTCTTCATCTAGTAGTGGGAACTTTTGAACCCCCCCAAATCAAACAGGCTTGTCAACTGATACTGTTGAGATTTTGCTTAGGCGTCCATATTGTTGAAATATCAAAGGAGTAGCTTTCTTGTCATGCTGTAATATTCTCTCTGTAAACATATCTATACCAGTACTTTTTGGCTTTTATAATATTTCTGCTTCCTCTTGTGCATAGCTCTCTAAGCCTTGAGGGAAAAGGTTTTATAAAAGCATCCCATTTAGGACTGAGTCCTCCAAAGTCACTCACTCCATGAATATTGTCTAGTTGTGGATCTCTTTGTTCTTTGCTATCTCCTGCAAAACACAACAAAACAAAACAACAACAAAAACAAAAACACTCCTTTAATGAGGGATGAGAACAGAGCTCTGATCTTTGGGTATAGCAGTATGTCACTGAAAGTTATTTTAACTGATATGTTCTTTTAGCATAATAATAACATTGATTTTTCTCAATATTGTTGTTTTATAATAATATAGAAAATTTCCCCTATACCTTTGGTGTATCTAGTCTCAGGCTCTCAGCCACTTTAACAGTCTTATATATGGGTTCCATATCATATAATGGGCCTTAAATCCAATTAAAAAGTGGTTGGTTACTCCCATAATACTTGTACCACAATTGCACCAGTGTGTCTTACAGGCTGTTGTACATCACAGAGTTTGTAGCTGGGTGACATTGATGCTTATGTTTATCCTCCAGTGGCATGAAGTGCACCTTCCATAACCATGAGCACAGGTCAGTACGAGTGAAATTTTCCGATGGGCAGCTGCTCAATTTCTTCATGTTCAATGACATAAGAAGCTTTTTCCTCAATAGAGCCTTACAACCAGGTTACAGAGAATAACCCACAGGCTTGAAAATAGCTTGTAATGTTTGAATGAGTGGGGGGGGGTCCTATGAGGACCTTTTGACCAATGACTTAAAAAGACATAACTTATTCCTGGCATTGAAGTCTTTGCTTGGTGGTATAAGTTGTCTTGATGGGGAATTCTCTCCCCCTTATTTAGTGATTTACTTTTCATTTCCTTCATCTATTTATATATTTTAGGAAGATTCTATAGTAGTAGGCCTACATATGGTTTTTAAAAAGGCTTTTAGTATTAGTTTTCCCTCAAAATATTTTCTCCTTTACCCTGCTTTCCCATGTTCCTCCCCACTTAGTTCTCCTATTATTATCTCATTTTTAGCTCTTTATAGCACTATGTTTTATGTCTCTGTCTTGCAAAATATCCTTATCCTTCCTGGTCCCTTACAATTCCACAAAGAAATTCTCAACAGATAAGAAAAAAATTTAAGTAGCTCCTTGAATTCTGTCTGATCACTGTGGATTTAAAAAGCTAGACATCAGCTAAAATAGTTGCAGACTGTATACAAACTCATGGAAAGTGAACAAATCAATACTGATTGAAAATTAGTCAAAAAGATATAAAAAGAAAATAAAAATGTTTTAGAATTGAATGAAAGTGAAAGCACAACATGTTCAAACCTAAGGGACACAGCGAAAGAAGTAGTTCAAAGAGGCAAGGTTATAGCACTAAGTGCCTACATAAAAGTGTGAAAAAATCTATATTAATTGTAATGACACATTTGATATCTCTAGAAAAATGATTAGAAAAATACCTCAAAAAAGTAGAAGCCAAGAAATAATCAAAATCAGGGCTGAAATCAATGAAATAGAAACAAACAGAAACAAACATGCAAAGAATTGATGAAACAAAGATGGTTCCTTTAGAAAATCAATAAAAGTTGCCAACCTTTAACCAAATTAGGCAAAAGACAGATTAAATTAAAGATGAAAGGGAAACGTAAAAGACAACAAGGAAATTCAGAATGTTGTAAGGTCATACTTTGACCATATTTTACCAAAATGGAAACACTAAAAGAATTTCTTGAATTTCTTGGTATACATGATGTACTAAAGTTAAGTCAAGATGAAACAAAAAATTTAAACAAAACCACAACCCCAAGTCGAAATTAAAACTCTCCCCTCAAACAAACAAACAATAAAGCTGTGGAACCAGGTGGATCCAGGGCAGGATTCTACCAGACCTTCAAAGAAGAACAACTTTGCTAAAATACTTCTGCAAAAACAGAAGGAACATTGACTAATTCTTTTTGTGAGGCTCCAATTACTCTGACACCTAAACCATATAAAGAATTAGCAAAGAAAGCAAATTACAGACCAATTTCACTTATAAACACAAATGAAAATTTATCAATAAACTGCTTTCAAACCCATTTCAAGAGAACGTCAAAAGGATTATCCACCACGAATGAGTTGGCTTCACTCAAGAGATGGATCAACATATGTAAGTCAATAAATGTAATCTACCCCATAAGCAAACTAAAAGTTAAAAAACCACATGATCTCCTCATCAGATGGAGAACAGTCTTTGGACAGAATACAAGATCTCTTCATGATAAAAGTCCTAGAGATACTAGGATACAGGGCTTATACTTGAATTTAATAAAGGCAGTTTACAGCAAACCCATAACCAACATCACCCAAATGTAGAGAAACCCAAATATTTCCACTGAAACCAGGAACAAGACAAAAATTTCCACCTTCCCATAACTATTCAGTATAGTACTTGCTTATTTAGAGAAACGAAAACCGGAGAAGATGAGGAGAATTCAAATAGAGAAGTCAAAATATCCTTATTTGAAGATGATATTATTTTATACATAAAAGACCCTAAAGAACCCACCAGGAAACTTCTATAGCTGATAAACACTTTCAGCATAGTAGCAGGGTACAAAATTAATACATAAAATATCAATGGCCTTTCTATATACAAATGGCAAACAGCCTGTGAAAATGATTAAGGAAATAACCTTTTATTATAGCCTTAAAAATTCTTGATATAACTCTAAGCAACCAAGTGAAATATTTGTACAATAAGAACTTTAAGATTCTGGAGAAGAAGGGGCAGAGGACACCAGATGATGGAAAGGTCTCAGGCCCGATGATGAAAAAGATTAATAGTGTGAAAATGGCCATCCAAGCAAAATTAACCTACAGATACAATGCAATTTCCACCAAAATTTCTACACAATTATTCACAGAAATTGAAAAAAAATCTTCAACCTAATCTGGAAACACACACACACAAATTGGGTAGATATGAAAAATTCTGAATAATTGAAACAGCTGAAAGTGTCATCATCCCAGATTTTAAGTTATATTGCATAGCTATGGTCATAAAACAGCCCGATATTATCATAAAAACAGACATATTTGACAAGTGGAATAGGATTAAAACCTCATTCTGCCTACCCATGGACTCCTTACATTTGACAAAGATGCCAAAATTACACACTGGAGAAAAGACAGCATCTTCAAAAAAAGATGCTGCTCAAATTAGACAGATGCTTGCTCCGGTTTTCTTATAATAGCCGTTCTGACTGGGTCCAAAAGGAATCTCATTTCTCTGATGGGTAGTGATGTTGAAATCTTTTCATGTTTATACTTTAAAGTTATACAGTTGTGCTTTATCTTTTAAGAACTATCTGTTCTTTTGCTAGTTATTATGTTTTTATATTGATATTTTATTCTATTTTGAGTGGTGTGTGTGTGTGTGTGTGTGTGTGTGTGTGTGTGCTTGCATGCCCTGTGACTGGCCCCCACAGAGTTCACAAGAGGACATTAGATCCTCTGAAGCTGGAGCTATGGATGATTGTGAACCACCATGTGTGTTCTGGGAACTGAACCTGGGTCTTTAACAAGAGCAACAAGAAGTTCTCTTAGCCACTCAGTCATCTCCACAGCCCCTGTAATTGGGTTATTTGATTCCTGGTATTTAGTCTTAAAATTCTTTATATACCCTAGGTATTAATGCTCTGCCAGGCATGAAGTTAAAAAGCTTTCTCCAATCCTGTAGGCTTTTATGTCACTGTCTCCCTTGCTGTGCTAGAGACTTTCACCTTCACACAACTCAAATGACCATTTGTAGGCATCATTTCACAGATGACTAGAATCACTCTCCAGAAGCTGTTGCTTATTTCTATATCTTGAGACGATTTCTCGATGACTTAACAGTTTCAGAATCTCAGGTCTTATGCTAAGGCCTTTGACCCAGGAAGGGTTGGTTTTATACAAGGTAGGAGACAGAGATTTAATTTCACTCTTTTATGTGTGGACATCTGGTTTCCTCACACAACCTCTTGTTCTTTTCCTTTGGGGTTTTAATTTGTTCACTGTAAAGGTCTTTCATCTCCCCAAGTGAAGCTCAGGGTTAGGTATTTGAGTAGATTGTTCTGAGGTTACTGTGACTTAGGTTGTTTTCCTTTCTTGTCCTAGGCATGTTTCTCATTGGCATATAGGAAGGTTATTGATTTTTAGTGTTCACTTTGTAACTTGCCTATTTTCTCTAAGTGTTTATCGGCTCTAAGAGTTTTCAGGTAGTATTCAGAGTCTCTTCTCTATAGGATGACAGGATCATTTGAAGTAAAACTATTTTGACATTTCCTTCCCTACTTGTATCCCTTTTATTTCCCTCTTGTACATTATTGTTCTAGCTAGGAACTCAAGTACTGTGTGTGTGTGTGTGTGTGTGTGTGTGTGTGTGTGTGTGTGTGTG
>OU015747.1:86708724-86730505 GCA_907169655.1 Acomys percivali | reverse complement strand
AGAGAGAGAGAGAGAGAGAGAGAGAGAGAGAGAGAGAGAGGCCAAAATGCTAACAAAGGAATCATGTATGCACAGAAATATCCATATATATAAACATGTACCTATAAATAGATATTGGGAGCCATTCTACAAGGGCAAGAAAACGACAGCTGCAGGGAAGAAGACAGATACTGGGACAACATTGTCCTTTCCCTGATAGAGATAACTCAGGGAAAGCTTGGATTGAAGCCACACTTATGCACTTTAGTCTTGAATGAATGTGCATATAATGGGCAAGTTAAAAAAAAGTCATGGGTGAGAATTTATTTGGGAGAGAGCCACTTGGAGTTCAGCTTAGTTGAATTCCAAGGCCTGGATTCTTCAGATAATGACAAATCACTTGCAGGCCACCATCCAGGGGAAGATTTCTCATTCAGTGCTTTCAAGCTTTCCAAGTACTTTATACTATACTAGTGGGAAATTATTTCCATTATGGTAAGGAGAAGGGTTCTCTTCAAACCTTCTCTGCCATATATTTCCAAATGGACTGAAACTCCAAAGGGAGTGGCAACTCAATCCTTCATTATATTTCATTTATAATACTTACAAGATTGCTGGCTTCACAGGAGACAGTCATACTTCTAGGTAAAATTATTGCAAACTGATCCAGAAGGATCTCATTACTAGGCATTGCTTCAACTTCAGCTTTCTTAAGCTCTGAATAGATATCTCTGAGTTGCTGCAGGGATGGTAGGGTTTCTTTTCTAGAAATAAAGGGCATTGGGTTTCTGAGCCTGGCTGTGGCAGGGGTGGGGAATGCTGAAAATTTCCCCAAACCTTGGTATCTACATTACGGCTGCCTGTTCTAGTATCTATCAAAGTCTGTAATGCATGGGGAGATTAGAGAGAGGGAGAGAGGGAGGGAGGGAGGGAGAGAGAAAGGGAGGGAGGGAGGGAGGGAGGGAGGGAGGGAGGGAGGGAGAGAGACTGTGTGTGTGAATATGGGGAGGACGCAGGTGTTACTAATTACTAGAAGAGGCTATATAGTACAAAACAATTTGTGAATTCAGAAACAGAATCAGGAAAGGACTGATGTGAATTCTCAGCATGTTTGAGAGTTTTTCAAATGGGAGATGGACTGACAACTGAAATCAGCAGATCTGGGCCTTTACTAAGTGGTCGGTCCTCCTGCCCCTTTGCACCTCTGCACTATGCTACCTAGCCACACTGTGATAAGTGTCTTCTCCTTTCAATTATTCTGTGATGAGGCCAAGGGTTGGTGGCCTGATGACAAGAAATGATAATGTTCTGCCAGGAAGACAAAATAAGGATGGAGCCAGATACTTCACATCTATGGAGCCCGTTATTTCAAATCTGCCCAAGCTCATCACCCTTTGTCAAGGACACCCAAATCACTTTGTGAAGTTACTTCTGACCAGAATTCAACCCTAATCACTGAAAGAAAAGGCTAGAATGAATTTCTTTCAAGAGGTCATGTTTCTGGGATCTGGGTGTGAGGTATTAGAAGATTAGAAAGGCTGAAACTATGAGCACTGGCTGTCCTATGAAAAAGGGTGGCCTCGGATGAGGTTCAGAACTCAGCACACACACATCCAGAAGCTGAGCAGGTGGATAGCAATGGCTCAGCACAGCAAACTTCCCTGGTATGTTTTCTGTATCTGTGTCCCAATACGACAGATGTAAAGAGCATGAAAATAAAAATCCACAGCACCCAGGGACTTCAAGAGCCCAGCAGCACAGCCTCAGGTAATGCGTATTGGGATGCATTGTCCAGAAAGAAACCGTGTA
Source organism: Acomys percivali (assembly GCA_907169655.1). NCBI lineage: Eukaryota > Metazoa > Chordata > Mammalia > Rodentia > Muridae > Acomys > Acomys percivali. Next base: position 86,728,717 of record OU015747.1, on the reverse strand, counting down.
TGAAGGGTGAGTGGGATGTGTCCAGGGGGCTAGAACATATGGTGCCTGCAAACAGAAAAAAATTTGAAGGATGAGCCGGCATTCTATTCTTGTTGCTACTTTCCATAGACCCCTCACCAACAATGTTGCCATTACATATTCTATGCTATATATGAGGTGGCAATGCCAAGTTGACTTTACCATGAGGAAATAATTTAGAACACAAGAATTGTTCACAATATCAAAGAGCTAAAGGCTAAAATTTAAATGTAAAAATGTATAAGAAATCAGTTCTATCCTCCTACTTGAACAAATCGTTTACCATAATAAGCAGGCTGCTAACTCCCTGGTCTTTTGAGATGTTTTCAATCCTATATTTTTTTCAGGGTGTGTTAATTGCTTGTAACTGGTATAATAAATGACCTATAAGGTGAGTGGATAAAAAGAAGAGAAATTCATTCTATTAAAGACATCATAATTAAAAATCTGAAATCCTCCTTCAGTCAAAATGGCAACAGACTTGGTTCTTTGACCTTGCTCTGCTAGAGAATTCATGGTCTTGTCCTGATCAATTTCCAGAGGCTACCTCTATCCTTGGCTCACAGTCTCTTCCTCTGACTTCAATCCCAGCAAAACCTTCACTTCCCCTTCCATCCTTTACAATACCCACTGCTCATCATCCTCTCTGAAGAACTGCACTCGAGGTGTCTGAAGAATTCTGCAGGATCTCAGATTAGTAGTCGTGGTATATTCTGGTCTACAAAATATCCTTGGCCATGGATGTTAACATAGGCTCAGGTTCTCAGGGTTACAGATTAGCTATCAATGGGGCCAATATTCATCTTACCCACACAAATGAAAACAAAGCCAACATCATTAACTTCCAATAGCTGAATGAAAAACAGACCCGACACTGTACCTTTTCATATTTTCTGCTCTTACAAAACTTGTTTCTCCATAAATTCAGCTTTCTTTTTTCCAGCTAGCCTACCCATACAGCTCTTTCCATGTATCCAGCTGGGATCTCCTTCAGGGGGCAAACTGACATATCTCTTACCATAGATGAGTCATAATTAAACCTTAAGCACATTCCAACGACAAATGCAATGATTTGAATTATGGAAAGTGCAAATCTACTTTCCCTCATCCAACTCTTATGGCCCCAATTGTAGGTTTTAGAATGAGAGGCAAGCTCAACAGTATTAGTGTTGAGAGTGGAGTAAGAGTAGCTAGAAAAAACCGAGAGCTCTGTGTTCTCAACAACAAGGCAAACGTTGAGCTTATTTCCTAGGAAAAGTAGGTTTCCATGAAGTCTTCACTGAAGATATACTCTTAACAATCCACCTCCAGGAAGGACAGTAGCTTTGGACCACTCTCACACTCAAGACCCATCCTCTGGCCTGGGTAAGGAGGCTCTTAAATATGGTGGCAAACATCTTTTGGATAAAGGCCTTCCTCACTTATCTCTGCCTCATTACTTGGGCTGCAAGGAAGGCTAAAGATTCTTCTAGATATATTTTCTCAGATGGTAAGTGCTGTTTTGAGGCAGAATAAAGAGGAAGGGCCTCCACCTTAGCACCATTTCTACAGCACAGATGATACCCTAGCCTTCCCAAGCCAACTTTTCTTTCTTTTTTTTAAATTTATTTTATTATTTTTTTATTAATTTATTCTTGTTACATCTCTATGGTTATCCCATCACTTGTATCCTCCCATTCTCCCCTCCCTCCCATTTTCCCCTTATTCCTCTCCCCTATGACTGTTCCCTCAGAGGGATTACCTCCCTCTGTATATGCTCAGAGGGTATCGTCTCTTCTCAGTGACCTGCTGTCCTTCCTCTGAGTGCCACTAGGTCTCCCCCGCCAGGGGACATAGTCAAATGTGAGGCACCAGAGTACTTGAGAAAGTCAAATCCCTCTCTCCACTCAAGTGTGGAGACTGTCTTGTCCATGGGCTAGATCAGGGTAGGGGTTTAAATTTTACCACCTGTATTGTCCTTGGCTAGTGCCTTAGTGTGAGCGGGACCCCTTGACCCAAATCTGCCTATCATAATGTTCTACTTGTAGGTTTCTAGGACCCACTGGATCCTTCTACATTGCTATTCTCCCATTGTTCTCTCATCTAGAGTCCCAATAGGATGTCCTCCCCTCTGTTCCAGTTTCCTGGTAAGGGAAGGCTTTCGTGGGACATGCCCATTGGGATAGTATGCAGCCAAGCCAACTTTTCATTCACAACAAACCCCAGCCAGTCTCCTTTGGAGAGAAATCACTTGAGCTGGGGTAACTGATCTCTTCCTAACTTCATCCATTCACAAGATGTCCAGCAACTCTTTTTCTGTGACAACTATCATCATCAGTGGAGACAGCATTTTTACTTGCTATTTTTCCAAATCAATCAATGTGGAAGTTAAAGCCAGTTCCTGGCATACCCTGTATGCTTTTGTGTCCCCCTTTGAGTTAATCACTCTCTGTGCAGAGCCTGGTGGGGGGCACAGTATCTGGAGGCCTTGTTCTGCAAACCAGTGTTTGAGGAAAACATAGGCTTATGATTGCATGCTGACTGACATGTATGCAACTTTTGAGTGGGAGCAGCATGAGTTGTGGAAATTGAATTAAACAATAAACCTGTAATTGCTTGTTAGGGCATTTTAATTGACTCCTAAGTGCCATATGTGGAGTTGCGTGGCTGCAGGAGCCCAATTATAAGCTTGCTTATGGAAAGATACAACTCATTTTTGCATGTTGGAAATATATTCCCCAATTATTATTGCTCTCTCCAAAAAGAAGGATTTTCAAATAAATAAAGAATGCCTGTTAAGCTCCTAATATACACTTAGTCCCTAGGTAACCTAGAAGCATTTTACTTAGGTTCTAATACAAGATCAGAAAATATGTAGTTAAAAAAATGTACTTTTGCTTTATTCCTAGGCATTTGTTGAGCCCTGGAGCCCTCTGTGTTCCCTGCTAACTAAAGTAATGTGCACAGCTAGGGCTCCGAGCTTCAAGCTATTTGAACCCTCACTATGAAATACTGATGAAAGTAAACACTCTAAGAGAGAGGATAAAATGGAATGACAAACAATTCATTACTATGATTTAAAGATGCATGGATATCTGTGTGGCTCACAGAGAAGAAAGGACGATGAGACAAAACACCAGCTGCTCATCTGCTGTAGACACCTCCAGAAGTGGGTGTTGGATTTTTGGTCAAGTTCTCCAGTCGCAGAGGGAGAGAAGACAGCAGGGCCAGCTTTGGGCCTTGGGAATGTGGGGAGAAGTCAAGGTCATAGATGACCCAAGGTAACTTACTGGTCAAAACCGAAAATTTGGAGCTTCCTGCTGAGGAAAGAGCTAATGAGGGAATGAATAACTGGGGAATCCAAGAAGAGGTGACACAAAGGAAAAAATATAGCCTGTGGGACTGAGGAGTTGGCTCAGGATAAAGAGTGCTTGTTGCTCTTCCAGAGAAACTGGGTTCACTTCCTAGTGCCAATATGGGGGCTCACAACCATCTGTAAGTCCGGTTCCTGTAGGGTCTGGTGCCATCTTCTGGCTGCATGCACATGGCACCCAGACAGACATGTGGCCAAAACACTCATGAACATAAAATAAAAGTGAAGTCTAAAGAACAATTAAGATTGTCAATTTTTTTTTTTTTAAAGCAGCTTGAAGATGATGTTGCAAGAAGTAACTGCACTGATGCTCACCAGCCACAAAGAGGTAAGTTCAAACTGTAGCATGCTTACTGGTACGGATGCAAGACAAGACTCTTCGGGGGTGTTTATGTGATGCACCTGTGCCTACACATGTTCACATGTGTGGGGACAAATGTATGTCTAAGCCTGGGGTTCGTGTCAGGGGTTTTTCTTAGTGATTCTCCACTCTATACGTTGAGTCAGGGTCTCCTCTTGAACCCAGACTTGGCGTTTCTGCTAGTCTGTCTAGCCAGCTTGTTTTTTTTTGGGATCCTCCATCTGTGCCTCCATGGTGCTGTGGTTTCTGACAGGTCACCAGGCCCACCTGGCTTTTAATGTGGATTCTAGGGATTGGAACCCAAGTCCTCACATTTACACACTAAGGGTTTTATCCACAGAACTGTTTCCCCAGCCCCTCCTCCCCCCAAGGCAAACACTTCCAGTTTCAGCTAGACTGGATCAAATGTGCATTCACGCTGAATGGAAGGAGAGGGAGTGCTGTGACAATTCAACTTTGAGAGGTGTTCCTGAGCCACACCTTCCACTTAGGCCACCTCTCTGAACCCTTCCGGTAGAGGACTGCTACAGCCTGAGTTTGAGAAGATTGTTATAAACATGCATAAATTACATTCAGTAAAAGGCTTTCTAGCAATCATTCTAATTTAAGACATGTCAGTGACAGGACGGGGAGGAAGCAGAGATCACTGCAAGCAAGCTTGCTAATTTTTATTTTTGAATAGGTCGGCGACTCTCTCCTCATCTGTGTGGTACTTCAGGGAAACTCCATTTATCTCAGTTCACTTTCTCCCATCGAAAGTACTTTAGTGGGAAATGGCTGCTAATGAGTTTGGAGTTTCTTTGAGGGGGAATGGTAAGTGAAAGTATTGTAGACTTAGGTATTAGTAGGGGCTACACAACTCTGTGGATACTCTTACTCTCTATCAAACAGCATGTTTAAAAAATAAATTTCATCTCAGTAAGAGTAACATTAACAACTCATAATTTGAGAATTCCGAATCTTAAATAAATAAATGCCATTCCAGAAAATCAGTTCAGATACAATTCCACAAATTTACACCAATTCCTTGTTAGCTTTCTAGGGATCCTGGGAACCACATGAATTTACAAAATAGGAAAGAGATTATATGCCCAAAGGTTATGTTCAAAGTTTGTTCATATAAAATTCATAAACATCTGGGATGGAGAGATGGCTCACTACTTAAGAAGCATGTACTGCTCTTACAGATGCTTCCAGAATCCACCTTGGGTGGCTCACAATCCCCTGTATGTCAAGCTCCCTAGGATCCTATGTCTTCTTCCAGACTCCTTGGGCACCTGCAAGGACACCCACATGCAATTATAATACAGGGTTTACTTCCAGCACCCTGAAAGTGGTATTGGAGGTTGTTCCTTTTTTTGCAGTTCTTTTTGCTTTGTTTTGTTGTTTTGTTTGTGTTTGGTTTGGGGTGTGAATTGCTTGAAACAGAAACTCTCTGTTGTTGTTTTCGAGACAGGGTTTCTGTGTGTAACAGCCCTGGCTATCCTGGAACTCTCTTTGTAGACCAGGCTGGCCTCGAACTCACAGAGATCCACCTGCCTCTGCCTCCCAAGTGCTGGGATTAAAGGTGTCACTACAATGCCTGGCGAAACAGAATCTTTCCATGTAGCCTAGTCTTTTATTAAACTTGTATTCATCTTGGTCAGCCTCCTAATGCTGGCAAAGCATTTTTACCGTTACGCCTGGAATAATGTGGTTTATTTACAGAATTATGTCTTGGGCATTTTTATTTTAATCTTTCCCCTTCATTTAGTTATAAAAAATACACCTGTCAGATGTCAGTATGTTATTAACCAAGTCAAAACTTTGCTAGGATACAGTCAGTTGACTATCCCATGTAAATAGACTTTCTGCCCTAAGAAATTTCCCTAAGGCTCATAATCTAAGTAGATTTCCTCATTTTCAAAGATAGAAAAAAGTCAGCAAATATATAAACAGTTATGAGTCAATTGTGACTGAATATATGCTTAATATCCAAGCACTGGGTATTTGCTTGCTGTTTAAGTTTCTTACCATGTTATAAAAATCTAACTCGTCTTGTAAATGTGAGTTATTTTTTTCCTAGCTTCCTTCTAAATCACAGCCTCATTAGAGAAATAAACTAATGACGAGGTACTTTCTAGTGTTGCTGAGTCATTTTTCTCACCACTATTAAAAAGAAATCAGCTTCCTTTGGAAATATGTCTCCCATCTAAGTTCTGTGCCTTACTGTGAACAGAGTCCTCAGTTGAAAAATCACATGAGCCTTTCTGGCATTTCTTTTATATATACGAGAAAACTTGTGCACCTTCCTTTCTACAGACTGTTGCCTCTTACTATCTGCAGTGGTAGAAGCTTTATGCTCCTCAAACCCCTATTTTATGTACATATACAAGGAAAATGCACATTTGACAGGTATGAGAGAATAAATATGCTAATTCACACGGTGCATGTGAAAGGTGATTTATCCCACTTTTGAAGGGATGTGGCAGTATTTACCTAAGTTTTTACCTGTATCTCGGCAAACAGCTGTTGTGCGAGTACCTTCCAAATCAGGAGAAGATAGGAAAGAAAGGCTGCATAGGTTTTAATAGTTGTTTGAGGTTGACAGACGATATGCTTTGTCATCTGCTATAGTTCATAAAAATGTCCCAGGGAAGAGTGGTGCCATAGCACTGCAGCCAATAATGGAAGGTTATTTAAAATGCACTTAGAGAGGGAAAGGTAAGACTCTTAAAAGGCCTGTCTGTAACTGAAGTTCCAGCTCTGTGTGCCACAATATAAGCTCTTTGCAGAACAGACGCTGCATCATTTATCAGAAAGCTAAACTTTGAATCATATAATTATTCTAACAGCAGCAACTAAGTACCAAATGAGATGTGAAACATGAATTGAGGGATAATTTGGCATTCTATATTGAAAAACAAAAGCAAAGACCCAAGATATTAATTACCACATTACTACCGAGAACAATAAAATATTACAGTATCCACATTTATTTTCACCACTCGCCAGTAGCTGCTACATCTTTGTAGGTTATGGCTTCTAAGAAAGTCTTCTAAAACATCTCACCTTCCTATTTTAATATTTTTTTTTCCATTTTCCACTGAAATGTACTGCCTGTATGTATCCCAAGGTGCACTTAGCAGAGGGTTTAGTACAGGTCTACACTGCATAAAGATCAGGCCAGAATAATTGGCATATAGACCACCTTTGTATTAAAAATACAATCATGATTAGCTATTTTGGAGAATTCAGTTACTTGCTGTCAACCGTAGTTACCCACTGTGCCTTAGATTACCCTGCTGTTGGGTAGCAATGCGCCGTTTTCTGCAGACGTTCCTCCGGTGGCTCTCTGGGAGTACTCAGTCTTCACACATGATCATTATCCCCATCATTAAAATAGATGGTCTATTAACACAAAGCCAATGCCATGTCAGGAAGGCATTTGTTTTTATTTGTTCCTCCTTCACTTACATAGACCCTGCCAAGATGCCAGTGGAATTGAGTTTATTCATCTTCATATCCTCTTCCATCCCTCTGGAAACTGTACATTTGCTACAGTCTTTGTGAAAAACACATTCATTACACCTCAAGTCTGTTCTCAAATCTCAAACTTAATAAAATCCTATAAGGCGAGTCTGAGAGATGGCAGGTTAGGTGGCTCATGCTGCAGTTCTTACATAGGGCGCATCTGCGCTGGTGAATCAGCATAGTGTGCCTCACACAAGACTTTACAGTGAAGAACAGCACACTTTCTGTAATGTGTAGATGTGCTCCCAAGAAAAAACAAGAAAGGATGGGACAATGAATCTATTTTAAGGCAAAGGAAATCCTGCTGGTGACAAGCTTTCCATCCTGGATAATGGTATTTAACCTAAGACTTATTTTTCATTTTAAACAACCAATGTTCTGCATATGTGTAATTGAATTTGCTTAAAGTGCTAGGCATTGCAAAAGCAAAAAATAAATGACCTCCGATTTCCTGTGTGCAATTTTTACCTGCTAAAGTGAGCTAAGAATAAAATATACTTTCAAATATCTTGGAAACTGTAAGGCCTTAGAGTAGGGAACTGACCTATTTTTAGCATTGAACACTGAACGTAGCAAACCTTAAAGCAAGTATATATAATTCATACATCTGGCTGCTTTGAGGTAGTACTGGCCACCTTCGTGATTAAAATTGCCAAGGTTAACTAACTTGTAACCAGATCTTTTGAAACAATACATGAATTGACACTTGGCTAGAATTTGCTATAGGTCATAGTTCATTCCATGACCAGGCCATCAGCACCACAGCCGAACAGGCAGCAAGCTGTAACAGCAGGGTACACTTCTGTCAGCGGTTCTCAGCTTCCTAGCGCCGAGACCCTTTAATACAGTTCCTCATGTTGCGGTGACCCCACCACCCAGTCATAAAATTATTTTGTTGCTCTTTCATATCGGCAATTTTTCTGCTGTTATGAATCATAATGCAAATATCTGATATGTAGTATATCTGATATGCGACCCTGATGAACAGGTCATTTTAATGCCAAAGGGGTTGTGACACACAGGTTGAGAGCCACTAACTTATATGCAAAATGAAGAGACTGGATCAGGATGGGTGGGCTTCCTTCTGGCTCTGAATCTGCAGGAAACGCTACAGTCACAAACTGGCACACAACGTTGTCTAGAGAGCTGTACTCCATGGCCCTCCTGAGGACTTCTCAGATGAGTGCAACCAGATTAGATGAAAGAAAACATTTGTGCACAGCTACTTCCTGTTTGTTTTAATTGGTGCCATGTTGTTAGGAACGCAAAGCATACTGACATGCTACATAAAAATACATTCTAAAATCTTGGTTTAGGAAATATATTCCTTAATTAGAAAGACACTTTCCAAGGCACATTTGAGTTAGGTGTCCTTCTAGGTACCGAGAGCTGAGTCAAACAAACCCTGAGTACATTTCTTCTTCCTTGCAACATCTCTGAAAGTTCATTAGCCCTTAACACATCAGGAACAAAGAAAATGAGAAAGGAGAATGGCGGCATTCTTCTGGAAATCATATAACAGTGAATAAGAGGGAAGGAATGGCAGAGGGGAAAGAAAATAATAAATTAAGATAGCAAATTGCAGATTATAGTAACCTGAACCACATCGCCAAATATCCCAGAGCACTACTGAATACTGCAGGGACTGGGATGAAAGGAAATACTCAGAATACCACTAGGCAGTTAGGTACCACCACCACCCTCTTGTCCCTCCCCCACCCTGTGCACTTGCTCCCAGTGAGATGGACATTACCATGTCAGCATGCTGATCTTCCTTTTCTATTGTAAGACTGAAGTTAGGCTCTCTGAGCCAGCAGTGGCAAAGGCATACTTGAAGGAACTTCTCCTAGGTCCCATGAATTCAGAGGCCCTCCAAGAACCCCAGTTCTCAAGAACTGTGAAAACCAGGCTTTCCACTTCAGGCACCACCAATCTAACTCTTCTCTGGATAATCTAATCAGTACAAGAGAAGGACTTGGCCAAGTAGAGTCAAATAGACTGTCATATTGTTCAGCTAGCAAGGCAGGCAAACTCATTTAATCTTTTCATTCACTCCCAAAGAGAAGCAAAAACCCAAGAGTTACCAGACACAAAAACAGGCCAAAACAGACTAGGACAGGTAAAAATATTGTAGAAGGTGGAAAAAAAAACACTGAACAAGAAAACACATACCCCAAATATGTAAAAAAATATAACAAGTTAAAAAATAATTCTATAAGATGAGTAGATGGCTTAGCATGTAAAAGTGCTTTCTGTGTAAGCATTAGGAGCTCGGGTCAAATCTTGAGCAACCGTGCAAGCAGCTGGTTGTGGCTGTGTGCGCTATGACTCCAGCACTAGTGGGGAGGCAGAGAGTAGGAGGTTCCTGGGGCTTGCTGGCTGCCAGTCTAGCTACAGGTTCAGTGAGAAATCCTTATTCCAGAGAAGAAGATGGATAGTGATAGAGGATGGTACCCAGCATCCTTTTACAGACATGGGTACTGCCCCCCCATATGCACATAGATTATGTACATATACAATAAATTAATTTGAGAAGTTTCAAGTATATGACTTTCTATTGCTACTGCTACTGCTGTTGGTGCTGCTGGTGTTGTTGTTGCTGCTGCTGCTGGTGGTGGTGGTGGTGGTACATGTAAGTGTCTATAAGGTAACGTATCATCTGATGGTAAGCACCTTTACTCTCTGAGCCATCTCACCAGCCCAAGAACATACATTTGTGAACTAAATGTTACATCAGCACAAATACAACCCACAAAAGAATATCTTAAAATCCTACAGACAAAAAACAATCAACAAGCAAGCGAGCAAGCAAGCAAACAAACAAACAGAAAACAATGTGATGAAGATTTTGCAATGGCTGAATGGTTGCTTCAACTGAAATCTATAAGGAATGTATAAAGTTAAAAAAGAAATTATGTCCAACTAAGAATTTTTACCTCACCCAACTGTCATTCAAATGTAAGCAGAGAGTGAAGAAGTATAGAGACATCCCCCTCATGGAAATTTTACTTCCATGTTTTTCCCCGAAGGAATGACCGAAGGACAAAGTTCACTAACAGAGGAGAGCAGCACAAGAGAGAAGAGGAGGTGGGATGTAAAGAGTGAGCAGGAGATGTGGAAGGAAGATGCCAAGGTAGCAAATAGAGATAGGAGACTGCAAACCCAGACTGGCAGGTCAGGCGGCTCATGGCTCAAAAATAAGAAACTGGTGGATCAGATGATCTTGGGAAAGTGCATACTCAACCAAAGCAGCATGGAGGTTCTTAGGTTGTGGAAAGATAAAAAACAGAAAACAAACTTTTAAACCACGCAGAGAATTTATCCATAGTTTTTTAAAAAATGCATGGTAACATCGCTAACATTTTATATGGTCATACTAATTAAACACGGACTATATTGACCACGGGAATGATGTCATACTTGTTGGGAAGGTAAAAAATGGACATTGAAAGTGTGCATGACCTATCAAGTCTCATCTTGCTAGGCTGTGACCATATAGTGGGGGAGGAGGTCCCCTAATGTCACAGACTTAGTGGAGAGGAATAGGGTGAAAGAGGGAGGGAGGGAGGAATGGGAGAATACAAGTGAGGGGATAACAATTTAGATGTAATCTGAATAAATTATATATATATAATAAAAAAAGAAAGTGAGCATGGGGACAGACAAGAGAATTTAACCCTGGTTCATAAGGGAGAGACACTAGGCAAAGCTTCAGTATGAAAGTATAAGAAGCCATAAAACAAAACGTGCTGAAACCAATTTCCAAAATATAATAATGATGGTTTTAGTTTGAGTAGGAAGTGTCCTTTCTGAAGGATCCTGTGTTGAAGGTCTGGTGTCCTGTTGTTGATGCTATTGACAGGTAACTAGATCCTGATGGTCTAACCAAGGATGAACTCACAGGTAAAGGGGGTGGCCAAATTGGGACCTGCTTGGCGGAAGTGAGTCAGGGAGGCACACCTTTGAAGGGTACATTTTGTCCCCTGCCCTTCCTGGTACACTCTGTTTCGTGGCTGTTATTATGTGAACAGCCTCCCTCTGACCATGCCTGTCTTCTCTAGCACTCTGCCTCACCACAGGCTTTACAGCAAGGGAGTCAATCAACATGGAAGCTCTAAAACTGTGAGCCAAACTAAGTCTTCTTCCTTGCAAGGCCGTTCTGTTGTGTATTTTGTTATGGCAACTACACAGTAACTAAGACAATTAGTTAACACCATTGACAGCAGTTGACACAGGTGAGGGGCAAAAGATAAAAACAATTCAACTACTTAATTTTGAAAAGATTCTTATTACAAAATTTGAGTCTTTAAGCCATGGGGCATACACACATTTGATAAAATAATATGTAAAGCTAAAAAGAATAAGGGACGAGATAAAACAGCAAATGCAATTTCTTTGAACTACTCTCATGTAAGCTTATACATTAGTGCTTTTAATACGATCTATGACATGTACTTCTTTATAGGCAAAAACTTCCTGGTTGTCCCATCTGTGGAAGATACTCTAATTGAGCCTAAGATTATAAGTTCATCTCTCCAAATATTGTATTTCTTTATTTCTCATCTTTTAAAAACCAACATGACAAGAGAAGAGACATTGTTCTCTTTGTGCTGCATACCCACGGTAGGGGAACCTACCCATTCAGTTCACTGATTGTGTCTGACTTCATGCCAAGTGATCCATTAGGCATTACAGAGCAGAACTGTACAGGAGAAAACTCAGACCTTGGCTTTTGACTGTGTAAAAAGGCAGCTGAGGAGAATGGTGGTCAGATAGCAGATGCAGTTTACTTTTAATACTTCAAAAAATTCGAACAAGTCACAGAGAAAGAGCTCTTGACAAGAGAGGGCTAAGGGATGCAGTGGAATGAATGGGAGGCTTGCCCATAGTGAGGGATGAGCTGGCTTGAAGTCCAAGGCCTGCCTAGGAAAAATTGTGAAGCTGGGTTGGGTGGAAGGCAAACGCTGCAGGTGGCTTAGCACCTCCGGGGGTCACTTTCCTTACTTTGAATGAATCTGCTTTGTTCATTACAACCAACACCCAAAGATTATTGATTTAGAAAACACGTGACCTCGGATGGCATCCCCACATGTCTACTTCCAGGACAGAGGCATTAATAGCTCATTAGGCACAAAGACACAGTCCAGTAGGAATTCAAATCCAGAGACATGGATTCAGGTGTTATGGGTATCTCAGGTTTTTCTAAGTTGATGCCAGGAGGGCAAGCAAAGCCAGACTGCAATATGAAAGACAGCTGACAGCCGCACACTCACCCAGGCCAAAAGAATCTCATTTTACTCTCAGCCAAGATAAACTCATTAGCAACTATGAGGTGTCTGCTCCCTTCCAAAACAGAGTAACCTTGTGGGGAAATAGAATGCAAACGCACAGAATTGCCTGAGGTTATTAAAAACAGAAAACCAAAACAGAAACAGAAGCCGGAAAGAGCGTAGCAACCCCATGTCAAACCAATTGGTTTCACAGTGATAGAAACTAGTATTTGCTATGGCACATTTAAGGAACTATTAACTTCCCAATGCCCTAGCAGTCTATTTCCTGGGAACTTTGAGCCTATTAAGATGTTACAGCTGATATGAAAAGGAGACCCAAGCCCAAGAAATTCCCAGCAGAGTTCTTAGACAGTCTTGCTTAAATATGATTGAAGATTCTAAAAATTATATCATAACAATCTTCCTGTGGTCAGGATACCAAAATCAGCTGGCATTACGAAGGCATTGCATTCACTCCCACCTGCAATAGTCATAACTGGGAATTAAGGAATCACCACAGAGCTGACACTCAACATTCAGCCCTGTACCTCATGCTCAAGATGAAAGCTCCTTTCTTTAGAAACCAATTTTCCAATTTTTTAGCAGCGAAATTCTCTTGCTTCTGTGATTGTCAGTTCTGATCTTACACATTGGCACCATGAAGTACATTTAGAGTCAACACATACTTGAACAGGATAAAGAAAAAAAAATGGCCTCCTATACAGTTACTAGGATTCATAATGACCTCTACAAAAAGATAAGAGTGAGAACAACATAATTAATTTAGATAATACTATTGTTTTTTGATAACATGGTTGTTATTGGGCGAATCAAAAGATCTGATCAGTTCTTAAGTTCCACTGTAACTCCTTCATTGATACTTTAGTTTTTGTTTAAAAAAAAAAAGTCAACTTTAAATTGTCCTGTGGATAAGAAATGCTGAATGAAACTGCAACATTTTTAAACGTGGAGATTTGAGTTTGGGATTTATATTTTATCCGTGCCTCCTTCATTCTGCATGCTGGCAACTTTTACTTTCCAAAGTACAAAATGTGGGCTCACGTTCCTTGGTTTCTGTCTCAGGAATGTGAGAGGTCTTTGGTCCTTTTAACCAGGCTTATAGAGGAAAATGGCCTGGAACCCTTCAACATCACTAAGCATAAAACCCACTGTTCTGGACGTTTTGAGGAAAGGCAGACAGGCCATGTTAGGCCTGACCGTTTGTGTCTCTCAAATCCATGTTTTGAATCTCCTATCCCCAACGTGATGCTATTTGAAACCAGAGGTCTTTGGAATGCAGTTAGGGCTTTATTAGTCTTGGTGGTGGAGTGATGATAGTGACACCTTGTAAGAGAACAATATTCCCATGCAGGGACCTCAGATTCCCAGCTTCCCAAATCATGAGAAAATAAATGACTGTGGCTTAAGCCACACCCATGGCGTTTGTTACATCATAAGAGAAAACTAACCTAAGTTATGCATATCATAGAACATATGTGAACATAGAGATGACTTATTCTGAGTCAAACGATGGTGACTTTTGAGTTGGATTCTAGATAAGATTTGCTTTTTTGTGCAGGGAATTAAAAAAAAAACATGTTGTGGAGGGAAGTGACAACCACAACTTTACACAGCCTGTCACTTCAACTGTCTCATTCACACTCTAATAAGGCAGTTGTCTAACCCACCCCATCCCCACAGCCAACTGCTGCCAACTCCTTTCTCTTGTAGGTGAGGAGATCTTCGATGAAAGGTGATCTGCTCAAACGGAGACAGAAGAAAGAGGGAGATCTGGATCTAGAGTCCAAGTCTTTTGCCTAATTGTCTCTTGAAAAGTCTCCTTGAGGATTTGGGTTTGTTCATTTGTTTGCACCAGCTGAGAGCATCAAACCATCTGAAGATGGCTGTGAGGAGCACGGACATCAGGAGAGTGAGCACCAGGAGGCTGGGTACCAGGGAACACGGCTGTGTGAAGTAGGAGTGAAGGGAGAGGTGTGTGATCCAAAGGCATTGAGTGTCAGAAGTATGGGTGCCTGGAGTTTGGGCGTGAGGGATGTCAGTCCCTGAATCACGGCTGGCAGCGGCATGGGTACCAGGAGCAGAGGTGCTTGAAGCCATGGATACCAGGAGTACAGGGGCCTAAAGCACAGGTTCCAAGGTAAAAGGTCAAGTGAGAAGAAGAGTGGAAGCTCTTTAGATTTTGGCTATACATATCTGTCCAGGTGGAATAGTTCCAAAATTAGAGGAAGAAGAATCAAAGTGAACAGAGCTAACCTTTTCACTACATTCCTTCAACTTCGTCTCTTTAAAAAAATTTTTTTATTAATTTATTCATATTACATCTCAATTGTTAGCCTTGTATCCTCCCATTCCCTCCTCCCTCCCATTTATCCCCCACTCCCTTCCCCTATGTCTGTGACTGAGGGGGACCTCCTCCCCCTGTGTACACTCATAGGGTATCAAGTCTCTTCTTGGTGACCTATTATCCTTCCTCTGAGTGCCACCAGGCCTCCCCATCCAACTTCATCTCTTAAGTTAAGCTTCTGAGAGAGGCCAAGTAAAGGTTGGTGGAAGAAAACACAATAGTAGAAGTTACCAGATGGGTGAAAAACAGAAATGGCAGTTATCAGTATGCTATACAGAACAAATGCATCTGCTGTGGCTTATATGTTAAATGTGCGTGACAGCCTCGTGCATTTGAACATGTAACTTCCAGTGGATGGAGCTGTCTTGTCCGGTTCTGGAACCTACATTGAGGAGGTGGAGTCTCAACAGAGAAGGGCACTACAGATGTGCCTTGATATTTTGTAGCCCACTCTCACTTACTGTCTTCTCTCTGCCTTCTGAGTGTAGATGCCACGTGCCAAGCCCTCCTCACACTCTTGTCTCTGTCTTCCCCACTGTACGCCTCCAAACTGTGAGCCAAATGATGCTTCCCTCTGTTTGTCTTGCACTTGATCGGAGCCACAAGCTGCTAATACATCTACTAAAATGTTTATTTTTAAATCTAATTACACAAGACCCTAGAAAATATTAATTATTAAAATAAAAGTTTTCTAAGTTGTTCCTTCCCACCTCATTATTTACACTGGATTTTATTCTGGTATTATTTTCTTCTCATACTATTCTATTAACATAAATAGTAAATGAAAAAAAGGAGACATACCAGGCCACTGTTGCACTATCCTAACATAGCCACCCAAGATCTGGAAAAGGTAGGTAATCAAGGAATTTTTCACTGTGTTAACAAACCCCCAACCTCTGCTTGGTAAAGGAACTGGGCATTGAGAAAGTAATGCCATATGCAGGCTCATGTGCAGGAGTTGTCCAGAGGCAATGTTTACTTCCCTCAAGAAGGAGGACACTGACTGTCCTAACAGGTGCTATGGTTATGATCACTATGTGGTACCCTTTTTATTTACAATGCAGGTTAGGAATAAATCTATATAATTAGCCAGGTTTCTGTCTGTAGCATCCTTCATACCTATCTAATTACCCACCTTAACTGAGAGTCAAGGCAGAATCACCTGAGCCCCTACTAATGAGCCCTAGGAACCATCACCAGGATCTCTTTGCTCTTTCCCACTATCTCTACTCTAATGTCTTCACCCAGACTGGCCTCAGTTTACCTTTAAGCCATTTTAAGTAAATGAGGCTTTTTCATGTCCTGGTCATACATCCCAACAGTACTTTGTGCCAAATACAAGCCGTCAAAGGCCCTGCACACTCTCCTCCTACAGCATGCCCACATCCAAGTGAGCTGGCTGAGGTACTCATGCGATATCACCTTCAGACACTAGGAATGATGGATGTGAGTATGTGTGACATTAGGCAGGGGGACAAACTAAAGAAAGGGAATATGTGGCCAATGAGCTCTCTTTGGGCTAAAGCCCAAGGTTTCTGTGGAGGAAGACTGTAAAGATGAGCACGTATGATGTCCTAGAGGGCCTTAGATGCTGTACTAAATGTCTCACAGGTCATGTGAATCCATGAATTCATTTACAGAAGAGAAGTAGGTATTCCAAGACATACAAAGTTCCAAAGTGTGAAACCTTTGAAAACAGCTGCAAGCAGTCTGCCTTCAAACCCACACATTCCCTACCAAGCACAGGAAGCCATATGAAGGTCAGCCATCAGAGTGTGATTGTGGGAGGACTAAAGTTAGGAAGGCTGCAGTGAGACAACCACCCACCTAGAACTTTCTAAATGTGAGATGCTGTGCTTGGCACGGAAGGCTAGCCATAGCATAAGCCATGGCAGACGACTCTTAAACACTTTCCAGCAAACTTCCCACTTCATGACAACTGACACCACGCCTAGAAGGGGAGCCACTGGAGCCTCAGTAGTGTTGCTGAGCGGAGAGGCAGCCTCCATAGCAGAAACCCAAGTGTCCTGAGATGCCGTCTCCTACAATTCACCAAAGGCCATGGCATTGTTTAAGACACTGCCAAGCAAATGTCACATATTCATATCCAGGTTTAAATAAACATTTCCTGTACATTTGAGCAGCTGTAATAAGCTTACGTCTGAATCATCCACTGTCTTCAAATTAAATCAGCCCTTACTCACAACTAGAAGTGCTTTTATAGATGCTATTACAGGAGAGTGAAAGGTCAGCTTTGTTTAGAATCAATTTATAAAACATGAGACAGAGAAAAAAGCTTCCCATTAGAACCGTGATGAGCAATTTGGGAAAAACAAAAACGTGTGTTCTCAGAGAATCCCTCTAAGGAAATTTGAGTGGGAATCTTAGAATTTCTCTTAGGGGGAAGAAAGAGAACTGAAGGGTCTTCCCTGCAAAAGGCTTATCTGTTTTTCAGGCGTTTGAAAGCAGCAGCTCTCAGGATTGGGGCCTGAGGGCATCGATGCTCACTGCAGCAAAAGAGAGAGAGAGAAAAAAGAAGATGGAAAATCACTGCAAGAAAGGGAAAGTGCAGGCAAAGATGACACTAGAGAGTAAGTGAAGAGGCACTTCCTAGGAAATATGAAGAAGAGGCGGAAGTGAGCGGCATACCATGGGGTAAGACAGTCCTCTGCCCTGAGACACTGGCTGTGTGACAGTGTGACCTACGGATGGCCCAGGGCTTCCCAGTGTTACAGCAAGCAGAAGCTGTGGCCACACCTTGCGTACCACCCCTGTGGGGTAGGTAGTGTCTTAACACTCAGGGCAAGACGCTTAAAGGGAACTGGTGGTCCTGTAACATTCCTCAAATGAGAATGGCAAATTGAGATATCCACTTTCTTCAGTTTTCCTCCCCAAACACCAATTCATTCCAGAGGCTTGATTTGAAGTGCTTCCAGACAGTGGGTCACAGATCTAGCAAAATAATGGAAGAAAAAAAAAAAAAAAAGAACGCCGGACACAACCTGCAGCTACCAAAACACCAAGGGCTTAGGATTTGGCACAAACCTTGTGAACTCATGGTCTGTTAGCCACAAGAACCCTGTGAACGAGCTAATACAGTGTCCAGTCTGTAAACAGAGAGACTCAAACTCAAACAGGCCCATTATTTTGTACCCAAATCTGAGAGCTAGCAAAGAGACTGATATTTAAACCCATGGCCACCAAGTTGATAGTTTTGAAACATAGGTACATTGAGAGATATTTAATTGTAAATATCAATTTATTATTTTTTCTTGTTCATATTTTCCTTAAGACTGACTTTTAACAATACTTAGCAAAATATTTTCGGAGACATTCATAAAACCTGTGGTGATACTAATTGTGCACATGCAATATTTTTAATGAGTTCTTCCCAGTACAATATGAAACTATGTATTTCCTATGAAAACATAATATACTTTCAAGACAAAACAGTAATGTCTGCTACTGAAGAATGCAAGTACGCAGATGTGTTTTTTCCTTTTCTTGGCAGGGGGATGATGGGAATTAGTTCAGTTTGAAATAATAGATGCAGACACTGCATCAGGGGCGTATACCTACGTACAAGCAACCTCGGAGTGAAGGCTTAAAAGAAATAATGGGTTCCGGGCAGTCCTGGGTTTGCCTGGTTCAACTGTGGACGTTCATACAGCTAGAGGTAGGACTGAGTTGTCACAGACGTGTGGCTGGATTGCTTTTCCAAGTGCAGACGTGTATTCAGAGAATTAAGATAGGGCTTCCCCAGATTGGGGCGGGGCTGCTCCTCAACAGGACTCCTCAGAGACAGCACTTTGAAAATCTATGTCTGTGCGTGATCTTCTGACCAAAGCCATTATCTTGGGCATGCGCAGGAAAGTGCTAGAGAAGAACCCGTGGAAATAGGCACCAAATCTGAAATTCTGTGAAATCTAGCACAGTAGCAGTCAACACAGATGACTCTAAATGATCAAAGACCTCAAAGACCTCCTGTGTTCAGGATCTGAAGACAGCTTGTGATTTGAAGATTCAATTAGAAAAGATGTCTAAATTTTATGGACAATTCCAAAGGAGAGAAGAATTCTATAGTTCAGATCCAGAGTCGGGAAATCAAGGAATCAGCCTAGAACACAGCCTTGGTGTGAGTAACAGAACTGAACCTGCCGATACACACATCCGGGCACCCACTATGGTTGCCAGCCTGACTGGATCTGGAATCAACTGCATGTCTGGGCAAACGTGCAAGGGTTTTCCTTGATCAGGTTATTTGAAGAGGGAAGACCCAGCACAAGGGTGGGTGGTGTCAGCCACGTGAGAGGAGGTCCAGGAGGAAAGCTCCTCTTTGTGCCTCACTGCCTTCCCATCTCCTCGGTGGCTGCCATCTCTGCTGCGTTCCCTTGCAGACATCACAATGCAGAATCTTCAAGCTGCCAGCACGAACTGAAGACCAACGGGTCTCCAGGAACTAGGTCTTCAGCACTAGGCTGGGGAACGGAGACATCTTTCAGGTTCTCAGACTCTCATTGTGAAGATATCCACTGTTAGTCTTATTTTGTATGGCACACATATATGTATATATGCACATATATGTATATACAATATGTGGGTTTACTATATTATATATAATTATATATCATATATAACAGATTATATGTTATAGTAATATAAAATATGATGTGTATCATATTCATATATCACAGTTATATGTTATATAGTTATTTATTATACAGTTATATATTATATAGGAATAAATGTAATAATTATGCATGTAATATATTACACATTATGTACTATAATGTTATATAATATATAATTAACACATATATCATATGTAATATATTACATCTATTATAACACACATAATTATAACATAACACATATACTATATCATAGCATATAAAACAAATTATATAACATAACACATAAAATAAATGTTATATATTACATATAATTTTATTATATTTTATAGAATAGTTTATTATATATAGTCATTTCATCACTTCTCTTCCTATAGAGGATTCTAATTAATATATCCATCATGTGTACTCTTGGTCAAAATTTAAACTCAGAGTTGTAGGGCTGCTTCCCCCACCACTCCTACCATACACAGAAGAAAAAAA
>OU015747.1:86673306-86693724 GCA_907169655.1 Acomys percivali | reverse complement strand
TACAGCAGCCAGTGACACACCTTAAACATCAGCTTGTTTTCAATGAAGCAACATCCTCTGTGTGGAAGAAATGAACAAAGAACAACGGGAAGAAATAGGAACATAAAACTATGGAAGTCAGTATGAGATCTGGGCTGATTCTTCAACCAGAGAGTTGAAGCTAAATAAAATTACTGGGGCAGGAACTGATGAAATCTTAGTACTAAGTCTAAAGATTTTATGGTTATTACATCAATAGTAGTTTTCTGATTTAGATAATTGTAGCATTACTATCACCCAATGTATGAGTAACAAGGGAGGCCACCACACAAGAAATCAATGCCTAATTATTTTTCTTCATTTGTAGTTGATAAAATATTAAAAATGGAAGTAAATATGAAACAGATTCATTATTCAAAGATCAGTATGAAGGGTAATTAGGTCTCACCTAAAACTGCTTCATTCTATTCATGAAAAACACATTTCAATGAATTTATTTACAGTTTTTTTGGGAGGGGGATTTTATGCACAGAATGATTCCACAGAAAGTTTCAAAACTAAGAAAAATGCTGATCCATAAACTGAGACTGACACTTGCTATTGTGTTGTCCTCCCTCGGAGAGCACAGCTGTGTCAGGTAACTGCCCTCCAATATTCTATCACATCCTAGCTCTTCATGCTGTTCAGCACAAGGAGCAAAGAGCTGCCATGAGTAACCTGGTGAGCACTCTGCATGTGTGTTGAATTGTGTTCAGTGAGCACTCACTCTAGAGGTGGCGTCAGGGAGGGAAGGAGTGGGGATTCTCTGACACCTCCTCCACTAAACAGCTGTAATCTCAGAGAGACTGGCTGTCAGACCACACTGAGTCTGAAAAACTCTACACCATGGTTTCTAATAGATTGGTCCAGGAGTTGAAGAAGTGAAAACAAAAAAAGTCCCTTGGGTAGAAGTGAAATCAGATAGCCATGCTGTTTCCACATCGCAGAGGGCAACAGCATCAGGGGTGGGGGCAGATCACACACAGGCTCTTCTTGCACACGTGCTCGCACTGTAGCTTTAGCAGGCAGTTTTCTAAATGTGAGTGTCAATCTTAAACTGCACACAGCTCCCATATTATAAAGTCATCTCGACGGCTTTCCATGGCCTCCCCCTCCCCCCTCCCATTCACTTCTGGGTGGTTTTGTATGCTCCTGCACTCTTGGGCTTTCCATGTTGGGTGTTATTCCGCCGAGTCACGGAAACAACCCTTATCTTCCAATTAAGTAGTAATCATATGCGCTTTGCAAACCAGTAAACATCTACTTTCTTTAAAAAACAAAGACTGTTGCATAATATCAATGAATTGTTCATGAGTGCAATGTCTCAATTGCATTAGAATGACATAAAACAAAAGGACAAGAGGAAGTGAGGCTGGAAGAGAATTATTAAAAACTAAGAGAGATCATACAAATGGGCATGAATCTTTATAATGTAAATATTGTTCATTTAAAACACTCAACAGTGTTCTTCTGAGTGTGCTGTGCCTAGAATCCTAATACCCACTCTCTACACAGGTGAAATCACATAAAATCAATATTCTGCCTTTCTTAGGCTGTTTCCACCTTGAAAACCTGCATCTGATCTATTTACGTAAGGTGCACCGAAGGGCAACAACCACAATTCAAAATCACCTTACTTCCCCTCTATCCTTAATCTGGTTCCATCCTTCTAGCTACTGTAAAAACATGCCAAACATTATTTATCTCCCCAATCCAATATCCTCACCAACTGGTGCTCATTTATTTATAGGTAGAAAGCATGGGCTATTAACTTTGGCAGAAAAATGCAATGTGGATGAGAAAAGCCTCCTTCCAAGAGGGAGGAATAAAAGAAAGGTTAGAATAAAATAAACAGAAATTGATGCACCAGCAGCTAATCTCTCCTGTGTTGTTTCACCTACCCTTGATGGAAGGAGGGAAGCAGGAAGGTGAGACGCTGTCCGCAGCACCCACAGACAGTACAACAGTGCTTCCATCTTCACAAGATCCCTACATTAGCCTATCCTTGCCTTAAGTAGCATCTAGGAGGGTGGTTTATTGTTTTCTAGGTCACATGTTATGATTAATTCAATTTCATTCTCTGAATAACAAACACCTGTATTTTCTTATTAAAATAAAACTGAAGAGATTATATAAATCCAATTAATCTAACTCTAATATTATCGGTCTTCTTGAGCATCACCTCTATAGAGAAATGCCATTTACCTATACACTTTGAAATGCCAGGAACACATGTCCTCAGTAGCTTTTCCATCAGTGACATCAGTGACATGGTGACTAGCCACAGTCTTTAGAGACCATAGGAGAATGGGATGGGGCACAGTGAAAACAGGTAAGCATTTGGGGGGGGGGATGTGGTGAGGACTTAATATTAGGATGAAAGGTCAGAGAAAATCTGGCCCAAGCCAGAAGAGTAGCAGAAAGAATGGGAATCTTCAGATATGGAAGCAAGGTATAGAAGTCAGGGCTATCTTCCTGGAAGCAAGGCGTAGAAGTCAGGTCTATCTTCCTGCTCCCATCATGCCCTTTCCTTCCATCTTCTGATTTCTTTGCAGCTGGTGCTGGGCTGGGGTGAGCTGAGAGGCCAAGAAGGCTAATGGAAGAAAGCCATGTCACATGTCTCTTTTCGTGTCATGTGCTTTTGTCCACTTACTACTGAAATGGGAATGAGATGGTCTGTGAAAGGATCCAGCAGAAAAACAACCCATCAATGGAATAGGACTTCAGCCTGATTTTAAATATTACTGGATCACAGCCACATACATTTTGCAGATATATGTCCAAGATAAGCAGTTGAGCAGAAACATATAAATCAACAAAACTCAAGGTAGCTAATATTTTGGCTCATGCCAAAATACAAACAAACAAACAAAAACAACAACAACAAAAAACCGCTTGCAAACCCTTGACTTTGAATCTTACTGGAGCACAGGTTTACATGTGGAGTAGAATACCATTCCTTTCAAGGGAGGGTTTCAACATTTCCATCTCCTCCACTTCACTCCTCTATTCCTAAGCATGCCCAAGTTCTCTATGGCTGCTGTTGTACCAGGATGCTATAAAGAAAAAAAAAAAACACTACTGAAGAGAGGAGCTAAAGATTCTAAGTAGTGAGATGCGGTACCAAGCTAGAGATAAAAAGTGAGACGTATCTTCCCAAAGCATTGGAAGAGTGGGCTAACCACTGCGGCGAACTGAAGAAGCTGCCTGTTGTACAGAAGGTCAGATGAAGGGCGCATGGGGTGCTCTTGCTGACTATCTGGCTTTATTTACAGTTGTGCCTGTCTTCTGGCATGTGGTCTCTCTCTTTAGTGAAATGAGGGTCTATTTTCTCAATTAGGCAATATTTTCCTTACATTCGTCGTCTATATTCTAGTATTAAGAAAGTAACTTTGCTCAGTAACAATCTTCACATATAACACTGATCCTATAGAACTAAAAACTTTCCTTTTCCCAGTGTTGTTAAGGCTACAATAGAATCATGTGTAACTTACATACATGTTTCTGCTCATACTAGTATGAGCATACTGATTTTTCTGACAGCCATGAAATACTGTATTTAGCATATACAATATATATTATACACAATACTTCATAAATAATGGTGTTTCTGAATTATGTAATTATTATATGTATTTTTACCATTAACTTAGAGTACATCTGTTATCCTTATGAAACTTGTTCCCATTATAATAGTATCACATGTGTGTATGAAGGTGCAGCTTCGTGCAGCTTATGGTTACTTCACCTCTTTGCATTAAGGAAAAACACCTAGTGCCTGACCTCCAGGCATATATAAACACACTGTGATGTTCACACAATGGTAAAAATCATCCAACAGTGTGATTCTTAGACCAGGTCACCCGTTAAGTGACACACGACTATGGATATCCCTTATATCTTCCTAGACTGGTACAGTATAGGCCTCTGTTACCACCCCATCTCATAGGCAGTCTAGATTCAGAAGGCAGTTACATGCTGAAAGCATTCAGAAACAAGGGAATAGAAGATTTAATCAGATAGATGAACAATCTAGAAAGTTCAGAGCATTAAAGTTTTCTTCATAAACCCCTAATGTTTCCAGAGTTTCAAAAAAACCCTGCAAAATAAAAAATATTTTATTAAATTTTAAAATTAATTTTAGGAAACTGCTTTCAGAGATACGCATTTTATCCTTTTTTATGGCTGTTGTACATTTTGTGTTTCAATACAGGGTTTGCACCATTGAGCCATCACACATGAGATTCTCTGAGTTGTCAAACAGTAAAGAAACAGCACTCTGGATACACTCCCTAGGAGGATATAGTATTCAGTTCGTGACATCTGCTGGCTCTCAACTGCTTCAAAGAAATACTCAGGTAATGGTTAATTTTCAATGTCAAGTTCGTGGGGTTTGAAATCGCCTCAAAGACACAACTCTGTGTGTGTCTTTGCAGGGGTCTTCCAAGAGAACTAGGATATATCCTTAGTATGGTGGGATCACCCCCTGGTTACAGGTGTCCTAGGTTGAGGGAAAGGGGAACTCGGAGGGATTCAGAAGAGTACTGACTGGCTGCTGTCTCTGCCTCCTGGCCAGAGATACACATAGAGAAGCTCCCAGTGCCATGCCTCCTCTGTTGGCATTTTTTTAAAAGGGTGGACCAAAATAAGCCCTTCCTCTCTTAGGTTGCATTTGTCCAGTATTTGATCATAGAAATGAGATAAAATGACAGACATGCTCAGTAATCAAAGACTACCTTTGCAACTCTATTCAGTGCACTGGACTAGGCCATTATCAATTGCCTTCAGGGGAAATTAAAACACTGATTAATTCAATATCATCACAGAGCTAATAAAATAATAGCAGCATGGTTTTATGGCATTCATTATGTTAGCAGACATTATCTAATTGAATCTTTACATTAAGCATAATCAATATGTATATAAGGATTATTAACTGTTAGAAACTGAGTCTGTGAAAGGTGATATAATTTGGCCAAGGTTACTCAGCCAGTTACTAAAGAAATCAAGCCTAGAATTCTAGTCAACGTGATAGACACAGATTCATGCATGTCTCTGTGGTGGTTTCTGTGAGGACTGTCCTCTAAGAGCTAACATATTTGCATACTTCCGTCCCTGGCTGGTAGCACTGTTGGAGGTAGCTATGAAACCCT
The DNA here is from genome assembly GCA_907169655.1 of Acomys percivali. Classification (NCBI taxonomy): domain Eukaryota; kingdom Metazoa; phylum Chordata; class Mammalia; order Rodentia; family Muridae; genus Acomys; species Acomys percivali. The sequence continues at coordinate 86,688,553 of OU015747.1, read as the reverse complement.
TGTAGGTGGAAGCTAGACTTTTGGAGTGTAGAACCTTACTTTAGTTCAGGTTTGCTCTCTCTCTGCTTCCTGCCTGTGGATAGAGATGCGATCTCTTAACTTCCTGCTCTGGCTGCCTGCTGCCATGCCCTCCTCTTCACTACATATTCTCTCTCTTGAACTGTAAGTCAAAATAAACTATCCCTTCCATAAGTAACTTTGGGTCATGGTATTTCATCACACTAGCAAGCAACTAGTGTATTTTTCTGTATTGGACTTTCAGTCAATTTATACAGTCATAAGTCAGAGTTTCTAAGCATTAGACTCGGTCCTGGGAAATCAAGAGCAGGAGCTACAGGCGTAAGTTTACAGTCAAGTTATTAAGAGTTTGTCAAATGACATGATGGTTTCCTCACATCACTGAGTAGAGTATAGATACAGTCAACTAATGACACAAATGTGCAAATGAAAGCTGTGACGTGTGCCATGAAGACAGGTAGTGGTATATGAAATCCTGAATGGTCTAGAACTGGGACAATTCTCCTGCTGAAAGGAGCACTTAAGGATGAAGGACAAATCTGCAAAGAAAGAGTCTTTCTTGAAAAAAAAAATCAGTGTGGCTCCATCATGGCCTGACATGCAAAGTTTCCCTAGCTCGGAAAGGAACAGAGGGGAGCAAGAGAGCGTTGCCCATCATGCTAAAGATGGGGCCTTGGTTCTAAGATTAAAGGAACATCATACGGGTTTTTAGGGTACAAATATTTTATTTGCATACTTACATCATTTAGACTACAGAATAAATACTGAAGTGCTGACCTGAACTGCTGAGCAGGTGGTGGTGGGGGAGGTGGAAACAATTTGAGATTATTTAGAAGCTGGAGATGAAGGAAGGTCACGTGTTCAGGATGGCTTCCAAAACGCCAACATGCATGAGACACCCTCTTCAACCACAGCTGTTTCCTCTAGTAGACCTTCCCTGTCATGTTTTCTTTGAGCAGCTTATGATAAATGGATGCTGTGGCTCCTTTAGCTGTTAGAACCATGTCAGTGGATACTTCTCGGCCACACACCATGTCCTATGGCTCACTGAAACTTTCTGTGTCAACTGGATGCTAGGCAACACACACACAGTGCAGACTAGTAAAACCAGACAGGCCTCACTGGATGGAACACTGACCTGCTGTGTCTGCTCACAAAGGGAGAAATGTAATCTCTATTAGCATGCATTCACCATGGGGCTTCCTCAGAAGTAAGGTGGCAATTTTGGTCTTAAATAACATTTTAATGTTTTGAATTAAAACCAGAAATATTTTTCTAGTAATTCAGTGTAAGTATTCCTTAAATCACAGGGATGAGTAAATTTCTACTGTTTATAAAACTGGCAATTGGATTTATTCACTGGTTCATTTTTGGTGGTGGTGGTGGTGGTGGTGGTGGTGGTGTGTGTGTGTGTATGTGTGTCTGTGTGATGTTGTGTATAGTGTATGTGTATACATGTGGGCACAGGCTCATATATGTGGGCATATGTGACTGTCAGAAAGGCAGCAGCTGACTTTGAATGTCTCCCACTATCACTCTCCACATTATGTTTCAAGTCAGGGTCTCTCACTGAACCTAGAGCTGGCCATGTTCACTAGATTTTCTGGCCAGCAAGCCCTAGGGATCTCCTATCTCCATCCCCCAGTATGAAGGTTACACGTGCACACCACCAATATAGCTAAATTCCTGTTGGTACTAAAGCTGATTAAGTGTGTTCACATTTTGTTGTTATATGATTTTTCAGTAGAGAAATGCTTATGGGGTTAAAGTTTATTTCCTAAATTTATTTAAAAAATAATATTCTGCCTCTAATAGATTTGGCCTGACATGTTTATCTGAGGGGAAGACATAAGCCACATGCACTCGTTATCCCCTTCAAAAGGGGGAGTGAAGAGGTAAAAATACCAGTGATATGTGGAAACCTGATTAGGAAGCAAACCTACTCTGTGAGTGGAGCAGAGGCGGGGCTGGCCTTTAGATGCCTTGCCTACATGGTGGCCTCTTATAATCAACTTGATTTATCTGCCTTTGGAAATGTCAGCATATCACTCACAAAATGTCCCTCAGGGAATTCTCTGGAACTTCCAAAGGCCACATCTGTAGATCTTGATATCTTTTGTATAAAATGATAAATTACAGCTTAGCTATGATGATGAAAATAAGTACACGTGTGCTTACAGAAATTACAATTAAAGCCAGTCTTCAGCAGTTGTGCAACTGTAGCTTGAGCTCACTGTTTTTGTTTGTTTGTTTGGTTGGTTGGTTTTTTTGTTTTCAATAAAAATTTTTTTCAATTTAAATACATTTATTTTTATTACACATTTATAAAGCAAACTACATACAGCAGGGAGAACCATGTGACAATCATGGGGATCATGAGTTTTATAAATGTTATATTTATAGTGGTTTGGCTACTTGTATTTGTCCAGTTTGAAGTAAATGTCTTTCCTGTCTTGTTGGGTCTAATTTTCTGAATGAAATTAAATATCTATCCTATCTCAACTCTAATAACTTAACTTCTTTATCTTGATATAAAACAATCTTATCCCCTAACCAACTAAACTTGATTGTAAAACTATACTATCTGGCCTTCAATGCCCCTCAGAGACTTGAGAAGGAATAAAACTTAAATTCCCGAGTGAACCAGCAATGTGGATTAGCAGTTTACAAAATGAATAAATTGACTTAGATGGTTTACTGCCTGAACAGTCACCCAACACTCTCTATAATGTGGGAGCCTCATCTTCGGCTTTCTGGCCCAATATCTCTGACAGATTTATTTTCAGGGCAGGAACTATTGAGGACTTGCTTACCCTCTGTTGGCAGAGTGTGGCTATCAACTCTGCCTGCATCTAAGATGCCCATTTTTAGGCAGATTCTGTTTGTGGCAGGAACGAGGACATTTTGCCTAGTGGCTGGTTTACCACATTTGAAGCCATCTCCATAAGGAGGCTCTTTGATGCTCATCATCTTCTTTCAGGTTGGCTGGGTGTTGTCAAGAGTTAACTTGTCTTGTTGTCAAAGAAATTTAGGATTATAAAACAACTTTAAATGCCAAATTCTGTGTGTCTCTGAGGGTTTTGAAGACCTTACTCAACTATTTTACCTCATATATTGATAGAGTCATATCTGTTAGACTTAAGATATATATTCTTGTGCTAAAATCCGACAAGTATTTGGAATGCCCATGTTTTGTATCAATATACTAAATTCTATAACAATGACTTAGACATAACTTTCATTATGAGTAACAGTTAAGGCCTTGAGTTAAGGAGTAGAACAAAATAACCAGACACTGATGCTGGATCAGACCTGATGGGAATTATTCATCTCAGCGTGATGGACACTGACATCCTGCATCCTCCTAGCTCCATCCCTGGATGATTCATTTGCTGTTACCCATTAGATTTGGACAGCTTCCTGTACAACATTGTAGAAAACTTCTGATCACATTTGACCACCATTTCAATCTCCTACTAAGCCTGAAATCTCTCAACATTTAGAAACTGGACCACAAGTGCACTCCCTGGCTTGCTTAATCATTTTCTCCAATTTTTTTTGGGGGGGGGCCCATTCCAAGGAATTATTCATCACAATTCAACCTGAAGAACCCTTAAGAGAACAATGCCCCATTCCCTCTAAGGGGCTGTTGTATAGGTTTCTGTTTGCTCTCTGGGTCTACAAATGCTTATTCTCATCAGGAGGTGATCATAAGTCATTATTGGTCTTGTACAGAGAAAAAACTAGGTGAAACGTAGGGACGTCTCTCTTTTCCTTTATCTTGCATACGTAGGTAAGGAGATAGGAGCTGAAAAGAAAGAAAAGGAGATATAGGAACATAGAGGGAGGGTAGAACAAAAGCTAGATGATTGAGCTCACTGTTTTAAAGCACCCAGCATGGCATAGATCAGTGTGTGTATAGTAGAGGCAGAGGGATGGCAGGGGACAGGAAGTTATGTGTTATAAATGGTCTCCCTTCAGTTCACTGAGTAATCTATAAACGCTCTTGCAGCATTTAGTAGTAGAGTTAAGTAGAGGTGTGTATAAGCTATGGAAGCTGGTATGCTCAGCTCCCTTCATCCTCTGTATCCAATCTAAGACCCAAGCTCATGGAAAGGTGCTGTTCAGAGTCAGGGATGGGCTTCCCACTCTATTAATCTCAGCTAGAAACTCCCTTACATACATGTCCAGAGCTTTGTCTCTTCTGTGCTTCTAGTTTCTGGAGAGCTGACACACAATATTAACCATTCCTGGGAGAAAGGAATAACATGTAAAGGCACAGAGGGCGAAAGGACTGTGCACGAAAGGAGTGGGAAGGAAAGAGTTAAATAAAGAAGGGATGAGAGGAAGAAGGGATCCCATTGGAAGGTCGGAGGCTGGCCTAACTGGACATAACAAAACTATGCCCACTTTTGATACTTTAATAGAAGTAAAACTCATGCTAATGGCTAATGAGTTCCTTTTACTGCTCAGTGACAAACCTGAGCTAAGTAATCAAATCCTCTAGACCCTGGGAGATGGCAGAGCTGGAGCTCTTGGGACAGACAAATGAAGAGGTTGTAGTATATTCAGAAGATGTCACCAAATGTCCTAAACTTGTCAGACAGTCAGTCTTACTGCCCCACCTCTCTCTAGAAGAGTGCTGCTCTTTAAACCAGGGGAGGTAGGGAGGGAATATGCAAATCCTAAGAAAAAGCTTGCTCAGCTTTCATGCAGAGATGACAAATAGCCACTCAGCAGCAAAGGAAGGAAAAATTAGTCAAATAGAAACAAAACTGTGGCATGTGGGGATGAATGTGTTTTCCAGAAAAAGTCATCCAGCCTAAGTTTTCCAGCCCTGACCTGCAGAGCTCTCGTACATATCTATTATTTTCACATTTCAACATTTATCACAAAGAGTATGTAAGCATGCCTGTGATGTGTGTGGAACCACTGTCCATTTTCTAGGCTCAAAAAGTCTGTGTTTACAAAGAAAGAGCACAACATAAACAGACATACAAGTTAAAGGTCGACGAACTTCCTTTGATGCTCTTGTGTTTTGAATGGCAGTTGTCAGAGAAGGAGGCATATTTTTCTGGCATTCTTACATTGATTTGTGCTGGTATCCTTTCAATTTGGAAGAACTCAAGTCATTTTCACCTGTGCACATCCAATTTTGTCAACTGTGTTTTAGGTTTCCAGAGAGCATTCATTCCAGTGTCCTATTTATTTTGATGTCTGCAAATGGCTCTGCATTTGATAGGTCTGAAATCAATGCCTCGAACTAACTGATGGCTTTTCTTACCAAGGAGGACAGCGTGGGGGAACCAGCAGGATGAGATGTGCATGGGTACATTTCACAATTTCAAGTAAAAACACAAGTGGAAATCTAGATCAGCTGGTAGACTGCTGTTTGCCTGGCATGCAGGAAACACTGAGTGTGGTGGCAGCAAAGGTTTGTATTTCTAACAGATGTTCATGTTCATCCTTCTCTACGTGCTGAAGTTAAAGCTAACCTGGGCTACCTGAGACCCTGCCCTCAAAGATAAAGAGTATCAGCCAACTAAGTAACTTAAATCAAAACTACAGATCCTTTCACTAGTTAATCAATCTATTGTTTTAGGAGACAGGGTAGCCTGGGATAAATAAGTATGAAGTTTCTATAATGTTAGTTTTTGTTTATATTTATATAAGTTTATATTTAAAATATGTTGATAGGGTTTTTGTTTGTTTGTTTTAATTTTTGTTTTTTGTTTTGTTAAAGATTGTGATAGAGCCATGAGGAGAAAAGATGAAAGACATACATGAATCTACATGGGAGAAGAGTTGCATGTCATGCAAAGATGTGCTTATATCATTATAATACTATTCACTATATGTGTTTTTATTCACTATTCCTTCTCATGAGAAACAGTGCTTTTCCTTTGGGTTTCTACATCAACTGGCTGCTGTCATGTAACGTCCCCTCCAGTGCCAGAACTAGGCTTGGTGGGTCTGAAGATAATGCCTACTAGAATGTCCATTCAAGCGACGACTTGACACGAAGTGGTCATTTGTGATACGGTGCTCATGATGATGACTCTAGAGTAGAATTGCAGGGTTCTCAGAGGATGTCAATGAATGCAGATGCACCAGACAGAGTCATGACAAATCAGAAAAGAGTGAAGCAGGCGGCACTTTTGGACAGTAGAGCATAAATATAGTTGAAAATTACTCGCAGCATCCTTGCAAATACATTTCTCTAATTTCATCTCATCTTGTAAAATTTGAGAAGTGTGGAGCTGTTGCCATTTGCCTGTATTAAATATAGCTAATCTGCAGTCTGTCAGGTGGTATGCTAAACACACATGGGTGCATTATCTGGTTTGATTTTCAAATGATTCTACAAGGCTTAACTAGTATTATCATCTTATAGACTATGAAGCTGTTGATGAATAAATAATTTTGGCACAATTAAGACCAAATAAAGCCTAAAGGGGTGCAGGTCTGAACTCCCCCCCCCCCCGTGTGTCCACACACACAACACCAGGCTACTTCTGCTAACTATTATTCTATGCACATATATTTTCAACCTGATTTACTGTTGTTTTAGCTTTTTCCCAAGTGGAAGAAAAAAAAAAAGGCACTTTTAAAAAAACATGACTGCAAAGCAAGTTAATGGTCAACCACACATTCTGCCTTTGTTCTCAAGCCTTCTAACAGGCTCAGAGATGTAGCTTCTCTCTGTAACTAGTTTGTTTTATTGTTTTAGATTTTTTTTCCGGACAACATGGTAAAAAGTGTTGGAATTGAGAGAGTTGATTTCTTATTAACCTGGAGCCATCTGTCTGGGGACTTCTCTTCATAGAACCACCATCCCCAAAAGACACAGTGCTTAAAGCCAACCTACATCAAATCAACAGGTCAGATGTTTTAAATAGAACCACAGAATCGGAGGATGTCTATCGCAGCACATCATGCAGACTGAGCAAGGAGCTGCAAGCAGCTAACTATGAAATGGAGTTGGCTGACCTCTGTGCATAGGAAGAGATACTCATTGATCAAGTTGACTTAAGGGCCAAGGTTTGCCTCTTTCTGGGAGAGAAAGCTCCTGGGAAAAGGGTTAGCTTCATGAAGTTTGATTTTGTTTTGCACTAATTTTTAATTCATCATTTTGTCCTTTCCTTAACAGAAAAACTTGCTCATTAAAATTAGTATCTTCCTTGATATTATATACAAGCACTTTATATTGCATAATTTATTTTCCTATAGACTTATATTTTTCCTTATATTATTCACCCACTTAAAAAACCTTTTTTATATGAATAAATAGAAGACAGGGTCAGTGCTATCACAGTTTGTCTACAATATCATTAAAATCCGGTTAGTCACAATCATTACAATAGTAGACACCATAGGGGTTATCTTTACATCTTACAAGATGCCTTGTAAACTTCAAACTGAGAAATGAATGGATTCTGCAGTAGATGGTAATTTCTCATCAGAGGAAATAAATAAAATGAAGGTAATTAATTATTGACTGGCTGCATTTTTCTTGTTTAGAAACTAAGCACTGTAAATTCAGACATGACTTCATAACTCACTAGAAAAGAGGATGTTATTATTTCACTTTTGGTATCTAAAAATTTCTTTCGAGTCCTAACAGTGTGCCCCAAAACACTAAGCATGGGCCATATGTGATAAAACAAACAAACAAACAAATAAACAAACGAAAACAAAACAGAACCTTAACCTTTGCTTTATAGTATTTGGGATACAGAAAAACTGAAAATTGTAAAATAGCATGACAACTGAAAATGGATTTTCCTGTTCTACTTGTCACATTTCCCTTTGAAACATATTGTGTTAAGAATTTTGACAATACGGTGCGGGGAGATGCTTCAGTGGGTAAAGTCCTTGCTACTAAAGCATGCATACTACATTCAAAATACTGATACATAAACATTCCAGGCATTGTAGCCTGTCCCTGCAAGTTCAGCACTAGGGTGGCAAAGACAGGAGAATTCTGGGACTTGTTGGCCAGCCAACCCAACCAGTTGGGCAGGGAGAGACCTTGCTTCAAAAAAAATAAGATGGGAAGAAATTGAAGAAGCCACTTGATGCTGGTCTTTGGCTTCCATATATACCTCCACCTGCACATGAACACACGTATGAACACGCACACACACACACACACACACACACTTTAAATACAGAAAATGATCTAAGCCTGAAGCAATAACAATTGTTCCATGACCACTTCTTGCTATGGGCCTCAGAGAGTGATGTATTTTCTTATTTAAAATTCACCTTCAAAATGATTATGACTTAGAGAAAACATGGAAATAAATGAAAGGTATTACTCTGACAATAACATGGCATTTTGCTTTGCTAGAGCCACAGCATTTGTTCTTGTCAAATATAACCTAATTCATCTTCCTAAATTTTCTCATATAAAATGATGAATATTCGCCCGTGAAATTTATGGAATTAATATCTTTCAAAATTACCGATCCACTGCAGTTTGCTGCCAGTTTATCTCAGAGACAAATTTGTCATCAGGTTTCCAGTCAAGCTCATTCACATAAGCAGGAGACTAAACACTCACCTAGTCATAACTACTTAATCACAACGCCCACCACTCCCTCAATGGCTAATGAGTGTCAAAGACGAGATTCAGGCCCTGAGCTCCGCGAAGCCCAAGTTCTCTCATTATCGACACACTGCTTCTTATTGGAGTCAGTGAAGAGTAGGGGCTTTAATTCACTTTTGAAAAATGAAAGAAAGTGGCTCATGATCTCTCAGTGTATAGTACAGAAGTGATCTCAGCTTACTTTCTCAGGCAATAGCAAAGCAGGAGTCATAGAAGCGCATAAGATGTTTTGAACAGTAAGTTGTGGATGAGAGAGGAGGGTTGACCATAAGGTCAGGCTATGAGCTCCTTTTTTTTCAGAGTCTTAATCACAGTCTTTATCAAGACAGCACTGTCTCGACCTCCTATTTGTTCTAGTGTATGTTCGGTGTGTGTCACCTGTACTGATTTCCTGCTCTTCTCCTTGGTAGATGTTTTTAATCTCAATGGTCTCTTCTCACTCATGGCTGCCTCGTTCAAAGGTTCCAACTAAATGTGACCCATCATGATGCTGCTGGCTTTGCCATCCTTTGGGTTTCTGTGACACGCCATATGTCACTTGTGTGCTCACTTGTTCAGGCCAGTGAGCTTTTTTTTTTTTTTATGATTGGAAATGTACAGGTAAATGAAAATAATCCCATGTGTATGAGTATGGCTGTGTGGGGTACCTTAATATCACAAAAGCTAAAGAGTTATCAGGCAGCATCCTATATGTGTCATGAGTCAGACAGGAAAAGCCCTTGCTTCCAAATCTTTCCATGTCAACCTAGGCAACAGGCTCAGCAACATTCAGAGATTTTACCAATTTTGAAATGAACTCATGTGCCACATCAAGGTTAAAATATACTTGTGTCAGCTATGGGAAGAGTTTTCAACTAATGCAAATGAAAGGCATGCAGGAAACCAGCCCTGGACTCATGCTGTGTGAGCTTGAGTATTGGTTCATACTGTCCCCAGAAATAGGTTTGCTAAAGTTAATTTCTTTTACATTCAATCCCAGCATAGATACAATGGGCATAATCATAGTATCCACTTTATAGTATTTCTTAAGGACTAAATACATCAATAGATAGAAGTGAGGACAAACACTTAACAGTGACTGTCTCAAGCATTGGTCGTTGCTACATGCCCAGCCTCTTGTGCTCGCCTCATAATTTCATTTTAATGATCACTGCATGCCTACTGGGGAATTGTTATTATGAGCCTTTGACAGAGAAGGTGGTAGATGGTGAACTTGAATTAAAATTTCACAGGAACTTCCAGTGCAGTGATTTGTAACTTTATAAAAGCTTCCACTCAAGTTCAAGATTAGAGCTTAAATTATGACCCTCCACCAGGGTGGAAAAGGGAGTTAAGTTTTGGAATGAGCAAAAGACTTTTTAAGGTTTTGAAATTATGTCTCCACTGGGGTATTAACACTTGACAACCTCAATGCTCTACAACCCTAAAACCCTGCTTAATTCAACGTCTGAGGAGTAATGGCGGCGCACCGGCTGCAGTGATGCTGAGTCGAGGAGTGCGTAAAAAGCATCTGTTTCCCCATAATGCCTCAATGAATCATTATGACAAACAGAAATAAAGCCAATGCATCTCACTGTATAGCTGATGCTGCTTTTCTGCTCACAAGGCACAGAAGTTAATTACTGTGAACAGATGTGCTTAGATTGGACAAGAATTTATACTCCATGAAATTCAGCATGGACTAAAACAACACAATATGGTTGGCGTGTTTGCACTGCTTGGGTGGCTGTTGAAAGAAAGACGCAGTGCTCTATCTCAGTGTTCATGTGAGGGCCTTGAGGGCCTGATTTACCAGTTGCTATTCTCTTCCAGACACTTCATGTCAGACAAATCCAACATGGTGGTTTGAATGAGAAATCTCCCCCATGTCCATGTCTCTCATCATTGCTGGTGGTTCCATTTGAGAAGGTCACAGAATCTTTAGGAGGTGGACCCTTGCTAGAGGAAGTAGGTCACTGGGAATGGACTTCGGGGTTTTATAGCCTGGCTTGCTTCCTGATGTCTCTCTGCTTCCTGTATCCTGGGGAAATGAGATCTGCTTCTTGACATGCAAGCTGAACTCATACTTCTACCATTTCTTTCCTGTAATGTTGGACTACTCCTCCCTCTGGAACTGGAAGCTAAACCAAAACCCTCATTTCCTCTAAGTTGCTTGTAGTCACGGTATTTTTAACACAGCAACAGAAAAGTAACTAATACATGTTTTCTTCTTCATTGATATACTGACGCTGTCTGATTCCTTTGATACCTGTCACTGGCTGCCTGAACTATTCATGTGCCAGACTAATGGAGCCAGTTCTGTATGTATCTCCACATGAAGAAGCTAATTGCATTCAATATCATGATGGGCATTCTCTTCCTTCTGGTACAGGTGGCCTCAGAAAAGAACAGTCTCATTCCTTCTAGATTAGCTGACCAGGATAATCACAGAGTCATTAATTTTAATCATGAAATTATTTTCATCCCTTCTGGAGCAGGTAACCAGAGAGCTGAAGATTAATTCTCATAAATGTACACTTCTATAAAAGTTCAAAATGTGTGTACAAGATTATTATAATCACAGCACAAAGTATAGAACAATAATTGCTAGCTCATTATATTTAAAAGATGTTTTAGGTTTATTCACCTCAATGGATACATTATTTGCTACTTAGGCCCAAAGTATGTAACAGGAGTAGAAAGTTTTTCTATTCCACACCACATACGCGATGTAAAAAGAACTCTACAGCATATGTTCAGTGTTGGCATGGAAAGCATGTTTTCCCAAAGACTCTGAAGGAGATAATGAAGAAAAAGGATCCTAAAATTTAAGGGTTAAATATGAGCTGACTTCCCTAGGAGATTATGGTTGTCTGTAACTAACCTCATTTATCTTGCAGTCACTTGGGGCACATGCATTGCCAATATTGCTAGTCTAAAGATGAGACCCTAGAAGGTTGGTGAAGCCAAGTGGGCTAAAGAACACAGACAGAGAGCCCACAAGACTGCAGATGCATCGGCTTCATTGCTCTGGGAAGTGATGGAGGTGTAGGTACCCACTCCATGGGCTCTGCTGTTGAATTGGGGAAGGATTCTCAGAGGAGCTACCATGTGACCTGGGAATTTGAAATGCTCCTACAGAGAATTACTTCAGAAAAGGCTTTGAGAGGTTCTGAATTCTGGCTGATGCTCTGGGTTCCAACAGTCCCCTTTGCTGAACTTCTGGTTTGCTGTTTAGTGGGTCTGCTGGAATCCTGGCAACTAAACCAGTGGAATTGTTTCCAGGAACTTCTCCTGTTCCCATTAACCTCTTTTCTCTCCTATGTATGGGAGGTGGGTTGGAGGGAGGTATAAGCATTAAAGAACCCCAAATAAAGTAGGTTTGAAAAAGTTCGAAGCCTACACACCACCTTAACTTTTGGGACAAGGTCTCTCACTAAATTTAGAGCTCACCTATTATTAGACTAGACTGCCTACCCAGTAAGTCACAGGGACCATTGTCACTGCTTCCCTAGCTCTGGGATGGCAGGATCATGTAGCTGCATGTGACCTTTATGTCAGTACTGAAGATCTGAAGTCAGGCCCTCAGTAATATGCAGCAAACACTCTGTCCCTGAGCCACGTTCCCAGCACTCTTTCTCCATTGTCCTCAAAACTTCCAATTTGATGGTGACTATTCCTAAAACTACAGACACAACGTAGATCAGTATTCTCAGAGGTTATCAGAGGCTGGAGAAATGTTTTAGGGTCCAGAGCAAGACAGTAGCAAGCCCTTTCCATTATAAAATTCTACCCAGTCACTCTTATTTTAAGACATACAAACTGTTCCTTTTCCATGGTGATGAAATTTCATCTCCATGGACTTCTTGTTGGAGACATGAGAAAACTAGAGGACTGGAGGCTTAGAAGGTAGATTTAGTGACACACACATATGACAAGAAACAAATCTCAGATCCAGTGTAATAGATCCTAAATCCTTTGCTGTGTCTGCTAGGAAGGAGTAGAGACTAGTGGCGGATATTGAATTTCTGATGACACTGTGGCCACAGGTAGATTCCCCTTGGTTTTTTGCTTGTTTGTTTTTTTGTTTTATATGACTGTTTATTTTGGTGAAATTATTACAACTTTTAAATTTGATTGTAATTTATTCAGATTCCATCCCTAATGGTATTCCTCCCTCCCTGTTCTGTCCTGTTCCCCTCCCTAGACCTCTGACAGAATGGGACCTCCTCCCCCACCATATGACCACAGCCTAGCAGGACTCATCCAGATAGCTTGCTTCCCCTTCCTCTGTGTGACACCAGGCCTCCCCACCAAGGGGAAGTGATTGAATTGGGGACACCAGAGTTCATGTCAGGGTCAGTCCTTGCTTTCCCTACAACTGCAGAGAATACCAATGGCCTGCTTTTTCTTCCAGAGGAGAAGGTATTCTTACAGTCAGTTTGATGTATTTAGAATAAGCCTGGCCCCACCATTGCACTTCCTGGTATGGGAAAGGGATGTCAAATTGGCCAACGGCAGGGTCATAGACAAGACCCCCAAACAATGTATTAAACATCAATTCCTAACCTTTGCAGCCATTTAAAGGAATATTTCTTGTAAGTCTGTGCTTCGTTAAGCCTACACCATGAACCACATTGTCACACATGAGGAAGACCTTGGTCTCAAGGCAGCACTAGGGAGGTAAGGCCAAGGAGTGATCAAGGAGCCACAGAGAGCAGTCATGCCTGAAGCCAAATAGAGACTTCAGAGTTCCCATTATGTAAAGCACTGAGGCCTCCTATTCCGCCGTTAGCCTACTACACAGAAGACAAAAATAGTACATGTTCATACGAGGCAATTCATAGTGTCTAACAGAGGTCTCAGTCTGGAATGGCTACATAGAAGCCAGCTTCAAAGAACCTGCGTGCTGTGATTCCTCAAAATGTCTCTGTCCTCCAGAGATTTGTTATTTTTTTTTCTGGTAATATCTAATGAACAATAGGACTGTTCCAGAGTCCTAATGAATACAGGAGAACAGTTATTATATTATGAGAAATTGGCTCATCATACAATATCAATCACATAGTTCTTGTAAAAATACTTATTTTTAGCATATGAATGGATTTGATGGCTCAGATTAGTTGTGGGAAAGTCAAATAGACCAGGCAACTACAATGGTGTATTCTTATCATAGGCATAAAAATACCCGATCAAAACCCCACATACATAATAGACAAACATGTGTCCTATTAATATCATCTAGGAAAATCCACCAACTACGCATAAGGTTCAATTTTCTGCTTTGAACAAGAATTGCGAATACAAAGGATTCCAATTTAACCTCTAAATATTATACACTTCTCTCCATTATTTTTCTTTTTATTCTTGGAATACAGATTATATTAGAACCTTCCAAATCAGAGAATTAAGAAGCCTCAATTAAGGGTATAGAGATGGATGAAAAATTAAGAGCATTGACTGCTCTTCCAGAGGACTCAGGTTTAATCCCAGCACACACATGCCTGCTCACAGCCATCTGTAACTCCAGCTCCAGGGGATCTGGTGCCTTGTCTGGTGTCTGTGAGCATTGCAAACACATGGTGTGCAGAAATACATGCAGTCAAAACACCTATAGACAGAAAATAAAATGTTCTTCAGGAAGTTCCAGCCCTAATTATGCCCTAAGGAGTAATGGTTATCCGTCAGGCTTTTTTTTTTCCCTCTGCCCAACTAACCTCTTCCACCTGTTCTGCCTCCTAACGCGTCACATCACACATCTGAGCATGGTTTCTCTCCAGCAGTTAGTTCTCAGCTAAAGGATTAACTTGTATGAGTCTAAATATTTTTAATACCTGGGGAAATAGCTTCTTAAAAATGGATGTGGGGAATAAATCCACCAGGGAACCTGCTAGGGTGAATTCCTAATGACTTCTTTCTGGCCTAAAACGTGAACGATTATTTTTAGTATAAAAATGGAGTCTGAGATATTTTTAGATGACTAATTTAGCTTTCCTTATGGCCTTCGGTTTCTTATTTCTAAGGATTTTCTAAAATACAGGCTGTAGTCGGTTTTTTTTTTTTCACACATGCAGGTTACACAAAGACTACAAGCTCTAACAGGTCTGTGAAAATTATCATTATCAACATAGTCCTACTAGATGAATCTTGCTGACATAATGTGTTTTACAAGAGAAAAACACCTTATATGATGTCAAAGGACTGTGTAGCAAACATGGTACTAAGACTTAAGAATTAAAATAAAAGTACATTAAATACAAAATTTTATATGGAAGTATAAATATATGTAATTATACATAGTCAGAAATGGTAAAAGGTTGTCACATTAGATGTTGAAATATTTTATAACATTGATTTATGAAAACATGGGTCAAAAGTACTAAGACTTGGCAAGAAACTCTGCACAGGTCACATGCAAAAGCCTTTAAAAATCATGGAGCATTAAGGCTCAGCAGTTAAGACCACTTGCTGCTTTGCAGAGGACCTATATCCAGTACACAATGCCCACATCGATGGTTCACAACGACTTGTAATACTAGTGGCAAGAGATCTGATGCCATTTTCTGGCCTCCATGAACACTAGTCGTGTGTGTGTGTGTGTGTGTGTGTGTGTGTGTGTGTGTGTGTGTGTGTGTGTGT
>OU015747.1:86644958-86672573 GCA_907169655.1 Acomys percivali | reverse complement strand
GTGTGTGTGTGTGTGTGTGTGTGTGTGTGTGTGTGTGTGTGTGTGTGTGTGTGTGCACGCGTGCGCGCGCTCATGCGTGTTCACTTGGTGAAGGGCATTGAACAGGGCCCCCTGCCTGACAGGAAGCAAGAACTTAACCTCTAGACTACATCCACAGATCTGTATCACTAAATAATTACTTTATTATTTTTATTTTATTTGGCAAAAAAAAAAAAAAAGTAGCAGCATTAGTGGTTTTTTAAATGGCACTTGCAACATTCCATAAAGACACTTAAGTTAAAAGAGACATAGCTGAAACTTGTATCTATTTGCAATCTGAACAAAGCAGTTTTCAAAAGGAAAAAGATAGAAAGAAATAGATATATTAGAAAATGTAAAGGCAGAACAAGCAGGCGTAAAGCCATATTTATCAGTCTAAATGTAGTATAACAAAAGGAAAGTATAGAAACAGTAAAATGCAATTCTTTTCTGCTAGGTCCATGTAAGTCTTAAATTTTTTCCCACTAAGTACAGGGCACAATTTAAGAATATTTCCTTATGATAATAAATAATATAAATGATACTGAGAATGACCATGGTTATAATAAACACATTGAAAAATATGTAAAAGGATGGGGGTGGGGGAGGGAATAAAAGCCACAGACACAGTTTACCTAAAGCTGCACCACAGGAAGCAGAGTGAGGCCTCTGTCATCGGTCAGTTTGTCCTATCTGACCTCCATTGCACAGAATTTCCTTTGTTGTAGTTGCAGAGAAAAACATCAATGTGTAAGTAATAAAACTACAAAGAAGAGAAGGCCTTCTAGATGTACTGAGTCCAGCGTAGTTTGTGACTTCTATTTAATGCGTACTATGAACAATCATTACTACGTGACCTACCATGTCTCATGTGAAATATTTTGCCATCAAATCAGCCTTATCCTATCATTTGTCAACTCAGGATGACATCTGAAAATTTAATCTCATTTTTTTTCAGATTAATGATAGCTTAATAAGAAAGGAATTTATTTACACTGAAAACTATTGCTTGCTTACTGCCTGGAGTCATGGATACCACAGACTGTGCAATAGGTACCTCCTAAATTAATTACGCAAAAGAAAAAAATCAGGAAGATTTATGTTGGTGTTGTGATACAGAACTACATTCCAACCTTTAGGAGGCAACTGCCAAGTGTAGAAAACTATAACCTCTTAGAAACAGTCTACAAAATACACAAATGACAAATACAACTTCTTCATATTTTCAACATTAAATTATAAAGTTTGAGGACATAATTTTATATAACAAAGCAGCACTTAGGTGTCAAAGATTCACTCATGTATACCTTTATTCCTTTTTTATTTTGTTAAATTAATGAATAGAAAAGGTAACATTTGGGCAGCCAGGGCTTCATGTGGTTCCCCTAGCAAGAAAAGCAGGGCTGTCTCTGAGGTGGACCTTGTTGCCTGCTTTCTGATTACTTCCCCCTGGCAGGGCTGGCTCAGCAGGTCACAGGGGAAGAGGATGCACTCAGTCCTGATGTGATTTGATGTGCTGGGGTGGGCTGGTAAGGGCTCCCCTTTTCTGAGGAGTAAGGGAGGGGAGTAGTGGGAAGAGAGAGGGAGGGTGGGTCCAGGAGGAGAGGAAGGAGGGGGCTACAATAGGGATGTAAAGTGAGTAAATAAATTAATTAAAAAACAAACAGAAGGGTAACATTTTATGATAATATTAATGGGGATTTCTTGTGACTGAGTTAAGGATAAATAATTTTTGTCACAATGTAGTAGAATTCTTTTGTTGCTGTTTTTCAAATATTTTAACAAAAACTAATATTTTTCAGAAACAGGAAAGTCAAATTAAGTGCAAATCTGAGGTATTACCTACATAGTATGTTATGAAGAGATCATTATATTATTGCTACTTAATAAAATCTCAACAGTTGTAGTACAGTGTGTTCTCTTATTCTCTCTCTCTCTCTCTCTCTCTCTCTCTCTCTCTCTCTCTGTGTGTGTGTACTTGTACATTTTTTTTTCAGGAAGATTATCCACCATGTAACTTTGAATTCATGCGATAAGTGGAAACTTTGGTGGAAGGATGAAAAGGATGAGTGACTACATTTTTTCCTGATTTTTTTTCTACTTTTAATGATTCTAAACTTATTTTATTCAACATAGAAACACTTTAAGAGATGGAACACATTTTGTCATGGCTTGTAGAACACTGGTTCCTTCATCCCAACAAGCACTCCTCCCTGTTGGAATCACTCTCTTTGGTTATTATTTCCCCAGGGACAGAAATGAAACACTCCCTTGACAGCACCCTGCTCCTCCTGGCACCTTAGTTGTCCTACCCGCCACCAGAGTTTGTAATGAGGTCTTTTCTTATTGTACCCACTGCTCTCCCAAAGGCCCTTCAAGGTGTGTTCTTGTAACTCCCGTGCTCATTTGTCTGTTCTTGTCAACATCACTACTGACCCCTCTAAGGGTCAGTCTCCAGCAATGCTCAGCACAGTGAGGTGTCACCCACTCTCCTGTCCTGAGTCCGAGGCCTCAGGGTCCTGCTTTCCCACTGAAGCATTGGCAACACCTTTAAGTCTTCTGGTCCCCAGTCTCCTATCTCTGACCTTCCTTTGCACTCATAGATAAAAACAATCTTTCTGGCTGGATCTCATGCTATCTAATATCAAACTTGGGCTCATGGTCCCCGCAACGACATCTCTATTCATTCCAGGCTCATCCTTTTTCTTAAACTGTGAGCATGTTTCATTATTCTTACTCTCAAACACATTCAAACCCTACCCAATTCTTCCTGTGTGTGTGTATGTCTGAGAGAGAGAGAGAGAGAGAGAGAGAGAGAGAGAGAGAGAGAGAGAGAGAGAGAGAGAGAGGGGGGGGGGGAGAGAGGGGGGGGGGGGGAGAGGGGGGGGGGGGGGGGGGGGGGGAGGGAGGGAGGGAGAGAATAATTGGTATCTTTGCTTGCCCTTCCATTATTGTCTCTCATCTGCTCAGTGGTTATGTGAAGCCAAGCGCATCTTCTGAGTAAAACCTGCTGTCAATACCCATGGCACTCATGGCAAGCGTCTGACATTAGCACCAGGCCCAAACAATTGGCTGCTGCCTCTCTACTGCTCTGGCCTCATCTCTCATTTTTTTTTTCTTTTGCTGGCTTTTCTTGCTCAACTTCATTGTCCTTTGGTATTCATCAAATACTGCAGGGCCTTTCCTGTCGGGGAGCTTCTCATCTCACAGGCATAAGCATCTCCACTCTCTCCTCCTTCTCATATCTGCTGGAAGAGTCCCTTCCTCAGCACGTGTTTCCTGTTGACATAATTAAACTTAACTGTTCCTTTTGCTCCACTCCTTCATCCCTTATTCTTTTCCTACTCAGTTTTCTCCACAGTGTTCACCACCACTGACAGCAGATACTAGACATTCATTTGGTGTTAAGCTAATTTGTAGTGGATGTAAACATGGTTTTGTTTTGATCCCAACTGTGGGATGTGTGAGGGTGTGTGGTGTTCGTTGTTTGTTCACTGGAATCAGACTTGTGAGAGGATACATGGTGCTTGTCCACTAGAAGAGGAACTGCCTCTTGCAGGGGCATGGTCTTTGCCAACTGATAAACATCCTAGTGTGAACTCTGAGAGGATGTGTGTGTGTGTGTGTGTGTGTGTGTATGTGTGTGTACATATATATGCTCCCCAAACCAGAGGCTTGGGTTTTTCGTTTTGTCATTGCTCCCCATCATTTGGCTGTTTATCAATCCATTTTGAGATACTCTGAGAGAGAGAGAGAGAGAGAGAGAGAGAGAGAGAGAGAGAGAGAGAGAGAGAGAGAGAGAGAGAGAGATGCTCCAGAGAATGCTTCAAGGTTCTGGGTTCTGGTTGCTGCTCTGGGTTCTGGCTGCTGTGGTTATAGTCACTTTTGCTGAATTTCTGGTGTGTTCTTTAACGGGTCTGCTGGAATCCTGATGATAAAGAGTAGAATTGCTCCAAGGAAATGAGTCTAAAAAGATCCACTTCTCCTGTTCCCCATCTACCTCTTTTCTCTCCTATCTGGGGATAGGTGGGTTTGAAGGGAGGTATAGGCATAAAAGAACCCCAAATAAAGTAGATTTGAAAAGGTTCCAAGCCTACACTACTTCCTTCCACACCACATTTATTATAGAAGATAAGGGATGTCTACTCTATCCCTCTATTCCAGGATCTAGAACTGCCGCCTGTAATCTAGTAGGTGCTCATTAACGATCTTTAAAGTGAATGAACATATCAGGGAAGAGATAGCCACATAACCATGCTGAAAGTGCCAGAAGCAGCTACAGAAAGCTGCCGAGGTCAGAGCCAGTTGCCTGGGAGCCAGGGAAGGGAAAGGCAGAACAGCTGTTCACAGAGCAGCTGAGAGCAGTTGGGTTAATGCCTATCATAAACATTAATGGGCCAGCTGCGAGGCAGCGTGCCACTACGCAGTGTTTTTAAAGAGTCAGGAGGAGAGGATTCAGTGTCACAACATAAATTAACGGGAGGTTACCGGGTTTGGCTGTGGAGAGTCTTCCGTCCCTGTACCACAAAGGAGAGAAGCTCAGTGAAGAACGCTGCGCCTCGCAGGGGCACAGTCTTCATTGCCACAGAGCTCGAACCAGAGCTTCCCAGAGTTGAGTGTTTTCGCCACAGGGAGATGCTGTCTGTCCGTCCCTGCTGGTCTGGCTTATGCTCTATTCTCCTTAGGGGCCATAAGAGCTCTTTCAGCTTCCCTTCCGTACACATTTGCTCAGCCACTTACTCATCACGCTCCAAGTCAGGCGCTCCCTTACTGATGAGCACAAGCACAGCTCTTTTTTCTTAGCTGCTTTTGTGGTGCCACCTTCCAGGGTCTGGGTTCTATTTCAGGAGCATTATCCTCTTGTGGAGTCCTAGCAATTATCCAGCTTTACAGCTCGTCAGGCAGTGCACTGTACATGTGAGGAAGTTATCCCCTCTGTTCTATATAGATTTGGTAGTACATTTTGAAATTTTTCATTTTCCATTTGGAGAGGACCTAATGCAGAACCCCTGCATACAAAGCACACATTCACGGGAACATTCCATAATCTTTGGTTAAACTGTGCAACTTAACTAGCAGGTGAAACAGACATGAGACACAATTATCAGTAAGAGAAAGGAGAGAAAGAGGAAGGGAGAGAGGAAGGTGAGAGGGAAGAAGAGGAGAGGAAAGAAACAACAGAGGGAGGTAAATAGACGCTGAGTGCTCACAACCTCCTACAAATTACAGGAGAGCTCGTTAGGGCTAAGTTCTTAATTACACATGATTAGCAGATACCGCCATAAGAAATATGGATATTTTGTGAAAATAAATTAACTTCTTTCTTTTTTCTTTTTAATTTTTTGGGGGGTTTAGAAACTTATAAGAACATGGACACACAGGAATAAAAAGCAATTTAAAAAGCATTAGGCTTTTAAATGCTAAGTATAATGAAATTCCTGTTTGATTTCCCTTAGCACATGAATTGTAGCAGAACAATTCTATCCGTGAAACAGTTCTGTGAAGCCGTAATCAACCTTTATCTGATCCCACTCATTTCACAAAGTGGATGACATATTCTCATCAAGCACATAACAGTGGGCACATGGTAATTCTCCTATCAGGAATATTGTTCAATATTTTTTTAATCCAATTGAAAGAACTATGCAGATGACTGTATGCAACATTGTGTTTTCTAGTTTAAAGGCAATTTATAAAAGATACAACAAATCTATATATATAGAGAAAGTTTATAACTTTTATCTATCATTCACTTATGGCAAATCAATTTTGCATCTTGCATAGAGAAAAGGCATGATGCAGGAGCAGTGATTCAAACTTAAAACTGTGCATAATATTTAACAGCCAGTTAAGTCTACAAGTTTAGGCATTCTTTAACGTGTACAATGAGCTGTCATTCTTCAAAGAAAATTGTCTCCTCAAATCTTTCTATATTTCAGTAGAGGTTGGCGGCTGCTGTAAAACATTATTTTCTAACTGCCTCTGAGATTTCTGGCTCTCCTAGAACATGAACACTGTAGCATAAAGTACAATCAATAGCTCTTGTAGCTCATCTTAGATGCACTTGCGCTTAAATAAAGAGTACGCCAATTTAGTTCAGTGGAGTTGCAGCATGTAACCTATGATGGAGAAGATAGGCACTTTGGGTTCAATCCAGGAGTGTAAGAGGATCAATCATGGACAGTACCTACTTCATAAGGATGCACTGAGGCATGCTGGGTCTTTGTTGCTTTAAGTTTAGAAGCTGCCATACTTACATAATCAATTTGTGATGGCTTATTTACTTCTTTTTAAATATTTGAGAAATCTTAAATGGACATTTTTGGCTTTAAAAATGCTATCAAATCTAACCTGAACTCAGTATGTTTACAGACAAAACAATTAATAGCAGGGCAGGGAGATACCCCACTTTCTATTTCCTGAGATCCTCCACAACCTTAACATGTAAAAGTCTTCAGAAATGACAAGTCAAAATATGAATATGCAATTCAAGTATTAACAAGAATACAGATAAGGTAGGTGTGATGATTCAGTCCTGTAATCCCAGCCCTTGTGAAGCTGATCCAGGAAGGTCATGAATTAGAAATGGACATGGCTAAGAATCAAGTTTCAGACCAACCCAGGCTACATGTTGAGACTATCTAAAAATAAAAGAAGTAAAATTAAAAGTAAAAAAATAACCAAGAAGAAAATAACAATGAAGCCCTTTCTTGGAAATAAAATAGGACAGGCAAAGTAAGAAACACGAGTTAGATATTTGACCCTGGTTTGCCAAAGACCTTAGCTTGAAGTTGGCTTTCACTTGAGGAGATCTGAGTGTTCTGTGATGGACAAGCCAAGAAGGAAGGAGTCACAGGAGTCACAGATCCAGCAGCCACTGGAAAGACCGTCTACCCACACCAGATGCTGGCCCGGATGCTTTGCTACCAGTGAGTGATGAGAAAAAGGGACCTTCTGGGGGTCTTCAAAAGATCTGCAACTCCTGTCTCCTTATGTGCAGGAGCTTTGGTGTTAGAATCTGCCACAAAACATTCAGTTTTCACCAAGGTGAAACCAGTATGAAATGTAAATTGCTCAATAGGATTTAAACACCTTCTCTGGAAATTATGAGTCTAGAGCCCCAGGAAATCACATTGTTCTGAACTTGGGAATCAAGAATCAAGGATATTTTATGGAGTATCTGTGATGTGTAGTAAGTCAGAGTCAACTGTCTTATTAACCCACAGGCTAGCCCCTCACTCTTGAACACCTGCATCTCATAGAAAGTTCTGCATTAATTTAGGTAGTAGAGTGGATCATAGTAACCACAAAGTCAGACTAGATGAAATTAAATAAATGAAAACGAGAAAAAGAGTCTTTAAGGATAATTGAGTACAGGTAAAGAAAACAGGTAAAAAAAAATACCTGTTAGCATAAGACTAATGATTTACATTTACAGGCAATATATGGACTATGAATTCTCTTCACTGTCTAGGAAACTATTCGTCAGTAGGAAACAAACAGAAGGCAATCGTCATAGGGAATGATAAAGGTAAGAGAAATGGTGTTTTCATGCTCAGTAGGTTATTTCCCCCACATAATTCTTATGCACTTACAACAGACAGAGAATGCAAACTTGACTTTTGACAGTCTGGGTTATCCTCTTGTAAAGTTACTTAAAGATAATCATAATGTTTTTTAATTACATGACGATAACTATAAAATATGACCCATAAACAAGAGTTTAAGGGTCTTTGTGTCTTCCAAACACAGTTAGCATTAGATAATTAACAACATTAAATGAAGACTAATATTAGCAGTAAGAGCAATCATGGAGATGTGTATTTTCCTGGTAGTGAAAAGTGTAAAAGCTACTTATAAAATACCAACTGTGCCCACCATAAATTGCATTGTTCCAATAATACCAATACAAAGTAAACTGAGCAGGCCCTAAAATACAAACATGGATTAAATAGCTCTTTATGTGGAATATAATTACACCGTTTACGTCACTCCAAACCCAAACTCTCAGGGTGGTTGCTGATAAGATGGTATGTTTTTCAACATTTCAGTCTGTGCAAGTGTTTCAGAATTTCCTTACAAGTTTGGAGGTTTGCAACAGTCATATTTCCATCCACCATCCAATTATAAATTCTGAAATGCATATTGAAACAAGTGATTTCTTAAAAATGTGTTTAGCACTACTCCAAACAAAAGTGTGTTATAATTAATTTACAACTGCAAGCACAGTTAAGCAATTAGCTTGTTATTAACCACGAGTGCGTGCTATAGGAGCTGCTATTTGTATGGGCAGCATCTTAAGTAGGCCTGACAATGACAGGATGTTTTTAAAATAAATGAGTCTGAGTAGGAGAAAGTGAAGTTAGATTCCACTTCTAATTATATAGCAGTGGTTTTTAACTGTACGTGGATTGTATCAGAGCCGTAAGAGGGCCACCCTTATATATACATATGTGTGTGTATGTATGTGTGTGTGTGTGTGTGTATGTGCACACACATGCACATGCATCTGCACATGTCCCTTGGCCATGGGGAATTCATGCATGGTTGAATAAAGCAGCTCCAGAGAAATAGAGCAGACCTTTTGGCCCAGAGGGGGACGCAATCCCATCCTCCTACACATCTGGCAAGCAGCATTTGACAACTGTATAAACCATCGTCTCAACATGGGAATCTCAGATTGGTGATATTTTATCCTCAACCTAATTTTTGTTTTAGTTTTTGGAGTAATTTGTAAACTACCCATGCTTGGAATAAGCTGACACAGTCTTTGCTCTCTTGGAGATTAGTTTCTTATAAGCACATTTTTTCACTACCCGAATTAAGTATATATAAACTGTTTCTTAATAATTTTAATATGTCATAATTCTGATCTTATTGTAAAAAGGAAATAATACACATATTGAGGAATATCAGAGGAGTATATCCTTCCCTGAGGAAGAGGTGAGCATGGTTAAACGTGAATAATTATGATTTGATGCTATCATAGCTGTGAATTCCATGTTGAGCTTTCATTAAGCCTTTATTCTATACAATTTTCTGGGATTTACTGTGAGTTGTTGAAACTGTTCATGGACCATTTAATGGGCCCTCCCCTTATACTCGACAGGCTGATATTTAACAAGTCCCCATTATCAGTTAACCACTGCCTTCATTACAGTGTGAACATACACTGGTTGTCTTAAGAAAGTTGACAGTTGCTTGCTATCAATGTGGCCACGTGCGAGTCCAATGCCAACCCAAGTCTAAAGAAATGAGCTACAAAACCTAAGAACCTAGAGCCATAGTTTCTAGCTTCTCAAGTCCAGAGTTACATTAACCTAATCCACAGGACTTGAGTATGTGCAGCTCAGTTCATAAGCCATTGGCATTCAAGGGCCCAAGTCTGCCAAGACCAGAAGAGCTATTCCTCATCTATGCCTGACTTCTAAGTGTAGCCCAAACCCTCAGGTACCTATCTGCTTGGTAATACTATTCTATATGTTTTTATCTTCACACTTGGCTACCATCCTATCTTTTAAAACTTATGTTATTTATTTGTTCAATTTACATCTCGGTTGTAGCCCTCTCCTTCCTCTCCTCCCAGTCCCACCCTCCCTTCCTCTTCACTATCCCCCCTCACATATTCCTCCTAAAAGGGGAGCCTCTCTGCCTTCCCACCCCAGCTTTATCAAGTCGTATCAAGATTCAGCGCATCCTCTTCCCCTGGCCACCATTTATACCCCACTGGCCTGCTCCAGACATGGGCATCTGTTCACTCAGTCCTTGCTGCCTCCTCACAGTTTCCGGTATTTCTCCCACTGGTTAGTTTTCATCCCATCTTTATATTTGCACAGGATAGATACCTCTCATCTTTAAACCTTGAGCTATATCATACTTCTTCCTTGGTCTTCTCTGACAAATATTTTCCATATTACCCACTCATTACCCATGTCCTCGGATTCTTGTTCCCAAAACTATGAATGCTTTCAACCTTCCGTTGCTGTGCTGAGACTAAGCTTCATCTTCTCAGTTGTACCTATTCAGTTAGTAAATATAATACTCATTCAGTCTCTACACATTTATAAAAATTTGATAATGCCACACACAGTGTTGTTAAAAGTCATACCTTTGTAAATTTTATAATATCTAGGCTTAAAGAGCAGTGCTCTCTCTCTCTCTCTCTCTCTCTCTCTCTCTCTCTCTCTCTCTCTCTCTCTCTCTCTCTCTGTCTGTCTCTCTGTCTCTCTCTCTGTCTCTCTCTCTGTCTCTCTCTTTCTCTCTCTTTTTGAGACAGAGCTCTGTCTAGGAACTCACTTGGTACCACCACCACCAGGCTCACCACCCTGTTCACTGGAGCAATTTGAACACCTTCCACATGCTACCTCTGTACAAAGCCTTTCCCACAGAAAGATGCTTTGGTCCCACAGTCTCCACCATTTCCTATATACCAAGTTAATATCTCCCCTGATTACCAGCAGTTTACTTTTAAGAACCACATTAGAAATATTCACAGCCCCTCCTTCCAGCGTAATTACTACTGTCTTCCCAGGTTTACAAGGAAAATGAAATTAACAGTTCCACAGAAACTATAACCACTTGTAAAAGCATCAGCAAGATGGAATTATTTTGCCTAGGAAATATGAGGCTCTGAGAAGAGAGCTGACATAACCGGACCAACCCCACACAAATACTGAGAGGCAGAGCCAGCCTTTCAGACATGCTGCTTTATACTTGAAGAAAAGGACTATTCTTCTGAGACCAGTCTTTCAGTACTGGTCCTCTACACGCTTTTCTCTTGCACTGCGGAATCACATGGTATTATCTATTATTTTTGATCACACAGTTCCAAATATGTATGTAGAATGGGTGGCTCTTGATATCTGGTAGGTTGGTTTTAGTGTTAACTTCCCACATCTGGAATCACCTGGGTTGGAAGTGTTGCTTGAAGAAGCATCCTGGTGGCCTTATTTGAAGGGCAAGAGCCACCCTGATTGTAGACAGCCTCTTCCAGCAGTACCCCGATAAAAAGGGTGTGTCAGAAAAAAAAAAAGATCATATCGCCTCAGGCTCTCTTGGTCTCTTGGCTCTGTTCCTCTAGAGAACCTGACTAAAATAATATTAAAACGAGGCCTCTCTGACTGTGTATGTATGCCACAAGTTCATTTTGTATCAATAATTTATGGCAACTTTCTCCCTCCTCCAACTTGCCCAGTCCTCATTGGTCTATACTGAGTGCTTTCAACTCATTGCGATGTTTTCCATGGTGTGTAAGATTAGCTACTGGCTGGCATTGATTTCTTTTTCTTAAATGCCTTTTATGTGTGTTCCTTCTAATCCATCCCCAGTATTACTATTCTACTGTGTGCTTCCAAATTCCTTCCTGGCATAATTTCAAAGGCTCCATGAGCTACCACCCTCTCTACTTTCAGTGTCTATTTTTCATAGCCTTCCAGAAAACAGATGACTAGAAGTGCCTACTTACTTTAATCAACTGTAGCATGTTTTCAATTCTCACTTCTCATATACCTAGGTTAAAAGGGGGTTATTTAGTCCTTTTTGTTTTACTCGCCATGTAACTTCTTTATAGCATGGTTGGCCTTAAAAGCCACTCTTTTGAGGCTTGCACATCTGTATGAATTCAGAGTTTCCATAGAGATGAGGCTTGGCACACCTGGGTAGATTTTACAGCCACTGGCACAAGCGTGAGTTTCTTGTTCGGTTTGCTTCTTTCTGGATTGAGGTCTTGCTTTCATTTGGCAATGCACACAGACACACACAAATCTATCTCCTTCTGCGACAGCCCTGAGAGGGAGGCCTCGGTAAACGGAAACAAATGCTTGGACTTTACTTGCACCAGTGCTAAGGAAAGTCAGGGGGTGCGCTTCTACTTAACGAGGTGGGATTTGGCTCTGCACAGAAGACATGTAATCCTCTTACATGTATACAGTTTCCTGTAGACTTTAACATTCATATCAGTGTTCCTGACAGGAACATAGTTCTGTAAGTGAGAATAATATGGCTGGGAGAGAAACTTCTCACTTGGAGTTTTGCAAATGACTGGATTCAGCAGTTGAACTTTCTCTTATCCATCCTCATTATCGGCATCCATTTCATTAGTGAAACATCATCTGAGGATTTGAGCAGGGTGGACATGGGGGAAGGACGACTCTACCCTTGGAATCAAAGCTTATTATATTAAAAGCAGAGAGGCTAGTGCAAGGAGATATTACCGAAGCAACAGTTAGTTAACACCATGTAACTAAAGCATTCTGCCTCAGGTTGCCCATCTTCTTTAATATTTATATTTAATTTATCACCGAGTTTTAAAATATGCATATTTTACCTGCAGCTACCACAAAAGCCACAAAGATAATCCTACCTTGAAACACATAAAGGAAATGAAAAAAATGCCTCCAAGAGGCATGACTCACTTATATTAAAATTCAGTCTCTGCTATGAACTGAGCCTTCCACTCTTGGAGCCAAAGCCTGTGGCATCATCAAACCCATCCTCTTGTCATGTGCACAGGATATTTCAATTCTGAGAGGTGCCCTACACTGTCAACTTAATTTCTACAGTCTAACCTGGTCACCCTTGTTTTCACACTTTCAGCAATTATATTTAAGAGAAAGTCTCTTTCAAAGAATTACTCTTTAGGGCCAGAGAGATTACTCCATGATTAAGAGCGTTTGCTCCTCTTACAGAGGACCTAGGTTTGTTTCCCAGCACCCAGTGGTGGCTTATGATGACCTTTAACTCCAGTCCCAGGAGAGCCATCTCCTTCTGGCTTCCATAGCACCATGCACACAGATAGTGCAAAGGTATACATGCAAGCAAAACACTCACACACATAAAAATCAATACATTTTTAAAAATGGCTCTTATATTATTTTATGATACTTGTAATTAATTTTTGGTATTTTTAACCGAACAATGGCTTGAGTTGTTAAAGAGCATCATGCGCTTTGCATTCTGGCACTGTTGTCTTATGTTGGTGGTGATCTGTTTTCTTTAGATAGGGCTTTTAGTGTATAGGGAGGGGTGGCTTTGAACTAAATGCTCCTTCGGCCTCATCCTCCTGAGCTGAGATCAGAGCCATGTTGTGGATGTGAGCATGACCACATCAAAGACCACAATGCCTCAGACACATGAGAATGGCAAAGGTTTCCCCTGGTCTGTGTATGAATGTTGGCACCCTGTATAGAAATTAAAGACAACAGCATCCTCCTGCATGTTAACAGCCTGGGTCTGCTTCCCTAGAAGACCTCCTACTGAGGTTAGCTAGCCCACCTCCTCCTTCAGCCATGTACAATAAACCCACCTCCTCTATTCAGGTGCACAAAGTAAATGCTCTGAGTTTCCAGGCTGCTGCTGGTGCATCTCCATTAGAGCACAAGGCCCAGCTATTCTGGACTACGCATGTGTGTCTGTCCTTTCTTAATTGTCTCATTACCCCACTCAGGTTTCCAGGACTCAAAGCTGTGCAAGTAGATGCATCCTCCCATAAACTCACAGAGGGGAAAAGATATTTCTACCCCTTACAAAAGGCTTATGAGTAAAAGGGTTTCCTGGGGTGGGTCTCAATGGCCCTTCATTCCTAACTCGCTGGCCCACAGTAAGAGACAACGTAGCTCATTTCTAAGTCAAGAAGCACCCAAAGGAAACCACTATTTCTTCTCCCCAGAAAACACATTCCTTCCTCCTTCAACAGAAAACAAACCTAATGAAACGACAAAGGCAAAGATTACACATATCTCTGACTACAGCTCTTAATTATTATAATCAACACGGAGGCATATGTTTGCCCCAGTGAACCTGTGGAAATAATCGTCTGGTTGCGACCTATGTAGGAGAACAAGACAGACTCTCTGTAATAAAATCATGCCTCTATTTGGAAAATAAAAATGCAAAGATTTAGAAGTTTGTTCTTTGTCCTCCCACAAAAAAATATATGTCTGCCATGGGAGAGTAGAGCCTGAGTGGCCGATGGCTGTCCTCTGGATCCTGTGTGTTTCCTGTGCCTCATAGGTAAAGGCTTGACTTCTTGTCTTTGACCCTAGGGGAAGGTTGTGGATCCCTTATGAGGAGTGGTGAGAGTAGGGCAGACCACTTGGGTTGCATTCTGGAAGGAGATGCTAGGAACTTGGCTCTTACCTGCATCTATTTTTTTATAGCCCTACTGTGATATGCAGCCTTACCACACTACCAGAAGCACCGGGTCAACTGACTATGAACTGGAATCCTAAGAAGCAGAAGTATAATACTTCTTTCCCCCTTTAGGTTGATTTTCCTGAGGTAGCCTGTCACGGTGTCAGAAACTAACACTCGGATTGACAGTTTTGACACCTGATTGCCTTTATCAGACTGTGTTTGCACTGTATTTCTATATGTTTTCTAGACCAGAGCAAGTGAGAAGATAATGGTGGTTGATGATCTTTACCTCTCCTTTTCTTTCTAGGAAGAAAATGTAACACAGGACAAAAGTTACTAGTCAGAGAATTAAAACAATGAGATTTGCAATATTAGTAGTTTGTTCTGAATCCAGTTTTTATAATTTATTGACTGATTTAGGGGCTTTATGAATATATACTTTAGAGCCTATGATTTGTATAAGCTTGGGAAATTGGATAAATCAAACGTTACAGATTCAATCACAAATTAAAGACTTTAGGAAGAAATTAGATTATGAAAAATTATGACATCAAACATACCTTACCAACATAACAGACATACAGATATACACATGCAGCATATATATTTCCACCTTTGGAAACCAAGTATTATTACCACCATTCAATTACAATTTTAGAACACATCGTTCTTTCAACTTTTTCTGCCTATTTTATACTCTGCCCTTTATTCAAAAATAAAGGTAACCCAAATTTATTCTTATACTAGGTTAGTTCATACATTTTTAAAAGTAGAAAAAAGAAACCACCTTCAGTTTTAGGAGATTCTTTAAAGGCAAAGTACACAGAGTCCCTTAAACTATTGTGTGAGCAGTCCGTGCCTCTCATTGTGATGAAAACTAATTAAGAAAGAACAAAAATATTCGATGATTATAAGACCTGCCGTCTTCACTTCTCATAAACATTATTCGGTGAAAGTAAACTGAAAAGGAGTGTTGGCACCTCACGGTGTCAAGAACATCTTAGACACAAACATGTACTCCTGTGTCTCCTGATTCATCTCCATCACAGTGCCACAGTGTTGTCTTCCTGAGAAAGGGAGCACTTAACACTTGACAAAGGAGGTATGGTCCAAAAGGAAAATGTCTGGGTGTCTTTTGAGCCAGTTTTAAGGGAGTTACTGGGGGTAGCAAAATTAATAATACTCCACAGTTAGTGTCACACTTCTAGGAGTTTCAGGACTCTTACTGTTTCCCTTTGTATTGCTAAAACTTTTACCCCTTTAAGCATAGTTATTTTAAAAAATAAAAGTTTGTAGATTTCTTTCTTCTATATTACCATTTGTTACAAAATATGAACCCACATTCCTTCCTTATTCAAACTGAGCACAGCAAAACTGGGTAGAAAAATACCTGGCTCTTTATAAAGGATAGGTATCTCAGATAGTGGAACCTGAAGTCTCGCTGCACTGAATAAAGCACAGATATTTTGTATTAGCTGTAACTCTGCCTGCTCTTTTTCTTCATTCTTCCTTGATTAGAAAAGAATTACATACATGAGTTTTAAGTGTGCATCCATTAAATAAGTTGACAACATAAACAATAAAATAAAGCAATGGATCTTTATATTTCTAGAAATACAATGATTAAAAATATTAAGTGAGTGAAACGTATAAAGAGTGGTTAAGATATATATCTAAATTTATTCATGAGTTAATCCAACATAGTCCCAAAACAAAACTGAAGTCATAGATTTGCCTGGTACGCCAGGGCTAGGACTCTCTCCTCCTAGTGTGCCTGTCAAATCTCACAGATATCCTAGAAAAACAGGTGTAAATATTACCTAAGCCTTGCTCCACACCAGTGGTTCTCAGCCTTCCGAACTCTGCAACCCGTTAATACAGCTCTTCATGTAGCGGTGGCCTCCAACCATAAACTTATTCCATTGCTACTTCATAACTGTAATGTTGCTACTGTTATGAATCAAGACGTAACTATCGGATATGCAGGATATCTGATATGTGAGTCCTGTGAAAGGGTCCTTTGACACCCAAGGGGACCATGACCCACAGGCTGAGAACCACTGCTCTAGGCACCGTGACAAATTTTACACTAGAAGAAATGACAGCAAAGCTAGCCCCAGTGTTTGCAAGTGAACTGTGTGTGAACAAATCTGCCAAACATGAGGTCTCGGTGAGGTCACTTGCGTTTCTGAAACAGCTTTCAATGGCAAGAGGGGAGCGTGACTCATGAGAATTTACTGTATGGTCATACTCCCTCTGCGTCACAGAGGATCCACCGAAAGAAGACGGAGGCTCCATTAAAGTGGACACAACGCACAGAGACAAACCATTTGCAAGGAAATCCAATGTCACTGTAAGCCACAGAGAATTTCCACACACAAGACTCTTTGAAGCGGTAGAACAGAGTGAGATTAGGACTAGCGGCCGCGGATGTAGCTGCCAGTGCTTCCCTGGACTGTCTATGGCCAGGCTTGTGGACTACTTTGGTCTTGGGCTGAACCCTCACTGTTCTCTTTTCCAGGGAAAATGGTCTCCGTTCCAAGGATGATTCCCAATTGTGCTAGTTCACTCATACTATGCCTCTGGTGGTGGGGTGCATCAGGTAAACTTTGGGGGGTTTTGGTTTCCTAAGATATTTTCCCTTGCCTTGGTCCTTGGGAGATCTTATGATGCAGAGTAAGACCCTGTTTATTAGCCCTCGGTGGATTGCTTTGTTCTCTTTACTTTCCCAAATTGATGCTGAGAACCCCTGTGTGCAGGAGATAGGCTTGTAAATTCTTCTGGAAAGGCTGGGGACCAGATCACTTTCCTACGTCTCTCAATTTCACAATGATGGGTCTGACGTAAGTCTTTTCTCAATTATTTTGACCTTGCTCAACCGAGATATGTATAGTTTCCCAAAGTGGCTTTTTTTTTCTTGGATTACTTATATGATAATTTTTTATATATTTGGCTTTATTTCTCTTGAACTCTAGAAGTTTGGTGTTCATCTTTCTGTATTGATTTTCTGTTTGATTCCTTCCTATTCTTTTCTTTCTTATACTGCAGAACTTTTCGAAAGCACAGTGACACATTTTTCTATTAATTAGATAGTACTAATATTTAGAGGGTTTTATGGGCATTAGGGGTATGTTTTCTGATAGACATTCAAGAATATCCAATGTGCAACTAATGAGGGCCTGGGGAGCGTGGACTATGGAGACTGACACTTCAACCAAGGACCATGCATGGCCTGGATCTAGGCCCCTACACAGCTGTAACCGACGGGCAGCTCGGCCTTCATATAGATTCCCTAGTAAGGGGGCTGGAGCATGTTTCTGACATGGACTCTGTTGCCTGTGTTTTGATCATTTTCTCCTGATGAGGCTGCCTTGTCTGGCCACAGAGGAAGAAGATGTGGTCAGTCCTGATGGGGCTTGACATGCTGAGGTGGGGAGGTAGGGGTGGCTCCCCTTCTCAGAAGAGCAGGGGAGGGAGGAGGATAGGAGAAACAGGGAGGAAGGGTAGGACCAGGAAAAGAGGAGGGAGGGGGCTATGGCCAGGATGTAAAATGAATAATTAATATAATAAAAAAAGAATAGCCAATGTGCAACCTGACAATATTGATTTCTAAATGTCATTATCTGTAAGTAAGAAAAAGAAATCCAATCTTGTCTAGGTGTCGTTGTACAAATGGAGCTAGAAGTGCAGTGAGGCTGCCCTATAGGGTTGCAAAAGCAGACGACAGAAGAGAACTGAGTGTTGTAAGTCCACACTGAGATGTCCCCAAAGGCTCTCTGGGTTTCAGTCTAGCCCTTCATCTCCTCTGCCTTCTCATTGTTTTCCAATGCCACAACCTCTCATGTCCTGTGTCTGGATAATAAACCAAGAGGTTCCAACAAAAGTCAGAAGAACAGGAGTGACAAAGTCATTCTATTTTCAGAATAAATCACTTCCTACCAAGCCCCATATAGTTAGCCCCTGTCTTACGAGTGAGGCAGAAAAGGAGCCAGCCTGAGTCACTGGGTGCTTTACAAAGCTCTGCTGCTCTTCTTAGAGGTTCATAATAAAACATCTATTACTTCAGACACAGAAGCCTATCACAATGCCTTTTAGAAGTTTTGATACTTTCTTTTTATGCATATTACACACAGCAAGCACACACACATACACACACACACACACACACACACACACACAACTGTGCTTAAGCCATCATTAATATTAGCCAATTCACCCGGTTATGTTTTTATTCATATATTGAATGAGCACAGAAACATGAAATGTAAACAAAGTGCAATGTGCTTTCATATCTGATTTTGGCATTTCTTTAACACCTTGGCTGATATCCAACATATAATCACAATATAGACACTGAGTTCAGTCGTGATTGGGATATAGTTATTTATGCAGATTTGCTTTAGTACTGAGATGCAGTGAAAGGTTATGGTTAATTGATATTTAACTGATAACACTCACTAATGCCAAGAGTAAATGTAGTGATAAATATAAATGCCTCAACCCAGAAATAGCCCAACCTGCCCAAATAGAAGAATCAACAAGCCAAGTACAGAATAGTGTGACTTTAAACCACACAGGAACACAAAGCTATTTAAAACTCCGCTTACCTCTTGTCTGCAGCCCCTTCCCACACGCCTCACTGGTGCCTGCTCTCCCCTGTCTCACAGACTCTGGAACCAAGATACAAGGGCTCCATTTCTGTGGTTTCCACCTGTGACCACAAAGGAGAACAGAACAGGACTGTTAGCACAACAAATATGCAGAGGAAATACTTGAGATATTGACTTAGAAGTGCAGAAATAGAAAGACCAGGATTCAATTAGCCTGGGTTTGAAACAAACCGCGTCTGCTACCATAAGCCTTGCCAGTCACTTATGGCTAGTGAGGTCATGGACCCCAGGCAAGTGTAACTTCTAACTGCATTCTAAAGCCTTATCTCTATACCCATAGATAAATGTAGCTCTAACCCTTCATGAGAGAAATCTTTTTTTTCTGCAGCAAATTGAGAGTATTGGACAAATTCACAGTGGTTCAAAGTACAAAGAACAGCAGACCATATGGTACCCAACCCCAACACATACACCTACAATGCAACCTCTACACTGATGTCTCAGGGAGTACCACTGAATGAGGAGACAGTGGATTTTAAGAGCCAGAGAATCAGGACATCTTCACTGGGATAATGACTTCTATATATGACAGGAAAGTTGTACCTAAGAAATTGCAAAAAAAAAGATGGCAGCCTTGACAAGGCCTGTGCAAGGATACCATCAGATGGCCTGCCAATACAAATATAAGATGCCTCCCAGGGTCCTGGTCCTACATAAAGAACTACAGGTAATTAATTGCTGTTGAAAGAGGAAGAGTACCTCAACCAAAAGATGGATAAAGAAACTGTGGTATATTTACACAATGGAATATGATTCAGCTATCAAAAACAAGGAAATCTGGAAATCGAGGGGCAAATGGATGGAACTAGAAAATATCATTCTGAGTGAGGTAACCCAGACCCAGCAACATAGATGTCATCTGAGAGACTTCCACCCAGAAAGAAATTGGACAGATACTGGGGCTCAATAGCTGGACTCTGAGCTAAGTGCTGAGGGTCGCATGGAAGAGTTGGAGGAGGTCAGGACCTGGAGGGGTCAGGAGTTTCACAATGAGACCATCAAGCCCAGGGGGATTTGGACCCAAGGGAAGCACTAAACAAACTGATGCACTAACCAAGGACATTGTAAGCAGAGAGCCTAGACCGCCTGCTCAGATGTAGCCAATGGACAGCTCATTCTCCATGTGGAGGGTAGGAAGGGAACAGGGACTGCCTCTCCTACCCATGGTGGGAAGGCCTGAAGAAAGGAGAGGAAGGTGGAAGGAGAAGCAGGCTATCCAGATGAGACCTGCTATGCTGTGGTAATATGGCAAGGGAGCAGGTCCCTTCTGTCGGAGGTCTAGGGGAGGGGAATAGGGCCAAAGGGGGGGGGGGGGGGGGGAATGGGAAGATAAGAGTGAGGTGATAGCAATTGGGATATAATGTGAATAAATCCTAATAAATAAAATGTTTTATAAGAATGAAAGAAAGAAAGAGCAATAGTATGTTTTCTGAAAGAGATATACCCCATGACAGGTTGTCAAGCCCAAATAGTCAGCCTTAAACACATATATGTATAAAAACATTATATGTATATATATACATATATATATATGTATATATATATATTCTGATACATGCACACATATGTGTATTACAATAAGTGAATAAAGAATATAAAAATCCAGCCTTAGTGAGTGCTAAGGATGGTAAGAGTTGAACTGTTGACTTCACTCTCCACCCAGATTCCTGATTACAGCTGTGATTCTCCTTTGGGGAATTTGATATTTTTTGTATAAAAAACAGCAAGGAGAAGCTGAAAAAAAAAACGCAGATTACTCTGCCTATTTATAGCCATTTAAAAAAAAAAGTCAAGATGAAAGAGGAACAATCCACATGCCCTACTAAAACAGAAGATTCAAAGTTTGGCCATCTGAAATATTGGGGCACAAACTTCCACCCATACTCTTGTGCTTCTGTCTTCTTTCTGAATGTGGTACTTTTAGGGTCCAGGCATAACTCTGCCATTTCCAAGAGTCATGGAATGAAATGCAAAAGGTTCCTCTAGGGACCGACTTTACCCCAAGTTCATCTCTGGGAAGAAGCACGCATGTTATCAGACGAGATCGCAGGACTTGCTCGCCTCTGAGGAAATGGTCCCTGAGGAAGCCACCTAGCGTCTCTCTGCTTAGCTTCCTGAAGTTAATAAAAGTGTGTATTTTTCACACAGAGGATGGCTTCTGCTCTTAAAATTACTTCTGCGCAATATTCCAGAAAACTCAAGGACAAAGTCTGAGGATGGGTTTTGTTCTTTCCGTTAGTGTGTCCTTATGGTCTGTATCTTATAGGCCAAAAACTCAGATGAAACAGGAGCTACTGTGCCCACTGGACCACACTTTATGAGCTCCTCAAAAATTATGATCACTAACGAAAAACATCATTGATCCCCTTCAGGTGGCTTCTTAAATGAAAATGACTAAAGAGTTTGGTTGGAAATCATGAAACATAAACGGGAAGCATGTCAAGATCAGATAAATCAACTATTAACTTCCACAGGATTTAATGTACTTTGATTACACCTAGATTCCCTCAACATAGTCACACCCACAATAGCTCAGGTGGTGGCATGCTCAGGTCCACCTTCTGAATCGGCATGTGTTATTTGTGTGGATTCCTTAAGCTGAGTTCACACAGGCTTCTCAGGCCAACGTGAAGCCAGTGTATTCACTCTAGTTTAGTGAGTTGTGTAGGCAGAAAGGGACGGAAGGAGATTTCAGAGTGCCTTTGGTACAGTCTCAGGTTTGAGATAATGAACTAGAATTCATTCACAGTAAGTGGCAGCCTGAGACTGGACCGTTCTGGTTACCTGCTCATTGGCTCTTGGTTATATCTCACCATCAATTATGTATAAAGATTAATGTCTTTATGTCATTCTCTTCTTTAATCTCTCATTTAACATATTGAATGATTCAGGATAAGCTAGTTGGCATGTCACCTCTCTTCTAAATTGGAAAATGTGGACATATAGCCTTAATTTGGCTATGTGAATGAACCAGAAGATGATAATGATTAAAAACAAACAAACACTACCTAAACTTGTGTTTTAGGATAGCTTTACCCAGAACACCGGTGTAGAGGAAGCACACTCTAACTGGAATTAGAGAGAATCAGCATTACAGCATCTTTTATGAGGATCAGAGACTTGTGTTCATTTGGATGCAGTTTGATGTGCACACCAGGAGGTAGGATCTGGATAAGGCAGAACTGGTTTTTAAGAAAATGACAGGAGGTAAATAAAGGGCGGCGGCGGGGGGGGGGGGGGTAAGCAGTTCAAACACACAGAGTTAAATTGAAGGGCTGCCAAATAGCAAGGAGGGGGGAAAACCGACTGGTCCACCAGTGGCTTCTGAGATTTCAGCTGATCATAATGGCTCTGGGTTGATTTAAATGTCGGATAACATCAGATTTGGCTAAGTTTTTCTCTTGGCTACTTTCCCTGAGAGCCTGTTCTGGACATAGGAGTTTCAATATTTACCCAAAGCACAAGTGGGTGATGACTGACAGTGATGCCACAGTGGCCCCATGGTTCTGGGAGCAGGGACAGCCTGGACCTGATCCTAGTGATTATCTCCATCCTCCCCAAACTGTCCATCAAATTGGCATTATGGCATGAAATACGGACAAAGCAGTGGGGTTGGACTTCTCGGTGGTACACCTACATCGTACCTAAAGTGAGCTCTCTTTGGAAAAGCAATGAAACTACGCTATTCCTGAATAAATTAGCTCTTAAGCTTCACAGATTTAAGATACAGTTTCTAAAATTATCAGGATAAAACATTAGATAATTTTTCAAAATACATTTTTGAGTGATTTGGTAAAACTATATGAATTTTAAACCACGAGCTATTATCATAAATCAGTGACTATGTTTAAGATTATTTAAAAGCAATGGTATCATTGAATTTGAAACTTTCAAATTGTAAAAGACTGAAAGATTAAAACTTGAAAAAGAAATTTGGATATGGTTCCATAAACAGTAATTACCAATTTCTAAAAGGGAAGATAGAAGGAGCATAGAAAATTAAAATATTAACCCTTTTCTCTTATTAAAAGGAGGGGAGTTGGGAATAAGTATCACCAAAGATATATTGTGTATATGGGTGAAATTTACCAAGAATACTTTGGGGGCATACAGAGGAAGGGTATGCAGGCTACCCTGATGAGACCCAATATACTGTGAGGGAGGAGGGCCCCATCAGAGGTCTAGGGAAGGGGAATAGGGTGGAAGAGGGAGGGATGGTGGGAATTGGAAGATAAGAGTAAGGGCATAAAAATCAGGATGTAATGTGAATAAATTATAATAAAAAAGACATAAAAAGAAATTTACCAAGAATGAATAAAAATGTTATTATCCAATTGGCTACTAAACATGTATCTTATTTATTTTTGAGACTGGAGGCCTATCTATCTATCTATCTATCTATCTATCTCCTATCTATCTATCTATCTATCTATCTATCTATCTATCTATCTATCTGTCTATCTTTCTATCTATCTATCTGTCTATCTATCTATCTATATCTTGAATTCATGATTCTCTTCCCTTAGCCTCCCAAGACAGAGAGTAGGTGCATGTTACCATAACCAGCTTGCTCTTTAATGGCTTGTTGTAAGTTCTAAGATGAGAACAACAGGATGAGTATGTACTTTATGGTGTGGTGGTATTTTGTACATATGTATGTTGTGTTTGCACATGTATGTCTATGTGTCTTCATGTGTTCATCTACATGTGCATGTATATGTATGTCTATGTATCTCTGTATCTGTCTATGTTCATGTATATGTATGTACTTGCATGTATGTGCATGTATATGATTGTGTAAATGTGTATGTGTTTATATGGTGTTTGTGTGTATGTCTATGTGAGTCTAGGTGTATTTGTGTATATATGTGGTTTTGCGTATTTCTCTAGCTATGTGTATGTGTCTATGTGTGTGATTGTATATGTGTCTGGGTATCTGTATGTCTGTGTCTATGTGTTTCTATGTGTATATGTTTAAACATATATGAATATGAATGTTTGTGTTCATGTATGTAAGTCTGCATATGTGTGTATCTGTTTATATGTATGTATATATGTTTTGTGTATCTATATATCTTTTTGTGTGTATGTGTATCCTGTGTATTTATTTTGTATGGGCATATCTGTTTATATGTGTTTGTGTCTGATTGTGTGTATCTATCTTATACATTTGTGTCTGTGGTGTGTGTTTGTGTGTGTGTGTGTGTGTGTGTGTGTGTTCTAGATAAAAATCCTGTCTCTCTTTTGGATCATTATCCAGAGAGCTAATTGCAGAAGAGGCAGCATCCCAATAGCTCACTTATAGCCAATCATGCTCCAGTTTTACTCTGCCATTAATTACGTATTCATGTTCTTTATTCCTGTTGAATACATTCTAGTAAAGAAAAGAAAATTACTGAACATTTGCAGGTATAAAATGTTACAACCTAAGAAATTCACTAAGCAACCATATATGAGAGAAAATATGGTACAGTTATGCTCAGGCCTAAGGAAATCCAAAAGTAACTCATTACCGGTATGTAGGACACACTGAGATATCTTCACACTCTCTCTCTTCAAATAAGGTATCTGGGCACTCGTGACCTCCATTGGCTGCTTCCTGAATGATAATCCTGTATCGAGACTGTTTTATTGTGGTATTTCCTGAAGGAAATGAGAAATAAAATTATAGTCCCTGTTACATCGGCACAGATCAAATCTAGGTAGCACCTGGAAGCAAAGTAACAAAGAGTTAAGCTAAGCATATTGTAACAGAAAGCTGAGATGAGGGCAGTGAATGTGGGAGCTGGTGATCGGTCACCCTCCTGGGCAAGAAGCTCCATACTGAGGCACTGTAAATTCAAATGTTATTTCAGATTTGTATGTTCTGATGGTCAAAAATTGCTTTCTATGGTCCTAATGTATTTTTAGTTAAAGTGGCTTTTAAAAGAAGTCTTGTGTTACATTTGGTGTGTGTGTGTGTGTGTGTGTGTGTGTGTCTGTGTGTGTGTGTGTGTCTTCCTTCATGATGTCTATGAACCTAGCCTCATGGATATCTGGGAATAGCATCTAACCCCGGACCTGGAGTTATACTCAGCCCTGAGCTGCCTTTTGGGAGCTGATAATCAAACTCTCATCCTTTTCTTTCTTTCTTTTTTTTTCTTTTTTTTTCCTCCCTCCTGCTTCCCTCCATACTCCCTTCCCCTATGTCTGTGACTGAGGGGGACTTCCTCCCCCTGTATATGCTCCTAGGGTATCAAGTCTCTTCTTGGTGACCTATTATCTTTCCTCTGAGTGCCACCAGGCCTCCCCATCCAAGGGACATGGTCCAATATGGGGCACCAGAGTTTGTGTGAAAGTCAGATCTCCTTCTCCACTTAACGGTGGAGAATGTCCTGTCCATCAGCTAGACTGGGTAGGGGTTCGAAGTTTACTGCTATATTTTCCTTGGCTGGTGCCATAGTTTGAGGAGGACCCCAGGGCCCAGACCTGCCTGTAGTTTTCCAGGACCCTCTGGATCCTTCTATTTCCTCATTCTCCCAGGCTTCTCACCCCTAAAGTCTCAATAGGATTTCCTCCCCTCTGACCCACTTTCCTGGTAGGTAAAGTTTTTCATGGGGGCGTACCCCTTGGACTAGTGTCTCGATATAAGTGAGTATATACCATTTGACTCTTTTTGTTTCTGGGTGAACTCACTCATTGTGATAATTTCTAGTTCAATCCATTTGTCCACAAATTTCGGAAATTCCTTGTATTTAATAGCTGAGTAGTATTCCATAGTGTAAATATACCACAGTTTCTTTATCCATTCTTCTACTGAGGGACACGTAGGCTGTTTCCATTTTCTGGCTATTATAAATAAGGCAGCTATGAACATGGTTGAGCATATGTCCCTGTTGTGTGGTAGTGCATCTTCTGGGTATATTCAAAGGAGTGGAATAGCTGGGTCTTGAGGAAGCCCTATTCCCATTTTTCTGAGAAAGCGCCAGATAGATTTCCAAAGTGGTTGTACTAGTTTGCAATCCCACCAGCAATGAAGGAGTGTTCCTCTCTCTCCACATCCTCGCCAGCATGTGGTGTCAGTTGAGTTATTGATCTTAGCCATTCTCTATCAGAATACCTACAAAATATTTTGAAGATATTGAAAGAACAATTCTCAACTTCATATGGAGAAACAAAAAGCCCAGAATAGCAAAAACAATCCTATACAATAAAAAATCCTCTGGAGGAATCTCCATACCTGATCTCAAGCTGTACTATAGAGCAACAGTAATTAAAACAGCATGGTACTGGCACAGCAATAGGCTAGTGGATCAATGGAATCGAACTGAAGACCCAGAGATGAATCCGCACACATTTGGTCACTTGATTTTTGAAAAAGAAGCCAAATCCATTCAATGGAAAAACGACAGCATCTTCAACAAATGGTGCTGGTCTAACTGGATGTCTACATGTAGAAAAATACAATTAGACCCCTATTTGTCACCATGCACAAAAATCAAGTCCAAGTGGATTAAAGACCTCAACCTAAAACCAGAGATATTAACCCAATTAGAGGAAAAAGTGGGGAAGAGTCTGGAACACATAGGTACAGGAGACAACTTCCTGAACAGAACAACAACAGCCCAGGCCTTAACGTCAACAATTAATAAATGGGACCTCATGAGGCTGAGAAGCTTCTGTAAGGCAGGTGACACTGTCAAGAGAACAAAGCGACAGTCTACACACTGGGAAAAGATCTTCACCAACCCTTCATCTGACAAAGGTCTAATATCCAAAATATATAAAGAACTCAAGAAATTAAACACTACCAAACTAAATAACCCAATAGAGAAATGAGGCTCATAAACAGAGGAATATCAAATGGCGGAGAAACACTTAAAGAAATGCTCGCCCTCCTTAGTCATCAGAGAAATGCAAATCAAACTCTCATCCTTTTCAAGAGCTACAAGTACTCTTTGGTGCTGAGCCATTTCTCTAGCTCCAAATGTATTTTAACTTGATGACGCCTTACACATCAGGTGGCATGAGAACACTAGATCATGGTGTGGGGCTCATATCCCCTTCTGCAGCTCAGAGAGCAGCTGAAGGGCCTGTATTTCCATTGTTCATCTCCTTCCTCCAGTATGAAGTTTCTCTTTATAGACTGCTCTATATAGAAACAACTCTTCTATTAAAATTAGCAATTCTAATAGTATCTGATTTACTCATAGGTATTAGTTTATTAGGTAACTTTAGTCTTCATAATCAATATGTTTGTGAAAAGACGGTACAACTGAAAGGGGACAGAATATTGCTTACTTCACATTTTTCTGACAAGTATTAGTAGGCTACTCACTGGGCATACCACAGTGTTCCCTTGGACATGTCACTCGGTGCAGTTTTCAGATGCCCTCTGCACCACCACCAAATGTCCTCTATATTACCATGTTTAGCAAAGATTTCATTCACTATATTCAAAATATACTACCAGCTTTAGAACTTCAAATACAATTCCAGTATGACAGAACTTACAATAGAACTGGAAGTAAAGGGGAACAGATACAACCCTGGTAGTTAAAAGACACACGCAGTGTAAGGAGGGTCAGAAGACAGAGGAATCACTTACTGTTCGGCTTAGAAAACCAAAGGTTTTACTCTAAGCACAGACAGCTACATAGCAAAATTAAAGCACAAAGGACAAAACCACTTTAAGTCAAGGACAAAGACTGAGAAGTGGCAGTGTGCGGAACCTACAGGAGAAGCCATGATGCTCTCAATGAGAAAACGTGTGTGTGTGTGTGTGTGTGTGTGTGTGTGTGTGTGTGTGTGTGTG
>OU015747.1:86587673-86644948 GCA_907169655.1 Acomys percivali | reverse complement strand
TGTGTGTGTGTGTGTGTGTGTGTGTGTGTGTGTGTGTGTGTGTGTGTAAGTGGGGAGTGTGAGAAGAGAGAGGCACAGGAGGCATAAAGAATGAAGAAGGGCGTGTGCAGGAGACAAAGGAACCAGTTGGTAGATATGGGACAGGTAATGGGCTTAGCCATGTTAGTAAGTTAATTTCTAGGAAGCCAGTAAACTAAATGGAGCAAACCAAATGAAGGAAAAGAGCATTTGTGGCAATTATGCATGCAGGTGGATTTTTAAAAATTCAGTAATACAAGAAGACTTACCTAGAAAGACAAGTGACCCACAACTCCCCTCCCTCTGCCTCCCGCCTCGGAAGGATCACGTCCAACTATTCTCTTTTTATACTTAATTTAAATCATCTGCTTTTGTTATTACTTCTTGGGGGTCCAACCTTGAAAATTACATGATGGCATTCTGCTGTAGTTGATGGAAATTTACCTTCCACTAATTTTCAGTTTTTACAATTATGTAGATATTTTCATGCTTTTATTTTTATATTTTAGCCATTCAGTAGCCAATACTTGTTTGTAGCCCATACTCCTCACTCTTACCTCCTATCTGCACAGTCTCCAGTGGTTTGCAGTCCCCATAACTCAGTGGATTTTCCTCTCAGTTGCCACCACCTTATACTATTAGGGCCTGTCCCCACATGGTGGGTGCTCAGCTTCTTAATTCCACACTCTCTGCAAGTTATTTCTGTTTTCTACGAATGTGTTTTGATCTCCTATCTAAGGGCAATATTCCCTCTTATTCCTGAAAATAACCTGTTCCTGTCTTTTGTGAGATCTTGAGAAGGAAAGAGGAACCTAGCGTCTGTGCATATCCTGACCTTGAGCCAGAAGTGAAGATGTATAGGCTCATCGCCATTGCTCTCCAGATGCATGCTGTCCCTGTATAACCTGCTGGGTACCTGGGGAGGGAGATAACTATGCCAGGATGCCATCAGCCCTACTGCACACTGGCTCGTTTGACGTTTGCCTAATGGAATGATGGTCACATGACTGGGAGGGGGACAAAAAGAAGGCAGGAGACAGGAGATCATAATGATTACTCCATTAGACACCTTCCTCCCAGTCACTCTCCTGCTGTCCCCTCCCCCATCTTCTGAAAGCTACCCTTCTTGTTCTTACACATCCTTATTAACACTTGTCTCTGCCTTTTGGTTACGGTACTTGCATCCTTCCTCATCATCGATCAGTATCCCAAATGTCTCTTGCCTGGGTCAGCCATCATCCCTTGTTAGATCAGGATAACATTGTCTATTCCATGGAAATTGCCCCTTATTAAACTGTCCCATCTGAAGAATTTGTTTCCTACCAGGGAGCGCCATCGGTCCAAGGAGAGAGCTGCTCTCAAACAAGGCAAATGGTATGATCACCTGCCTCCCCAGGTGGGCTGTGAAGGAGTGAGGGAACAGCAACCGTCACTGAAATGCTGCTTCAGGATCACAGTCTCTTCATCTGGGTGTTAACAGCACTTATAGATAGTCACAACTTAGGAGGAAGTCTCCCCACCCACGCTCTATCATTCCAGACTTTATTCTTTAGCTAGAATTTGCACATGAGTGTGGGCTTGTATGTATGCCACTCAGATATTACCTTGGGAGACATCAAATAAATATCCAAGATAATGGGAAGAAATGAGTGAGCTGTGTTACAGCATTACAAAGGTGGATAAAGACTGTTGAGGAAGGCCTGCCCCTTTCACGGGGATATACAGGCAGTTAACAGTTGCAGGGGGAAAGATGGACATTTTCTTCCCTCGTTTAGTCACTGGTCAGTTGCTTATGCTCCTGGCTAGAATCTGTTCACTCATGACCCTGGAAACAACCCTAATGGAAGCAGCTGAATAGAGGCAGTGAGAAGGGGAAAGGGAGAGACAGAAAGACAGACAGACAGACAGACAGAGACATAGAGAAGAACCAATGACAACATGACCACAGGGCTTAATAGACTTAATTCTCATACACACACATACACACATACACACACACACACACACACACACACACACACACACACACACACACTGCTTCGATGGTGTGACTCCAGAGCAAATTGTTCAAAGTCTGTGTAAGAGTTACA
The DNA here is from genome assembly GCA_907169655.1 of Acomys percivali. Taxonomy (NCBI): domain Eukaryota; kingdom Metazoa; phylum Chordata; class Mammalia; order Rodentia; family Muridae; genus Acomys; species Acomys percivali. Next base: position 86,642,840 of record OU015747.1, on the reverse strand, counting down.
CTAATAGCCATGTCCACAGGTTTTTCAGGTGGAAGCTGAAAAAGTGGAGTCTATGGTTAAAAAAAAAACAACAATCAACTAGCATATGGGTAAATTTTCATAGAGGGGAAAACAATGGTCTCTTTATATAATTGAAGGAAAATGTATATGACTTTAAAGATTGGCTTAGAATTAATAAGGAGCTTGAGATATGGAAACAATACCAGGATGTATAGGACATCCATTAAATTCTCTGTGTATGCCCTTCTCTTTGGATGGTCATAATGAACAGTCAGTCCTGAAGGGTTTTCCAGGAGTCTGTCACAAATAAAAGATTTGATACAGTGATCCCCATGGCAAAGGCAATGGCGGGCAATGTGCCCAAGTAGAGTGGGGAAGCCAGCCTCAGGGCTGTGAGTTTGTATCTATTCAAGACAAATAAGAAAAGCAAAGGCTTTGGCAGTCCCCATGCATGGTGTGAAGCCAGACAAGTCAAGGTAAGCAAAACTGAGGGTCCTCTCATGAAATGACAGCAGACAAAGCATTCCTTCTTCACACACTACATAGAGAGATGCTTTCTGGGGAGCAGGTGCGGAAGTAGATATGGTGGCCTTCAGATAAAAGGATAGCAGTCTACCAAGAAGAAACTTGATACCCTCTGAGCATATAAAGGGGGAGGAAGTCCCCCTCAGTCACAGTCATAGGGGAGGGGAGTAAGGGGAAAATGGGAGGGAGGGAGGAATGGGAGGTTACAAGGGATGGGATAACCACTGAGATGTAATATGAATAAAGTAATTTTTAAAAAGGGGAAAAAAGAAGAAGAAACCTGAAGACTAGCTATACATATGAAACCAAAGGTTCTCAGGAATTGTCCATAAGCTTAATGTCGGTCCATTCTGAACATTTTACATATACTGCCTTGTTTTATTATTATGACTTCTGGGAATGAAATTAGTATTAACACTATCATTATTATTGTTCTCATTTTACAGATAAGAAATGGACAGTGGTAGAAGGAAACAGTTTCTCAAAATCACTTTTATACAATCAGACTGCCATACACAGACATCAAAGTCTGTGATCTTTCCACTAAGAGAGGGAACATTCCAGAGGAAAGAGTTCCAATCACAGCTCATGGTTTCAGGTTTCCTTTCAAACAGTTTTTCAGCTGCCCTCAGATCTGCAGAAGGCTCAAATAGCAATGATGTGAGTGATGTTTCCTACCTCATTAGGCCTATGAAAAATAACAATAAATTAAAGTGCTCATTTGCAAAATAAACAATTGCTTAAGAATGATTACGGCTAACAAACAATTCTCTTAAGTTCAGTTTTGATTTATGCATGTACTGTCATTACTAAGTCATCAGGGATAATTAAGCTTAAGTTATTAATTATAGTGGGAAGATGTAACATTTAGAAAAGATGGCAATTTAAAGATCAAGAATTAGATTTAACATAGAAAATACATGTGAGTGGGCTGCAAACACTAAGGGATATTTATAGAGTTACTGTGGGGGCCTAGATCACCAATTTCCAGCACAAATGATAGCAAAAATCAGAAGAAATAAGTATGAAAAATGAGGTGGGAGATTTTTCAGTTAGGTAGACTGGAGTACACCACACTGAATTAAATGCCACGAAGTGTTGATCCCTGATGCCGTATGTTATTCAATTAGAGTTTTGGAATAATGAATAGACATTAAGTTTATAACTGAGTGGACATGCCAGTGCAGATGGCAAGCATGCATGACAGAGCAGGGGTGAAGCTATGAGAACCAGATGAACACACACAGTGAGAGGCTCCTGGAGATCAGTGGATATATAAAAACAAAACAGAATGGTTGGCTATTAGTAAAACAGGATAGTTATGGCAACGTCACAGGCAGCATTCTGATTTCCCCTCTTGCCTCTCATCTAATGTTCCCTCCTGCCTCTCGAATGTCCCCACTGTTGATAGACCTCAAGGATGCAGCATGCTTCATGACACTGATGCTCCTCCAAGTATTCCACCATGGACCCTTCCTTCTCAGCCTACTCCCTTTCACAGAGACAGTATGCCATTTTAAGAAATAAATATGCCAGTAAGTCCTCTCTAGCCATCTGGAAGGAAAAAAAATGATTCCAATGATATTTTAGGATTTACATTTTATAAGCAGCCATGCAGTAACTACCTCCTAGGGACACATACACCTCTGCAACTCCAGTAGCTACTAGAATTCAGGCCTTTCCTTTACAATTTCCCTGGCTGTAAAAAAATGTTTCTTCTTTCTGATTGATGTAAAAATGTCATGAGATATCATTTATAAAGCATATGCACATTGCCCAGGATGGTGACCTTTCCTAGTGTAATTTTAGTTCATGAAACAAGGTAAGAAGAAAGAAAACAGAGTGAGTAAAACATTCCAATAGTTGAATCAGCTCTAATTTTCTGAAAGGTGAAGAGAAGTTGGAGGCTAATCTTTTATTCCATAGTGTGTGCTTTCAGAGGTGACCATCAATAACTTCTCTCTACCTTATGTTCCTGGTGAGCTGCCTTCTCCTATCAATGAAGACGAAGAGATGTGATAGTCAGATGCCTTGTTTGTTGAGAAAAGTCCTGGGTAATGTTGCTATCTTGACTTAAAGAGCAATAGTTTGTTGATGTACTTTTACAAGTGCCTCAGTTTGCATAAACATTTTGACCACTCAGATAAACATTATCAACAGCATCACCTATTTGAATGTAAGAAAAATATCAGATTTTGTTTCTTCTGAAGCCCAAGTTTTCATGTTAAGAGTGTATAAAAGTCAGACTACACAGCTGTCCCCCAAATCATCTACATTATCTGGTCACTGACTATTTTTATATTTTTGAAACCAAATATTATTTGAGAGAGCAGCTCCCCCATCTAGCGAGTTAAGTGCTATTTGATGCCCCTAGAATTCTTCTTCGTGAATCATTAAATTAAGAACTAAAGGGGAAGGGAAGTGAACTTTAGATGGGTGCTCAGGGTAGAAGCATCACAAATAAATGCTACACGTGAAGTGGGAGTCAGCTGCCTATTAGCACAGTGCATAGGCATGAAGGAAGGGGCTCACACTCAGCTTGTCAATCAACTGGCAAAGACTTTAGTCTGCGGAAGGGCAGCCCTAGTCTCCTCATTACATCTCTAGATTACTATACACAATAAGAGAACACCCCTCTACTGTTTCATCACAGCTCTTGGAGAAAGCCGGAGTTGCCTTCCTTTATAGAAAATGGACAAAACCAGGGATTTAGTGCCAGCCCATCGCCTACTTGAGTAGCAGGTCATCAAGACTCTTGAGGTCTCAGAGGGAAACCCTTGCATATGCAGTGATGTTATTGTTGGTAAATATTTACCAGGCATCTGCTATCTATGGGTCACTCAGCTGGGTTCTGTGTGAGAAACTGGGATATACATACCCACATTGTGCAATCTCCTTGAGAGGCAAAAGTGAAACTCAGTGGGCAGATAACAATGCAAACGTTCTCTTTGAAAAACCTTCATACAGTTCTATGTGGGCTCAGAGATGATAATATAAGCTCTACATTTATTTTCCAAAGGCCACCAGCCTTGTATTCTCACTCTTTGTTCAAGAGAAACAGAAGCATAAGTGGTTTTAAAAAAATGTAGCAGAAGAGCTGCATGCAGAAAGTTTTTCATATAGTTCCTCCCTATTCACTTGATACCATGTGTTCAGAGCTGGGACATCAAGCACAGCCTTGAAGAACTTCAAGATGCACAGGAAGCCACAGACCCCATCTATGCTCGGGTGAAACTAAGCGAGATTGCCAAGCTCTTCTGTCACACTTTCTAGGAATGCGGGAAACAGGCTCTGGTGTATGCATCTATTTCTTTCACTTTGAAACATTGCTGGAAAAGCGTGTCTTCTGTACTCTTAAATTTTCATAATCATCCCTCATGTTGCAGCAGAAACAAAATTCAATGGAACTGGCAACAGGCCAGACCTCTGGGCGGTGGTATCTAATCCCAGGTCATTACTGAGCTGCTACATGACCTTGGGCGATGCACTTAACATCTCAGAACTTCAATTTTCTTACTTGTCCTGTGTGGGTAATATTGCCTGGCCAATTCACAGGGCAGCTGTTAGGAATGCCTGATTAAATGGGATTTAAAGCACCTTGCAAATGGTGGGGATGGGGAGCAACTAGTGAACTTAAAATGCTCTCTGCATAAGCCTTTCACATATACTTCAGAGGGAGCAATTCATGTTTATATTTGCATAAACTATGTAAGATAGGAGTCAAGACAAATAAACATTTTCTCTCTCTGGTAAGTGCCATATCCGTGATAAAGCCTAAGCAATAATTTTTAACTTCCAGGGGCTTTCTCCTACTTCCTTTCTCTGATCACTGCTGGTTCTCCTTCTCTGTCTCTGTCTCTGTCTCTGTCTCTGTCTCTGTCTCTGTCTCTCTCTCTCTCTCTCTCTCTCTCTCTCTCTCTCTCATTAATTCTTCTCTCATGCAATACATCCTGACCACAATTTCCCTAGTACTCCTGCCCCTCTTTCAGATCCACACCTCCTGTTTCCCTGCAGAAAAGATCCGACCTTCCAGGGATATCAACCAAACACTGCATAACAAGTTACAGTATGGCTAGGCACAAACCCTCACATCAAGGCTGGGCAAGGCAACCCAGTAAACGGAAAACGGTCCTTAGAGCAGGTGAAAGAGTCAGAGACACCCCCACTCCCACTGTCAGGAGTCCCACATAGGCAACATTGTTGCTCTTAAAACACCTGCAGTTTAAAGAACATATCTTTTTTTTTCTTTTTTTTTTTTTCCAGAGCTGAGGACCGAACCCAGGGCCTTGCGCTTGCTAGGCAAGCGCTCTACCACTGAGCTAAATCCCCAACCCCTAAAGAACATATCTTACAGAGCATGGACGGACAGTCCTTGAGCTTGCGTTCTCCATCATCCATCCAGTCACCCATGCCTGATCGCAAGGTCCTACTCAACTTCTGTTGCTAAGCCTGGCCGCAAATCAGAATCTCAAGAGATGTTGTCCCAAACTGCCACCCCCTACAGGCCAAATAGTTCAATCAGAATGTCTGTGTTTTTATGGTGACAACAAGAGAAGTCTTCAGGGTGAGGAAAAAGCTGATATTGATCAATTACGGCCAAGTCTCCGTTCACTTAACAGGTAGAACAAGCAAGGAACACACAGTATGCTCAGCCAAGCCGCAGGGAGCAAAGACATTGAGTAAATCACCACCGATTTGAACCCATCTAAAACTGCCACCTGCCCTCCAGCCAAGCACATTGTAATGGGTATCATTAGAAATGTGTACTATAAACAAGGGAGTTAACTACATCACTTGCATTGATGAGTTTCACTCATCTTTTCTTCTCGCTGATATGACAGGGATTTATCCATCCCCTGCCCCCATCTTGACCTCTTTTCCTTTCAGATGATGAAGTGGTGAGTGGCTGCCTGCTACAGGGTTCCTAAATGTGTTGTGCTCCATCAGTATTAAGACCAAAACATCATGTTGTGCTGCACTGGAACAGGTTCTTGGGGTGCAGATGCCCTGTGCAACAGAGACTCAAGATGCTGTCACCACTATCAGCCAGGAATACCAGAGGACTTATTAGGACAACTTTTTTATAGTAGTTCACACTGCCCAGTGCTATTGATGCTTTAGGTCCTGGGGGTCAGGAAGGAATGCTATTTATGTGTGAGGTTGTTTTAAATGCTAGAGGACAGATTCCATGCAGGTGACACTTCTGGGTCATAGGAGGAGAAAAATGTAGCTCAGAGAGGCACAGGAAGTGGGAAGCTCTGCATAGCTTGGCTCTCCAACTCCTTCCATTTTGTTCACAGGAGGGTGAAGTGGATTGCGTGGCTATCTGCTGTAATTAAGCTTGCTGTGTTTGAAAGCTACCATCAGCCACTGTGGCTCAGCTCCATAAATGCTGGCTTCTCAATGTCCCTTCAAGGATGTATATACATATACAAAGTTGTCTACTGTGGACAAGATCCCAGGTATAGCATGGATATTAAACATTAGTACTAGAAGTATGATTTTTGTTTGGGGAATAGTAAGTAGTAATGTGGGTTAAAGGAAAGAATTCTGACATCAAAACAGTGAAAAATTTTTCCTTTTCCACTATAGGTTTTATCAGAAGGTAAACATAGCCTATTGGCACATTTATGCATATGGTATGTTTATACCGGTTCTTAATTTTTTTTTTTTGCAGCCCTTACATGAAGTATCTGCATTTGATATCATAACCACCCCCCATTTTTGGCTTAGACTTGACATCATAATAGGACTTTTTAGAATCACAGAGTTTGGAACCCGAGGTTGGCAAACTTTGGGAGATTATTTTTTAGTGCCTCAAAGGGAGGAAATATTTCATTAATGAGACTCTAAAGAATAATAATTAGGCCCAGGCTAAACTTCTGTCATCTGAAAATCTGAAAGTTTGTGAGCACTGAGGTAAGCACCATCAAAAATAACTTCCAGGCTATGCATATAGATAAAAATGAATACCATGTCTGCTCGGTTTCCAGCGTAAGATATGTCACCATGGTCATGAAAATACTCCCAAGGAAAAAGAAACATTCCCAACCCATAATGCTGCTCATGTTTGGCACCTCAGAGGAGGAGTCCTCAGTTTGTGGTGTGAGACTGAGTAGTTAGTTCAGAGTCTGGTATCTACCGAGCAACCAGCATTGCATGAGGTCCACTGGGCTGTGTTTGTTTCCTGTCTCTACAGTTATATACTTCCTTTGCCTCCCTAGAGACAGGGCAGAAGATTTCCCCATCTCCTTCTTCAGGAAGTTCTCGGTCTCCCCATGTATGTATAGGTAAAACTTCATTCCCATTTTTGACTCTTCTACTGAACAATGAGACACTTTCAGTCTTGCTGTAGCTCTTTAAACCCAGTAGGCAACCCCACAGCCGGTTGTTGAATTAAAAAAGAGGATGAATAAATACATACTCACAACACACTTTTTCATCAATGGTAAAATGGAGACATGAGCTAATAATAACAGACATTCTTGTAAAAACTTATCTGGCACAGAGAAACTACAACTCAGGAGCCATTTGGTTTTCTTTAAACGCATTTGTTTTATTTTATATATTGTAGAGCTTATCAAAAGAACCCAGAGATGACCAGCACCAGCAGAAATCATCAGTTCATGGGTAAGTTTGCATCATCTACAACCCAACCCACTCATATATAGCAAAATCAGTTTTTAAAAAATCCATTATTATAATACTCCCATACGGATGCTTCAGAATAATTAACAAAAGAGTTTTCCTTAAAAAACAAAGCCACAATGACATCATTGACAATGTGATGGCAATGCAGTGTACATCATAACACCAATTCTCTTAAATACTAATATAGACCCATCTCTCCTGCGTTACCATTGGCTGACATGCCCCTTCAGTTACACTCACATTCCTTTTGTTTCCCTTGTGATTTCCTTAGAAATGTTTTCATAATGTTTTATAAATGCTTATGTATAAAAGCAAGAAAGGAAGAAAACATCTCAGCACCCCAGCCCTGAGGAAATTGTCTCTGTGGCAGTGGTGAGAGCCCTGCTCTTAGGCAGTTGTACTAAATTAAGAAACATAATATAGAGCCTGTGGCCAGAGCACAGAGCAGGCTTTAGTCAGACACTGCCCCTTAACACACGCATGCACGTACACACACACACACACACACACACACACACACACACACACCACATCACCCCACACAAGAAGAATAAACACACTTTGATTGTGGCCTAGGAAGAAATCTCATGGCCAACAGAGAGGAAGAGTGAGGGTTTTCATCCATCTAGGCTTTGACTCTGGGAAGAAGAAGAACAAAGGAGACCCTGCTAGACACTAGGAATCTCCATTCATGTATTGTGGAGTTATAATTTATGCTGTTCTGAGTAGAAGATGAAAACTGTATAGGAACTCTGGACTCTTCTAGAAGAACATCATGAAATTTGCAGGAACATGGATGGAACCAGAGAAGATCATCCTGAGTGAGATAACTCAGACCCAGAAAAACATGCATGGTGTATACTCGCTTATAAGGGGATATTAGCCGTATAATATAGGATAACCATATTACAATCCACAGACCTCAAGAAGCTAAGTAACAAGGAGGACCCTAGGGAGGATTCTTAATTCTCATTCAGAAGGGTAACCAGAACAGACACTGGATGCAGTTGAAGAGAGGGAACAGGGCAGGTGCCTACCTTAGAGGTCCTCTGAAAGACTCCACTTAGCAGGGCATCAAAACAGCCAAACTTTGGGCAGAATACAGAGACCCCTATGGAAGAGTGGGGGGATCGAAGGACCCAGAGGTGACAGGGGCTCCACAAGAGGACCAACAGAGCCAACAAATTTGGGCTTAGGGGGGCTTGTGGAGACTGATACACTAAACAAGGACCATGCATGAGGAGGACTTAGGCACCCCCAAAGATGTAGCTGGCAGGTAGCTTAGTCTCAATATGGGTCCCCTATTAAGGGGAGTAGGGCCTGTCCCTGCCATGGACTCTGTTGTCTGCACTTTGATCACTTCCCCCTGTTGGGGTGCCTTACCAGGCCACAGAAGAAGAGGATGCAGGCAGTCCTGATGAGACTTGATAGGCTGGGGTCTGTTGGTAGGGGAGAAGGGCTCCTCCTCTCTGAGGACTAGGATAAGGGAATAGGAGGGAAGAGGGTGACCAGGTGGGACCAGAAGAAGACATGGGAAGGGATTACGAATAGTATATAAAGTGAATACATGTTAAAAATAAACTTAAAATTTTTCAAAAGGAAATTCTGTTCACCTCCTCCTATTGTTTCTCCATGAAACAATAATACATTTTCTTTTTGTAATTAAGAAAGTTCAATGTCCTATTTTCTTTTGTTGTTGTTGTTGTTGTTGTTGTTGTTGTTGTTGTTTGTTTTTTCTGTGTTAAAATACTGACCAAAACTAACTCGGGGAGGAAAGGAATTTTTTTGTTGCCTTGGCTTACAGGTTACAGTTGGTTATGGAATAATCCAAGGGAAGAACTCAGAGAAGGGACTTTGAGCAATAACCATGGGTAGATAGTGCTTTCTGGCTAGCTTCTCTGCCGTATTTAGCTAGCTGTTTTATACAGCCCAGGGCTCCTGCATGGGGCTATCACTGCCCACACTTGGTAAGGTCTTCTCACTTCTGTTATCAATCAAGAAAATGCCTCACAGACAGAGCCACAGGTCAATCTGATCCGGGCAATTCCTTACTTGAGGTTGTTTCCCCCCAACGTGATTCAAGACTGTTTCAAGCTGATAGCTGAAACTAACTGTGATATTCAGGATAGAAAACATAACCTTTAAAACAAAGAAAGTTAACCCCTGTGCCCATCACCTACCAGGTTGTTTGTGGGAGCCGAATCATCCCAACTTGAACAGATTGCTAGTCTTGTCAGTTCAACTTTTTGATATGTTTTGTATTTCTTCAAGGTCTAGGTAAGTGTCACACACACAGCCAGGAAGCCTGGGTCATCATGTCTGCTATGAAAGGTTCTGCCTTGTTGCCAATTGGCGAAGTGAACAATTTTCAGGTCATGGTTTCTCCAATCCTTATTTGTTCACAGGTCAGACAAGGAGAATTGCATTCCAATACAGTAATATATGTTATTACATTAATCATTGCATACTGCAACTGTTTGCAGGAATCAAAACTCAAAACTTATTCTTGATGGTTCCCAGACACTAGATGGAATCGTTAAGGTCTGTGTTTAGCATCCTATGCATGTGATTTGCTCAGAATGTAAGTGCATTCGTGTTCTGAGGCTACAGTCTTAAAATCTCTATAATTTTTAAGCAATAGAGCCTACATGTTCATTTGGATGGGGCCCTGTAAACTACTTATAGGTCGTAACAAGAGCAGAGGGGAAATTCCATGGCTACTCTCCAATATTTTGCTTGCTGAAAGCAAACTCTCATAGCAGGTAGAAAAGGTTGTTCCCTTGGACTTTTGATACTTCCTCACTCTTGTTTTGTTTCTCTGGGCACTAAAATACCTTACCCATATGAGTGTGTTTGTATAATCACCTAGAAGTGTGGACTTGCAGGATGGATGGGAGACTCAGCACTCCCAGCATGCTCCAGGTCATGAGGATACTATTAAATGGTGCTGAGTTATGGTCATCAGGCCACAAGGACATGCTGTTAAACAATGCTGTGTATGCTCATTTGTTTGCTTTGCTGAGAGCCACATAATCTATTCAGGGAAATAAATGATTCTCATTTCTTGTCCTCATAATTGAATGGCTGCCTAATTTCCCCACTAGCTTCCAATTTTGTCTCACCTCTTTATTTACTATGCTGGTTTGTAAAAATGTACCAAGTGTGATTTTTACCACATCGAGGCTTACCATTTAAACTGCTCCATAAGAATCCAAGATAATGTTGAGATTCCTCAGACTGGTATAAATATTTTCTCCAGCTATCTACCACATATCTGACCATTTCTCTTATCAGTCTTTCATGTGTTAAGTATGCTGGCTCCTTAACTAGTAACTGTTACTTCAACTATGCTACCCTTTAGCAAGACCAGCTGCTACACTCACACACATCTCCTGCTGCCTGATGTCTCTAAACCCAGCATCTGCCCAGTGACTCGATGGACCAAAGCCCAGGGTTTTTATATATTCCTCAACATCCTCATTATGGTAAGTTACTTCTGTCTGCACACGTGCCCATGTTAATCCAGGTGCAAAGAAACATGCATTTATATTCCCTGATCTTTTATTTAGAAGTCTGTTAAGAATCCTCGTGGTATTCACTTTAATGTAGATAGCAATTATCATAAATTTAGTATATAGTAAATTCAACATAAATAATTCCTGAATTAGTGATACGTTGCTATGGTAGTATTCACTTAGTAAAAATCTAGCCACTGTTCAGATTAGCACAATCCAGAGCTCACAGTCAGGACGGAATAATGGGGCAAGTGCTATAAGGAAGCCAGCAGAGAGGTTCCAGGACTTTGCAAGCTGTTGACCCCTTCCTTCCTGGGCTGCAAATGCTGTCAAAGGCATCCATTGCTCTAAGCCTACCTTACACCATAGCTCAGCAGCAGAGTGCACTGCAACTGCAGAGCACTGCGTACTGTACACCCCATCCAGGTCACACAGGTGAGAGTGAGTTCAGGACCTTCCTGCACCATGGGTGGTTATGGAGCCACATGTCACTAGTTTAGGAAAAGACCAGGACTAAGGTCTGAAATTCCTCTTCTATCGATTGAAAACAATTCTCTACAGCTGAACAGTCGGATAGCTCCCCTAAGTCAAGAGTCTTCTAGTGATGAAGAAAAGGAAAGAGAAGAGGAGATGCGCATAGGGTATCAAGTCTCTTCTAGGTAACCTGCTGTCTTTCCTCTGAGTGCCACCAGGTCTCCCCCTCCAGGGGACAGGTTACTGAGAAGAGACTTGATACCCTATGAGCATATACAGGGGGAGGTAATCCCCCTCAGGAACAGTCATAGGGGAAGGGAATAAGGGGAAAATGAGAGGGAGGGAAGAATAGGAGGATACAAGGGATGGGATAACCATTGAGATGTAACAAGAATAAATTAATAAAAAAGAAATCGATAGTAAACTATCACAAAGACCTTGGAAAAAGACGTATGGAAAACTGCTGTTTTAGAATTTCCATGTGTACACACACACACACACACACACACACACACACACACACACACACACACTTTTAAGTTTAAATGGAGTTACCCTATATGAAGGTGGGAGGAATAATACTTCTCCCCAATGTCATGGGCTATCAAATAAAAAATACAAGGTACAAAAAAAAAAAAAAAAAAAAAAAAAAAAAGAAGAGGAGATGTGGAAGTCAGTGGGTTGGGGTCCCTCGGAGGTGATGGCATTGGAATGGAGCAAAGCAGGTGAGCGGCTTGTGCAAGTCTGAAATTGATGGAAGAGGCCTAGTCAGAACAGATGACGCCAAGGGGTGGAGGCGGGCAAGCTTGCAAGGCAGGGTGTGGGTCCACATGTGGGCGGGCATAGGGGACCCCCAGTAGGGATCTCTTCCACACAGAGGAAAGCCCAAAAGCTTAGCCATCTCAGTCCCTGCATTCTTCCAACCTCTCCTTTGGGGAGTCCATGTGACATTAGCACCATGGCTCTGGGAGAAAGAACTAGATGTGTGTGGCTGATTTCTTGCTCTCCCTTTTCTGGGTGCCCTGTCTGCTCAGAAGACACACAGATTCTGATCTGCTAATAGAGGTGCTCATTCCAGGAATGGCTTCAGCTGTCAGGCGCACGCTGAGACAGGAGATGCAAAATTGTGAATCAGTTGTTTTCTATTCTCTGCTTTGACTGATTCTCAATTCTTTGGGATTTGAAATGGAAAGAAAGAGGAGTGCAGAAAAGGCAGGACTCCGCACAGTCCAAGATGAAGTAATGCCATATTGGCCACATGCCAACCTAATTGCTAATCTGTGAAACTCAGTTCAGTGTGTAACTACTAAACTGTCTTGTTTTCTGTTAAAAGTCCATTTTTCTCTCTTTAAGATACACGGATGCATGCAAACTTCTGAGTATCTTATTTTTTAAATTTTTATTTAATTAACTTATTCAGATTGCATCTCAATTGTTATCCCCTCGCTTGTATCTTCCCATTCCACCCATCTTTCTTTTTTTAAAAAAAATATATTTTATTAATTTATTCATATCACATCTCAATTGTTATCCCATCCCTTGTATCCTCTCTTTGCTCCCTCCCTCCCATTTTCCCCTTACTTCCTATGACTGTGGCTGAGGGGGACCTCTTTCACCCTATTCCCCTCACCTAGATCTGTGACAGAAGGGAACCTCCCCCTCACCATATGGTCACAGCCTATCAAGTCTCATCCTGGTAGCCTGCTTATCTTTTCTCTAAGTGCCACCAGACCTCCCTATCAAGGTGAAGTGGTCACATATGGGGCACCAGAGTTCGTGTCAGAGTCAGTCCCTGCTCTCCACACCTGTGAAGAATGTCCTGTCCACTGGCTAGATCTGAATAGGAGTTCAATGTTTACTGCATGCATTGTCCTTGGTTGGTCCAGTAGTTTGAGCAGAGCCCCCTGGGTCCAGGTCTGCCCACCATGATGTTCTTCTCAACCATGTTCAAAGCAGCCTGATTCATAATAGGCAGAACCTGGAAACAACCTAAATGTCCCTCAGTTGAAGAATGGATAAAGAAACTGTGGTACATTTACACTATGAAATACTACTATTTTAATAGCTATTAAAAACAAGAAAATCCTGAAATTTGCAGGCAAATGGATGGAGCTAGAAATGATGATCCTGAGTGAGTTAGCCTAGACCCAAAAAGATTCACATGAAATATATTCACTTATAATTAGACACTAAGCCAAAAGGGATGCCCCATGAAAGTCTTCATTTACCAGGAGATTGGGATAGATGCGGGCACTTCCTATTGGGACTCTATTTTTATTTTTAAATATCTATTCTTATTTTTAAAACTCATAATTCTTGATGCTTGAACTTGAGTCATCATGGATTCTACATTCAGAGATGAAACAGATTATAGAGAATATGGAGGAAATCACTCTAAATAACTACTGCTGACCTAGCCTCCCTGCGTGGGATAGAAGTATCTTCTTGGCATACTGCCTCACAAATGCCACATGTTACATCTATGTTACATATAAGCCCTGAGAGTCTCAGAGTTTAACTAATACAGTTAAGCGGTAGCCACACCTGGAGTCCACCACAGTTCTGCTGGACTTTAACAAGTTCAAGGGCTTTCCACTATACATGAGCAAAGCAGAGGTGTGCTCGAGACAGGAGATAATTAGGTGCCAGAATGAATAGAGTTAAATGCCAGCCAGTGCAATTCATCAGTTGATAACATATGAAATGAATGCAGACAGCCATTGGAAGTTAGCATTAAACACGCTCCCAGTAGAACTGCTGGCCATGTGTGTAGCCATCATTCATCGGCTTATTATCCATAAGGGTTCAAAGTATAGTCATAATAACTGAATTCAGATATCAAAAAATTAAATTTAGCTTGGAAAGATTAAATGACAGCTATATCCCATCACACCTGGCATACTTCTTTGGGGATATGTTATTTCTTATCACTGAAAACCTGCCATTTGGAATTTCCATCTCATCCATCTTTATGTAGCAACTTGAGTGTGAAGCAACACAAAGATATTTACAGAATGTTCAGTGCTGACTCTTTACATTAGGGAACATTTTCAAATTGCTGGTCGTATAAACGTGAGCAATTTACCTCATTCTGAATATGAATTTCATCTCATTGATTTATTATCTCATTTAAATTACTTGATTGTTTTATAAAATCTAAAATTTCAATGTGACAGATTAAGATCACAGCATTTAACTCTACCTCTAGCTTTCTTGTAGTAGCAAAAGTGAAAACAGTTTATAAACTCCCTGTCATGTTAGCTGATGCAGTGAGTCAAACTCTCTGGAAGCCACATTCTAATTTAGAATCATATTAAAAGGGGACCAAAGCCAAGAAGTAGAAAATAATTAATTTATTCTTTTCATTTGCAAAATATTTAATAAATGTAATATTCCAGCTAACTCAAAACTAATTTATTTTATTTGTTCATTGGAAGTGCATTGAAAGTCTAAAAATACAATACTAATTAACATGGGTTTCTTGGTTTCTGAAAAAGCAACTATTTCTATATATTAATAAGGATCGCATTGTATAATCCACAGAGTCCTTGTGCAGGTGTGAGAATGCATCCAACCCAAAGTGAAAGCATTTTGAAAGGAAAAAGAAAATTCACATGAAAAAAGTCACACTTTTGCGACCCGTGTTAATAATAAATCATTCTGAATACCCATGTATACTGTGGAACTTATGTATGGTAATGTAGCTTGGCTGTTCAGTGAAGAAAATTAATAGCGCTTTAAAGCAGTGTTTAGATACAAAATAAGAAGGCAGGAAGTGGGATCCAGGTTGAGCTGAAATTCCATTCACCAAATTCATTGATTTTGTTTGCTTTTTTATTTGCCTTGGTTTTGCTAGGTGTGCTGGTTTATGTTTGTAAAACAATACTGATTATGACAGGAATGGATAGGAATCATAACTGAGTCATTTGGGTAGGAATTCAAGTACACACAGAATGTGGATTTGGTTTGTTTGAAATACAGCATCTATCTGGCCCAGGCTATGCTCTTGCCTAGTGCTTTTTCCGTTCTCAGTTTCTATTCCACATGAAGAATTCTGTGGTCTCTATACTCTCTGGGGCTTCATTTACCCTTTCTGTATTTCTATGTAACTTACAACAGCTTTCTTCCTTGCTTAAGGCTGTGCAAAGAGAAATTGCTGGCTTGTGGATTTTAAAAAACCTGATACATTCTGCATGTAGATCAGCACATGGGAGGATGAGTGTATAACTTGGAGAAGGGGTTACCTCCAAAGCTAAGCTTGAGCATCTTGAATAATTTAGCCTGAACCCTGCACTACCAAAACCCATTTGAGGCCTTACCCCAACATCACTACCTGCTGCCCCCAGGCATCACTGTTTCCTTTATTGGAAGTATTACTCCAAGATGCTGCTGAGAACTGAGGTACCAAGAGGAAAATAGCAACTGGATGACAAGTTGCTTTCTCTTGCTAGCCAGGAGAAGGAGTTTCCTCCTAAGCTAAGTTTGAGCATCTTGAAGAGAATCTTGCCTGAACCCTAGACCACCCCAAGCCCATCTTAGAGCTTAGGTACCTCAGTAACATCTTAGAGGAGGGATGTATCTATTGAGGTTGAGTGCTGAGTTGGTTTGAAACTAGATGGTCATTCCATCATGAGAGTGTAGAGTAGAGCAAATAGCACGACCCTAAGAGGAATTTCAGTTTTTTGCTTGCATTTCTGGTTCTAAAATACAACAATGGATTTTGTTTTATAACTTCTAAACATGCCAGGTATCATGCTATAACCTTAAAATAAGCCCTTCCTTTTTTTCTAATGAAGCTTCAAGTTTTTTTTGGTCTCACAAACTGAATAGCTTTGATTATAAGAGTTATAGTACATGTTCATATGTCTCCTTTAAATTTCTATTGGTCAGTGATTAAACCATTTCTCCAACACAGTGGTTTTCACACTTCAGTTTGTCCTAGAATCACAAGGGAAGTTTGTTTAAAAATGTAGATATTGAGGGCCCAGTCCCAATGTCATAATCAGAATTTCTTAGAGTGGAAACAAACAGCCTGCATTATTCTGAGCTGGGTATCCTTGAAAGTCACTTTAAGAACCAGATCCAGTCATTTTAAGCTTTATATTGGGATCAGTCATGACTATAAAAATGTCTGTGATTGGAACTTTCGATTTCATTCTTTGAGAGTTGGATTTTATCAAACAAGAAGCCTCTGTAACATCTTGCATTGGATTTCCTTAGGGTATATTACTGAGAACAGCAACTTGCCCCTCTGGTAGTTACTCTTGTTGAAAGGTGAGGTTCCATTTGGAATGATCTGGGTGAGTTAGCAGTTGACTGAGCCATTGATTGCCTGAGATAGTCTTATACTTTCCTTACAATTAATAATAAAATGATAATGGACACATAAACCAATGAGTAAGTAAATAAGGAGGATAAGGAAAGTGCTTCCTTCTTAGCTCTGTTTACTAGGAAAGCACAGAATATGATTCTCTAAGTCTATCTCACCTTGTAACTTGCATCACACAAAACATTCTTACAAAATTTTATGAGAAAAATTTGCTTATAGATGTAGGCCTCCTCCTCTTTACTTTGGGAGTTTTGGTACAGCTGGCATCGGTCCGGATTTGTGATGGGTTGCTAAATTCCAGTCTACCCTCTGTTTTGACTAGACATTCATTCCAGGAGGTGGGAATAGCAAGGTGCAAGACTTAATTTAGATCACTGAGTTACCATTCTTCAGAGGTTAACAAAGCCCCTTGTCTGGGAGCGCTCCAAGGCAAGCAACCATCCTGACAGGTGACTGATGGGACCTAGGAGAGACAGGAGCGTTATTTCTAGCAGAAGGATCAGGTCAGGCTTTGTGGAAAAGACCTCACAGCCTGCTATGATTCAGGCAAGGAGTGACGGTAGTGAGAAAGGCGTTCAAAGCAGAGAGGGAGCAGGCTTTTGTCCTGTTGTCCCTAAGGAAACTGCTCTCCATCCTTCAGGACTTAGCTATGTTGACCTTGGCATTCTGCATAATCTACAGCCCGGAAAGATGCTGGGTCAATGTCTGGGAGCCAAATGTTTGCTGCTGTATACACATTTAGGGTCTTAGGTTTTCAAGTGCCTTTGATACATCTTAGCTTAACAAATTGGGCTCTATGTTTAAACTTCTCTTTACTTACATAGAAAATGAAGTAATAACAATGCTCCCCCATAAGGTTGAGGAAAGAATGAAATAGGTTAATGAAAACATTTAAAACTGCTTTTGTAGCACGTTGAAATACACATTATTAATTATAGTCGGGTGATAGATAAGTTAACTAATGTATTGAAGCATTGTACCGTATAGACATTTATCAAAATGTCACATTTTACCCCATGAATTTGTGAAAATACAGTTT
This sequence comes from Acomys percivali, assembly GCA_907169655.1. Classification (NCBI taxonomy): domain Eukaryota; kingdom Metazoa; phylum Chordata; class Mammalia; order Rodentia; family Muridae; genus Acomys; species Acomys percivali. The sequence continues at coordinate 86,625,307 of OU015747.1, read as the reverse complement.
TAAAGAAAATCAAAAGAAATAAATTGGCTCATTCATGTCAACAGATTATGGCATCTATAAACGTGATAAGAAGCAGTGTGATGTATAAATGTACCAAGGGAAGACTTCCTATTGGGACTCCAGGTGAGAGAAGCATGGGAGAATGGGGAAATAGGAGGATCCAGAGGGTCCTAGAAACCCACAAGAAGAACATTATGATGGGCAGATCTGGGCCCAGGGGTCCTGCTCAAACTACAGCACCAGCCAAGGACAATACATGTAGTAAACTTCGAATCCCTACCCAGATCTAGCAAATGGACAGGACATTATCCATAATTGAGTGGAGAATGGGGTCTGACTTTCACATGAACTCTCGTGCCTCATATTTGACCATGTCCCCCGGAGGGGAGGCCTGGTGGCACTGAGAGGAAGGATAGCAGGCTACTAAGAAGAGACTTGATACCCTATGAGCATATACAGGGGGAGGAGGTCCCCTTCAGTCACAGTCATAGGGGAGGGGAGTAAGAGGAAAATGGGAGGGAGGGAGGAATGGGAGGATGCAAGGGATGGGATAACAATTGAGATGTAATATGAATAAATTAATAAAATATATATTTTAAAAAAGAAGCAGTGTGATGAAGTAAAGTTCCATGATTACATAGGAGTTAAGTGAGTCAGGTTTTCCATCCTAGACTTCAGGACACTGGGCAACAGAAGGGCTCCTGAGTTGATCTTTACCGCTTTGGGGACTCTGTCCACAATGGCTCCCTTGTGGAGAATGTTTCCTCATATGCAGAGTGAGAGTAGCAAAAGACTTTCCTTTGTCACTGAATATCCTGACAGCTATGGGACAGCATATGAAAACAATGTGTAGGGCTTCTATGAACTAAGTTTTGCTCCCAAAACTTTTGCACTTGTAAGCTCAGTCCCAGGGAGTTGGAAGCCAGAGAATCACTAGGGTTCACTGGCCAGCCTAACCTACTTAGAGAGTTCCAGGTCAGGGAGAGACCTTGTCTCAGAAACACAAGATAGATGGGAGCAGAGAACCCTGGATGGCCTCTATACACACACCTACATCTACACTCACATGCATACCTGTACACACACACACACACACACACACAGACACAGACACAGACACACACACACACAGACACAGACACAGACACACACACACACACACACACACAGAGAAGGCAATGTGCAATCTATGCAGTGTAACATCCACTTCACAAATACCAGGACTCAGATTCTCTATCTAGGGGCCATTAAACAAGATGAACTATGGGATGACAGACTGCTCTATATTCAAAGATGTCTGCTCTGTACCACCTAGAACACTCTGAGAAACCTAGTGTAATTTCCTTTTCTTTCTGAGTCTGGGTCTCTCATCTGTTAATAGAGCTTATATTTCCCTCCTGGGAGTAGTGAAGGAGGGAAAGAAGAATGTGGCTGATGACTCTGGACTCCAAATATTCATAATTATATATGAGTCTCTATTTTAGGAGGAAAAGCAAGAAAAGGGACAACAGGAAGTATATCTAGCCTGGAGGCAGGGGTTTCTTTGTGAAGCACTTCCTGGTTGGACACTAACTCTGTAGGATGGAGAGTTCTTAGCACTGACTAGAAATTCTTATTCTAAGCCACGTTCCTGCTTATATAGACAAAATGGTCAGGAGAATCTGAGATAATGTATGTATACAACATACATACATAAATACATACATGCACACATACACATTAGATTTTATATGTTGAGTTTTAACAGAGACAGGCAGAGATGTCATAATTTTAGAAAATCTCATGGCAGAAACCCAATGTAATCAAATTTTAATCAAGAAAATTTCATTCACTAACAGGTCCATGGTGTGAGTTGGGGGAGGACAGTGTTGTGAATCTCCATGCAGAACTCCTTGGTTTGGCAGGAAAGTGACTGACCACTGGAATATCTACAAACTCAAGTGTTTGTCATGCTTCCTGTTAAATTATCAGGAATATTTATTGAGCACAGTAATCAGTGGGCTTTAAATTACACACTTATGAGAGAAAATCACAGCCAGCAGCACCCGCAGAGACAAAGGCACTCTATATCAGGCCTGAGTTGAGAGACACACATGAGCTACACGTGTCAATTGAGATCTTAAGGGAAAATAAGGCAGCATTGAAGAGAAAACATTATCCAGAATTCAGAAGGGTAATAACTCAGCTGTGGGTTTTGTTTCTTTATTGAGTAAGGAAAGGGTTGCCTTCAACGTTCATCATTTCAAGGCCAGTGTTCTGGGCTCAAAATCTCAATTACTCAAGAACATGAGAGCCATAGTTATTTGGGAATAAGTTAGCACTTTCTTATCCATTGCTCAAGTTGACAAAGGCTTGAATGGGCCTGTAGTCCAGAAGAGGAGAGGAGATGATGAGCCTGAAATGGACCATGAAGAGGAGTTTGTATGTGCATGCACTGAGTGGAAGGAATGTTAAAGTCCTGACTAGAACATCCTAACTGTGGATATTCAATATGACTGTCATATCCTGCCTGGATCTGCTAAAATAATCAGTGGAAGCAAAAACTTAAGAACAAGAAATTATTATAAGGAAGACCTGGAATTCATTAATACATTCATTACTCAATTACTTAATATCTGAATTACTGAGGACCCACTGCATTAGGCTTTTCGTCATTGTGACAAAACACCTGACATGGCAATTTGGAAGGAGAAATGAGTTATTTTGGACCACAGGTTTCAGAGGTTTCTGCTTATAGGTGGAGCTTTACTATTTTGGGATATGGTGGGGTGAGTATCACAGGAGGGAAGTTTAGGAAAAACAAATTGTTCAAGAGATAGCCGTGACCAAGAACACACTCAGTAAACTAGTCCTCCAGTGAAGACCTCTCCTACAGTTTTCACACTCTTCCAAAATAGCCCTGCCCACAGTGGGGCAAGCTGACAGAACGTGAAGTGTTTAGAAAGGAGCAGTAATACCCGAATCATAACACCCATCGTGTGCCAGCCATCGGAGAATCGAAAATTCTTGTTCTCTGCTGTTCATTCATCTGTCTATGGAGACATGGAAACACATGCCGTAATCTTAGCGTAGAAAAGGCTTCATAATGCACAGTATCCTGGTAACAAAACTCCCTGACTTTCAGGAAATGTTATTTTCATTGTCAGGATCATCATTATCACCTAATAATAATGATAAGAGCTATAATATGTATCTATGAGCCTGACATTTCTCAGCCTCCTTATAACACTTTTATGAAATAAGCACTAATTTATCTCATCTTAAGGAGAAAATTGAAATGCAATAAGTTTCAAGTAACTTGTAATTTCAACTCAGGGGTTAAAAGCAGGACACTTACTGCAAGAATCCATGATAGTAGCTTTGAATCAGAGCAACTATGGAGGTCAGGAAATGGGTAGGAGGCCAGGAGGGGATATTTCAATAGAAGAGCAATGGAACATAGTTGGTGTGAAGGCAGAGTGGAGGATGATGGAGAAGAAAGAATTGGGTGGTGTGGGTGGGTATGGAAGAACAGGTAGAGAAGGGAATGTGGGAAGAAACAACTAACACTAGAGGACTTTGGAAAAGTCATTTGAAAATCTAATGCTGTAGAGGCTCCCCAAAATACATATGTACACATGCAAGGAAAGAGTTTAAATTAACTTACATTAAAATGGAGGGCAGTCTCTCCCTAGATACCGTGGCTAAAAGGCCAGTGGTAGAAGTAGGCTACCTCTTTGGTGTTGTTGATGTGGGTGTCATAGACCCTCAAACAGCACTGGTATACCAGTTCTTCGTGACACCTTAGAACTTGATGCTAAGATCCTATTGCTAAAGATATCACCTACTAAGTCACAAAATATGGAGAACTAAAGCTGGACTAAGTCTGAAAGAATCATACCTTCATAGTGCTGGAAGACATAATGCTTGGTCAACAGAGAAAAACAATCATGAATCTTACCCACCTGTGAACACTGCAAGCTACAATACAACCCACCTGGTAGGAAATGCCCACTGGTACGATAGCGGCAGAAATGTTATGGGAGTGACCAACCACTTTCTGATTGGATTTAGATCCTCTTCCACAGGATGGAACATAAACCTTTGTACTGTTATCTTGGCTTATAAATTGTTGCTAGTAGGGTGTAGGTCCTGGGGGAGAATCTACTATTATTCTGCCAAGCAAACATTGCTAAATCAATTGGTAATAACTTGTTTTTATATCTGTAGATTAGTGCAGCTCTCAAATCTCACCAGAGATGCTTCTTTTAGCAGCATATGAAGATTAACACAGAGGACCAAAACTGGCCAATGTACAGAAAATAAGAGAGTTTGGAGTGCTGAAACCTATATGGGTCATCTCTGTCACAGCCTTCCTCCAAAGGCTCAAGGATAATGATTTGAAAAGGAGGGAGAAAGAGTATAAGGGTGAGCGGTGGTAGATGTCTACAGGGAGATAGTGTGCTTTTAGGTATCACCGAGAGGTTGCACATGTGAACTCACAGCACTTGTGATGGCATCTACACATGATCAAACCAGACAACATCGCATCATGGAGTGGGGAGGTGGTCAGGTAGTTTCAACCTCAGTGCTCAGGTGACTCTACAGCTATAAACACAAGCTTAAGTCTTTGAGCATTAAGTCAGCTCAATGGGTTAAGAATATCTAAAAACAAAGAATGAGCACATAAAGTTAGGATGGAATAAAAAAAAGGTATTAAAACAAGGGAATAAAGAGGTTAAAACCTGATTAAAAACAAAACAAAACAACAACAACAAAATACAAAGGGTCTGTAATCTTAACTGTTATGACACGTTATCCAAGATATTTTTTTAATCACTGATTTTGAATTTGGAAACTTAAGACTTAATTCCCAAGGTTGACATCGGAGAGAATGGAAACCATCAAATGAAGTCGCCTGCTGGCTCCTAACACAGCCATAGCTGCAGGTCTTCCTGTTACCATGGCTTTGCCATCCAGTCACTCCTGGAGATGAAAGCAGGAGGTGCTCCCTGGGCCTTTAATTAGGAGATTGACAGATAATTAACTATCAACCCCAAGGTTTCTTGGAAGGTACAGAAGATATGCTTTGCATATGCTTCATTTCATTCTCCAGATTGATAACTTTATATCCTCCATAGTTTTCCTTCCATAAGGTAGTCTATATATCTAGGAAATATTTCAATTAGTGCATTCTAGAGAGGAGATGCAATTTGAAAGTTCAGACAAATAAAGAAAACCCCATGTTGTGATCACTGTTCTGAGAAGACATGGAGTGTTTTGTGCTAATTAGTTATACATGATACTTAACATTTTATTAAGTTATACATGTGTGTGTCTGAAATTTTATACGCTAATTAAGTGTTGAAAATACAAAATGAGTCTCATGTAAGGCAGCCTGATAGAAATCCTGTAGGATCAACATCATTGACTTTAAATATGGTGACTCATATCTGTAAATCTAGCATTCCAGAGCTGTGGCAGAAGGATTTCCATGAAGTATGATAATAATTGACTAAGAAGATTATTTGCAATAAGAAATTAGCAATGTTTTCTTCTAGCAGACTATAATGTTTGTGAATATATATTGTAAAATATTAAGCTCTGTATGAGTGTTTCCGATCCCCACCACAGGGAAGCATCACCTACTGGGAGTCTCAATGCTCTGCATGCCCTTTTAGCCTGAAGAGATTGAGCCCAGGGTGGTCTAGGGTGATCCTCAGACAAGAGTGCACTGAAGAAATTCCCCAGGGGTGAGAAAGGATCCAAGAGGCATATTACATTCATCATTAATGAGCCAAGATCAGGTCCTTTTGGGCAGGCAGTTGCTGTATAGGCTGAAGAAGGCATGGAGAAAATAGCGTGAGGGAAGTGCCACAAAAAGCTCCTTAAGCATCCAATTAGTTTATGACAGGGACTTAAAAATTAGAGAGGCCAACACAGGGCTGAGCCCCAACAGAACTTTGATTTGCGTAGAATGGATGTGGGATGATTATTATCGCTTTAAGGAAAGGCTTAGATAAGGAAGAATGGGAAAAGAAATCTGTTTGGCTACTGGCCAGAGATTGTTCGTGTCTTGAAAATACCTTTTAGACTAAGGGATTTAGCTCATAATGCCAACCAGGACAAAATAAATCCTGACACAGCCCACTCATTGCTAAGATACAAATCACTGTTAATGTTCCGGGCTTCTGAACCACCTTGGCTTGTCTGGGGGTTTAGAATAGATTAGGCTGGAGAATCACATAATCTAGTGATTTCCCAATCATACCACAGGCGCATTAAACCAGACTACCTGACAATAGGATTCAGGAGCTGACATTTTCTTACACTCCCCAGTGATTCCATCACAAAGGCAACTTTGACCAATACACACACATCACATCACTGTCCCTCTGATGACCCAAACTAGAGTCAGAAATGTATCTGTCCTGAAGTTAAAAATTACTCCAGTCTGTCCTCCTCCTGTTATGCACATGAGTTTTCATTAGGGGCCAACAATTATTATTATTTTTCTCAACCACACCATCACTCTACTTGGGTTTTTAACCTGTTAGGCCCAAAATCTATGAACCCACTTTTGGATTTGAAGGTGACATGTTTTCTTGCCAAGAAATTGCTAATTATTTCCACTCCACTGAGGGTTTTGCGCCCAAAGTATAGGACACAGCTGGGTGCCTAGAAAGAAACAACCCTCCATGCAAAGCAGTTCTACTGAATTAGAATCTGCATTTAACAAGATCCTTGGGGGATATGATTTCAGTTTCAGGTTTGAAATGTATTACTCTGAAGTCCCATCCCTCAAAGCATTCCTAAGGACAGTCTCAAGGGCAGAGAATCTGCCATTTTAGCATCTCTTTACAGTGTCAGCATAGGGGCCAACGGTCCTGGTCACCCGCCTGTCTAATGTCTCCTGTGTGTGAGGCAGTGGTCTCAGTTTACTTCCCTTCTGACAAGTGCAATTACTGAACCCATTTTTTCCAAGTGAAGAAACCGAGGCAGAAGAGAATAGTACTAAGTCTGTGACCCCCAAACCTGTAAACACAACCCCAGCCACACATCTTCTGCATTAAATACTCCCAACCCTCAGATTTTTGAACTGAAAGATGCTGAAGTGGGGGCGGTGGACACACACTCAGCGTGAAAGCAGAGGGGGCAGTGTTGAATAAGGGATCACCCTTTGGGCTTCATACAGTTGCTGGCACCTATCCACAGCTACTGAACTCAGACACCTAAGCATCAATTCTCTTTGCTTCCTGGTGATTCAGGGGCAACACCAACATTTGAGAACAGCAGGCTTAAAATGACCATTTGTTTACCAAAGCATCCCCATCTCTTAGCATCCTCTGATTAGCCTATGCTTACTTACTCTCACTCTCACGGTCCCTGCCTGGGACTCAAAGCAAGAGTAAGCAGGAAGCCAGAAGAAAGGTAAACATTGAGTCATTACCCCTTCAGGCCCCTGGCTACAAAATTGTGAAAGGACTTACCTAGACTTGAAGAGTTGGAGGCAAAACGATACCACAGTGGCTTAGAAATGATAGTCCTCCACAATACCTATTATTTAAACAACTAATTGAGTCTCTGGAAATCAGAGCAAAATTTAAAGTCGCTCTGAGAACAGTTGTACTACAAGGCATGGGTCTCGAACCCTCAGCCAAGGTTAGAAAAACACTCTTGGAAAGCAAATGCAAATGATATTGCCTGTAGACTACACGGGGAGGCTGAAGTAATCCCTGCTCACCAGGGTGAACTGCTTCAGCTACAGGCATCTGTCTTCCAAAGTGACAGGGCTCTTAGATGACCCCACACCATGTTTAGGCTGCCAATGGGGTATTGTTTTCAACTTTAGTTTTTCCATTTTATAACTAACAAAGGGATTGATTATGCTAATGCCTGATGAGCCAGAAGCTAAAAGAAATAGCGGGCCCATTCTCTTTGTGTATTACCTCATTTACCTGTGTTTTCCCAACATTCATTCTATATTTCCAGTCAAACTTCAGGCCAGTGAAACTTCAGTGCTGCCTTTAACATGAATCAAAATGGGAGCTGTCTTTCTATCCCACTGTCTCTCCTGGCTGTGACAAATCCTGTTTATCTGATTCATCTACTTTGGATCCCCACTTCAGAAAATAAATGGTGTAGAGTTCCTGGAAGGGACTATCATTTTTCTCCTCCCAAAAATCAGATATATAATCCTCCAAGTTCCTTCCTATTTAATCTATTTATTTCTGGTGTTGCCCATAAAAAGAACCATTATATTAACTCTATGGTAATGTTCAAACAGTGAATAACATGGATATAAAACTGAATACTCAGGTGCCCTTTTTTTGTAGCATAAGGCGTTGATGGTTGCAGCCAAAAGTTGAGAGTACGTGATGAGGTCTTTGAGAACTGAAATGGTCCCTTGCCCATCAGATCTGTGGTAGTGCTGGCCCTACCTTATCACCTTAACGAAGTGATGCTGCCCGTGAATCAGAAATGCAGGAAACACAGACAACATGGCTGGGACTCTCTAGGGGGAGTAGGAAGTGCTTAGTGCCTGACAAGTGCTCTATATACAACTGAACACTTCCTTTTTCCAGGGATTACACCATGATCACGAGTATGTGGGAGATCATCACCTCAGGGCACTGGGGGTACTGTTTTTACTCTTCTGACTTTTGTTAGATTTTCTTTTTCTCTTACTGTGGCAGGGGACCAGAACTCATGGTGTGAAATTATTGTGAAAGAGCAAGTTGTTTACTCTGGGCAAATGCTTAGTCTAATATGCTCGCTCAGCTGAGACTTGAGTCTTCAGTGTCCTACACCCAGGCACACAAAATCACCAGAAGAAATGAAGAAATATCGATCTCGTATTTCCAATGTCTGTACTTGTTCAAGGCATACTGACATATTTGCTCTTGTTTCCCCACACAGTTATGCTCCTTACCAGTTTCAAGACAGCGATTATGGTCTATATGTTACTGTGTGATACCGAGATGAGTGCACACAGTAGCTTCGGGGTGGTAATGATGCTTCAGAAGGAATCCCATAGGAATGGATGTCCAAAGTAAGACATTGATAATGATGGTCAAATACGTGGTGACTACTTGAAGACGTCTTCAAGACGTCTTCAAGACATAGACCAGTGGGTCATGTGTATTCTTAGGATGTATACCAGTGGAATCATGACATAGAATATCTGAACATATTTTCTTTTCCAAGCCCTAGAGAGCTTCATATGCAGGACTTTATTTACACCCCTTTACTCACTCTATCGTCAATCTGACACAGAGATGGATGAAAAAGAGGCGTACGTCACACAATCTCCCGCATATGATGTTGTGGGAAATGGATCAGATATTAGAAGGGAAAGCAGAATAAGAGCAACCAACACCTACCTGGCTGACACGACTGCGGGCAGGGCGTCCACTCACTGAAAGCAGTCACAAGGCAGTCTTTCTTGCATGGGAGGAAACAGGGTCTCACAGTTTCAGGTCGTGTGGACTCTGGACATCTGTCAAGGAAAAGAGACTACGTCAACATTTTGGGGAGGAGGAATGGATGATTTAGAACTGTAGGATTTCAGGCAAAAAAAAAAATGTATCTTTTATAGATGATGCAAGAAGGACTCAGGGCATTGATGTGCTTTGCGCAGGAGGTCACGGCCAGTGGCAAAGCTCAAGCCAACTCCACCTCACTTGATTCAGACGCCAAAGTACTTTTCACTACCGCAAGGAAGAAAGATGCAGTTCTTAAAATTAAGAAAAGAAATAATGTCAACTGCCACACCATGGAGGTCAGTTCAAATAATATTTGATATTTATTTTTCAGAATGAACAAGTCAGAACTATTTTCTTTCTGGATAATATATCAAATTATTGATGTGCTACAAGAAGATGGTGAGGACGTAGAGCAAGGAATGGGTACCCAGGAAGGAAATGTCATTAAAGTTCACTTAAAGTGTTGAGCATCTCTGAACACTAATCATGTTGGAATATTTAAATAGTTGCTATGCTTTCCAAGGAACATGCAGGCTGATGACACAGGGAACACATGATACTGCAAACCACAGGTAACAAGTATGTTAGCTATCACTGAGCATAGAAAGACATAAAAGCTGTTAGTCCATTGAGGATTAAGTTAATGTGCACAACTGGGAATGGCATGATATAGTCAATCACTTGGAAAAAAAGAAAGCTCTGATAAACAACAAAAAAAGTTTCATTCTTTCATTCCTTTCTTGCTTCTGAATATTGAGAGCTGAAAGACATATTGTCTTCTACAACAGAAATAAAACAAGGATGGGGACAGAGAAGCACTTTACTATGCGCATGTGGGATGTCAATCCATAAGTCCACATAAAGCCGAGACATGTCAGGTATGTTTTAGGAATGATGATAGATAGCATCAGAGCCATGTGTGGCTAAGTGCTTTGCCTGCACACTTATTTGTGATACCAGTGCAGAGGAATGTTCAACTGAAGGGCTTCCGTAATAAATAGTAAACCCCAAACTATAAGAAGACCAAGCACTTGAAAAAGATACGTCATAGCAGGAAAAATATCACATAGCAAGTCCTACAATTAGTAGACTTTCAGTAGGAGAAAACAAGAAACAGAAGAGATAAGATTAGCAGGGAGATAATGGGCCAGAGCTTCACAATACCACAGAATAGTAATTCAGAATAAAATCTCTCCAGGTGTGACCAATGACCAACATGCAAATACTAGGATGCATCAAATTTAAAGACTCATGTTAGGAGCAAAGAGGAAGAAAAAAACGTCAATTAAAAAGAAAGAGAATCCTGATGACATTGGACCTTAACTGGTAGAATTAGTAACAGGAAAGAAAAACTATTTTCATTATTTGAAAAGCTTTAGAAGCAGTAGAAAGAATGGAAGAGGCTGTCCTGTTTGGAATGAAGTGCTCAAAAATGCGGATCTAGTTAGGTCAGACAAAGATACATGAGGTATGGCTGGGCATCAAAAGTAAGGAGACAGAGTCTGAGGCCCTTATGCACTGAAGCAAGGGTTCAGAGTCTAAATGAAAGAGGAAAGAAGATGCTATGTTCAGTGGCTTCTCTTGTTAACTTGATGAGATCTAGAATCACCATGGAAACAGATCTTTAGCCATGCCTGTGAGGGAGCTTCTAGATTAGATGAACTGACTTGGGAAGGTCTACCCTAAACGTGGGCAGAACTCTTCCCTGGCCTGAGGGTTGAGACTGAATGAAAAAGAGAAAGGGAATTTGAGCACCAGCGTCCAACTCTCTGCATCCTGGTTATGGGTATGATGTGGCCAGTGACCTCCAGCACTGGCCCCAAGACTTCTCTTCCACAGTGCACATTGTAACTTGGAGCGATAACGCCAAATAATCCTTCTGTTCTTATGTCGTTCTGTAAAGCATTTTGTCCCAGCGATGAGACAAATCACTAATGCACATTGGATGGCAAGTTTGTGTTTCTCGCATGTTGAAACCATAGACTTCAAAGAGATAGCACTTGAAGGTGGTGTCTTTAGGATGTGAGTAGTTTATGTGAGTGAAGCCCTCACAGGAGGACGAGCCCCCTGACATCAGAATGCTTATTCCTTCTTCCTGCTCATTCTCATATCAAGATACAGCAAGTAATCTATTGAAAAATTAGGAAGAAAGAAACCCTTATTCTCCCCTGACCAGACTGTTAGCTTGAGACTCCGAACCCTCCAAGACTATGAGTAATAATCCTCTAATTTTTGGTCACTGCACTATGCCATTTTTCTTTATTAGAGCAGCTCAAATTGACTAAGTCAAAGCTTCCAAAACTATTAATCAAAAGTATAAATATAAGTTTCTGGCAGAATGCCCAATCTGCCAGGATGCCTGGAAGGTCCTGGTGAGAGGACCTAAGTTTTATTGCTTTGACAGGTAACTAATCAATGGATACATTTTATATTGATAAACAAAAGCATCACATGCCTGATGTCTAGAAGTATTTTATTTAAAATTAAGAGGGAAACGAGAGGAAGAAAAGAGGACGGAGAGTGCATGCATGTATTTGTTGACGCAGACGAGAAGGGACAGCACGGGCAGACAAGAAACAGAGAAGACACAATTAGCGGCATTGAAGGAGGAGAGAAAGGCTGGGTGCTCACTGCTGTCCTCTCAGGTTTCCATGGAGGAGTTAGGTGAATTCTTACATAGCCAATAGGAAGACACCAGTTGAAAATGAGGTTGTGTTTATGGGAAATCAGGTGTGGAGCTGGGAAAGGCTGGGGACTGAGTGAATTCTACCATCAATCCTAGTGTATTGTTCAACTCCGCCGAGTATGAAATACTCTGATAAAAGTAAATTACAGTGAAAAATGTACATGCACAGAAAATAGTAACCAAGTAATGAATAATAAATGAATTCTTATTAGTGGCATTGTTCTTAACCATAATTAATTCAAACAAACTATTATTAAATAGATTTGTTCAATGAGCAAAGCTGTAGGAGGAAGAGGCTCTTTATAAGGATATAGTGTCATTGAAACAACCCACTCCAGTAAGAAAGGAAAATTTATATCATACCTCAGTCAGACAGTAAAAAACACTGAAATCATTCCCAGGACTTTTATTCATACACTGAGGTCTAATAAAAATAAAGTGAACTGCCATTTATCCTAACCCCTCTGCTGCCTTGTGGGCCCCAGAGTTGGCAGCGGAGTGTGGTCTAAGCACCACTGGAGTGTCTCCAGCAATATATGCTCTTCTGCGGGAGAACATTAGAGGTAGGGCTCACACCCACCTACAGAAAACTCCTTTAAGCAGTCAAAGAATAGATAAAGTTACAGTGATGCTGGCTTTCAAGTTATTCATAAAGTGTCATTACTGTGGTGACTTTGGCCACTCAAGCTAGAGTTAGTACTATTCTCTCCTGGAGAAATGGGAGACCAGTCCTGCTGCATGGGGAAGCTCACTGATAAGGCATCTCACCTCTTTAAGGTGTACATACTCCATGTGCTCTGCACTTAGGTAATAGGAGAAACACAGCCATCCTCTCCCTGAAAAGGCTGGCCCAAGGTTACAGTGCTTTATGGAATCCAGAAGTCCAGGGTTCTCATGAAAGGGTGCGTGCTTTCTGATCCAAAAAGAGTCAACTCTTCTCTTGCCCATGAAATTGTGTTTTTGTTAATTTCTTCTAGTAGGTGTTACCTTTTCCTCCCAGGAACAACTTCCTTTTATTTATGAGCATGTTGTGTAAGACTTCACACTTGATCACATTTCCAATTTCCATAAATTTCCTATCAGAGTTCCAAAATATCACCATTGTCAACCAACAGATTTGGTGTCCTCTGACTGGGAAAACTGCAAGGTTGATTTTCTGCATCAGTTCAATGACTGACCACACCCAGAACTTTGATATTGTTTATGCTCAAATTTAGGTATGAATGGTCTACCCATAACACCTCTTACACACCAGTACCTCTCTGATTATCTTGATGACAGCCATTCTGTCTTATTTACTAAAGATGCCAGGTCCTAGCTCAGTATAAATAATAACTATAACTGCATCATTTACTATTTTGTTGTTGTTGTTTTTGTTGTTGTTATTGGAGCCAAAAGATGAAACCATTTGTGGGGATATTTTCTAATTTTCTAATTTCTCCAGCTATTTCCAAGTTGAAATCACAGCCTAAAAACCTAGGAAGACACAAATTTACTGTTCGGTTAGTAGAAAAATCATGGCTCCCTGCCCTTGGAGACTTTCTCCCTATATCTATGGTACTCTGAATTGCACTGCTCTTGATATTAGACATATGAATTTTGTTTTGATACATTCATTCTCTTAGACTTCTTCTGGAAGGTTCTGCACATGTGGTCTTTTATTCTGGTTTGTAGCTCCACACCGACATGAGGAGCACCAGAAGGAGCTACAAAACCATGCCAGGTTCCACGATGACTCTCTCATCATAGTGTAAGCTCTGTGCCCTAATCACTCATCCAACCCAGGCACAGTCATATTCATCTTGCTCAGCGGGATGGAGCCTATCAGCCAACATTTTATAGACTAGATATTTAAACACAGCTATTTTTTGTTTTACTATATCTTCCCAAAACGCCAGGTGTTTCCATGGTAAAGTTAGGGAATGCCTTATCAGGAACTTTGGAAGGCTTGGGACTGTGTTTCTTAGTCTTTGTTATGATTATTATTTTTTTCACTTTACAGCTGGAAAACATTGAATAATGAAACAAAACCACAGAAATGCCCATGTGAGCTATGATTTCTGGTTCGGTAGTGTAGCGGCTGGTTCTCATTTTCTGATATGATCAGTTTTATTACTCATACAATGGGAACATTCTCACCCACACAATCACGTGCAAACAAAACTCAGACTCAGCAGTGTGAGAAGAGGAACTTTGTGCCTCTTGGTCGAGGTTGTTAGGGACAAAACTCATCACTTTACCACATCCCTTCCTTCTCTCTACCCGAAAGTTTTCCTTAAAGAAACACTGTTCTTCCTTTCTGTCTCTAACCCTCACTTCACTCCATGGAGGTCACAAGTGACAGTGTTGACATGAGCTATCACACTAAAAAGAACATAAGTGTATATATTTTTGGAAAAGGTAAAGCAAGCCTACTTTTTATTGCTGCTAATCTCACGGGTATTCCACTGGGGTATTATCTTGTTATTTAATTTAATGTCGTTGGCCTCAAAAATTTTAATTAAGTAAGCTGACTAAAGTCAACGTAGGCTGCTCATATTTAGCTGGATGGTTTAGAGACACACAGTAAGAATGAAAACTTCATTGTTAGCTTTACAGCTTCATTAATAGTGCATGAAGTAATTAGCATTAGCAATCCCCCAACTCCCCATGTCTGTGTGTGTTATGTGAAACATCCATCAAAATGCCTTTTGGCCCGTGGCAAAACTGGAGGCTATTCACTGAAATAATATTTTATAGTTCATATACAAATTTTCAAAAAATACATACTCCATAATAAATTATTCTTTGATACCTACACTTTTGGTACTGTGATTTATTTTAGCCACAGAACATCTTTAAGTTAATGTTCTAGCTTTATCTCTGACCAAAAGAAACTTAGTAGAAGAAATGGTTTCGGAGGTTCTCACTTACATGTCCATCCTAAGGTCAAGTCAGGGCAGGGACTCAAGGAGGAATTTGAAGAAGAAACCATGGAGAAACACTCTTTGGTGGACCACTCATAGGTTGACGGTTACCTAGCTTTCTTATACAGCCCAAGACCATCAGCTCAGGGAATGGTGCTGCCCACAGTGGGTTGGGCTTTCTATACCAATTAAGAAACAAGACAAACCCCTACAGACATGCCCACAGGCCAATCTGAACTAAGAAATCCATGACCTGAGACTTTCTTCTCAGGTAGTTTCATGTTTTGTCAAGCTGGAAGCAATTCTAACCCGGACAATTGACATTTGAAAAAAAGGGGTGTGTTCAGACATCTTTATACCAAACTCTTATTCGTAGTAATTATGAGATGCTAGAGGACCGCGAAGGCTGTTTAACATACAGATCAGCATTTCTTGTCCTTTTGTTAAGAAATGAGAAAAAATTTTACCTTAACACAAAGTGGATTTTTCCAGCTGTAGTTAAGAGCTGAAAACTTACGGGAGAGAGTTCAGACTCCTAGCTTACTAAATTTCTCCTTCATGACAACAAGTAAAATTGTACTCCATGCCACTCATGGTTGCCCTATTTTTTAAGCTATGTCTGTTTTTATCTCTATATTTATTCTAGTGTTTGATGGATGGTTTGGCAAAGTTGAAAATTTAGGCCCCAAAATTAATAAGATTGCAGTCCATTCCAGAAAAAGAGATCCCATGTCCACACAGTACAATTATATTAAAACTCTTATAGGATTTTGCCATGGATCCCATTATATTATTGGTAGGACTGGGTGACATGAAGTGCATGGTTCAAGTTTGTCTAGAAAACCATTGATTCATTGATCCATGCAGTCTACATGTTACCATGGCTACTAAGTAAGTTGAAAGATGCAACTGATGCAAGTTGATACCCTCAAAACACCACAAGTACTATAAAAAGTCAGACCTAGGGCAGCACATTTTCAGCAGAAGGCTGGAGGTACCTTTTGGTCATTACTTGTCCCACATGACTCTTGATACAGAAGACCCTTCGTGTCTGAATGCCCACTCCACATGTCGCCTCTCCATTCCAGCCAATGGTCACATTGAGGGCAGTAACAAGAGTATTTTCAGAGCAGGGACCCCAAGCAGATGTCTCCCAGTAGAGCTGTGGGCAGGAATGATCATTGCATAGGCGATACTCTTGGAGTTCCTGACTACTGGGGCAGGGCTTGCCACCTGTGGACATTTTAGATGAGAAAGAAACCATTAGTCACATTGCTATCAGTCTTGCTTTTGTTTAATTCTGTGACCTGGAGACTGAATCTACTGTATCTTTCTAACTCTTAAGACCAGAAATTTCTGTCCTGTGCCACAACTGAAGGATAGTGGTATGTACCTTGTCTCGCAGTTTAACAGGTAGCAAGCAGGTCCATGTTCAGCAGAGTGCAAGAATAATTTAATTTACTACTATCCACATATGGAGTACACGTCTCTGAAATGGACTCCAAAGAAATTAACTTTTTTTTGATATTATTATGTTTGCATAAGCTAACAAGTGAGATAGACTAGCCCAGGATCTTGGAGTGACATTGTGACAAAATGCATGCAATACATATGTTAAACAGTGACATATAGAATAGGCTAAAACCTTGGAGTAACATGATGTTAAAATACACGCTATTCAAAATTTTCCTTCTTAAGGAAGATATGTTTCTCTGAGTGCCATTTTACTGCCATTTGAGCAATTCAGAGGCATTTGTTAACATCTGGCAAGAGAAAGCTCATCTTAAACCCTAAAATAGTTCTGACCACCGATGACGCCCTGGCAAGGAGACCCAGGCAGATGTCCACCTTTATACCCACGGCTGAATCTGATAACCAAACCTCATCACTCTGCTTTTACAGTTTTATTACGGTGTACAAAGTGGTATGTCCCCAAGGGACTCACCCACACCGTACCACAGTGCTTTGTCCAGTGGGACAAACAGCTCAGGTGCAAAGCCTCTTGTTAATTTTATTCTAATTAGTACTAATCCTTGCCCCTCTACCTCCTTCCTGCCTCATTCTAGAAATATCAAAGCCAGGATATATCAAAGCAGTTGCACTTTAAGATAACACAATTCTTCCTTTACGATGACCTTGGCCCCTATTTCTCATGATCACAGTACTGATACCTTGGTTAAGATGCTGCTCACAGCTGGGGGTCCCACTGTCGGGCTGTTCTAATGGAGCCAAAGACAGAAAAGAAGCCCAGGGAGGACAAGAGGAGAATAAATGTGTATCTGGGGATGATGTCCATTGCTGGGAATGATGGGAGCTGCTGTTCCCCTAATTTGCTCTGAAGTTACTCCTTACATCACCGCAGCTCCCTTTACCTTCTACAAAGCTATTTTCATTGCTTTCATGGTCCCTCCCTGGCCCCTGGCACTGGGCGTTCTGGAAAAGGAAACCAGGACACAGATCAGTACCTCACAGATGCTATTGGCAGATGTTGGTGGAAATGCCAGGCCTCATAATTCCTGCCTTGGAGCTCTTTATGCCAGACATATCCAATTATGCTCCCAATTGTACAAGGTAACTGAGCCTGAATGTGTGACCATACTTTGCTTCCTTCTCTAAGAAGTAGAATAATTGGGATAGATGTGAGGACATCCTACTGAGACTCTAGTAAGAGAAATATAGGAGATGGGGAAATAGAAGGACCCAGAGGGTCCTAGAAACCTACAAGAAGAACATCATGATGGGTGGATTGGGGCCCAGGGGTGTCTGCTCAAACTATTGCACTAGCCAAGGACAATACAAGTAGTAAATATTGAACCCCTACTCTGATCTACCCAATGGAAAAGACATTCTCCACAGTTATGTGGAGAGCGGGGACTGACTCTGACATGAACTCTGGTGCCCCATATTTGATCACTTCCCCTTGGTGGGGAGGCCTGGTAGCACTCAAAGAAAGAGTAACCAGGTTACCAAGATGAGACTTGATAGCATATGACCATATAGTGGGGAAGGAGGTCCCCTCGGTCACAGACCTAGGGGAGGGGAATAGGGTGAAAGTGGAAGGGAGGGAGGAATGGGAGGATACAAATGATGGGATAAAAATTGAGTTGTAATCTGAAAAAATTAATAAAATTAAAAAATAAAATATAGCTTTAAAGGAAACATAATGGCACTATCATCTAAACAGTAACCACTTTATACATATTAAAGCTATTACTGCCATTACTTCCAAATAAATCTTTTTTATGTAAAAAAAAAGTAGAATAAAAAGAATATCTCACTCATTAGACTGGGCCATATGAGCGTTTGAACTAAATCAACTAATGTGAAAAAATGAGCTCAGCATAGATAAAGTATAGAGGACTCACAGAAAAGAAAGCATGTGTGGAGGAAATGAAATGGTTAATGCACATTTAAAGAACAGAGATATCATCTAAATCTATCTACCTGCAGGGGAAGTATGTCTCTGTTACATATATATAATAAAACTTATGGCTGAAGCAATGTCTCTGTTACTCACCTTCTCCAGCTAACGCCAGGATAGACCGTGACCTGGTTTGTTTCCCATCCGAGTTTTTATTTGAACAGGACTGGGAGCAGGAGGACCACACTGTCCACTCGCTCAGCACACAGTCCATTCGGCAGGGGATTTCACAAGCCGTCCGCTCAGGAGGAGAAGGCATTGGGCAGAGACTCCCTGACACTTCTTCTCCTGTAATGAAACAGTCAGAGACGGTTGCTCAGTGATGAAAACTGAGGTCAGCCCAAGGAACGCACTGGTCCATTGCTTTCTCTATAATCCCATTTTGTCTTGGAAGCCTTCAGTGCGTGTCCAAACCATGAAGTACAAATATGGAGTTACTGTCAATTATCCGTAATGTTTATGTCAAGAAAGCTCTGCCAAGAAGTAATGTGATATTTAAAAAGGTAGATAATATGGCCAAATTCTCATTTGTCATCCTCCATAAAGACAACATTGGCTTCTTCTAGAAATGATTTTAGCCATGGATGGCTGGAGCTAAGTATGACTGACATGTTAATGGCAGACATATGGATCGAGTGTTCATCCATCTTCAAAGTGGAGACCAGGTGCTCTGAAGCTCATGACTGACGCCGGCCATCACAATCCACCCCAGTAAGGAGAATCTCATCAGCATAGCTATCTTTCCAGTGTCTTTGCCTCTGAATACTTACTGTCTAGCAAAGACTATCACGTGATTTTTGTCTTCTTTGCACAAAGGAATAAATAAACCTAACTACAATGGAAAAGCCCGAGGCTGAAATTGCACACTATATTGACACCAGTTGAAAGCCAAGCTTAGGTCCTTCCTAATACATTTGATAATAATCTGAGCAACTTGCAGATAAACAATAACTGTACCTGAACCCACAGTACAAACAAACCAAATATCAGAGATTGCCAGCATTTCTATTGACAAAGGGCCTTTAGTGCGCATCCATAAAAGCCGTTTACAATCTTTTGATATCAGATCCTGCTACAATTTTTTGTAAGTTCTGAAACAAGGCAGGGTCGTGCTTAACAATGAGCAGATGGGTAAAACGGAGGGGATCATTTCTAAGTTACTTTTCATATCTCAAAAGATAACAATGGTTTCTTGAAAAATAAAGCACTTTGGGGACTGTTTATCATGATGAATTCCTTAGATATAGTAATTCCATTCTTTCCGCCCCTCCGTCCATTCACAGTCCCCTCATAAAAGAGGACACAAAGAATAAAGGCAGCATTCATTATTTGAGATAACGACATAAAATGTGGGGTGACAGCTATATAATACAGGCAGTTTTGTCTGAGTACTTTACAGTTTGGAGATTTCCTGTCAGGATCAACCTGACACATGAAAGTAACTGCCAAGGAGATGAGTATTTATTGCGCACCTCCTCGGTGCAGATTGCTTATTTTGCATACATGTTTTTATGCACCCTTAGGAGAAGCTCATGGGGGTCAGAATGCTCTGCCCCAGCTACGGACACAGAGTCAGAGGGTCAGAGTGGAAAAGTGGCTCATGGTTACCCGGGGTACAGTTGGGAATCACAGCTAACCCTCCTAATTCCTGAGCTTCCATTATCCCGTTATCCATGTTCCAGTTAGTCCCCTGAAGATGGATATTCTTTTTCCGAGGAAGTAAATAAGACAAGCTGACAGCAAGCCTGCCTGAAGGAGAAGACAGTGTGTGGTGAATATCTGCATTCATATTTGTAAATGAGGCCAGGCTCATTGCCCTTGAGGTACAAATAAAATTTTTCAAGCATATTATGAGAAGTAATAGAGATTCCGGCAGATAATCAAGCCGGAAGCTTGGTTCCAATCATTCTCCTTTCAGCCTCAATCTATTTTCAGGTTAAGTTCACACAGGGTACCCACCCCCTCTACACACACACAGGAAGTCAGCTAGGGGCACTTCATTTCCACATGTGGAAGCCAGCAGGCCAGGGAAAAAAAGCATCCTATATCTAATCAAAATTTAATTCCCATTCTTGTGAATATGATTAGTAAAATTTTAACACAAAGCTTTCTAAAGTACTGGTCTGGAAAAGGCATTTCCAGGGATAAGGGATACTCATAGAAAACTTATGAGGAGCAGAAGAGGTAGACAGGGTTAAACATGGGACAAGCTCTTAGAACTGACTAATCTAACAAGATATTGACAATGTGAGCAAACACCAAATTTTTCCCAGGAAAAAAAATGGTATGTAGGGTCTTTCCACAACAGCTCATCAATGGCCATACAACCACCTGTTAAGGAATGTCTCTCTAAAACAAATAGCATCCTTTTTTTTTTACTATGCTTTAAGAAAACCTTATATTAAAGAATTATAAAATTGGGGCTGGAGAGATGGCTCAGTGATTAAGAGCACTGCCTGTTCTTCCAAAGGTCTTTATTTCAATTCCCAGCAACCATATGGTGGTTCATGTCCATGCATATCTGGACATTCATGGCAAATAGAGAGCTGTATACATAATAATAAATAAATCTTTAAAAAACATTTTAAAAGGAGAATTATAAAATTGCCTATTATTTAAGGAGTTGAAACTGTTTCCAGTGTCTGCAGTAGAATGAAAACACAGGCTCAGTGTCATAAACTTCTACAGTCACCACGATCCACATAAACAGAGACATACGAAATTAAAGTGAGTCTAAAAGTAGCAGATAGATGACACAGACAAAACACTGTGGAGATTCATGACAGAGCACCTGTTGGAATTAGTAAGTACCACAGCATGCTTTTAGATGAAGTAGAGACAGGCCGAGCTCAATGACATGAAAGGGAGGATGCCCCAGGCAAGGGGGACAGTCCTAAAGGCACAGAGTCAGGAAAGTAAAGTTATGTGGAAGGCTGACCATACTGATCATCCTCTGAGATGAAAACCCACACAGTGGGAGGGTTATTTGACATTGAGTTCTAATGGATAATGAAAATGCGGAAATGAGTTTTTATTTACCTGCCTTCTTTAAGCTCTCAGTCGTGCCACCTTCTCATGACCCAAATTTTACCTCCTTTCTAGGCATCCCACACTCATACCTCTCAGCATTGACTTCCATGCCTCAAACCCTTTCTAAAACAAAGCTGTGTCATGAACGGATATGTCTATTGCCAGCGCAGCGCTATGACAATAGACCCAGCAACACTCAGGCAGCTTGTCCTCACAGCCTAATGCAGATCTATGAACAAATAGATCAGAGTGGCTTTAAGGAAATCAAACTGATAGCCAAAAGCAGTTTCTGCAAATCTCACATGTCTTTTTGCATAAGAAATCTCACTAAAGAAAAGTATTAGGGGCATTCGAACAGCAGTGTGTCCCAGCTAGTCAGGTGAGGGTTGGAAAGTTTATTGTAGCTACCAGCATTTGCCCTCTTAAAGAAGACCACTTAGCATCATTTCCTTTCTGTTATCTCATTGTAAGAATGAAGCAAGAACATCACCTTTGCAGGAGAGCCCAAGGATGAAGGGTTACTTAGACATCACACATATAAAGTAATATAACACACGGCAAGCTCATAATAGGAAGGGAACTTATAAGGTACTATTTGCAAATAGGTTAACAAGCACCACATGCATGGACACACATACTGACCAATAGACTGAAAGGCTTTTCACTGATAAATCTCAGCCTTTGTGTTGTAACCATGGACCATACTACTTTTATGATTCTACTGGGTATGAATCAGTGTCTATGTAGGCTCACACAAATGGCAGAGATACCTATAATCACCTAACCTGTTGATTAACTAACAAATCCTTCAAAATCCCATTAAAGCATCTGAACCTAAAAACCTCACCCCCACCTAGGTTTGTGTGTATATTAAGCCACAGAGAGAGAAAAGTCCGAGTTCTTTTTTATTATTTTCTTTTGGATGGATCAATGAGATCAAGTGATTCCAGGCCTGGGAGGAAAACACAGCAACCTATGGAAGAGAAGCTAACCCATTAATGGTGATTATTCACAAGCTCTGAAAATTTAACAGCACAGTAAAAAACACAGGTACATTATAGCAAAACTGAATCTGTCTTCCAAGGAGAATACAAAATTACTCCCAGTTTTCACCAAACTCCTGGAATCAATGCTGAACAAACAAGGCTAGATTGCCACTTCGGAGTAGACTCACAGATGTACTAGGAGCATGGGACTCTTCTGATCTCATCTAATAATTAAAACAAAATCAATATGGTGAAATTATATAAAGTTAACTATTCTAAACGTATCACCTGGTGTCCTCTAGAACACACACAGTGGTGTAAAACATTAAAAATACATTCATCACTTCAAAGTTAAGGCAAGTTTCCAGTAATCTCTCTGTTGTCCCTTTACCTGGAAACTAAGTAAGAGCATTTAGATTTAAAAAAAAAATGCCTCCCAGATATGTCAATATAATCAAGGGTTGTTCTTCTTGTCTATTTCTCACTGCCATTGAATGACACCACTGACTTATTTTATTTTTAATTATTTTTGGGGTGCAAATCCTCGTTCAGTTGCCTAGCCTAGGTTCTAACTTGAGAGCCTCTTGCCTCAGTTCTCTGAGAAGCCTGGATTGCAGATGTCCACCTAGATTCAGCATTGGATAATAATTAAGAACTTTTGTTTTTCCAGCTCCAGTGTATATACTAGCTAATGGTAAACTGCAAATAGTTTACCACAGGTTCTCCGTGGCCACCTAGCAAGGAACTATTCTAAACTTAAGACTAGAATAGTTACCAGAAATTGGCCTTTTTTCTATAAGAAGAATATATTTAACACTTTCATCTGTTCTACTCAAATTCCTGTGCCATGGTTCTATTGCCCCCTTTTATAATAATAAACAAATAAACAACATAACACAAAATTCTTAGTTCCCTAACCTAGATTACAAGTGTTTAAATCAATAAAAGAAAAGGAAAAAAAGCATGGAATATCCACATAAAATATGCAGTACGATTTGAAACACAGACAGGCGTTTAGTTATTATGTCTATGCTAAATAGCATACTTTTCCAGAAACGATGCTCACTAGTTGCTTTATTGATATTTCTACCTGTATGCTACTGTACCATCTATAGAAAATATTGAAGCCATTATCAAAAATACTCTACATGTCATAAAATTTTATGACCTATTTAAATCTCAGAAAAGAATGCCAATAAATGCTGATTAAATGCTTGCCAACAGTGGAGAAAGCTATCAGCAGACTTTCCAGAACAAATTAAGTGGGATACATCTCTGTTTAATTCTATGCTTTAAACCTAAATGTTACCTCCTGAAATGCAAGTAGCCTCTGTGCACTTCTAGACTGTGATCCTAAGCAAATAAGGACATGCTTTTATTTCAACGCAATAAAATATGGAGCCAAAGCTCCACAGGAGAAGCAGATCACATCTGTGACAGTCTAATATCGTCAGCAATGTGACTGCTGCTTCTGCTCGCTTATTTCAGAAGTTAGCACTTACATGTGTGTCTAGTTGACAAACACAGGGAGAGGAACAAAGAAACCATAATAGTAATAGTAATAATGACAGTGTCAAAAGCTGTGTGGCCATAGCAATAGAACTAACATTTAGAGAAGTTTATGGTGGGTTAAGCTAACCATTCCTATTAGCATTTTATTAGCACTTTATTGACTATCTACATTAACATCATTAGTTTAGTTGTTACTATTGTAACACTCAAAGCATAGAGATGTTTAAAACTTAATTTTCTTTCTTTCTCTCTCTCTTTCTTTCTTTGTTTTTTTTTTTTTTTTCAAGACAGGGTTTCTCTGTGTAGCCTTGGCTGTCCTTGACTCACTTTGTAGACCAGGCTGGCCTAGAACTCACAGAGATCTCCCTGCCTCTGTGTCCCCGAGTGCTGGGATTATAGGCTTGTGCCACCACACCCAGCTTAAAAACTTGATTTTTACAATTTTACACCCAGTGTCTAAGCTAAGCCTATAATCAGATCTGTAAGACACCACAGGCTATGGTTTTATCCATTCTGACATGTTGTCTCCTGGCTCATATCCAACGAGTGTCTTTTTCTTTCCGTTCTTTCAGCTGACAAGCAGCCATGGGGATCAGGGTCTGTAGAATTCATTGTTAGGTCATTAGTTAAATGAGTACAGGAGAGACTTGACTCAACAAGGGAGATGCTTAAATTACCTGGGCCATGTAGCATGGGGTGGGCAGGCATGTCATTTCAAAAATAGAAAAGGTAAGACAATAAAATAAGAAAACGATTAGAGATAGAAGTGTAAAGCAGAGCTCACTGGGAAACTATAGACAGTCATTAAAGCAGTACAATATACAATGCAAAGAACAGCACAAAAATCATGGGAAAGATAGAAGGATGTGAGGATGTTCGCAAAAGGAAAAGCAATGAAGCTCTAATCACTGATATTTAGAGAAAAAAGACAACAAAAATCTACAATGAGTCCAGAAGGTGCCCCAAAGAATTGCCTCAATGGTAGTATTTCAGGTAAGGAATGGTAATAGACGAGCAAAAGATATTTTCAAGGTAAATATTTTTACAGAGGCCAGGAGGTGCTAAAATTCATCGCTGACTCAGGCAAGATGCCCCTCAAAAGCCTTCTGCCTGAGCAGCAGCCCTGATGCTTATAATACTGTCAAGACAGCAGCTAGCCCTTTAGTCATGTAGACTGCCCCTAACACTATATATAGTGTAATCAGCTGCTCCCACCCCCAGGTCTTAAGGAAAAAAAAAAACCACATGCATGGTGCTTAGCAGATGCCAGCCCCCAGGGAACGACAGGACACAGGCAAAAGGCATTTAAAGTTCACAGCAGGAGAACTGTGCTAAGGGTCCACGTGCTAAGGACCCATGTGCTAAGGGCTCACACGGCTCTTGCAGAGGAATGGAGCTGTGTCCCTTTCCCAGCATCCAAAGAAGGTGACTCACAACCATCTGTAACTTCAGCTCCAAGAGAGCATCTTATGACACTAGCCTCATGATCACACCCCGCCCCCACATATCCCTCCCCATACTATGCATGCACACATCATTTAAAAATAACGACAGGAGATCTCCAGCATTTGAAAGAGTTCTACAAGACAATACTTTTGCTATGCTCACTTTGTGCACGATAACCTCTACTTTTGGACAAAGTTAAATTAACTGTCTGAGTGTGAATGCCAAGTTCAGTAAGAGAGCTGGAGTTTGAGACTGGAAAACCAAGATCTAGAATTCGTGTCCGAGACAGGACACTCCCTTGTCTTCTGTGATCTCTATTTTGGAATTCATCTTTTCTTTCAGGACACTGTCTGTACTTGCCTTCTTGCAGCACAGGCAGGCTAAGTCTAGTGGGAGTCAGTCACCACAACACGGCCACATCAACATTTTATCAGGTTTGTCTTTGGTGGGAGAAGCTCTCAAAGTCTGGGAACAGCACAATTCTTCTGTGATGTGGTGTCCTGGTGCTGGAATGTCTGTTTCCTTGGCTCTAGTGACATATTCTAAGAGGCAATAAGCACTGTTTTGTATGTGTGTGTAAATGTTGAAAAGGTCACACTATGACTTCATTATAAAGAAAATAAGTTTTACAAAAAAAAAAAAAATTCTATCATTGATCTCACGCCTCCCAATGTGGTCAGCATGTCATTCAAATTCAGATCCAGTGTCACTTAGAACCATATGACAAAACAAAATCTTTTTTGAGTGAATGAAGACTTATTATGGGAAAAAAAATTTAATTCCTACTTCTTTTGTTCAGAAATGTGTAAGTGCCGATGTTGGACTTTGTAGAGAGAGTCACAAGGCCTCTAGATGAAGTATTTCTGTCAAACCTAGCTTCTTGGTTTGGCTTGGAAGCACACCTGCAGCCATGGCTGCTGCCTTGTGTCCTGTGACAGTGGCTGATTTCCCGTCTGCATACTTCATACATAGCCACATCCAAACTAAGCAACTTCCTGTTCGCTGACCGGTCAGCAGGCAGGGGCTTGAGGCTCACTACTTCACAGAGGGTGAGCAGCTGCCAGTTCAAGCCTGTTTTGTACCTAAACACTCTGCCCTTGTTTTTTGTTTTAGGCAATCCTAAAGCTCCGTGCCCGCATTTCCTCACCTCTCATCCCACACACAGAATAGCCAGGAAGCATTTTCTGTCTTCCCTCCACTAGTCTCCCCTGATGCAAGGAAGCAGACAGTGAAGGTCCTGGCTTTTACTGATATTCTGAGACCTACAGCCCTCTTTATTATTTGAATGAGCTCAACCAGTCTACTTCACAGCCTCCTTTTCCCCTTATTATTATATCTGCGATAAGAGCCTGCATCCCATTTTTTTCCCATTAACTACATCAAATCACCAAACCTCTTAACCAGAGGCAAGTGTTGTAGCACACCTCTGTAACTCTGGTGCACAAGCAGCTAAGACAGCAGGATCTTGATTTCAAGGCCAGCGTTGGCTATGAAAGGAGCTCGATGCTACTGTGGGTTCCACAGTGATGTCCCATCTCAACAAAACAAAGCGTACCTACCTTTTCTAGACACAGTGGATGGCTTAACATGAGGACTACATTGTCCAAAAGGCACAGGAAAGCACATGGAATGGTTCATAACTTGTTGATGTGGAAGCCAAGTTTCTCCAGGGTTTTTTTTTTTTAACTGAACAATTTAAGATGCGTAAGTAAGAAGAGTAAAGGGACAAATATTCAGTCTCTAGGATACAATAAGTCAGTCTTCAAAGAAAGAAACAGTGAGACAGTACAATGTTGGAGCAAGAGGGGTAGGGGTGTTATTATATTTTAATTAAAACATTAATTTTAAATACGCAGTGCAATATAAAGTAAAAGGCTTATTTGTTTGTTTGTTTATTTAGTGTGTGTGTGTGTGTGTTCAGTTTTTGAGACAGGATCTCATAGAACCCAAACTCACATGCCTAAAGATAGTCTTGAACTCCTGATTCTTCTTTTCCTACATCTCAAACTCTCGCATTGCAAACATGTACCATTTAGAGAGGAGGAATGACATCTAGTCAGATTGCCTTTGACATCCACCAAAATGTGACCTTGAAAACTTAAATTTCTTCAGGCCCTAAGCATGTGCAATAAATGCAGAGAGGGCCTGACTGTCACCCCACTTATATTACTTGGGTTGGTGATAGATCAGAAAGCTAATACGAAATAATACTTAGAAAATTGCAAAGTACGATTTATATATAATGTGACTTTTTATTATGGGTGAAAATGAGAAAAATGGGCATTTCAAATAGAAAAATGATTTGGGCCAAAGATATTCATCCCAATTTTGTCCTAGGTGGGAGACTAGCAGGCAAGCTGCAATTATTTTGAAAACATGAGTAATAGCTAGTTAGCAAGCTCTGTGGAAGGATTCAACTAGTTTCAGTAAGAGGGTTCCCTTAGAAAGCACTCAGGTCCTGATAGGCTTTTTTATTTTAATACTGAAAAATCAATCCTTTTAAGTTAGGCCAGACAAGTCAATAGAGTAAACTGATACCATGTCAGTGATGAATAATCACCCCTTCTGTAATTAACCTTCAGCAACATAATTAAGTGTCCATACATGGGAAATGCATCACAATTTAATTGCACAATCAAGAGGTTTTCAATTCCTCTAAATAACACCAATGGCAAAGAACATTCCTGACCACGCCATTGATTGCTTTCCTATGAATAATCTGAAAATGGGGAAAATAAACTCAAGGGGTCTAAACTTCATGAGGATTATTCCAGAAAGTATCTGTAAGTTTGCTTTTACCCCTATTATTTACCACCACCCATAACTTTTTAGACTGTCACACATAAAATCACTTTTTGTGTTATATAGATCTTATATGTTTTAGAAAGTATATCATTTCATGGATCATGATATGAGCAATTCTGTCAACACACATGCGCGCGCGCACACACACACACACACACACACACACACACACACACACACACACACACACACACACACACAAAAGCTCAACTTTCCCAGTCCTAACCCTTGGCAATAATTGATCTGTTTTCTGTCCCTAAAGTTTTCTTTATGCCCTGAGAATGCCATGCAAATAAAATTATGCAGCCTGCACCCCTGAGGTCCTACTCTTTGTGCTTAGCCAAGTGCGCACGGGTTCATCTGCTCTGGAACCCTATCAATAATTCATCCCTCTGGCTGCTGAGTGGGGCTGGCTGTGTTATGGATGGAGTGTATTTTGTTTACCCACTTCCCTGCTGAAAGACATTTGGGTTATATTTTGGTTTCTATGATTATGAGTAAAGCTGCTGCTGAACAGGTTTTTTTGTTTTGTTTTGTATTATTTTTTAGCATGAATACAAATTTTCATTTCCCTTGGGTAAACAATTAAGGGGAAAATGCTGAGTGTCAATTTACAAGGGATCGACAAACTGTTCCAACACCTTGGGCAATTTTGCCTCGTCATGAGGAGATAAGCAGAAAGCATAGTTACTCTTTGTCCACACCAGCCCTTGCTATATGACCTGATGCTTTGTTGCTCTTCTTTACTGTCTTCTTATGGGCACAGTGAGAACACACTACGCTGCAAATGAGACCTGTGCATTCCTAATGGCTTATGGTCTTCGACATCTTCTAACTCATTCCCCTTCTATTAGAACATCTTGTTTGGTGAAGGACCTTTGCAATTTGACTGACAGTTTTAATTAGTCTGCTTGTTTGTTTTACCAGTGAGTTACTGAAGTTCTCCATACATTTGAGGGAAACATCCATTGTTAAATATGATTTGTAAATGTATTTTCAGTCTGTGTATTTTCTTCTCATTATTTAATTTTATCTTCTGTAAAAATAAAGGGTTTACCTTGGAAAAGATCTATTTTATAATCTTTTCTCCAACTTTGGGTTATCTATGGATGTATAAGGCTGGTTTATAGAACAAAACAAAACATAATTTCAAAGCAACAGCAACAACAACAACACACACACTGACGATGTCATTATAAGCAGAAAGAAGTTTTCACTACATGTTCTTGCTGCCAAAACTTTTATGATGCTAACCCCAGACTTGCAAACTGTCAGTTACACAGTAGGCCTCAGTGAATTCAGGCTAGTGCAGTAAACAGGAAACATACTGGTTGATTTCTTGTGTTCCTAAAGCATCGTGTTCATTGCAGCTCCCTTAAAAACCAAATTTCTAACTCCCAAGTTACCTGACAGGCACGGCACTGCAGTGACTCAGGAGTCAGAATCCCTGACTTAAACAGTCCTCCCCTGCCACTTCTTTGCTGAATCTATTTAACTTCTTTGTGGCCCAGCCTTCTCATCAGGCCGTGAGATAGGTTTTATAGAGAGACTTGGAGGCAGGAGAGGTTATTTCATAATCTTATACTCTTTGGTTTCTATAAAACCAATAATTTGATATGAACACACACACACACTAAGATGGAAGCTTGTTATATTTATAAATAATATAAAATATAATCTTGTTAGTAACACATTCAAAGAATGTTTACATTCTAATAATTCTTATTCCTAGGCCTCTAGGAAGCCTGACTTTGAATAAAGTACAAGAAGAACAAGATAAGTTTGTCTTTTCTTGTGTTGTTAGTCAGATAGTTTTTTTTTACAGGGGTCAATCACATGCCTATTGCATGCCTACTATTCCAGCAATCATGATATTTACAGATACTTAACTTATATACCACACATTTCAGACTGCATGACTTATGTGCAATTCATTGGCTTCCAAGAGTTCTTTCCATGAAGAACATCACAACAACAGAGCACATGAAAGCAAGCCAATTTCATTGACTTTATAAATCTTGGTTAATAATATTTTGTGTTCCCTTTCCAAAGTATTCTTGATGTATTTTTCCATATTTAGACCTCCAGCTATTAAATGGTTCCTATTCAATTTCCGTAGAGCGCGGCAGGGGTCTAATGACAAGGAATCCACTCTATGCCAAGGAAGTACAGCAGAATCCATGGAGGAATACTGCTTTTGGGCTTCCTTGGAGGCTCACGCTTAATTATACAGCCCAGAACAACCTGACCAGGGAATAGTGCTGCCCACAGTGGGCTGGGCCCATCTGAATCAGTTGGCAACCAAGACAATCTCCCACAGACATACTGGTGAGGCAATATGATCTTACTCACCTGAGGAGTCTCCTCTCAGGTTTCTGTCAGCTTTGCCAGCTTGACAGATAAAGATAAGCAGGAAGACAATTCTCTCCTGAAAAGGTTGGGAACTAATGAAGACCCTAAAATAATGAAATCATAGTGCTTTTCCCAGTTTGCTTAATAAAATTGAATTAGATATGGGTTACAATGTCATAAGCTGGGGATCACACACACACGTAGGAACACTCAGCTTGATCCACTATTCATAAGAACTCAGGTTCGAACAGTATGCAGAAAATCACATTTTTAAAAGCTTTGGTTCAGTTGTTAATGAAATAGGACAAATGCAAAAATAACAACATAAAATAGAAACTAAGCAGACGAAAATTGGAAAGTGGGATGGTGAAAAAATAAATATTGAATATATAATTCTAAAACCACATATCACAACCAGTAACAACTAAAAGCCTGCACAAGTAGGCATGGTCTCACCCTGATGCAATTACACACGGTGGAAGGCTGAAGATGTCTCCATTAAAATTATAAGTAGGATATGTTTTTAATGTCATATTAAAACTAATCATGATGCCATTTCCTATTAAAGGAATACTAAGCTGCAATAACTCATTTCTCCATCTTCCAAAGGTAATCATATAATCACACAGTTCTACATGACTGAACATCCTAGGCAATATCAAACAATTCTGAGAAGAATATACTAAGTTGAAAATATAAATAAAATACCTGGTGAGATATTTCAAAATAAAAGGAGTAAATTTAAGTAAATGTTTCAAAACTCTCAACACCTTTTCTCACCCTTGCTGATGGCAGCCGTCATGTTATAATAGTGGCATTTAATTCAGATGGGATACTTAAAGGGACATCAGATAAGGACACAGAAAACTGTACACTGCTCTTTTTTTTTGCACTAAGACCAAAAAAGAAACCTGTTCTTATTTCAGGATTATTTTATTGGATGTCTGAATTACTTAAGTGGTCGGGTTCTTAATTACAACGTTAACAATTGTACTGACAGTTACTGCCTGCAAGGTCAGCTTTCACTGGAGACAATCTAAGAGCATGAGGCATCTCTGATCATTTATTTCATCCCAACTTACTTGCTGGCTTAAAGAAATAATTTTTAATTAATTAATGTATTTATTCACTTTACATTCTGATTGCATCCCCATCCCTTCTCTCCTCCTGGCCCTCCCCATCCCTCCCTCTTCCCCTATTCCCTCCCCTGCTCCTCAGAGAAAGAGAGCCCCCCCCCACCAACCTACCCCAGCTCATCAAGTCACATCAGGACTGAACACATCCTCTCCCCCCTCCCCCCGTGGCCGGTGAGGCAGCCCCACCAGGAGGAAAGTGATTGAAAAGCAGGCAGCAGAGTCCATGTCAGAGACAGCTCCTGCTCCCCTTACTAGGGGATCCACATGGAGCTTGAGCTGCCCATCGGCTACAAAGAAATAATTTTCTAATTCTTCTACATCAGTGGTACTCAACATGTGGGTCACAAACCCTTTGGGGTGAGTCACATATCAAATAGTGTACATATCAAATATGTATTTACATTATGAGCCAGAATTGTAGCAAAGTTACAGGTATGAGACAGCAACAAAATAGTTTTATGGCTGGGCGTCACCACAACATGAGGAGCTGTATTAAAGAGCTGCATCATTAGGAAGGTTGAGAACCATTGTTCTAGAAAGATAGGCCAATACTCATCTCATTATTTGTGCATAGACATTTACTTTCTGATGTGGAACAAAGATCTGATACAAAGATAAAAGTCACCTAACATATAAAATGACTATAGCACTTGCTTTGACAGAAGAGAACATGAGTCATAGAAACTTCAGAATCACTGGTGCTTAAAGCAGCACTGGACCCATAGTAACTATTTAATAAAGGTTAACTGAATCAAACTCAGTATTATCAAGCTAAAAAAAAGAGAGAGAGAGATGATTTAGCACCTCAGACATTTCTTTGGACATGCAGAGACATGGATTGGCAAAACTATAGTTTTTAAGGGCACATAGGCCTGAGTTTGAAGTCTCAATTGCCCTTACTAATTGTGTGTCTATGGACAAATTATTTCTGTTTTCTAAATGCTAGCTTCATCATTTAAATTGGTGAATTACTATACCACTGGAGTTATATGCTGGTGGAATGAAAAAAGGTTAAAGTAGAATTTAGCAAATATTCCATTTGCATTAGCAGTGGCCGTGGCGGTGAAGGTAGTATCATGTCTACCAACCTTCCCTGCAGCTGTTAGATTTTATAGCAGTTTATTGTAAATGCAATCAAGGCTCTGAAAATCCTTATTACATAAAGGATAAGGAGGCTAGGAAATGACGGACATAGAAAGAGGCACTTGTGCAAAGTTTGCTGAGGCGCCATCTGATTTGACAGTGTGCTGGCTTTGAATGCTTGGTTTGCTGGTCTAGGATTCTAATTTTGTTTGTGGTTATATTCCACTGACGTCCATTTCCTCGGGGGCAAGGTGGAGAGGGAACACGGGGTGGCAGAAGGGCCATGTCTAAAGGGCATATTTTCAACAGGGGCTCTCATTTTAATAACCAAAGATGACTGAAAATGCCGACAGAAAACAATAAAAACTGTACAAGTGTTAAATTCCCACTGTGTGTGTCTCTGGGAAGCTGCTAGTAGGGGGCTTCCTATGGGTTACCAAGGGGAAAAACAGAGAGCACCAGCTGATCACCCATGAAAATAAGAACCTTGATGTTGGCAGTCTGGCCTGGTGTGCCTTTCCTTTGATAACCTGTGAATCTCAGCCAAGATGAGAAAACCACATTTTTTCCCCTGTGAAACTTCACAAACTATTAAAGCTTAATTATCAGCACATTTTGACTATGTAGCCGAAGCTAAACTAACTCAAAGATCTTGCTGGCATGCCAAGCCCATCTGTGGACATCTGGGCATCATGGGGCAATGTGTCCAACTCATAAGTAATTGTGTTCAGTTTACTGCCAGGCTACAAGTGAAAGCCCCATAATTTTGTATCTATGAAATTTTAGCAAAGTGGAAAGGGAAATCTGTTTCATTTCTCTCATTTATTGCTTTTCCTAAAAATCTCAAGTCTGTCAAAGCTAATTTCGGTTCATTTCTTCCAAACTGATATGTATAAATGGAAATGGAAAAAGAGTCTCAAAATAAAAAAAAATAAGCCCCAAAGTTAGGAAAAGCAATATTGTCTCCCTAACTTAAGATGCTTTCTCCAATTCTCTACACTATTCAGCTATTATAATGGAAGGAAATTTCTTGCCAACTGCTTTCGGCAGAATATTTTATAACTATATGTGTAAAGAAATAAGTATGTAAACAGAGAAAAATATTAAAACTTTCAATGTTAATCTATATTTTAAAACCCCAGCCTATCTTGACAAACTTTCAAATACAGAATGCATGAAGTTCATAAAATATATATGAGTGTGATTATATTACGGTTTCTAATTTACTTTCCCCCCTCACAAAATTCTGCCTTTGAATGCTTATTTATTATGGCTTTTATTCAATTGAGTACTCAGGCAGAAAATACAATAAAGCTTTGCTAATTTCATAAAATATTGAAACATTGACACTGCAAATAGAATTTCACTGTCTTTATGCACTTCTGGGTCTATCTCACAGTGTAATCTAAAAACCTACTTAAAGAATGCATGATTTCCTAGTCCTCTATTCAGACAAATTATCTTTACTATCTTACAAAAGAAATATTTAACATCTGAAAATACCATTTCTAGTGGCCAAAAGAAGTCAAACTTTAGTTTGCAGAAATTAAGAAATCAAAGTAGAGAATAAATGTGCCTAATGTCTTGCCATCAGCCTCCACAGTGTATTTTCTGCCCTCTTCCAAGCTGTGTGGCATTCGGAAAGTCTTCTCAACACATAAAGGTTACTTTTAGATAACTATTTTCATAGATAAGTATTTTAAAAGACCCAGAGTGAGGACCCTGAGATTCTCAAAGTATGCTCCTCTCTGGCAAGCATATGTATAAGCACATTGTAAATTCAAGCAAATCTGTAAAAAGACAGTTATAGGAGAAGAGTGAGAGTTAGAGAGAATGATGTGCATTTCTTTCTTTTTTTTTTAAAGATTTATTTATTATTTATACAGGAGACTATTAGCGTTCACTCAGGGTCTATGACCTAACCAGCATTAAGGGTTTTGGCTTAGTTGATCATATCAGGCATGGCTTCTGCTGTGTAGAGCAGGCTTTAAATCTAATAAGTGGTTGTTTACTTCCATAACTTACATGCCACTACTATACTGGTGTGTATATCTTGTCTGGCCAGTCATAGTTGTAGATTGTGAGGTTCAAGCAGGTAAGATGATTGACATATTTTCCTCCAGCAGCGTGCATACCATCTTCTTGCACTATGAAAGCTGGCTAGCAGGGACAAAGGGTCCAGGTGAGGATCATCTTGATTTCTCCATGTCCTATGACTCAAGTACACAGTGTCCTTAGCAATACGATCTTTTCAGCATGTTCTGGGCAGTAACTGACAGATCTAGCAATAACCTGCAATGTTATGGAAGTCTATGACACCCTGCTGACCAATAACTTGAGAAGAGGTAATCCATACTTGCCACTGAGCTTTTTATTTGATAGCCTCTGGTGTTTGGAGGTGGTATTATCCCTTTGTTATAGGGTAATTTTGTGTGTGTGTGTGTGTGTGTGTGTGTGTGTGTGTATCAGAGAGAGAGAGAGAGAGAGAGAGAGAGAGAGAGAGAAAGAGAGAGAGAGCAGTTTTAAAAGTTTGAAACACTGTAATTTTTCCATTCACCTGTGCTTATCCATAGAGAATATTAAATAATTGCCATGCCAAAATAGTACTAAACTAATAAAAACTATAGCAGAATTTTAATTAATGGTTTTAGAATATCAGACCTTTCAATAAATTAACTCTTAAGTGCACAGAATATGGAATGACATTTTTTAGGAGACTAATGGAAAGAGGCGGGGGGGTATTGCCGGAAGAGTTAGCAAGTCAGATCATCCAGGACTTGGATCTGGGACCATTTCTATTGGGTCATCACTGGTGGTCATGACCTCCATTGATGTCATTGAATACTGGCTGAAACTTTAAGGACCAAGATCAAATTTTTAAATGTGTTCCTTGATATGCTTAGGCATGAGCTGGCTGTGACAACACGGAAAAGGACAGGGAAACTCTCTGTTTTACTATTGAAGTAGTCTTCCATATCAGTACATAATTATATATTAACTCAAGTTATATTTCTTGGCCTGCTTATATACTAATTTGTGTCCAGTATTTAACAATATTAAACATACCACATCATATTTCATATTATATAGTCAACTACTAAATTATGTTAAAATTTGTTACTATGTTATATATCTTATATATTTTATAGCTTAATGGGCTAGTAGAAACAAATGTAAACTATGGTATATGTGTTGCAATATATGCTATTTTATAGTGCAGTACATTATAGACAATAGGATTAGAATATGTCAGCATGTATATTAAATATCAACAGTATATACATTATCCACAATTATTTACTAATAGTGTAATATTCAAATTGAGGGAAAAGGTGGTGATATATAACACAGGAATATTGAAGATATGTTAAGTATTTTATATCCATATCAATCTATCACCTGTCTTCCTACCTATCAATCCATCTATCAGTAGAATATAAACTAAAAAATATAGTAACATAAAATATGGAGGCCAAAGAATGCACACTCCCCTTGGTGCATTTTAAATGACATCATAGTCTCCTTCAAGTACAGGCTTTCAAAGACACAACACACCTGATGTATTTTTCTACCGTGTTGTTCAGCACAGACATTAGATTATAGAGTGTAAAACAATTTCTGCTTAGAGGATGCTGTGAGTTCAGAACTAAGTATGGAACTCATTCCTGTCCTTGAATTTCAGTGGAGGCTTGAGCCAGGGAGGGACTCTGCTTGGCATTTAGACCCCTGGATCGTAACTTCATCTCGGTTGGTGTTCCTCCAGCTCGGCACTGTACCCTGCCTTGGTTTTGTCCCTGAAGCGATCCTCAAGAGTCTGCGAGCCTTCCTACATACTAAACATCCTCAGTACTCAGCGCAAAATGCTTCATACTCATTGAGTATGACATGATGAGCTTCATACTCATCGCTGCCCTGAGCAGTGAAGTTTATAGGCAGGATAAAAATGATATTCTTTGTATACTAAAGAAAATGCCCAGTTAGAGATGAGATCTGTCTCCCAGTACAATTATCTTATCAGTCTGCAGTACTCTTTATTTGGTGAAGCCACTTGCTCTCAATCTAGAGTTCATTTTAGTTTGCTTTAAAATTATTCTACATATCATTTTTCTTGAGCACATTTTCATTTACCAAGTCTGATGAAAATCTTGAGATGTCAAATTAGACTTTGAATAATTTTTTAAGCATCCTCAAAGCTTGGCAGTATTGATAAAGTATGTCTTATGAACACTTCTCATGAATTTGACCAGAGAGCTTTTCTGCACTATTGAAGTTGTCTCTTAAGTAAAATTAATAAAACAGTCTATTTACTTAATCACAAAATAAATTCGTCATCATCATCATTATCATCATCAACAACAACAACAAATGATAACTATGACATTGGTTAAAAACAAACAGAAAGTGAAAACTGACACGAATCATAGGGTAGCACATACCAAACCAACATAATTTTATATAAAATACAATACTTTTAGATAGTTAATAAAATGATGATTGACTTACTTGTGTTTATTTTCTTACTAATTTTTTTGTAGCATTGGGACTGAACCCAGGGCCGCCATGCATACTAAGAAATCTCCTACTTTGTAGCTGTATCTGTTGCTCTAAAGTAAATCTTTGTTTAGCAGCTTGGATGGCAATAAGACTATTTTTTTCTTTCATTGAAAATGAATCTTTTTCTCACATAATATATCCTGATTACAGTTTCCCCTTCCTCTGCTTCTCCTACATCTTACCTTCTTCCCTCAGGCAATTGTGGGATAATAATAATAATAATAATAATAATAATAATAATAATAATAATAAT
>OU015747.1:86562071-86573448 GCA_907169655.1 Acomys percivali | reverse complement strand
TGTGTGTGTGTGTGTGTGTGTGTGTGTGTGTGTGTGTGTGTGTGTGTATGTGGTACTGTCGTGCCATGGCATGTATGTAGAGATCAGAGGACAACTTTGGAGAGGTAGCTCTCTCCTTCTACCGTGTCATCAGGAATTGGAGCTAAGGTTGGCACACCTGTGCAGCAAGAGCCTCAACCCTGAGACATCCATCTCATTGGTCCCAAGCATTCAAAGTCCTTTCTGTTGGTTTTTGTTTTTTCTTCTGGTGCTGGAGATTTAATCTGGAGCCTTCCATGCTACACTACACCCCTGAGATATCCCCAGCTATTAATTCTGAGTGTAAAGTGTCCTTCTATGTTGAGAATGCTAACTCTCTATCTATAGGATACAAATAAGCAAAACTCAGGAAGTAGTAGTTCTCCAATAAGAGAGAATTCTAACACAACTACAAGGTATTACTTGATAAAAGTCTACATAAAGAAATTTAAAACTGCAATGGAAATAGCTACTTTCTGAGGGAAATCATCACTTCTGCACAGGAAGTAAAAAACGTAAGCATACCAAATTTCCTAGATGATATTGAAAGACTGACCATACACCTAAGCCACAGGCACCAATCCCACAGAGTTCCATAGACAGATTATTTCAAATCTTCAAAGAGCAGACATCACCATGCTTCACAGACTGTGGACAGGACAAAATGCCAGTCAGAACACCTAACACTTTGGGAAGGGTGGTGCTGAAGAGACAGCTCAGCACTTGAGTACTCTCTCCTCTTGCAGAGTACTCCTCAAAGTTGTCTTGCAGAGAGTCTGAGTTTGGTTTCCAGCACCCATATTAGGTGGCTCACAGCTGCCTATAAAGACAGTTTCAGGGGATCTAATGCCCTTTTCTGGCCTCCATGGGCACTGTACTCATGTGCACAGATCCATGCACATAAACACAAAATTAAAAGTAAAGTCTTTATAAGTAAGAAAAATCTGATAGAGTTTGTAAAATAATATGAGAATACATTTAAATAGAAGTGGAAATATCTAAATATAGCAGCTTCCCCTTATTACATCAATAGCAACATCTTACCAGAAGCCTAGCAAGTATAATATGCAACACGTTTTCTATTCTTATTAATACAAAAACCTTCACCTTTTCCTTAAGTCAATTTACTACCTTCCTCTGGGAAAATATAATTGGAAGTGTGGCATTATGGAACATCCAGTAAGTAAAATAAAAGTGTCTAGAATACAAGCTCCATGGAGCCAGCACGGTATATTTGAAACCAAAACGTCTGAGTGGAAACATGGCTGGTAGCACACACAGAGTGGACACATTGCCCAAGGAGAGGAGGCACGCTTTCAATTGTAGCTGTGAGTCTTCAGAGATTTCATTATACTACTCACAGCACATGATGCAACTGGAAACAAAGGAATCTGAGAGAGGATCCAAGATGGCGGCTCCGACCATTCACTGTGTCTGATTGGCAGGAAGGAGCCTACTGTCCTGCCTGGGAGTTACAGACCACAAGAAATGGAGAGCCCTAGGTGAGAGGGGTCCACATGGTGCAGAGTACAGGTGGGTCTGGCCTTGGGCCACCCAACTGGTCCACGGAGGACAGGTGCCCAATCCCCAGAGACTGGCCGCACACCCGACAGTGAGCTGCAGCTGTGCTATATATCTCAGACTTGCTATCTGGGACTGAACTGTGAGTGTGAAACACCAGTGTCTGGATCTGCTAGCCTGGGGGGAACCCAGGAGAACCAGTGGATCTGACCTCAGACCACTCTGCTGGGCCACAGAAAGCTCTAAGGCCAGGACCGCAGGCAGGGCCTACAAAGCCCAGAGCAGCCTATCAGGCTGTTCCTGCACTCTCTCTGACTGAATTGTGAGCTACAGAACACCAACATCAGTGTCTGCTGGCCCAATGGAGAGCCCAAGTGTGCAGTTGGGATAGATTTGACTTTGATCACCCTACCCATCCACAGAGGGACCCAGGGCCCAGGTGGCTATGGACATGTTCTCCAAAGCCCAAACAGACACCTCAGACTAGGGCAAGGTATGTGCAGCCGACTGAACCAAGGCCTCAGGCCTGGGCAGGCACGACACTCTCAACCAAAGCCTGAACAACAGCCTACAGACTGGGAAAAGAGCTTCACCAATTTTACATCAGACAAAAGGCTAATATCCAAAATATATAAAGAACTCAAGAAATTAAACACCATCAAATCAAATAACCCAATTAAGAAATGGGGTTCAGAGCTTAACAGAGAACTCTCAACAGAGGAATATCGAATGGCTGAGAAACACTTAAATGCTCAACATCCTTAGTCATCAGAGAAAAACAAATCAAAATGGCACCAAGATTCCATCTTACACCCATCAGAATGGCTAAGCTTAAAAACTCAAGTGACAGCACATGGTGGAGAGGATGTGGAGAAAAGAGAACACTCTTTCATTCCTGGTGGGAACACAAACTTGTACAACCTCTTTGGAAATCAATCTGGAATTTTCTCAGAAAACTGAGAATAGGGCTACCTAAAGACCCAGCTATTCAACTCCTTGGAATATACCTGAAAGATGCTCCACCACACAACAAAGACGTTTGCTCAACTGTGTTCATAGCAGCCTTATTCATAATAGCCAGGATCTGTAAACAACCTAGATGCCCCTTAGTTAAAGAATGGATCAAGAAATTGTGGTACATTTATACTATGGAATACTACTCAGCTTTTAAAACAAGGAATTATTGGAATTTGCAGGCAAATGGATGGAACAAGAAATGATCATCCTAAGTGAGTTAACCCAGACACAGAAAGACATACATGGTATATACTCACTTATAATTGCATACTAGCCCAACATGGATGTCCTCTGAGAGTCTTCACTCAGCCGCAGATGGGGACAGATGCTGGGAATCACTATTGGACTAGAGGTGAGAATGGTATGGAAGAATGGGGAGATAGAAGGACCCAGGCAGCCTAGGAACCCTACAAGAAGACCATCAAAGCCAGCAGATCTGGACCCAAGAGGGTCCTCACAAACTGCTCTACCAAACAAGGACAATGCATGCAATAAACCTAGACCCCCTATTTAGAGCTAGGCAATGGGCAGTGCATTCTCCATAGTTGTGGGCAGAGCAGGGACTGCCTCTGGTGCCCCCTATTTGACCACTTCCCCTTGGTAAGGAGGCCTGGTGGCATTCAGAGGAAGGGAAGCAGGCTATTTGAATGAGACCAGATTGATTGTGATCATATGGTAAGGGAGGAGGTCCCCTTCTGTCACAGGTCTAGGGGAGGGGAATAGGGTGAAAGAGGGAGGGAGTGGGGAACAGGAAGATACAAGTGAGGGGATAACAATCAGGATGTAATCTGAATAAATTATTTAAAAATAAAAATAAAAATATATACAAAGCTATTGGTTCTGGATTTTCTATTTAATTTTCTAAGACTGCAGCTATCTGAGTGTAACTATGAGGAACAAATCATAGCTAAGCAAGAACTGCTATAAACTGTTAGTGAGGATATTCCAGTAACATGTGGAAAATATGCCATAGCATACATCAACAAACAACAACAACAAAAACCCAAGGTGGGTTCAATGTTAGAACATCTATTCCTGTGATACCCTGTATTAAAAATCCTGGGGGAAATTATGTATTTTGCCATCAATGCCTATTCAAAAGCCAGTGATAGAATTAGGCATTCATTGCCCGTGCATCCAAGAAAACAGGAATCAGACCACAGAACTACCAAGGTTCACCGGCATCACCTCCAAAGCCAGCGTTGCTCTTAATGAGGGACACTGGAGGCGTCTCCAAAAAAGTGAGATTTTCAGCTATGTCTACCACCACTAGTCATGTACTCCTGGTGCACTTAGACAATAGAAACTCCTTGATGGAATAAAAATGTGAAGCGTGTATGCAGATGATATGATTGCTCAATAGAGTCAGTGGAAGAATGAACTCATTGTAACAGAACTCAACAGAGCGGCAAGCTGTAATATTAACATAAGAAACCAGAACAGCTTTTTTTTTTAACATATATAAAAATTAATTAGGGCTACAAAGAGAGCAAAAATATCATTTGCAACACCAACAAAAGAACACAGTATTTAGAATTATGTTTAATAAATGTGCAAAGCTCATATCAGAAAAACACTGACATATCTTGAAATGCAAAGGGTGATTTGAGCCCTTGTGAGCATATCTTGTTTTCTGAGCGGAAGAATCAACACCACACAAGTAAAAGTTCTCCACACATTAATTTATAAAGCAAATAAAATATTCATAATAAATGTATTATAATGCAGATAACAATTTTAACCTGATTGCTTTTCTCCATGCAGCATTGCCTTCTACGTACAAAGATCTGATAGTCAAGCGCCAGTCCCTTTACTGGAAAGAGTGTTTGAAAATGGAGATAAACCTTGCAACCATTTCAATATCCACACCCAGTGACACTTTCCATCCCTGTGGTGTCTTCTGTCCAGTGTTAGATATGCTGCTAGCCCTCTGGTCCTTTTCCCACATCACAGCCCTTTTCCATACCCCAGCCACTGAAGCCCAGGGAGTACCAGAGAGCTCACTGGTACTTGCTCTGCATCCTTCTACCCAATACAACTAAAAGCTGAGTGTTTGCCTTCATCTGGTGATGGAGATGGGTTATGGGTTTTCTGTACACTTGTCGTGTACTCTCATATTTTGCCATTGCTTCAGCTTTGGTTGAACTATCAACTCTAGGTGGACTGTGTTGCTTTGGCTCTTAGGTCATTTACTCTTTATAAGTATGCTGTGAAGTGTGACTATTAATCCAGTTTCCAGATGAGAAAATGTATGGCTGACTATTAAGATTCTCATCCAAGAACAAATAACTACAGGGTGAAGGAGTGAGAACTGACAGCAAGGAAACCTCAGGATGATGCACTCATTTCAGTGGCTCCCATGTACATCTAAAAACAGACGGTGCTCTACGATGTGCGGCTCATTAGTACCAAAAGCATCCTTTATCCTAGTGGCTTCCGGTGTAACTATCAGTCTTTGAAATGACACAGTCTCTGTTTCCTAGAAATATATTGTTATTACAAAGCCAGGAAGCATGCTTGTCACTGCGTATCAGCAAGGTGAGTCAGCACTTTCAGTAGTATCTGTATTCAGTCTTGAGCTTCAAAATTGGATTAAGCAGACTGCTTTTTTATTTGTTGTTTGTATCGGTTTGTTTGTGATTTCTGCTTCTGTTTCCAGTGTTACAGCTCTCAAAAATCGACTATTAGGGCTGAAGCAATGGCTCAGTCTGTAAAATACTTGCCACACATACTTGAAGACTCGAGATTGATCCCAGCACCCTTTTATAAAGTCAGATATGGTGGAACATACACACCTTGTTACCCTAATGTTGGGGAGACAGAGATAGCCAGATGCCCTGGGGTCCCTGGCCAGCCAGCCCAGAGGAATAAGTGAGCCCTAGTTCTCAATGAGAAATTCTGTCTCAAAAATGACACAGATGGATTTCCAAAATGGTTGTACTAGTTTACATTCCCACCAGCAATGAAGGAGTGTTCCTCTCTCTCCACGTCCTCACCAGCATGAGGTGTCACTTGATTTTTGATCTTAGCCATTCTGATGGGTGTAAACTGGAATCTCAGAGTTGTTCTTGATTTGCATTTCCCTGATGACTAAGGAGGTTGAGCATTTCTTTAAGTGTTTCTCAGTCATTCGATATTCCTCTGTTGAGAATTCTCTGTTTAGTTCTGAGGCTCATTTCTCAATGGGGTTATTTGGTTTGGTGATGTTTAATTTCTTGAGTTCTTTATATAATTAGGATATTAGCCCTTTGTCAGATGAAGGGTTGATGAAGATCTTTTCCCAGCCTGTAGGCTGTCACTTTGTTCTGTTGACAGTGTCTCCTGCCTTACAGAAGCTTGTCAGCCTCATGAGGTCCCATTTATTTACTGTTGACCTTAAGGCCTGGGCTGTTGGTGCTCTGTTCAGGAAATTGTCTCCTGTGTCACTTTGGAAATCTATCTGGCACTATCTCAGAAAACTGGGAATAAGGTTTCCTCAAGACCCAGCTATTCCATTCCTTGGAATATACCCAGAAGATGCTCCAGCACACAACAAGAACATTTGCTCAACCATGTTCATAGCAGCCTTATTCATAATAGCCAGAACATGGAAACAGCCTAAGTGTCCCTCAGTAGAAGAATGGATAAAGAAACTGTGGTACATTTACACTATGGAATACTACTCAGCTATTAAAAACAAGGAATTCCTGAAATTTGTAGACAAATGGATTGAACTAGAAATGATCATAATGAGTGAGTTAACCCAGAACCAGAAAGACTCAAATGGTATATACTCACTTATAACTGGACACTAGCCCAAGGGACATGTCCCATAAAAGTCTTCACATACCAGGAAAGTGGGACAGAGGAGAAGACATCCAATTGGGACTTTAG
This sequence comes from Acomys percivali, assembly GCA_907169655.1. NCBI lineage: Eukaryota > Metazoa > Chordata > Mammalia > Rodentia > Muridae > Acomys > Acomys percivali. Next base: position 86,567,019 of record OU015747.1, on the reverse strand, counting down.
GTGAGGGAAGTATGGGAAAATAGGGAAATAGAAGGATCCAGAGGGTCATAGAAACCTACAAGAAGAACATTGGAATAGGCAGATCTGGGCCCAGGGGTCCTGCTCAAACTATGGCACCAGCTAAGGACAATACATGCAGTAAACTTCCAACCCCTACCCAGATCTAGGCAATGGACAGGACATTCTCCACAGTTGAGTGGAGAGTGGGAACTGACGTTCACATGAACTCTGGTGTCCCATATTTGACCACGTCCCCTTGATGGGGAGGCCTGGCAGCACTCAGAGGAAGGATAGCAGGGTACCAAGAAGAGACTTGATACTCTACGAGCATATACAGGGGGAGGAGGTCCCCCTGAGTCATAGGGGAGGGGAGTAAGGGGAAAATGAAAGGGAGGAAGGAATGGGAGGATGCAAAAGATAGGATAACAATTGAGATATAATATGAATAAATTAATAAAATATATTTAAAAATAACACAGAAGGCTTCTGAGAAATGATCCCCAATATTGAATTATGGCCTCCTCATAAACATATTTGGATATGTACTCACAAAAAATGATTAAAATGATGACAAATTTAAAATGAGTTACCATAAGGTCACACAAGCTTATATACATATATCAAGGTTCTAAACTCTTAATCTCTCTTCCTCCCACTCTTTTCTCTCTGTCTCTCCAGTTGTTACTTGTACATTAAAACATAGGAGCGTGACTTCAAAATATTAAAGCACAGTATTTATCAATCCATACTGAAGTATTTCAATATCTACCGACTCAGAATATACTCTGAAAACAGGTAAAATGTGCTTTTATACACAAGCACGCACGCACGCACGCATGCAGCACATACTGCATACAGTTCTTCTAAGTTGTTGAAAAACAAATCAAGATCAGACATAGACATTCCATGTTAAATCATATATCTTAACCTATATAAACTCAGTTTTTGCTATTTTCTGCCTTTTTGTTTTTAGTTCTAGACTTCCCAACAATGAATATAAGTGGTTGAGTCCTGGTGTTCTCTTTAAATTAAAATATGTTTCTTTTTTTGTATTTATGGAATTGAGAAGATTGAGTAACTTTTAAACATATACTCAGAGTATATTACTAAAGTGAGAAATATAAACATGTATATAAATAAGATTTGTGACTATTCATATGAAAATCTGAAAAACTGACTTCTTTGGAAGGATTCTGGAAGATGCTGGCTGCTTTCCTGCCTCCAAGCTTTGCTTTCACAATTCTTTATGATTAGAATTTTCTCTATGTATTTTATATTTTCCTCCAATAAACAAAATATACCTGCATTTTGAGTGGCATTTCATCTGAAGGCATCCTGATCCCAGCCACTCTGCTAAAAATATTGCTGATAGATCAGCATGAGTATTATTTTACAATTGACCCATGAATTCCTCATGGTCCGTAGCCCTTCTCTGTGCAACAATCTCATTCCTGCACTGTAAAATTCTCAGAGTCTAGTTAACACTCCTTTCTGTGGCCCACAATGTATCTGTTATTTCATTCAATAAACTATATACATATATATTATGAATATAAAATTTGAAATCTTTTCTATACTTATGATTAAACTTGGATAATATCACTCTTTGGAGCACTCTCTGATTTTAATATTTCTTTCACTATATGGTCCAATGCCCAAGCCTGGTGTCATTATATGGTTAATAATCCCACAAAGCACACAAGGGAACATCAGCAATCTCTCTTCCAGTTCTTCCTCCAAACTCATAAGGTTTCAATTACTAGCATATCCATCTCAGCATTATTTACAACAGACAAAATAACTGAAACAACCTTCCATATGCAGGAGCAGCTGATTTTTTTTGTTCTGCTTTTTGAGACAAGATTTCTCTGTGTCGCCTTGGCTGTCCTGGATTCACTCTACAGACCAGGTTGGCCTTGAACTCACAGAGGTCCACTTGCCTCTGCCTCCCTGAGTGCTGGGATTATAGGCGTGTGCTACTGAGCCTGGCTCAGATTTCTTAAATAAAACATAAATGCAGTTGCTCTATGATGTTTAATGAAGTTATTAGATAACAATATGAGAAAAAATAGAAATGATAAGTAAAAGGTTTAGAACAAAGACACTGGCAAGTATACAATACATTATGTATCAGCAGACTTGGGGCTTTGCCTGATTTCCTGTGGGCTGCAATGGGGAAACATTTGGAGTGTCAACTGAAGGGAAAGAAAAAAACTCTTGAGATGAGATGAGTGACAGAACTGAGGGAAGGGGTGAGCAGTGGGACTATAGTGTATCCTGCAGACTCTTAACAACGGCGGCGGCCGCCACTCTATTTGGTCACATAACTGAATGCGAGAGTGACGCAAAACTTGACAAATGTGAAAGGTTTATAAACACTCAGCAGCCAAAAATGAGTTCAGAACAAACATGTGTGATCAAAGGGCTTAGGCTTGTGTAGGTGCTTGGCCAGGTTGTGTGGAAAGGCTCGTCCGCAGCCTAAGCTCTGAATGTGCCATGTGTATATACACTTCTCACTGTGTGGGTCAACATGACACACAGGGCCAAAGAAAGCCGCCTGGGACACCTGGCTCAGGCTTGAGGCTACTATACGCTATGAGTTGCAGTGTTTTTGGGTTTTTGGTTTTTATGCCTGTTCATGTGTACGCATGTACTTTCTACTTTTGTAGAAATGCAGTGGTCTAAATAAGGAAACGGCTGACTTAATAGTTTTCTGCCATTGTTTCCCACAATGTAAGTATCAAGTCACTGTCCCTTTGGATTGCAATGTGTTAGAACCGCTTTTTTTTTTTTTAATTATAAGTTGTTGACTTGAGTCTCATAAAAATAATTAAACAAATTTTAGCCTGGGATTAGTAAAACACTACCAGCAATTTCTGCAATAGCTGAAATCTAAATCTAAACATAATTGTACCATTTGTTACATGTATTTAAGAAACATGGCAGTCTCAGCATTGAATATTACAGAATTAAGAAATCAATAAAGTTTGAAAAATGCTAAAGATGCCCTACATTCTACAGTCTAAAGACTTCGATATAATATTGCTTTGTACGGTTAGCCAAAATGTATAATTGTTGTTCCTCCCTCCATCTTCTGCTCTTGGTTTCCTTATAAAACACTGCCCTAAGAACAGGTCGATGTCACAGTTAGGCTCTCGAATTCTGTGTCCCTAGTCATGACCAGACTTGGGGTGTTGCATTCAAAATAAACCATCTCTAACTGAAAAAAAAAAAAAAAGACTTTGGCTAAGATGAATTCTTTCTGTGTTTATTCCCATTCACCTTGTTAGTATGTAAATTTATTTTGTCTTTTAAACCATATAGTTATATGTATACCACAGGATTATTTAGAAATACATTTATTTCTTTATGGTTTAATTGTCAATAAAAGCAATTTGTATGCTTATTTTGTATACCCACATAATTGGAATTGTGTAAGATGTCTTAGGTGAAGTGGAGTAGATGAATCGGAAAGATTTAAATGTCCCAGTATGTGGCAGGCACCAAGCAGCTGGGCAGCACTGTGTAAAGGCCCAGGGTCAAGAGGAGTTTAGGCTCTAGGTGCCTTGAGTAGTTCACCTTACATCACATCTAGATACCTAGGAATATCAGCAGAAGCAGCAGCAGGCTGGGCAAGCTGCAGGTCATCTGCTGTGCTGTCAGGCTGCTTCAAAGCAGCGTGTTCCTGTGTGTGTCACATTTTAATTATTCATAAGAGTCACAGATACATAAGTAAGCAGTTAGGTAATTTGTAGAAACCTCCAAAAATTTTATATATATATATATATATATATATATATATATATATATATATAATTTATATATATTTTTTCTATTTATTTATTATATCATATCATATAATATTTTATTCTATATTATAAAAGAAACACAGTAGTACCTTGTGGTACCAAATAGATACACAAAGGACAAAGTCGAGGAAAGACTCCTAAGTCCTGCCCATAGAAGACAGTAGGAGAGGGTGCTGAGTGTCCTCTCTTGGTTAAGTACTTGGTGACTCAGGGAAGCTTTGTGATTTTACACAGCTTGCCTTGCCCAAGAAGACAATGTCACTTACAAGGGTCACCATCAGAACATCTGCAGACCTAAAGGACACTACAAGAGGCCTTCCCATGAAACACCCCATCTGCGTGCGCCCCAGGAACTTTGAGAAGACTCAAGGCCTATCGTAGATGTTGGCTCAGCTTGGAGACACTGGCTAGCAGCAGGATCACATTGGAAACTGCAGCAACTTGTAACAGGGTAGCTATGAAATTGTGTTGGCTTAATTCCCTGATAAGTGATCTGCTTGGAGGAGACACACAGCAGCCTGCTGCCAGTGAACAGTCACCAGGCTGTCAGTGAGCGGCCCACTCTCTGAGCAGCAGAGACAGCTGACAAGGGCGTGCCCCATCAACTCTCCATGGGAGAGAAAAGGCACATTCCCAGTAAAAGCTCTGAGAACATGACCGTTGGCAGAAATGTGTTTAGCTGACTCTGTGAATGGCAAGTTATTTCTTCTCTGAATTAAAGTGGTGGGTATTGCATGTGTGGTTTAACCAGCTCCTGAGGAGTCCTGTGCAGCATTCAGACTGATACTGTCGTTCTAACACCCTGAATGCTCAGAAGGGCCCTGTCACCAGAAAACTAAAGCCATAGGCACCTGAGAATAACTTTGCCTCGTTTTATCAAAGTCAATGGGTTTGGAGAGAGAGCAAGCTCCCTGGCTGGAGGAAGGTCTGGCCGACTCCTTGTCACTATGGAAATCTCACACTCTCAGCCCTCCTCAGAGACAGCTGGGAGCAGATGTTACATTGCTGATTCTATATCTGCTGCTGTCCAAAGTCAAGCAGCCTGCTTCAGTTCTGCCAGCCATTTGAACACACACACACACACACACACACAGAGAGAGAGAGAGAGAGAGAGAGAGAGAGAGAGAGAGAGAGAGAGA
>OU015747.1:86520678-86556506 GCA_907169655.1 Acomys percivali | reverse complement strand
CTCTCTCTCTCTCTCTCTCTCTCTCTCTCTCTCTCTCTCTCTCTCTCACACACACACACACACACACACACACATACACTCAGCAAATATCATTGAAAGAGAAAGCTATTATTCCCCTCTTAGACTGTTCCTTCATATGCCTTCAAACACCTTATGAAGAGAAAATCTTATTTATTAGCCAAAATGCTGACTAGCTTGTCTAGAGAAGTGAATTTTCTCTTTTGCTGATATATAAGACTCTAACTAACAGCATGGTTTTATTTTAGCTTTTAAGTGCAGTGTGTTAGAAATATAGTATGGGTTTTCTAACCTTAATTTTATGAATTGTTAAACATTACTATTATGTTAAATAACATTAACAATTAAACAAAAGCCTTTCTTTGCAACTTGATAGAGTCAGGATAATATTATTATATTGGAAATGAATGAAACATGTGCCCTCATTTTACCAAGTGACAGGGGTACTCTGGCAATGTATTTCAGGAGCTCCAGGGATACTAATAATCTCGATTTCAGGACAGTTGAGGAAATACAGAGCTGCACTGTCCAAAACACCAACAAATAGCCCACAAAGTTATCCTCCAAAACAGTATAGAGGCCCATTGCATAGTCTAAGAGTAGGACCCAGCTTAGGTGGATATGATCCCCAAATCCCACAGAGCTCCCCACTCAGGTGTCTGTACTCCCCAGATAGAGCACATATTCTCAAAGTAAGTCAAGATTCCTTCTGTTTCAATTTTTACCAGTTTGTTTTGAGAATAATTCAGAGAAATCACCTTACCTTTTAAATAAATCATCACTTCAATACAATTTGGTAAGCTAATGCAATAGGAAGGATTGCTTTTGTGCACAGCACTTTGCTTTCATTTCAACAAACTCCGTCAGATTTCATAATATGGTAGTATTAGCAATTTGATCATCACTTCCCTCTAAGAATACTTTCACTGTGATGGACTGGAAAAACTACCGCTATTTTTAACAGCTGCTTCCTATCTCTGCTTTGCGTTTTCTCTATCTCCCTTTTTCAGCAAATCTGCTGTTCTCCTTACTCCCAACCCAGCATGCTGAAGAAATTCTAAATTGCTTAGCTGTCTGGATGTGATCAAGATTAGAGTTACAGTTGCCAGGGAAAGCCAGATAACTAAGTCGTGTATCTCTAACTCGAATTCCCTCTGTGCTGGAAGGAAATGTGGGTGGGCTCCATGTTTGCACTGGGCCCACTGATCTTGCTCTTGCTTTTAGCCCACACCGAGGAAAAGAGAGGTGGTAAGCTCACAGGGTGGCCAGAAATAGGTTGCATGGGCTCACTGCAGTGACTGACTCACAGGTCACATTTGTCTTAACAAAACAAAACCCTAAGCTATGAGAGCTATCATATGGACCTGTAGCACGTCGGTGCATTCTCTGTCACTGACAAAGTGAAACCAGCACATGTTTAGGCTTTCAAGACAGGAAGCCACATTTCTGGTGTTAGACAGTTTTGGTTGTGTAATTTTAGGGTATCAGAATTTCTGAGCTGCAAATCTGGACTATGAATAATAGTTCCACAGTAGGCTGTCATGTGACAGAATTTAAATAACTTTCCTAAGCTCAGCAAACATTTGTTGAGTCTCTTAATATACCAGACACTCTGGCACCACCCCAAGAATAAAGCAGTGAAAGAGTCAAGGTTTCTACCCTTGAGAAGCTAAGAGTCAAATAGGAGAAGCAGGCAAGTGAGAGGTAATTTCAATATAATGCAGTAACAGTGTCGATAACGAAATCATAAGGTGTTATGAGAATGCTGAAGCCAAGCACTCTATCAATTAAGACCTTGTCTGAACAGGCGATGTAAACTCCGGTCGACATTGGCTTTAACAAGGAGAAAGGGATTGTCTTGACTAATAGCCAGGGTTTATATGGCCATATAGAGACATCAACTGTGTCTTCTAGGACCCAGGGTTTCTTTTAGTCTCTGCCCCGCTGCATAGAATAGGTCACACCTTCATTGTGAGGCCACAGTAGCCTCGGTAGCCTCGTTACAGGTTGTAAGCCAGTGAGAGACTGTGAGGGTAGAAAGGAAGACAGCAAAGTGTCGCAGGCAAGCAGGGAAACAGCATGGCCATGGCATGCAGGCTGCTTGCTGCAGATGCAACACAGCAGAGTGGACACTTAGGAGACCTGAGTTCCTAGAAGCTCACCTCACCCTCAGCTAAATATATAGAGTAAGAAAATTATCATTATTGTAAAAAAAAATGATTGGATTCTCTTTCAACCATGTACAGCTTTAATTCCTGTTTTTATTTTGAAATAAATATCTCTGACATCTTTCCATAGATGGTTTGTTTTCTCTGGGTCTATAAGATACCCCATTAAATATGGACTAAATGGCAGGATGGTACACTATGGAGTCTTAAATTTTGACCCACCAATCATTAAAGTGCATGTGTAAAGTACATTTCTTAAGTTTTTCTCATTGTAGTTTTAGTTATTTTAGCTGAACTCTGGTATAAAAAGATTGAATGGAAAATTCCAGAAGTAAACAGTAAATGTACATTGCCTGTCACTGAGAGTGGTGTAATGAAATTTCTGTCTACCTTTCCACTCATTGAATAGGTACGGCACGCTTAGGCTCATGTGTTTGAATGCTTGGCCCATAAGGAGTGGCACTTTAGGAGATGTGGTCTTGTTGGAGAAAGTGTGTCACTAGGGGACAGGCTTTGAGGTCTCAGAAGCTCAAGACCAGGCTCAGTGGCTCACTCTCTCTCTTCCTGCTGCCTGCCTCTCCGGATGTAGACTCTCAGCTGCTTTGCCAGCACCATGTCTGCCCACACGCTGTCATGCTTCTCGCCATGGTGATGATGGACAAAACATAAACCAATCGTAATGAAATGTTTTTCTTTGTAAGAGTTACTGTGGTCATGGTGTCTTGTCATAGCAATAGAAACCCTAAGGCACACCCACTCTACCATGCCTGGATTATGAACTTTCTTTTTGTCTAATACATTCATGATTCATATGCTACATTCCCATTAGTCATCTATAACCCTCTCAGTGATCAGCCAGCTGTCATATTACCAAAGGGTTGTGTTCACGCCATCTTCATGCAGGATCCTGATCCTCCCTCACCATGCCTACACATGCTGTTAATCTCTAACTTAGAAGGTAAACTTTAGCACAGGTATACACATATAACAAGATAACATAGTACTTGTATATTCAGAGTCTAGGAGTATGCTCAGTTTCAGATGCACATTGGGAATATCAATGTACCCTGATAAGAAAGATTATTATATAGTCTCTTTTAGTTTAGTAACTAAAAGATCTTAGTGATAAAAACAATTAATAATATTTTCTAATTGCTTTTCAGTGGAATAAATGGGCCTTCCCAGGAAATTAATTTCATTGTACTTAACCATACTTACATGGACACATTTTTGGTAAGCCTATCACTGAAGTTGAATTCATCCTAGGGAATTTGCATTTACTCCTTTTACTTTTTCTGCCTATACAGAATGGAGACTGGAGATTGTGTATCAGGAGCTACAGGCATGTGTGATGTGAGACAGCACATTAAGTACATTTCTGAGTGAGAAAACTGTAACCCCATGGGTAACACAGTAAGGAGCTCCTATTGTTGATACTCTAATGGTATACAGAGATTGAGGACACACTCAGAGAGAGGTTTAGAGTAACAGCAAGGAAAGACATCTCTCAGGACTTTATCCTAAGAACTACCTTTGGAAGTATTAGTGCAATCTGTGGTTTATTCATAGGGGATGGGCATACACAGACAACTCCCCAAGACGAATTTTGGAGGAGACAGAAAAAGAAGACAGCTCTGTGAGATGCAGGCACCCACATAAGTGGATTTATTCCATCGACACAATTTCTAAACGGTAAAAACCTTGAAAATTCAGTGTATACTTAGCCTGATTGGGGAATGCAGGGGGGAATAATGATTGCACACAATAATTTATTTAGATGCATCAATAATAGAGGAACGGGGTGGACGCTTCCGCACAATGTCTAGGATGTAGCAGGATGGAAGGGGAGGTAATTCAGAACACAATGCCTGTTTATCGGGAGGTGGCACACAGTGACTGTATTTAAACCTGCCTTGCAGGGCTTCTCTCTTTAGCATTTAAATTGATTCACCAGTTTACATCTATTCCCCACCATCCTACCCAACTCAGATGGTGAAAGCGTGATTAGAAAGAGCCTCCATTTTCTCCTTTGGATTCCTTCATTGACAAACAGTATTAGAGTTTCATCTTTAATTTTGCTGCAAAACATCTAAATAGAAGGGGATGAGGAGCTTGGCTATAGGAACTCTCCAATTTAATCTCCTTTGCAGTTTGATTCCGGCAGCGTGAATGGCACAGTCTGATCTTATTGGCACTTTCTACTGCAACGCCAGGTTCATTTCAAAATTGAGTACAGCGCATTTGTCATCACCACACTTTTCTCGCTGTAAGGACTCCGCTACCAAATGGCTACCGGTTGGTGGTCTGAGAAAGATAGCTTGCTGAAAATGAGAACTATCCTCTAAACCGAAATCACTCATTTCACACGTTCTGTGTCTTCTGTCTTTGCAGGAGACACTATTGTTTTCCACCGTATGATCATTTAGTAATCCATTCAGGTAACCATAAAGGAAACAGAGGAATATTTACTCACTGCCGGCTTCAGAGGGAGAGTAATGCGTTTCGTGGGTTTCACAAATAACTTCCTCAGCAGGAAGCAAGAGACAACAGATTACAATCAATCAATAAGACTGCCGATTCTCAGTGTAAGCCACGCTTTGCACAGCTTTGACCCACTGCTGTTACACTCTGACATGACCAGGCAGCCCATCAGCCCCATCTGGCTCAGAACTGTGTTTCTCAATTGGTGGTCCCTGAGTCAGCACTGTCTTTATTACTGAGAAATTTATTAGAAACCCAAATCCTTCCACCGGATCATACATTCCACAATAGCAGTCAAAATGTGTGTCTTTGCAAGCCTTCAGGGGGATTTGATACTAACTTGTTAACTATTGATCTAGAAGAAAAGGGATAGAGTAAAACGATTCTTTAACATCCCAGGACCAGATTTTCCATACAAGGAGTGACTGTTGACTATTGCCTGGTCACATATACTTCACGTTAACAAGTGGAAGGGTGGCGGGAAGCCCATACCCACCACGTTAAATGAGTTTAACCTTCCATTCCATTATAGGATCTGCGGCTACTGCCCCTTTATACAGAAAGTCCAGATTTAGAAAACAAACAAACATTATATTTTGTAAAATGAGAATTTCTGGACTCTCTTCCTATTTTGCTTCAGGCTGTCTTCTGAAGGTTATGAAGAGGCAAATGTTTATCTCACCTAATTAAAGCCCTAGAAAGTTGCCAAGGTTCCATTCAGGGGCTGCAAGAACCCTGAAGACTTCACAGTTCCTCTGTCCAATAGGGCTAGATCTCTTGTCTATACACCTCAGGATTACTGCTTGTACCACCTACCACTATCACTACTACCTTTATCATTGCCCTATGTGCTCTTTGCAGTATGAGAAGCTGTATCTATCTGCACACATACATACAGAATTAGACAGAGATAACATGGGTCTTCAATCAAGCTACAAGGTCTTTGAGAATAGTGGCTTTGTTCTATTCATGCCCGAGTGCACCGTGACTCTTGCTCTCCTGGATGTTTCTAGTCTCCTGGCCTTGCCAGCCCTTACCTGTCTTACTCCGTTTACCACTGATAGAGTAGTCAATCACAACCCTTTGCTAGACAAGCTATTTCCTAAGGTCGTATGTTCCCTTGTTAGGCAATATTATACTTTGAACCTGATTAAATGTTCCTTGGAATGCAAGATGTTTAAGGGAAAATGTCCACTGAAGAAACTCTGGGCTCTCCTGGAAAACCTTTACAGGAGTGAGTATATTTGGATGATAGATTTTCCTACTTCAACTTTATCTAAATTTCTGGGTTTTTCTTCTTCTTCTAAGCATCTATTTTTGTATTTAAGTTTTACTTTATTTTTTAAAAAGACAATGTGGGGGGATCTGCTTCTCTTGTTATTATGCAGGACCGGGCAATACACTTTGAGTCTACTACAAAGTAAAAATATGAATAACCTGTCTTCCAAAAGCTTCATGACAATTGGTGGAAAATAAGACTCAAGGCAGGACACGAGTTATCCAAATGGTCAGAATGGGAAGATAATATTGAATGTGATATTATTTTGTTGTTGTAGCTGTTGTTTTCAAAAGGAAGAACAGAGCAGCACTTATAAATTCTTAGATTATTGGTAAACAATTGACAAAATTAGATATTCAAAGTATTAAGTGGGCTCTGATTTCTTCTTTAGAGGGGGATTCTTTAAATGCTGTGCTCACTGTGGTACAAGGTATTTGAATCTTCTGTCTTTTGAAGGAATGGATCCACTAAATCTTTCCAAGCACAGTTATCTTTGAGATACAACAAGTAAAACCCCAGCAATAATTCTTCATTAATGAGGAGAGTGCGGAGCTGGGACCAGAAAGGGAAGAAGGCTAAAGTACATGTAGGTAAACAGTTTCCACAGTAGTTCCTCATCTTACTGGCAGTGAGAGGACGTAATAACTAGACCTCAAGCTCATTCGAAGCATTCCCTGAAGGTTCCTTTCTAGGATTATAAATGTCCTGGAAAGGCTCCTGTGGCCCAAGAAAGTCCTCAAGTACCGAGATGCACCTGAGTCAGTGAGTGTTTCATGTCTACATGTTCAAGAATTGTCAGTGAGGGTGAATGTTCTGAGCTGGGAACCACAGCTTACGCTAGGAGCCACTAACTCTCATTAATCCAAAAATCCCATTTGCCTGGGCTTTCATTCTTTATGTAAAATACACAGCCATTTTCACCCTCTCTTTGATCTTTTGGCATGGACCAACATAATTTAAGAATGACATCCTGACATGAAGGTGGGTTCTTTGTTTTCCTATTTAAAAGTGAAACAAGTGTCTTTCTTTAAAAAAAGAAATCCAATTCTCATTATCCATTCTAAAGCACACATCTTAATAAACTGCAGACTTATTTCAAGCCAAGCTACCATGGCTCAAATGTTTTAGAAAATTCGTGTTTGAATTTTGTTTCAGATCTTCTAAATCTCAGCAGTGGCTCTAATTTGAATACATCTCTTTAATATGTCTCTTCACCACAGGAATCTGCTTATGTGGTAAAGGAATGTCTAACAAATTAGTACCCTTTCTTTTCCCCCTAATGTTCAATAAAGTAAATCTCATCCTGAAATGAAATTTAGAAAGTCTTCTAAGAGATATAAAAGGTAAACAGAGGGGAAGCTAAAGCTTCGTCTGAGAAACACAAGATGCAGGGTAATCAAAGGGCTCAGAAGTGAAAGACTTGGCACACAAGAGGTTCTCTTTAGGGTCCTCATGAAGCTCACAAACAATGGAGCTGTCTCTGGAGTTTGACATCAACTCCAGAGATGAAAATTGGAGACCACTCCTTAAGATAGAAATAGAAAACAAACAAACAAAGCTTCTAACTCCAAGCATAGATTTAAAAAATATTCAACCATCTTAATCTAATGGAAATAAAGAATATCCTGGCAGGCCTCACTAAATAAAGTCACCCTGCTGTGGCGGTCCCACCATCCTTGGTGTCAGTGCACGCACTTGAGGTAAGAGGAAAGAATACCTTCTTGGATTATTAGTGGAAGGCAAGGCTGTTTACAAGGATGCCATTGAGGGGCTGGAGGGATGGGAAGGCCCAATGGTTACCAGAGTGTACTTAGGCAGGTGGCTCATAAGCACATCTAACTCTAGTTCTGGGACTCCACAGTCATCTTCTGGCCCCTGGGGAAATTGCACTCATGGGAAACACCCCATCCCACCCCCCACCCACTCACCCCAAACTTCCCCACTTGTAATTTAAAAATTGTTGCAAGCCAGGGTGGCCCGAGGCTTTCTCAGAGGCACGATGAGAGGTCAAAGGAACCTATTTCCGTGTTCTTGACCAGAGGCCAACTTGGAAAAGTCAAGTTGGCAGCTCGGCCAGATTTGTTTTGGTTCTTGGGAACTTGGCTTTTCGCCCTGAAGAGACTCAAGTTGTGGGACCCAAGGCTGCTGTTGCTCACAGCCTTGAGATAGTCTGTGTTTCCCTGGTGAGACGTTGCTTCATTGATGGATCATCTTTCTGATGACTTCTATTTTGTTTCTTCTCTAAATATTGTACATAAGACTCTGTATTTTTTTTTATAATAAGCTTGCTTACATGAGCCATCGGTGTGTGTGTGTGTGTGTGTGTGTGAGACCTCCTGATCCCTCACTTTCTTATCTCCTCATGTGCTGGCTATCATTTCCTCAGGAGCCTGTCACTGAAGAACAACCTGCTGCTCTGGGTCGTAGAGTAAAACGAAATCATATAAAACAAAGAATAAGAAAATTTCTTTGAGAAGGAAAGCAAAGCCACCTTAAGGCTAGGAAAGTAGTTCCTCACCATTAATGAAACTATTTACATTGCAACAGTCTGATGAAGAGATGAAAATAAGAAGCCTTGTACCTGAGGGATCTCGTGCAGCCACTCAGAAGAATTTAACTCAGTGCACTTGTCAGCATGTGTGCTTTGCTAGTCCTGACATGGTCTACCTCGGCAGGCTGGTCCCTCACTTTCTATAAGTACAGAACGTTTTTGTGTCATATTATCTCTGAATATATATGCTTGGTTGAAATATAGAACCTTTCAGGAAAGACTATTTGACAAAGCATGGGACAGAGAAGGTGTTGGCCACTCTCAAGTCTCATGGGACATCGGGCAGAGTCACCTTTATCCCACCTGTAGAATAATTGGCCACTTTGCATCTTTGAGACACGGAGGAAGGTCCAAGGGGTCACCAGGATCCATACTATTAAATCTTTGTTGGTCACCAGTGAAATGTGACTGAACTTAATTTAATTTGGGAATCAGAGCTTAAACCACAACGAGTGACTGTGATGCTCTCTGAATGGGTTGGGTTGGCATTTTTGCAACATTCAAAATGGTTCCTTTGGAGTACAGAAATGTTCTCAGCGATGAATCAAGAATAGTGTGTGCACACTCAACTCGGTAACTTCCACAGACACATAGTAATGATAAGATGCTGGGGAGAGAAGCATCAAACCCACCCCATCACTCAAAGCCCTGGAAGTCAGTTCCCATGGCTGGGGAAAGCCACAGATAACTAATAGACTGGATCCTAGGTGGTCCATAGATCTCATCCTTGTGTGTGGAGATGGAAGTCTCCATTTGATTTCTACCTCTGCTGCTTTCTAATCATCCTTTTCAAGAAAACATTTCACAGTGAGCTTGGAGACTAGGAACTAGATATATCCCTGATAGTCAGATAGGAAAGGGGGTGGGGTCAGAGAGATTATGAAGATGGCAAATTTCTGGCTACATCTTCATCCCTCTAACAGACCTCTTTTATCCTGTCATTAGGACCCCTCTTCTGCCTAACCCAGAAAGCTGGTCAAATATGCTCACACTTACCTGCTGCTGCCTGCTGCTCACACTGCACACACACACTTCTTTTTTGTTTGTTTAAACTGACCAGTTCAAAATTAGGGAAGATGTATTGTGCCACTAAAAACATTTAACTCACTCATTCCTCAGAGAGAAAAAGCAGTTTTGGTCCCCTTTCTGCTTTTCAGGGACTCTTTTTCTCTGCTGGTCTCTGTCATCTTTACCCCATCTCATCACCGTGTGTGTGTGTGTGTGTGTGTGTGTGTGTGTGTGTGTGTGTATGTGTGTGTGTGTGTCTGTCTATCTGTCTGTCTGTCTGGCTGGGTGTGCATATGCTTGTGTGTTGTATTGGTGTCTGTCTGTCTGTATGTGCTTCCCTGCTTCTTCACTTGTAATAAAGTTTGCTACCTGTTGCTGTCTGCTGTGTCTGAGATTTTTTTCTATCTTTTATTATTTACCTGGCCGAGAAAATGAACCAGATCAAGATCTCTAGACTATATCAATTTGGCTGCACTAGCTACCAGCGAACCCCAGAAAGCTTCCTGTTTCCACCTTCCCAGTTCTGGGCTTACAGGCACGAATTGCCACATGTGTCCTTTGTAAGATGTTATCTAGGGGGTCAAATCCATATCTTCCTGCTTACATGGCTGCACGCTGCCTAAATGTGACCCCCCCTAGATCACATTCTTAAGCTGACTAACCAGAGTTAGGGATATCAGAGTGCTTTATCCACTTACTTCTCAGCTTAATATGGCAGACTGCATACTTTTGAACTTCCCCAGTGTGGACAATCCTCCTGGGAAGGGAAGTGCATCCACCTTCCTTGTAGTAAGAGGAAAAAGCTAGACCGCTAACAACAGTCCCAGGGAGAGGTGGGCACAGTGGCTGCCTCCTAGCTGTAATCCTAATACTAGAAGTTGGGGCAGGAGATCACAAATCTGAGGCCAGCCTGGGCTACCAAACAAGATCTCATTTCAAAAAGTGAAAACTAAAACAAATGAAAACAGATAAACAGAGGTAAACCTAAAGACTCATGTGTGGGGAGGGGAGGATAGTTTTCTTGCTGCGCAGGGGAGAGGGCTTCAGGGTTAAACAGTGAAGACTACAGTTTGGATCCCCTGAACCCAAGCAAATGCCTGGAAGCTGTAGTTAGCAGCCTACACTTCAAGAGCTGAGATGGTGGAGAGGATGTTGCTGTCATCTAGCTGTAGGCTGGCAGAATCAATAAGCTCTGGCTTCAACTGAGCAATGAACTTCAGTGAACAAAGTAGAAAGCACTTGAGGCAAACCTTCAATGTCAACCTTGGGTCTACACATGCATGCACATGCCTGTACCCAGAAACATGTGATCACATATACAGACACACATACATAGCATACAACATTGATGAGGTGGGTGAGAATCCTTCAACTTCTAAGTTTGAATGGAACACAGGTATTTCAGGAGTTCATGGGATTTCTTTCCTGCATACTTCTATCTGGAGTCCTGACAGGACCCAAGAAAGACAAAGCAAGCTGCCTCCAGAGTTCTAGTAGGCTTCAAGTCTGATTAGATCTAGTTTTGGAGTTTCTCATATCAAGTACAAGACAATTTCTTTCAGCTACATCCATTTAGCTTGACATGAATTCTAAAACAAAAAGTCTGCAAAGCCATTGATAACTCAGTGTGATAACTCACAGGAAACTGTATTTCAAACATTCTTTTGTCCAACATTTAAATGAGTGGCAGCAGCTTTGTCAGTGTGGCGGTTATGTGAAGACCCTGATAAAAAGCCCCTGTGGAAAATCTGATTGGAAGCTCCTCTGACGAGCCTTCATGGCCAGACACAGAGGCACACAGCCAGGAACAGGCACAGAAGGCACACCCAGACCATGCTTGCAACTCCTCACTGAGGAGGAGCTTGCTTCAGTTATCATGAGGTCAGCCTGTTTTAAGCACCATGACGATGGCTGCTGCTTCACAGTGACGCTCACCCACGTACTTAAAAACACACAGACTTCATGGAGCTAAGATGAGCAATCACAAATTCCAGCTCTCTCTACGGAAGCCGACTATGTCAGTCAAAAGGCAAATTTAAGTCCTTTCATAGGAATAAGTACCAGAGCCTGACACTGCTGTGACACGGTAAGGGGGAAACCCTACCACCGCTGGAGAGGGCAGAGTACATGCTATGGAGGGAACCTCCAATGCTGTGGACCTGTGTTGTCATGACAACTTTCCAGTACCTGCTATGAGATGGCCAAAGCACAGTGACTAGTTGCTAAGGGACCCAACCCAATGAGCTTTCCATTTTCTCGGCCGGAGGATAGCAAGACAATACACATATGAAGACCATTCTGCTCTTCCTTATGTCTGCACTTTATAATACTGCTGTGTACCCCATTTCCATAGACCAAACATAACAGCACATATGCATTGTAAGCTTGCTTTGAAAAGCGAGGAGCCAGAGATAGCCCTCATCGCATTCATGTGCCTACTTTAACCCTCAGAATCTTAACCCTCAAAACTAGTTTTTAGTCCCTCCTCTGGGGACCTAAAGGGAAATATTCTTCCATAAGTTAAATATTTTGGCTATCCTACAAGTAGAGGATGGGGTTAAAATTCCAAGCAGGGTGGAGGGAAAGTCCAGGACTGAACCTGCCACACAGGACTTCAGACACCACATTCAATACAGAATGCTTCCAGGATTAGATCAGTAGGATTTTACCCATACTGCCTTGGTGTGGCAGCATTCCTCCTCACCAACTGGGTGTACTACAAATCAAGCGCACTTCCATGAACTATTTTCTTGGAAGTGGCTTGAAGTCTAACCTCTCACGCTCGCTCCTATAACAATACCCCAAGTTGCCGCCCATGATTTAAACCAGGCTCCCTATAAGCTCTTACTCCGACTCAAGAATTTTTCTGGGCTAGCGTAAAGAACTCTTGAAAACATAATACTTACATTTGCAGCATTACTATAAAGAATATTACAAGATATACAGCTAAATAGCTAGATGGTAGAGATGAACTGGCAAGACCAGGCACTTTTACAGTGGTATGCCTACATCTCCACGTAGCCATGTCCACGAAGTTCTGTTCTCTGATCTCTTTAGTCCAGGGTCTTTGTAGACTTTTACAGACAGGGATGATTAACAATGAGCCCACACCCTCAGTGTCTTGTAGTTGAGGACTAGGAATGAAAGTTCCAAACTTCTAGTAGTAATTTGATCTTCCTGGGGACCAGTTATGCACAGAAGCCAAGCCAGAGTTGCTAGAATAAAAGACATTCCTATCCCCTGTGGAAACTGCAAAGGACTCAGAGCTCCTGATCATGAGTCAGGGTCAAAGATCAAATGCTAGAACTAAGATTCTCAGAGTCAGGACTCTCTGGGAAATCGCAAGCAGCCCAGAATGAGTCCACCAAGACCCGAGGAAGAAGAACAAATTATAGTTTCTTTATTATAAACTATGATACAAAGTCAACACCATGGAAGTGATCATATTTGCCTACTCCACCAAGGCACCCCTACCCCCCATGAAGGCATTATGTGGTTGTATTAGAAGCAGTCACTATTAGGTCCAACTATTTATTGCAGCTATTGCAATCTGCTGTTGCCTTCTATTTAATTAAACAGCCATCTGGGTACTGCAGGGAAGGAATAAATCATTTAATATGAAAGTGTACATTTGCCTACTTATGTTTGCTATTTTAGAGAAAGAAAGAGTATGAAGAAGTGAAGGAGAAAGGCAGGAGAGAGAAAAGGGAGGAAGAAATTAAAAGAGTCTGCCAGATGCCAGCCTTTTGAGGATGCTAATATCCAGGCTGAATTCGCTTTGTAATTTCCTCCCATTCTGTGGATTACTTCGCTCCATAAGTCAAAACATTTCATCCCACACATGCAGAGCATTGTGAACGGGGCCTCACACAGCAGAGCTGATTAGGAGACACGCTCCGCATCCCTCTGAGAGACAGAGTTCTTTTTAATCTCCAGGATAAAGATTTCTAAATGTCACTTTTCCCACTGCCATATGACTTACATATTTTTAAACCACACTTCATTTCCAGCAAGCGTTGTACCAAAAGCTTGGTGATCGAGGACAGACATGATTGTTAATAATTGTGTAAATCCTGACAGCTTATATTTAAATATAGCTTGTTGAAAATGTTAGCATTATATCCGGAACTGATTCTAGTCTAATGTTATATAAATGAAAAGATTTCACTTAATCTTTTTTTCTCCTCCCCTTTTCTTTTTAACCCTGGCATCTTTAACAGGTGGCATTTTGCTAACACTTAATAAAGGCATGTCATAAACTGATCTTTACAAAAGAAAATAAAACTTGTCCTGCATTCATAAGCTGGGACAACTTTGTTTCTATTTGTCCTGATAAATTAAAAAAACTCCAAAGAATTCTGTGTGCTCAGAGTGGTATATTTAAGCATGATCAAACAATGCATTTAGTGATATTTTATAGTTCTCACATGAAGTGATCATAGCCAAATCTACAGCGAGTTGTCATCCAATTCACCACAAATGCCCCAGTGTAGGAAAGCTGGAGCTTCTCTCCCTGCCAGAAAACAGAACAAAACCTTTGTAGAGCAGCAAAGCCCTTGTTTGGTACAACTTAGCCATCGGCGTGTCACCATCTCCCACCTTGCTCGTTCTGACAGACAGCCTTCAGAATGCGATGTCCCAGGCCACATTTCCCATGGTCAGGAATACAGATCCCTTCAGAAGCAAGCCATCGGTGACACACTGGATCCTCACAAGGCACAGCCTCTGCCAGATGAGGGCAGCGCCCCATGGGCCCTGTAGACTCCATGAGCACATGGCGCTGTCTCATCCGAAAGCCTGAAAGGAGAGAGAAAGCAAGAATTTTAGTGTTTCACCCTGATCCAGCAAAGGCAAAGAGGCAGCTGTTGAGCAGCAGATAAAATTTCTTTGCAAACACCTGCAGCTCTAAGGCATGCATTGCCTTCATATGTTTTACTTATGAGATGGAAGGTTACAAATGGAAAGAAAAAGAATGAGTGTAAAAATGTCTTTAGGGAGAACTTGGACAAATGGAATTAGATGAAGTAAGAAGAGGGTGTATCCATGGCATCCACAAGCAAGGAGCATCAGTGAAGACCTGCCGCAGTGTCTACTGACAGATACATCCACATTTCCTTCTCGCTATTGCTTTCGGCATCCTTGTTGCTTTACATTAATATTTCTTTATTATTATGTATACAGTGCTCTGCCTGCATGTAGCCCTGCAGGTCAGAAGAGGGCACTGGATCACATTATAGATGATTGTGAGCCACCATGTGGTTGCTGGGAATTGAACTCAGGATCTCTGGAAGAGTATTCAGTGCTCTTAACCTCTGAGCCATCTCTCCAGCCCAGTCTTTACATTAAACCACATGCATACACCTCTGCCTGTGCCTAGTGCCTGACCATTCACAGCTTCCTACTTTGAGAGTTCCCTAGACAGCTTTTGAGAAATTTCTACATCAGCACGTCTATCAAGGTAGTATTTCTATGACCTCATTTTCCACCAAACCTGGACATGGGTTCTCTCTCTCTCTCTCTCTCTCTCTCTCTCTCTCTCTCTCTCTCTCTCACTCTCTTTGAGAGAACAACTTTTTATTTATTTATTTATTCTTATTACATCTCAGTGGTTATCCCATCCCTTGTATCCTCCCATTCCTCCCTTCCTCCCATTTCCCCCTTATTCCCCTCCCCTATGACTGTTCCTGAGGGGGACTTCCTCCCCCTGTATATGCTCATAGGGTATCAAGTCTTTTCTTGGTAATCTGCTATCCTTCCTCTGAGTGCCACCAGGTCTCCCCCTCCAGGGGACATGGTCAAATATGAGGCACCAGAGTACATGTGAAAGTCTTACCCCACTCTCCACTCAACTGTGGAGAATGTTCTGCCCATTGGCTACATCTGGGTAGGGGTTTGAAGTTTACTGCCTGTATTGTCCTTGGCTGGTGCCTTAGTTTGAGTGGGACCCCTGGGCCCCATTATGATAGGCAAATATGGGTTCTCAAACTCACAGAGTCAATAATAAGGACATAGACAGGTCTTAAAATACTACAGAATCACAAACTACACTTTAATCAAAGTAAAGTAGAAGAAAAAGATCAACTGTGAAACTGTAAAATGTGGTAAGAGTATAGGAAGGCCTAACTGGATGTCTACAGGTAAAAAAAATGCAAATAGATCCATATTTATTGTCTTACAAAACTAAAGTCCAAATGGATCAAAAACCTCAATTTAGCACCAGATGCACTAAATCTATTAGAAGAGAAAGTAGGGAAGAGTCTTGAACTCATTGGCACAGGAGAAAACTTCCTGAACAGAATACCAACAGCTCAGACTCTAAGATACACAATTAATAAATGGAACCTCATGAAACTGAAAAGCTTCTGTAAGGCAAAGGACACTGCCAATAGAACACAATAACAGCCTATAGACTGGGAAAAGATTTTCACCAACCCTACATCCGACAGATGGCTAATATCCAAAATATATAAAGAACTCAAGAAATTAAACACCACCAAACCAAACAACCCAATAAAAAATTTGAGTAGAGAGCTAAACAGAGAATTTTCAACAGAGGAATCTCAAATGGCAGAGAGGCACTTAAAGAAATACAAATTAAAACAACCCTGAGATTCCATCTTACACCTGTCAGAATGGTTCAGATCAAAAGCTCAAGTGACAGAACATGCTGGTGAGATTGTGGAGAAAGGTGAGCATTCCTCCATTACTGGTGGGAGTGCAAACTTGTATAACCACTTCAGAAATCATTCTGGTGCTTTCTCAGAAAATTGGGAATAGTGCTACCTCAAGACACTGCTATACCACTCTTAGCATATACCCAAAAGATGCTCTACCATACAACAAGGACATTTGATCAACTATATTCATAGCAGCATTATTTGAAACTGGAAAAAAACCCTAGATGATCCTCAACTGAAGAATGGATAAGGAAATTGTGGGACATTTACACAATGGACTACTGCTCAGCTATTTAAAACCAGGAAATCCTGATATTTACAGGCAAATGAATGGAACTAGAAAAGACCATCCAGAGTGAGGTAACCCAGATGCAGAAAGACAGGCATGGTATATACTCACTTATAAGTGGATATTAGCCATATAATACAGAACAACCACACTATAACCCACAGACCTAAAGAAGCTAAGTAACAAGGAGGACCCTAGGGAGGATGCTTAATCCTCATTCAGAAGGACAGATAGAATAGACACTAGAAGTTGTGGAAGAGAGGAAACAGGATGGGAGCCTATCATAGAGGTCCTCTGAAAGACTCCACCCACCAGGGAGTGGAAGCAGAAGCTGAGTCTCACAGCCAAACTTAGAGTGGAGCTCAGGGAGCCTTATGGAAGAGTTGGAGGATAGAAGGACCCAGAGGGGACAGGAGCTCTACATGGAGACCAACAAATCTGGGCCCAGAGGGACCTGCAAAGACTGTTGCACCAATGGAGGACCATGCATAGAGAGGACCTAGACTTCCTGTTCAGGTATAGTAGATAAGCAACACAGTTTCCTTGTGAGTCCCTTAATATGGGGAGTAAGAACTAGTTCTGACGTGAGCCCTGTTGCCTGCTCTTTGTTCACTTCCCCCTGCCTAGACGGCCTTGACAGGCCACAGAGGAAGAGGTTGCAGGCAATTCTGATGATAGGCTGGGGTCAGATGGTAGCTGGGGAGGGCTCTCCCTTTCTAAGGACTAGGGGAGGGGGAGAAGGGCAGAAAGAGACAGTAGGTTGGGCCAGGAGGAGATGAGGGAAGGGCTAGAATTTGGAATATAAAGTGAATACATTGAAAAAATAAATTTAAAAATATTTTAAAAGAGTATAAGAAAATGGAGTGTGGGCTTGCTCTCCAAGGCTTTTGTATATTCAGCGTTCTTGGCCTGTTGCCATGAGAGAACATGCGTACTCTCTTCTTATATCTTCCCATTTGTCTAGATGCCAGAAGTAGAAACTATACTTTGTTTTTACAGAATGTGTTTGTTTTTGTATAATTTAAAATGACATAGGAAAACAGTAACAACAACATGACTTTAAGAAGGAATGAGAACAAGCTGAGACCCATTAACGACATGGACTTGCAACCCTTGGTCCTCTTGATATGTCACTTTTATAGACACAGATATCACCCACCTTATCTCCCACTGTTATATTTGAATTCTGCCAACCGATCTGGGCCCTTTAGTTTCTTCTTCAAACTGGTTCTCATATACTCCCACCCTGACCTCAACCTCACGCCAAAGGTGAAGATGATGTTGAACTTCTCAACCTTCTGTCTCTACTTCCCAAGCGCATGTGTCACTGTGCCTGGTCCAGGCGGTGCTGGAGATTGAATCCAGGGCTTCTTCGATGCTGGGTAGGTGCTCTACCAGCTGAGCTACTTTTCTAGCCAAAAGTCCTTTAATGTAACCTCTCCCCTGCCCAAGTGCATGTGTTCGAATGCTTAGTCACATGCTGGTAATGCTGATCGGGAGGTGGTAAGCCTCTAGGAAGTGAAGCCTTTGGAGGAGGGAGTGGGTCTCTGGAGGAGGACCTTGAGGTTTGACCGCTTGGCCTCTCTTCCTGTTCATTATCTGCATCCTGACTGCAGATGCAATGGGACTGGTCCTCTGGGACGTCTGCTACCATTCCATCCCAACATTATGGATTTGATCTCTTGAGCACTAACACCAAATAAACCTGTCTTCCCCCTGACTTTGACGAGTATTTGGCCACAGCAAGACAGCAAGAAGAAACTAATAAAGTACTTAGACATCATTTAACCGATGTTGATTATTTCCATGATAATAAAATTGTTAGATTTAGGGCCAATTAAAGCAATAATAACAATGTATATCATCATTGTGCTGTTAGTTCTCAAACTCCACATCAGGTTCTCAAAATACAGCCCACAGCAAGCTCGGCATCCTTCCTTGGGAGCCTTGGGGAGAGTTAGAAGGAGCATGCAGGGCAGTCTGCCTCACCGCATAAATCAAGGGCTTCCAAGCATTGCCACCACAGGACTTGAATGACCTCTACTCTTGCCTGAAACACCTGAGTACTGCTTCTTTACTGGCATTTGGTTGTACTTGTTTAACTTTCATCTTTGAACAAGAAATAGCATGATTTACACTTCTGTCAACCATCTTGGAGCACAGCATGGAAAATTAGCATTCTCAACGGAGGGATTTGGGTGTCCTGTTTCTGGGAGCTTAAGCCAGTGAGGGGCACATGCAGGTTCCCTCTATAAATCATGTTGCATCCATCTTGTCATAAATCTATAGAGTGCAGCTCCTCAGTCAGTAAATTCTTTTAGGCTGTGTGTGTGTGTGTGTGTGTGTGTGTGTGCTGCCCTTGTCCAAACTCTAAGTAGGATCAAAGCACACCACAAGCTCAGCATAAAACAAGCACCTTGGCCTCTTGTTATAGTTCACTTACTCACACACTGGCAACCGTGCCTGCAGTAAACACCAGGACTTTCCCAGGAGTTCTATTCCAAAAGATTTACAACAACCGAGTTCACCATGGCTGTGCCAGCCAATGTCTCACAACTGTTGAATTCTATGTTAGTCACATAGTATTATTCGGTAAATATTAATAATCATGTGATATTGGTACCCTGTATTGGAGGGAAGGCAACAAGCAAATGTTTAACTCTCACTGACATATAAGTCAAGAAAGGGGAAGAATGTGCACAGCAATTAACTACAACAGCGACAGACAGTTCAATTATAGTATTCTGGACTTCAGTCCTCTAGACTTCTGTAAGGTTCTCTTTCCATCTTAGATATCTGAAAACAAAGGCCAGACTACAATATATTACTTCTCTACGAACTTGTCACCAGTAGGTGGAGGGGAGGGGCGTAAGAAATTGAGTAGAGTTCTAACTTCATAGACTTGGCTCCTGTGTGGGCTGTCTTTTTGGCTCCATTTCATTGGGTGAGCCTCAAAGGCATCATAGATCAATCCCTTAAGCTGAACTTAGACAGACTAGAGAGCACGATTTGGGGCTATGTGTAGGAAACAGTTACAATCATTATTTCATGGCCAGAAATTTACCATGTACCTTTGATGGAATCAATATTCTCAAGGTTTTTTTTTTAATTTGTTTGTTTGTTTACTTACTTTCTTATGAGTTTTAAACCCAAGATATATAGTTAAGTGTATCACTGTACTATAGGCAATTGAAAAGACTTAATAGTAGGTTGGAGGGTAAGGACAGAAGACAAGATGGCAGAAGAGTAGCCAACAGCTTTTAGGTGAAGATAGAGAAAAATTTAAGGGGGCCAGGAAGTATATCAAAGTCTGAAGACTGTATTTCTGCCATGTCATGGAATAACAGTATCCGTGTGAGCTTCTGTAGAACTGTTTATGAATGCCAGTGTCCCCACGCCTACTCTTGGGGCTAGGCTGGAAGACATATTCAGCAGATTACACACAGATGGCAGAAGCCTACTGCACTGCTTGCTAAGCATTGCATTTGCTGTTTGTCTCTGGCAGGTCTGGATATGGGATAAGGATACTGAGCCAAAGAACCTAATAAGACTGAAGTGGTGTGTGTGTGTGTGTGTGTGTGTGTGTGTGTGTGTGTGTGTGTGTCTGCACGTGCACATATACACACGCACATGCTTATATGTAGGCTAGAGAACAACCTTGGTCGTCATTCTTTAGACGTACCTTGCTTTTTGAGACAGGGTATCTCATTGGCCTAGGACTCTCTAAGGCTAGGCTGGCTGGCTAGCAAGCTCCAGGAATCAGCCTGTCCCTGGCAGCCCAACGCTGGGACCACAAACACACAGCACTACACTTGACTTATTGCACATGGTTTCAGGGAATCGAATTCAGGTCACCATGCATGTGTGATAAGCACTTTACTGAATCAGGCAGCCCCTCCGCCCTTCGCCTTAGAGTAACTCTTTATTTCCAATTCTTTAGATATCAACCTTGCCTATATGTGTGCAGAGGTACATTTTATAGCACCATGCTTATTTCCAAACCTATTGTACCACGGAAAATAAAAAGCACTGATAAGGTGAAGTCATCAAGAAAAACTTCAGTACTTTGCCTAAGAAATAGGTGTAGCCCACTGTCAGTCAACACACAGACACACAAAAGTAGAAAAGAAAAAATTATCCGCTAACATAGATATTATTTGAAATAAAACCAAATGATTTTTATAGGATTTATGGAAATGTAGGACTAGAGCCAACCCAGCAAGCAACAATGGGAACTGGAAATGTTTCCACTGTAAAATTAGATTTCAGGCACGTCGGTGATTCCTGACCTCAATTTTCTGTCTATATTAATTTTGCAGAACATAAAGGGTTTCTTTAAGAATAGTCCTTACTTCTTCATTTAAAAATATTTTTCCCTGTAGGGACTTTGGAGGCTCTTGTGTGCTGTGGTTGGGAGGTCATACTGCTTTGGAGACGGGGAGAATCTTCAAAGCCCTAAGTGGAGGCAGGTGGCTGTTAGGATGCCACATATGAAAGTTGCCATCAAACCCCTCTTCAGAGGGGTGCCTTCCTAGAACTTGTCTGCAAGGAACAAGGGTGTCAGGTAAACCTATTTATCAAGCAGAATTTTTTTTAACTGCATCAAATCTATGTGTAGGGGCTTATCCATCATCATTTTCTTCAGGCCGACTCTTTTGTATTTCTCTAATTATGACACTGTGGGAGTATCTCAGGGATAAAACAATAAGCGATGGCACAACCTGATCCTATTGAAATTCCTCTGGAAGGTGTCCCAGCCTCGCTTGACAAGCACCAACCTGCCAGCCGAGTGCTGCTCCCCTTGTCTGCCTGTCACTGACGTGATGGAAGGTGCAGGGCCTGCGAACGCTGACTGATTTTCTAATGTGCTCTGAGTAAGCTGTCAGCCAAAAGCCTTAGATGATGCCTGATTGAGGGGTGTCTGATTTAGAACAACAGCCACAGAAAGATAATTTCTATAATGATTTATTCTATCAGCTAATAAAACATTTCCCGTCATCTAGTTACCTCATTCCTTTCTGTTTTTTTTTTTAATGTGAATAAAAAGAACAGAAGAAAATAAGAAAAAACTTGGTGATTAGGAGGATGTGTGTGTTGGGCAAAAGTCTCAGCCTTTCCATGTCTGCTTCCTTCTTGTTTGCTTAATTTCCCCTCAAATCTTCTATTTTCTTTCTGTATAACATATACTCATATGTGTAACTATTAAAGAATATATCTGTATAATCATATACTTGTGTATATACATAAGGGGTATAAAGTATCCAGGAATGTATCTACATTTTGGATTTTTGCTAGTGAGTTGATTGCTTTCTTGAGTCGGGAATTCAGATACAAACCCCACTGCTGTCCCAGGGGTTTTTCAACACTTAGTATGTGAACTGTTGGTCCAGGCTCTGTGGACTTCTAAATTATATTTACTTTGTGCCAATCAGAGACTCTGGCCCAGTCCCTATAGGATCATGAGAGAGAAACAGAGAACAAGGGAAACCAGACTTCATCCTCACCAGTTGGTAGAAATAACAGGATGATTGCTCCCATCACCACATAGACATGGTCTGTCTGTCAGCACAGAATCATTTCCCCAGAGAAAAGCTCCATTCCTTATTTTTCCCAAGAGGCATTAGAGGCAGGTGGTCCTGCCAGGTTTCAGCAAGACCTACAGGACTGATTTCTCTCTGCTTTAGGGAATTATTTTAAAATAGCGAACTCCCTGCCCTGAATAACAATCACAGAAGCTGTCCATTATTTCTGACTGTGGTTACTTAGCAGTGCAAGAAGAAGTCATTTTCCAGGTGTGCACTGAAGTTAGCCACTTTCAGGCTGGGCTCTATAAAAACAAAGGTACTAACAGTGCCTCCAATATGTCCCCCAAAGGCTTCAGGACTGCTCCGCCTTCAAGTCACAATTCCCATTGCCCCTAAGCAGCCTTTCAGAACCCAAGATCAAGCCTCTGGAAGAAACTTTAGCCTAGGGTAAAATGCATACTCAGTAGTTACCTGTTATCCTCCATTTCTACTCACTCCTGTGAGTGTGGTTCCCTTCCCCTTTTCTATTGGTGACACTGAAGTTGCACTAAGCGTGGTGCCAGCACCACTGCTGATCTATGACAGCTCAAAGGTTCCTTCTCAGGGGTCAGGGTTCACCTGGCTACTTCTGTGCACAACTGGAAGGTGGTTTCTATTCTTAGGTATAGATTTGTGCATTGGTCCAAATGTCTTTAGGCTTATCAAGGAAATAAGCAGAGGGATCTTTGTGTTTGAAAATACACTGCACTGGGGAAAAGGGAGCACTGGGGTCAGCCATGGCTTAGCTATTATCCTTTTTATTTAGGTGTGTGTGTGTATGTATGTGTGTGTGTGTATGTGTGTGTGTACACACATGCTTCTCCAGGCTCACATGTTTGAATGCTTGTGTGCAGATCAGAGAACAGTCTCTGCTCTTGTTCCTCCGACACTGCCTATCGTGTTTTCTGAGACAAGGTTTCTCACTATCCTGGAGCATACAGAGTAGAATATGCTGGTTGGTCAGTAAGCCCAGGGCTGTCTTTCTCTGCCTCCCAGCACTGAGATTCTACGTGTGTGCCAGTATGCATGGCATATTTTTTTTTTGCATTGAGTTCTGGGGATCAAACCAAGTCCTTCAAGCTTGTAAGGAAGGGACTTTAGCAACTGAGCTGTCCCCGTGGCCAGGATTGGCCCCTGAGTCACCATAGGATGCAAGAAAAACCAATCTACTTCCCCTTCCTCTCAGTTTGGCATCCCATGACCAAACTGTATGTTTCTGGCAACAACAGTGCTAATGCAGAGATGAGCGTAGAATCTATCTAAACAGTTTAGAAAGAAAAAACTATTCTTTCCAAGCTCTCTAGATTAGAAAATTTAAGTGAAGGAAGCAGCCATGTTCCATCTGAGCACTCCTGGGAAGGATGGGTTCACTGCCTCCTCCAGCTTCAGTTGCATGCTAATTATGGTATGCACAACTATGGTTCCCAGTGTCTGTATCCTTCTCTATGTGACTCTCATCCCTGTTTTTCTACGGCTCTGTATCCTCACATAGTACTCTCCTTTCTGAGTGTCCATCTCTGCCCAAAGTTCTGATTTTTATAAGACCATCAGCCATTGTGATAGGGCTGACCACTTTAGTTTGGTCATTTACCACTACCCCATTTCAGTTTGATTACATTGGCTGTGACTCTTTTGCAAATGCCATCATAATGACTTATTACACACATGCAGTATGCGCACAGGGCTTGAGCACATCTTTTCAGGGGACAAAAATTCAATGTACATGAATGATGCATATAAGCATATTTTCAGGAGGTAACACACTTAGGATAACACCCAGTCAGGAGAGAGTTCTACACAAAGGTGTGTTGAGGGAACACATAAGGAGAAAGAAAGAGTTACAGCTTTCCCAGAGATGTGTCTGAGTTATGTGGAGAAGAAAGACTGAAATTAAATAATTTAAAAGAGCAGTTCTTCAAAGTGTTTTGTGAAAATTTTGGCTCAAGTGAAAATACATGCAACACAGAACTAGGAGAAGGCATATTCTCCAAATTGCCATAAAGTAGCCAGTGGTCCAGAACAAGAAGACTGATAACTCAATATGTATTGAGTAATCATCCACAAAATGTGGCCCCAGAATTACTTTTGCCTTCCGCAAACATCCTTCAGGGGCCATCATTCCCCATATCACTCTTCCTCTTCTGCACCCTCAGCCTTTGAAGGCTGAAAGCAGCTGAATTGCTTTGCATTCTGGGAACCTTAGGACCTACCCACTGAAGCCACAACCCATGGTCAGAGAGTGTTCAGGAATGAACACAGAGCCCAAGCAAGCGTGAAGTTCCTCTCCAGAACTCTTTCTGGAGCTATGGGAGGAGACATGCTCTACTGCATTATTTGTTATCTTAAGCAAAATCCCCTGCTGTGCTCGGATCTGTGAAAATGGCTTATCAAGCTCAACCTACTATGGAAAAAGAGGGACCTGAAAAGTAGAAAGATTGAAATGAGAAAGTCCGGAGCCCCTGAGATTGCTCATGCTGTGGAATGTCGTCCCACTGGCTGTTGTGAATTCAGATGATTGAGCTTATAAGTCTCTTATTTGATTGAAAATGGATACAAACTGGGACTCAATGTTACCCACCTCCATAAGTGTCCCATGTAAGATGAGGTTACCCACCTCCATAAGTGTCCCATGTAAGATGAGGTCTGCTTGCTGTGTTGAGTGCACCAACATCTTTAAAAGCAAAGAATGGCAGTCCGTGCAGTAAAAGTTAAGTGCATGGAAGTACCTGGCTATAGCAGTGGTGGTCTTGGTAAAGCTTGATGTGGTTTGGTTTTTGACACAGTTACCTTAAAATGATGGCATGGCACAGATGAAATATAGTGGGTCCTAGGAGCACACAAGGCACCCTAAGGATTTTCATGCATAGCTATAGGAGAACAACAAGTTCTAATTATATACTGAGCACAATTTGTGCTATTATTTTTAATGGAAGCTTTTCCATGTCCATAAGGGTAGAAGATACTGAGATTACATGATCTACCATTTAGTTTCACATTGCTGTGAGCAAACATCTGACAAAAGCAACTTCCCAAATGAAGGCAAAGTTTACTCTGGCTCACATAGGAAGCAGCCCACATGTCATGGAAAGCATGTTGGCTGAACAGCCTCCATCCACAGTGGCTGAACCTTGAGGTCTGGCTAGTTCACATCTTAGAAGACCAGGAAGTAGAGAGGAGAACAGAAAGTGTGGCAGATCTGTACTCCCCAAACACGTGTTCTCCGTTACTCATGTATCCTAGACACTCCGCTCATCTCAAAGGTTCTACAGCACCCAGAAACAGACCTCCCAGCTGGAAAGGAAGTGTTTGGCCACACGATCTTGTGAGGATAATCATGTCATATAGAAGATTAGTTCAGCATGCCGGGACCTGTTAAACATGTTAGCATCCTCCTGTCCTAGATTCAATGTTGCTTTTTCCCCTTTCCCCTTACACTAAGAGTCAGAGTGAATGAAATCGCTGCCTGTCTGGGACACAAACGTGGGCATGTGTGTGCCCGGGGCTAGCCATGGGTGACAATCACATGAGATTCTGGTGGCTATGTGTGTCTTGCACAGACAGGGGCACAAGGATCACTGTACTCAACAGTAGGGCATGTGCTATGTCTCTGCATATAAAGTAAGATTATAGCTGAGAAAACACAATCTACCATCTGGGAAGCATCAGAGATTTTTTTTTCTCTTCAAATTAATAAAAGGAATTTTTTTTCTCAGCATAACATGCAAGGAGAAAAGGCACTCATGGAAACTAAAAGGTCAGCGAAGGATGGCAAGATGGTTCTGGAAATGGACTTTTAGGGGTAGGAGAAGGATATTTTCAATACAAAATGGAAAAAGCTAGATAACAATGTCTAACTAAATTAAGCAAAACAAACAGACAAAAAACAAACCTGAAAAATGTTACTTTAAGCCTCAGGACACTAAACACCAACCAATATATGCACACATATGTAATATCCCTTATTAAAATATAAAATAGAAAACCAAAAGTTAAATGTGGAAATCTAAAAATAAAGTTGTAACAAAAATACTTGATTTCTGGTGTATTTACATGAGTCACTCAGGACTTCAGTGTAACTGTCACTCACATGAAAGAGTCAGATTTTTATTTTGGTTTGAGACAGGATCTTGTGTAGCCAGGCTAACCTCAAATTCACTGTGTAGCCAGGAATGACCTTGAATTTCTAATCCCCCAGTGCTAGGATTAGAGACACATACCAGCAAACCTGGTTTTATGTGGTACTGCAAGTGGAAGGCAGAGCTTTGTGCATGCTAGGCCAGCAATCTGCTGCCTCGGCTGCATCACTAGGACCAACATTGTTCCCAGTTGAGTAACATCCACATACTCAGCTGTGAGCCTAAAGTAAAAGGCAATCAAGGTCAGCTTCTGCGCTCCACAGAAATGTCCTCGGCTGCCTCCCTAATAACTGAATGCTGCCAAGCCTGAGCCAATTATCTAAATACAAACAAATGCCGTCTTAAGCTGGCTTATTCGGCTGCGGAGTAGATGTGTGCACTGGAAGTGAATGATGTATGTACATAGGGACTCACCTTTCTTCCCCTGAGGATCATGGCAGTTTTCATGAACACACGGGCCCCAGGATGACCAGGCAGACACTATGCAGTCTGTTGAGCAAGGGACATTGCAGAGCTGGGAGGTTGAAGGGACCGGTCCCAAACATAATGTTCTTTCCACAGGCCTAGAGACTAAAGGACAAAAAACAGAAATGCTTATGTCACACTCTTTGGTCTTTCCTAAAATTGTTCATAATCAGATTTATGATTCTAAATAGTACATGCAGTCAAGACAAACATTTTCTAGTATGAAGGTTTAGTTCTAAGTTATTAGCCTTTGGGGTGAGTAAAGAAAGAGACAGAGACAGAGGGCATGTACTTGAGCTTCCTGCATTACAAAGGACTCCCAGGGAACTCAAGAGATCAGTGGGGATATCACAGACACAAATTACCGAGAGGTATGATTTAAAACAAAATTAAATGGCTTGGTGAAGTTTCAGGAAGAGGCCATCTTAACTATATAAATGACTGGGTGGCTATGAAAAATATCAAAGTCAAACCCCTAAGGTGCAGTGTTTAGCATAACCAATCTACTGCTGTGACTCCCCGGAGGGGTGGAGCTGGCAAAGCCTGGGAAGAAAAATGTTTCTTGGAACAAGAAGAAAAATGGGACTCCATATGCAGGTCTGGCTTTGGGAAAGCAGTTTGCTAGCTGGGTTAGCCAGAGGTTCAAGGGCTCCAAGGTAGGAGAACTTCCAGGTGTGCAGTCCTAGGGCCTGAGCTGGGTCCCCTTAGGACGCAGTCAGTGCCTGTCTGTCACCTGTGTTCATTGTTCTCTGCCTGGAGATACACAGCCCACAAGAACACAAGACACAGAAGGGACCACAAGTTCCTGGCCTTTTTGTAAATTTAACCATGGAAACCGGAGCCCCTGGAAATGGAATGACGCACTAAGGCCTCACGTGTCTACACCTACAGCAGTGTTGCTTACTGTAGATGAATTGCAGAGCTGACCCGTGTGTACATCAACAGGAGCGTGGCTAAAGGGAGACTTCAGGGAGAGCGGAATAGAATGCAGATTCTAAGAAGGGTGAAAAAGGAATAATGGAACAAGAACGGATAAATATGATGGGAGGAGCAGGAGGAGTAGAGGCGGGAGGAAAGATAAACCTACACTAAAGACCTTTGAAAATGCCATATGGGGACCTACTACTGTAGAAGTGCCTGGAAATAGACACATGTTCAGAGATAAGAAGGAACCTGTAAGCCACCCCACATATTAAAAACTGTTTTCATTTCTCTTGTGTACCCTTCAGAACTTGGTGGCAAACCCTATCGATAAACACATCAAACACTCGAGTCCTAAGCCAAGGATAAGTGAAGCTGGGGCCAACCCGGAGGCTCTGCCCCTACTGGCTAGCTTTCATTGTGCTAGAAGGTTCTGAGCATACCAGCAAGGGAGCAAAGCTGTCATCAGTCTACCCGGCTGTGAGCCATATGAGTCACATCAAAACCAGTAAGAGATCAAAGCAAGCAGGTAGTTTCTCGGAAGGGAAAAATGGCCGGCGGAATAGGGAGCAAATGTGACCCTAGCATATGAAAAGTGCCGTAATGAGACTCTGTTTTCAGTACAATGGAGATGTACTAATTCTTAAAAAGTACATCAAAAAGACGATTCAAATATCAAGCTGTTTGCTTTTCTTACACAGAGTTGCCTCATATGGAGAAAGTTTTGAAACCTTCCAAACTTTGGGAGCAGAAGCTTCAGTTCTGGGAGGTTTTGTCTACTGACTGGCTTGTACAAGTTTGCAAATATTTTATATATGTCATTTCCCTCCAGTTGAGGAGGCTGAAAAATGCCTCAAAGGTGGGAAGTGGTGTGAGGAGTTTGGGTGGGAGGTCACGCCACCTCCTTTGCTTCCTTGCTCTCTCCGGCTGTGAGGTACAGAAGAATCAGATGCAGTGAAGTTTGCAATACATCACAACACTGAGCAGAGGAGCTTTGAATAAAAACTAAACAAACAAACAATACAAAATAACAGAGAAAATAAACACTGTCACCACAAAGACATGAGCTGTTGTGTCCGGTTGGGGGTAACAATGAGTGAAGACATAATGTGAATCACTCATAAAAGTGACTAAAGGGATTGTGAGAACACTTTTATTCTAAGTGTCATTAATTATTTTAAAGCATATCAAATCTATTTGATTTGACTTGAAATGAAAGTCAAGGGTCCCCGGTGTGAATGTGAAAATATGTGTGTCCCAGAATCGGGCCCCAGAAAGGAGGAGAGAGCAGATATTGAGGGAGGGAGTGGAGCCGCCCAGAGATATTGATGAGGGAAAGTGATTAAAGTGAAGATGGTACTACAGCCGTCAGTGGGATGTGAACCAAAACTAGAGATGGATCAATAAGAGTAAGGCAAGCTACATAGACACACATCCACTGGGCAAATAACTCCTACACTCTAGATGACGGATTCACCATTGAAACCAGCCGCTCTTGGGTGGTGTCTGTTCATGGAATTCTCTACCAACAAGATTAAGTTAGGCAACAAATTAACAGACAATGGAAGGAGAGGCACCTGAGTGTCCCATAAATAAATAACAGCAAAGCTAGATGTCTTATTGTGGAAGTGTGTTTGGCTCCCATCCTATGTGTGCTGGTATTTGTACCCAGAGACAGAAACAAATAAGCAAACCTCTTGCAGCTGATCAGAAGGATGTGGGTGTAATATCCGATTAGTGCAATCATTTACTAAATAAGCACAATGCATGCCAAGTATTGGTTATAGTGTCAAAAAGATACATTTAGTCTGGTTAGCCTCTCTGTGATATATGAAGTTTTTTTTTTATGGTGCCAATTTAAATAGTTTTATTAGGCATTGTGTTTTCCACCTAGGATAGATACAATGTTTACAAAGTGCAATGTTTTCTCCCTGTGCACATGTTCCATGTTCAAGTATTGAGAATGCCCAGTAATTTATTGTAGCAGTTTAATTTAACTGCCATGTAACTTGCTAAATGAATCGAGGTCCTTCAAATGCTTCCCTGTGGGACAATGCTACACCTCAGCTTGGACTGACTTAATGGTGGAGGTTCTCCTCCACCAATGAAGCTGCCAGGCAGGCATTCCTGCAGGCATCCCCCAGCACTCTGATGCGGTTACAGACTTTCTCCAGTTCTTTCTGCTGGTGCGCAAACTCTTCCTTTTCTGCAGTCTTATCCAGTCAAGTGATGATTTCATTACACTTGTCCAGAATCTTCTGTTTGTCCTCGTTATTGATCTTGCCTTGAAGTTTCTTAGCTTCAGCTGTTGCTTTCATGGTGAAGGCACAGGACTCAGCTGAACTCTTGGAGGAAACCTTGTCTCTCTGCTTTTCATCTTCATCTTTGCACGTCTCATCTTCTTGGGCCATGCGCTCAGTATCCTCTTTGTTCAAACATCCCTTGTCATTGGTGATGGTGATCATGTTCTCCTTCCCTGTGCTCTTATCTACAGCAGAAACATTAGCTCTTGCTTTCAAATAATAGAACTATAGTGTCGAAATGTTAGCCACCGGTTGGAGAGATAGATCAGCAATTAAAGTGCAAAATTCTATTCCCAGAACCCATGTGGGTGGCTCATCACCCCCTGTAACTCTAGCTCCAGGGAATCGGACACCTTCTTCTGGCCTCTGTGGGCACTGCATTCACATATGCCACACAGACATACATACACATAATTAAAATTAACGACAACAAAAAATTTTAGCTCACTCGCTTACTGCTTGCCTATCATTCTGAAGAGTAACTACTGCATGTGTTAGAAATTCAGCATCACGATAGAAGAAAAGACTGGACTGTGTGCCAGTGACTTCACAGCATGGTACCCTACAATATCAAACCATTGTACCCCAATGTATAAAACCTAGGGTGGCCACTTTCATGTGGGGCATGCAGAGCAGATCACACAGCCATTACTTTCTGTATCTTGGGACACTGGGCCAGGAAAAGTTATGCTTGACTTGTTCCTTGCTACCTTCCAGTAAGTAACACATCTGTACCATGTGCTATGCATGAGTGAGTTCTGTCTAACTGGCTTCAAAAAGGTTGATAATCAATGCATAGTGACCCACCTTTTGTTAGTGCTATATAATTAATGGTGGAGTGACAAGAATGACCAAAACAGGCCAAAACCCTCCTCCTCCTAGGACCACATCCCACCAGGGTTTGATCCAAATTGCACATGTATCCAGGAGCCCCAGCAAGATGTCAAGGATGTGATTTTTTTCCCTCTTTCTATTGCCACGTCTCTCCTCTCTCAACACCGGGCATATAACGTATCGGATGCCATAGTTGAGGAGGCCCCATAACAGCTCAGCTCTAAGGTGAATGAGAGGTCTGCCGCTACATCTCTGCATCTGAAGACTGGCACAGTAGCTGACACTGCTCAATCCACCAGCGAAGTCTCTACCAGCATGTGGAGAAATCTCGATAAGCCTCATGTGATGCTCCCAGAATGCCTGGCAGGAAAGGCTCTTAGATGGAAGTGCAGTTAGAAAGAGAGAGGGAAACATGTCCTAAAGCTGAATCTGTCAGAATACCACATCCACAGTTAAAATATATGTGTTTAACTTTGAAGAGAACTTGAGGATAAGCAAGTGGTTAAGGGGTTAAGCTCCCTGAAGTCCTCTTTCAGAAATACTTAATTGCCAATTAGTAGACTGCGAGACAATGAAGCAATGGGAAATTGGGAAGTAGAGAAGGGTCACTATTACCTGGGAAAAGATCAGGGAGTAATTTCCTTGGGGACTCCAGAGTGACATATTAGAGACCCAGGGACAGGGTGAAATCATTTGTCAAAGCAGTCATCTTTTTTTTTTTTTTTTTCCCAGCACCTGCTGCTTTGATGGACAGTCGGTCTTAATCCATATCAATAAATTCTTCCAGCCGTGGTGACGCATCAAAGATGCTTCACTTAGGCATGGAATCGATGTGTCTGGGTCAATCTAGTTCTTTCATGACCCCAAGGCCCACCCCGGGATACATGTGCTCCCAAAATAAATCATGACCACATCACAAAGCACTTAGCTGCTTCAGAACCCTGGACACGGGAGAACATAGAGGCTTCTGCACCTGTCGACTATTAGCCCTGGATGCTAACTAGCTTCGGGGATAACTGAGTTTAATTAATCACGATGACTGAAAAACTAAACTCCAAAGACTCAGGCGGTTTGTACAATTTCTTTCTCAAATCCAGAGGAGAGCAAGTCCTGAGCCTTAGGCCAGGAAGCAAACTCACCTCCATCTGTCTTTCACTTTCTTTCTATAAAAGGAAGGCTTCAGTTAACGCAAGATAGTTTGCCTAAGAGTCATGGTCTATGGGTTTATGAGAGGTAGCCAGGGGCAGGGCAGATCCAGGGAACCTGTGAATGCTCCAGGCTCAGTTTAACCCTTTATGCAAGACCTAAACATTTCTTCAGACCACTACTTCGGAATCCTAACATATGCCCAGATCAAGCCCACTGAGAAATAAATAGAGAATCCCAGATTTGCTCTGTCTTAGAAGACTAGTTACTTGTTATTCTTTACTTGTGCATACAATATTCTGATTACAGTAGTTTAGAGAGGGAGTAGAGAGGAGATGCTCCTTGCTGGAGTTGGGCAATAAAAAGTTCTTATGTCATTCATATGTCCTTGATCCTTCCTTTACCCTGGGTCAAAGTTCAGCTAGAGTGTTTAAGTAAGAATTGTTGCTTTCCTAGTCACTGCACTTTTTCCCTCTGAAATGACTGTTAACCGACTCTTGTCATCTCAGGAACAATGACTCCCTGGTCAGTGAAAATCTTTATTTCTGATTTTTTTTCCAGCTGGCTTTCAATTTGGTCACCTGGAAGCTTTGTGCTACACAGACACTGAGCACCTATTGGACTGAAGACACCATCAGTCAGGTCTTGTGGGCTGTTTGGGCTCTGTAGACAACACTTTCAGCTCTCTCAGAGAGCTCTAATGATGCCTGAACACTAAAATACCAAAAATACTTTTAACTCTGCTAAAGCCTGATCTCTGTATGAAAGTGTTTCTCAACGCTGAGGAATACATTAATGTATTTTAAGCGATTGCTCATATTCGGTAGTAATTAATATTTTGAATATTCTGGTACCTAACCTGGAATTTTTCATTTGCAGTAAGAAATGATTAAATTGACCTACCCTAAAAGAAATGTTGAAGTCTGCTACTAATGATTGCAAAGTTTCCTTAAATAATGAATCACTCAATGCACAGAATGCTAATTAGCAAGGGGCAAAATATGCTGGTAGGTGATACACTCAATGCTACAAAATGTGCACTGTTCTGAATTCTAGAAAGAAATAAAGTTCATTATTTTCCTTAGGGAAAAAGTGATTTCAGATGCATGCACAGATTTTTTTAAAAATGTACTGTACTGTAAGGAGAAAATCTGTTGTGGTTGGCCATGTGGCTACTACACTGATTTACAATATAAATATATATGTAATATATATAATAATCATGTTACTAATTATAATATGAAATTATGAGCACTTTTACAATTTATCCTTTAAAATTACTTCCAGCTAGAATCCTAACTAAATTATATTTAAAATAACAGTATGATATAAATTTTTATGAGAGAATCCCACTTCTACCTCTACTGATGGACATTCTGCATGATATAATTTGTCTATGTTTTTAACCCTTCAAGCATAAATTAAAGCGAAATGGGTAATATTATTTTGTTAATTATAATTAATATCTCTGTAGGCCCCTTTAGTTTATAACTCCCTTTATTCATTTGCCTAAAGGAAAAAAGCTTTCACAGCAGCCAATGGGCATTTCTGTTCTAACATATCTGTTATTAGATTTTTTTTTAATGAAGACATTCTTTCAAAACCCACAAAGCAGTCAATGTAATTCTGTCATGGCGCAATGAAATGTACATTTTCTGTAGGACAGAGAGAAGCATCTGGGGAATTAATGACTACAATTTTCCCCTGGCACTTAAAAGGCTAGAAATGAAAACCAGAGACTATTTTTGGATACCCCAAAACCTACGTTTTTTTGCTTTCTTCCCCCTTCATCGCTATACAAATTAAACCCTCAAAGTTCAGTTGATTTCAGGTAAAATGTGAATATCATCAACACCCACAAAAAGCTTAGACAAGTTACACCCACCCCAAACTTCTAAGCCTGATACGGGCACTGTAAGCCCCTAAAGAAATCGTGACTGGAGGATGTGGGCCTCCCTTGTCGCCTGGGCTTTCCAAGAAGCAGCCGTAACAGAAACAGCAATTGCTCAAATTTAATTCAAAACTAATGAAAGAGCCTACTTATGTAAAAATGCTGCTTTCTAAATGATTTTAGAGAAGCAATATTGCCTCTGACATATCCATTTAGGGAGTACACTGACTTGGCAGAATTTCAATCCACCTTCTGCTGAAATAAAATGGCCTCTTCTACAGACAGAGTCAACCGGATGAAGGGTAAAGATAAATAATAACACAGTTTTAAGCATGAAGTTCTTTGTCTTTGAGAAACTTCATGAATTATTTCAGTTACCTTTTGCCACTGGGATTTGCAAAATAATGCATCATTCTTTTAACTTGGTAGACAGAAGAAAAGCAAACCTATCTTCTTGCACTTACAGTCAGCTTTAAGAATTAAATTGTATCTCATCCTATTATACTTAATGAAGCTTAATTTTAGCCATATTGTGACTCTCCTGGCAAAGTACTGTGCAATATAATTTGGCAGGAGAATGTGTGTATATACAGCAGATTTGATATCTAAAAAATAATTCCTGCAATTAGAGGTAATTATGAGAAATTTGGACACATGTCAAAAAGTTTCCAAATGTAATTCATTTAATTTAATCAATTAGAAAATGCCCATCCATGGATATATCTGCTATTGCTGAAGACTAAGTACATTGTAGATCCCCCAAAATGCAAAAGCAATATTCATAATAAAAATGAAGTCTGGATACAGTTTTACAGAGCAATCGACAGCCAATAATTATGTGCTTAAAAAAGTATAGGAGCACAACACACTGTGTTTATTATTTTATAGACTCACTTTTGGTCCCATTTTGAGAAATTTTTTCTGTTTGTATCATGGATGTTTGGTTAAGAGCTGAAGGAGGAATAAAGGGAGAATTAGAGAAAAGAAATGACCTAATGATAACATTTTTCACTTTTTATAAAATTAAAACCATGTGGCTGAGAAAGAAGGCCCTGAGGAGATTTAGGAGGATGAGAAAGTGACCTAACAAAGAGGAGATTTAGGAGTGGCAGGAAGACAGGTGAAAGACGAGTCCATTATTACAAAATATTTCTCCTCATTGGCTGAGAAAGGGCAAAGATAAAGATAATGTGTCCCTAAAGCCGATGGGCAGGAACTACAAGGAAGAGTGGTCAGGAGAATACAAAACCACTCTTGAGGTGAGGAAGCTGAGGAGGAAATGGAAGAGGACTGCTGCTGAGAAACAGGTGTTCCCCTTAAGAACAGGAAGCAAATAGGCAGTTGGATTTTACAGCTTGTCACAGGTCTCCTGGAAGCCAATGTGGGAGTGTCAGGCAAGACCAAGACCTCCCTTCATTTCTGCTGACTCATGACTTGGGTCCCTAAAAATAACAAGATGTAGCCATTAAAATACCACAGTCCTGTGAAAAGCCAGCCACAAACTGTAGAGCTGGCAGCTCCTTCAAAGGCATGTGCAATGATTATTTTAGACTCTCTAGAAAGAAGTATGTCTCTCTGAAGAGAGTCATACACCCTTCTGCTTTGAACAGAAAAAAAAAAAATGAAGACTTTGCTGTACTCCATGTCCTTGTTAGTGCATGCTACTTAAAATTTGCAAATCATTTTACCCTGAACAAGTTAATTCAACTTCAAAGGAGGCTTCTGTAAGTCTACAAGAGATAGAAATGAGGTTGTGGTTAACCATTTTAAAATTCAGAATGGTTCATATTTTTTGAAAGAAGAAATACAGTTTTTAAAAGCAAAATTAACTGTAATTTGTCCATACATTAGAAACACAAACCTCTGCCTTCCAAAATCTCTTCCCACTCATTGATTACACAAGCTGCCTGTATAATCTCTTACTGATTGGACAGAATTCTGATCTAGTCGCTCACCTCCAATGGAATCCAACAGACACAGCATCAGGACAGAACTGGACCAAGGTAATAGACTTAGCATTGTAAGGATGAAATTAATGCCATATTCTCTGTGTAATGTATATTCTGCAACTAATGCCATGGTCTGTGAATGTCCTGT
>OU015747.1:86484117-86494148 GCA_907169655.1 Acomys percivali | reverse complement strand
CACACACACACACACACACACACACACACACACACACAAGGGTTTTATAGGTCTCATCAGTAGTTATATATGAGGTCTAACCTAGCACTGTTCCCTATATGCTCCAACATTGTCCTGCTAGACAAGATGTGCCCTCTAGGGCAACTGTGGTGAGAGAAGCTCATTTTAAAATGGACAGTGGTTAATGCAAAGACTAGTCAAAGTAATGATAATAATAGACTGTGAATGTTCAGCCGCAGCTGGGAGATCTACGTCAACCACTTTAACCTTGAAGTTCAAGACCAATTGAAGAACAGAAGGCAGAGAGAATGCTAGAGCGAGAGGCTGGCGAAGAGCATGTTCCTCTGGACATGACATTCTGTTGCACACATCGCACAAAGTTGCTGTGGTTCCTGACGCCAGACCCATGCAAAATCAAGCCTAGTTAAAATTCCAGCATAGATGAGGAAGTGGCTCCCAAGGCTCCACTCCAAGCTGAGGGTCATTGGTGGCTGATGGCTACTGAGAGTAGCAGTGTCATCTTTCATCAGGGCTGTGGCCACTGCTACGGTGTCATTCCCAAGTGGTTGTTTGCACGTTCATGTGCAGCACTATTTGGACGTCAGCTAGTTTTATTTGAAAAACAAAACAAAACAAAAGACAGAAGATGGAGGAAGCTGTGTTGGGGTTTGAGCTGGAAAGGGAACATAAGGTGGATGTGACCAAGATACATTGTATACACATTTAAAATTGTCATAGAAAAATTGTAAATGTTTTTAAAATAAAAAAGTCCTAAATTAAGTATTTTTTTAATGCCACATTCACATTTCAGCAAACAAAGTGTTGAAAGGAGCATGGAAACAGTTTAGCACCATTGCAAGTCAAACCGGGAATGGGTTATCTTGTAAAAAACTGACTTTTCAATTAATTTTTCACAACCCTGTAATAATTAGCAATGGATAGAATTTGGAAGTCATTAGGAAGAAAAATGAAAAGGAAAGCTTAATGACTATGGTTTTACATAAAGAAACAAAATCTCTGTTGGTAGCTCATTAACTAGAAAGGCTCAACTTCCATTCACTGGCAAGTGACAAAAATCTCTGAAGAAAAAAACGGGGCCTTTATCACTATCACTGTTGTTTCCCACCCCTGAGAAAATACCACCTCAGCAAGAGGCAAGAAAAAAAGCAGCCTAGTAAGGACCTATGCTCCTGTTTAAATATGAGTCATCTCACACTCTGTGCTCATCTCTTTTCACTTTAAGAGTTCCAAAAGCCTCAGCTATGTTTAGCCACAAATCAGCCATCAGCCATGAAAACTGAGCGCCCTGAACCTCACCAACATGAGAGAGGGTGTCTCTAGGATCTGACAGAATAAGAAATCAAAGGAGTGCGCTCAGCTAAACGATACTCGTTTCTTCAGAAGTGCTCGTGGCGATAGGCCTTGGCAAAGGCTGGCTCTCTAGCCTGCGACATTCTCTTTAATGACTGAGTTTGTGTCAAAGACTGGGCTTTGCAGACCCCTGTCTTCACCTCCAGTGTTTTTCAACACACCCTAATTTTGCCCTCCTGCTCAGGAGGGGACTATGGAGTCTTAGAAACCACAGGCTTCTGTCCTCTGGGGAAGCAACGCTCTGAAAGTGGCTTTGGAAAAGCCTCCAGTGCAGTAGAGGAACACCAAAGGAAATAAATGAGTGAATTTCCATGCCCCCTACTCTGGCAGGTCTATAGATCAATATGCTTTTCCCTGACCAGCTGGGTGAAGAGAATAAACTTGGCATTAATTTATTTGGGCTGTCATAGTGTCAGCATAAATACTTTAAATAGTGAAAAATAACACCTAACACTTCCCGCTGCTTATTCTATGGCAAGTTTGCATTAATGAGTGAAGGTACAGTACTTCAACTTATACTCTCAATAATCCTATGATAAACATAGTATTTATTATTATATATGAGAGAATAGGCATGGAAAATAACCTTCTCAATATGACATAAGTAAGTGGTAGAGTGGAACTCAAAGCAAAGTTTATTTGACTCTGTAGTAACAGTGAGCAAGAAGGCCACAGAGGTCACTCTGGTAAAACTGGAACCAAGTTCAGTAAACAAGAGTCAATCTGCTGTCCTGGTTATTTCAAGAACCAGGAAGTGCTGGTACTGGTTGGAGGAATTGTATCCTGGGCTAGAATACAAACACCATCCATTGGTCCTTGTGATACTGTCAGTGATGGCTGTCCAATAACAGTTCTAAATAATAAGATAGTCTATCTGCTAGTCACACACAAACATGACTTTAGAACAGCTACCAACTAGTTGTTTTGTAATTACACTACTATAGATTAACAGGGCTATATTTCAGCACTTTGGATAGAGGAAAGATAGTCATGAGAATACCAAGCAAAAGATTCTCTAACTAAAAACTCAAATCGTCACTAACAGTTGCCAAAGGCAAGTTTCCTAAAAGGGGACTGAGTGGCTTTGTCAAGAAAGCCTTAACATCAAATCTCTCATACTGCTCCCTAGTCAGTTCTTCTTGTGTAAGTCAACCACCCACTCATGTGTTAACAACTCTGGGGTCCCTGGTGTCAGTGAGTGAACACATCTCCAGTGATTCTAAAGTCTCTACACATGTCCAAGGAGGATAATATCCTGAGTCCTGAGCAAAAAGAGGCAGAGAGCAGAGGATCAAGTAGACATCAGTGTTCTAGCATGTCAGTGAGCATGTCCAAAAGTCAAGCTAGGAGAATGCTTGGCCCCTAAAAAATGTTCAGATGACAGTATGGCGGGAGAGATGCTCTAAGGACAGAGACTCAAAGCCAAGCTACTCAGAGAACCTTGCAGGCTATTATAAGGGTGATGATTTCCCAAAGGCAATGGGAAATTATGAAAATTGGGGGGATTGCAACAAGATGTAGCAGTTTAAGTGTTAAAAGGATCACCCAGGAGGGTAAGGAAGAGGCGAGGGAGAAATCTTTGTAAACTGCAGCAGCTCTGATGTGTCTGGAGAGAAACCATTGCAGTCTAGA
Source organism: Acomys percivali (assembly GCA_907169655.1). NCBI lineage: Eukaryota > Metazoa > Chordata > Mammalia > Rodentia > Muridae > Acomys > Acomys percivali. The sequence continues at coordinate 86,491,145 of OU015747.1, read as the reverse complement.
TGCCCTTTAGACAAAAACAACTTTCTATAGATTAAGCACAGGACGGAAGAGAAAAGGAAGGGTCATGGGTGATTGTTGCATTTCTTCCTTGTCCACATATAAAATGTAAAAGCTCCAGAAAGATGTTAAAGTTCCAGATGCCAGGGAGACAGGAGCATGCACTGTAACTGAGCCATTCAGCTCTCTCCTTTCTGTTTACATCCTAGAACCTAATTTCTGAACCCATAAACCCATGCCTAAAGCCTGTTACCCTCTGGTGGTCAATCAGCACATCTGCACTAGATATAAATGAGACTCTATCGTTCTCAGATACTACATGCAGTCTACATATCAGTGTACCGATAACAACAACAACAACAACAAACTCAACAAAGAGTGTGTGGCTGAGGAGCCACGTCAGTGGCTAACAGCACTGGTGCTTTTGCAAAAGACCCAAGTTCAGTTCCTAGCACCCAAGTCAGGCATCTCACAAAGCTCACAAACACCTGTAGCTATAGATCCAAGTTGAACATGCTCCACTTACCTCCTGCGCTCATGTGCACACGCATGCATGCGCGCACACACACGCACACACATATACACAAATACACACACACACACAGTTACAAAGAAATAATGCATCCTAAAAGAAAAATGAAAAGAGAATATGAGGCTGGAGGGATGAGGATACAGGGGATGGGGGTAAAGGGAGAAAGGATACATAGCTATGATCAATATGCATTGTGTAACTTTCAAAGAATAAAAATATTAACTATTAGACACTAGCACTAACTCAAAGAGCAACCTTCTAACTGTGGATATACATTTCTCATACAAAATGCAAGAGACAAAAAAAAGTCTAGGCTAGGACAGGGCGACTTGAAGTCCTAGAATTAAGTAACTCCCACTTCTTAGCCTCCTGACTGATGTCCAAGTCAAGGATTCTGCAACTAATCCTATCCCCTATGTTCAGAGATTAAAAAAAAAAAGGGAAATTTAAAATTTTCTCATTCTTTGGGTAATGAGTACAACTCACTAAATGAGAAAAAAAGAAGCATTTGGCAGCGATTCTTTAAATTTCCCCATCACCCCAGTGTGTAATGAAGTGATTCTGACAGCCTCCAATGCAGCTCCAATGCAGCCTCTGCCCCGCCACAGCTGAATTTTGACACTCTCGTAAGGCTTAGGGCTGCCTGGAGTGTGGGCTTCCTCTCCCTCATCGAATGGCTGAGATGTGACACCAAGAACATGGAATAGACTCTTAAGTGATTCAATGATGACAGATTGATAGGATAATTGCATTAGTTTAACGGTCATGTTTTGATTGAGCACATATAGATTTGCAAACACTCCTGGAAGTGAAACCCCTGTGAAAGGTATTCAAATTAAATGTGTGCATGTATTAAAAATCAGTGCTCTGCAGTGTGACTAATTTATGATAATGTCTGTTGTCCTTTGAAAGTTGTAAATGCACTTGGAAAAGAATTAACTTGTCTTTTTTTTTTTTTTTTCTGAACAGACCATCAACATAAGGGAACTGGTCAAGCCTTTATATATTTTATGCTCTAGTAATTTTTTATTGGATAGAGTGGGCTATTGATTATGGAAATCTACTCTGAAGTGCAAGGCTCTCTGCTCCGCAGCAGATGGCTTTGCTAGCCAAACTCCACATATGTATTATTAATAGACTTCTATCGCTATGCACAGCACTTAACAGTGCGTTAACTCCCTCACACTAACTGGGGATCAGATCTTCTGTCCAGGAGGACTCATGAAACCACATCCGCCAGTAATAGATAGATCCAATAAAGAAGGTGCCAATGTCCCGAGGAAATCATTTCAAATTCTTAGAAAATTCATTTTGTTTCTAAAACAGAGTCTCCATAGTGTTCTGGGGTTCCAGGGTATGGCTCCTTTACTTCTCAATTGCTACAGAAACTGGTTTAATTTAAACAACTGAAACAATGCCTCCTTAAAGGATCCATTCATCTATCTGACAATCTTCATCGAGTTTGTATTACGCGTGGGGTGTTGGGTGCACTGAGAGAAATCAATGTGAGAAGATTTAAAAGGTGTGATTGGTGATGTGTGTTAGACGCCAAGTAGTGAACAAATCCCGACTGTGATCTCACTCCTGGCCCTACCTAAGGTAGTGCTTACAGCCAATGAAAACAGAAGCCTTTTAATCTGGAAAATCAGCCGTGCTATCAGCAGAGACCATCGGAGACTGCACAAGCCCTCTATGGTCATCGATGTCTGTGGTAGTTACTACCTGATCATCTCTATTGGTCTAATTTCAGATGCCTTTGACAAAAATGCCTTTCATTGCTTCCCACACATTATATGATGTTTATATGCACACAACAAAGTATACATGCAAAGCATTGTTCTGCTGGCACTTGAGCACACATTCACTCACCCAGTGTTTAATAAGCACTGAATATGAGTTAAACATCCTTCTAGGTGCCTTACTCTTGGTAGGGAAGAATGAAGGAAGAAAGAAATGGGGGAGGGAAAAAGAGAAAGGGAGGAAGGAAGGAAGAAAGGAAGGAAGGAAAGAAGGAAGGAAGGAAAGAAGGAAGGAAGAAAAGAACGAAGGAAGGAGAGAAAGAACGAAGGAAGGAAAAGAAGGAAGGAAGGAACGAACGAACGAATGAAAGAAGGAAGGAAGGCAGGCCCTACCCATATGTGTATGGGGTGATGTGTGAAAGCATCATTGCTAAGCACTCATAGACAATGTATCGTTACTATTTTGTTTGGAAGAACATATGCAAGCTTTGCAGGATAAACACATCAATGTTTTCTGTTTCCTCCTTTCTGAATGACCCACTGATTAACCTCGTGGGAGACTGAAGCAGATTTTGAAGGGAATTGCCCCCAAAGTACTTTCTTGCTTTGTAATTGCCAAAGAAGGAAAAAAAGCCAGCCAGGACAGTTTTTCTTGCACACACTTTTCCTAATATTCTGATAGGTTCCAACAGTCACTTTGACAATTCTAGTCCTCAGAGTTTACTCAAGGAAGAAAGAATTTTATCTAGAAAATATAAAATTGAGCTCAGTGCTTCAGTGAGATGTTAGGGACATTCAGGCTGATCTCTGGGGCCAGGTAACAAGCAAATCAAAAGGGGATGCAGGAGCCAGGAGATGGCTCTCGGCAGGAGCTTGCACAGACAGACGGTTTTGCCAAGGGCTTCTAGCCTATTCATAATAAGGAGAAATTCACACCTAGCAGCAATGAGGAAGGCAGGGTGGTTTCACACAGCCCATCTACTCTGTGCCAGGCCAGAGTATTGAAACCACATTTAATAAATTGTCTTTTCTCTGTGGTAATGTTGCATAGTCTATATGGTACCATTAGCCATGCAGCTTCTGCCTTGAAATTTTCTGAACAGATTTTACTCTGCATTGGTCACTGTCACCATCTAATGGTGCTGCCTGCTATTCAATTTCAAACCTTAAATGATTATGTAAGAGGAGGAACAGCCATCTTCCTATGAAAACTTGTCTCCCATCCACAGGTGATAGAAGTTCCTGGCAGGAGGTGTCATTTCTAACAACGATGTATACAAGTGACTTTTTAAAATCTACATCCTTGCGTGATCATTACAAGTTCTCCACTAGAAGGGCTCCCTTCCTAACTACTTCAGAATGTCGGTCTATCATAGCTTTTTTTTTTTTTTAACACAAGGAACTTAGCATATGACAGGCCCCTGTCCTCAGCTTTATTAAGACTTTGCAGTACACTAGGCTGCCTCATCTTGCATAATCATGGCAAGCATTGATGTGTGGCTCTAATACTTTGAATGTTAACTGGGACTCAGGAAAAAAAAAAAAAACAGGTCCTAGGCATTTTTATGCACTGCATATCTTCTAGTGTTTTAGGGCAGAAGATGATGCCTAACAGGTGACAAGAATCCCAAGTAACTCAAGATCTCACATGAAAGGGAGACTCACCTCTCTCCCATGCTTGTCACCCTCAGTTGCTATGTTTAATGTTACCCTGGAGCTGGGGGAAGGAGCATGTGTTTACTTACAGACTGTGTGATATTGGAGAAGGGAATTGCTTGGGCTGTGGTCCTTGAGCCTGTGTCGGAAGCCCACCCCTAGATGAGGTTAAGTGTATACAGTACTAACTCTTAGTTCTAAACTGTCTTTACAAGTACAAGATCACTAGAGATTATTTCCTTTCAAATTAAGTTGTACAGCTCCTCACACGTTCTCATTCTCAGCAGCACCTTAAACCTGGCCCCTTTTAGTTGCGCCGTTTTCCACACACAGGTGCCCTAAGGACTGACGCTCACGGGTCATGCTGTGGCGAGTCAGGGCAGCCCATCTGGTGAGGCACCCTCGGCACTACACTGGGGAAAAGACCAATTTGCAGAGACTAAATCTCTTCTTCATCACATGCCCTTCTTGGAGCATTTATCCTTAACTTCCAAAGAGGTTAGTTATTCACTTTCTTTAAAGAATATCCCCAACCCCAAAAGACCTTGTTTAAATAAACTTTCTCACCTGATACTATTTGATCCCGTAAGGAGTGCTGACAGAGCCCATCACAGCATTCCGCAAGTTTCTCTCTTTACCTAATATTAGAGTATTATATTTTTTTTAACAACTCATGCACCCAAAATAAATTTTATATATTTCTATTGTTTGGTTTTTCATGTAAATGAAGTCTGTTTCCATAAAGGGAGGACTGCGTGTTTTGCTGTCTGAAGTCTCTCTAGACTTAACCCTGTGCTGGGCACAGAGCAGGAGCTCTGTGTTTATTTATTTAATGATCGAACGTGTTTTCCACAAAAAAGACAAAGGAAGGGTAAAACAAAATCACAATGTGAGGGTTTAATCAAAACAACGCAAAGACTCACAGAACCATGCATTTTCCAGTTTTGGAAAGACGGCGTGAATTAAATTGCCTGATATATGTGGTCACTCATGAATTCTGGGATGGAGATGGCTATGTGTGCTCCTTAATAGATTTCTGTTTTCATTTTCATTGCTCACAATGAATTTTAATCACCAGTGTCAAATGAGAAACAAAAGCAGAGCCTCGGCCTTTTATGCTGTGTGCTGTATTTCCTGTGGTAGAAGCCACAGCCCAGAACCCAGATACAATAAGAGGGGTGGCTGGCGCTGGCTTCTCTGTTGTTAGTCATTCATTTTCCTGCCCTGCTTGTTACTAAGGAGAAACATTAGGTAACACATCTTTCTCTGTAGGCAAAACTGCTTGGTACTTCAGTGATTCCTTCAAGAAGCTCATTTCCAGCAGGTCCATCATTTGAAAAGGTTTGCTTTTATGTTTTTAGATAAATGCCAAACTCAGCCATGTGTTCAAATAGCTGAAGTAGAGGGCCAGCTTGTCATCAGAATAATCTGCTAGTCTATATTTCCAGATATCAAATATCAACTGATTGTTACACGGCCTTACTTTGGATGCCTAATTATCACAGTCTTAACTTATTTTACATGTCTCCTGGAATGCATACCTCAACTGGGTGTGTGTCACCAGGAAAAACATTATAACCCTCGGAGTGATGTAATGAGCAGAGCCTGAGTGAGACGCCACAGTGACAATGAATAACGCTTAGAGTCCGGCTGGATAGGAATCTTCTTCTATGTAGCCTTCATATTTAGTGCATTTATACCTGTTACATTAGTGCCCCACAATAGTATATGATAATGAATTAAGATTCTATTCCTACCTGTACACAATGAAAAAAAATCTGAATTACACATCCCTGAGAAGAGATTTCCAAAATATAAAGAAGAAATTATTTTACTCTCCATGTGACTTCTATGATATGTCATACAAGGAAAGAAAGGATTCTCTAATGTATGCAAGAACCAAGTTATACCTGAAAACAGCAAGAGCAATGACATCCTTTCTGTACTGCCTTTATGTCGTAAGCATTGGGTCTGAAATTTTATACACACAATCTCCAGTGTTTCAGTCTTATAATGTAAATGATATAACTAACAATCCCACTATCGAGGGAAGTGCCCAGAGAAGATATGGAGCTTTTGTTTGTTTGTTTGTTTTGTTTCGTTTTTTGAGAATTGGTTTCTCAGTGTAACCTTAGCCATCCTCAGTTCGCTTTGTAGACCAGGCTGGCTTCCAACTCACAGAGATCCTCCTGCCTCTGCCTCTCTGAGTGCTGGGATTACAGGTATGAGCCAATGCACCATGCTGATATGTAGCTCTTTTGAGCTGCCATGGCAAGTAAATGACAGACATAAAATCTGACTGCAAGTATATCTAGCCTTGAAATAGAAAGACATTCTAGTTATAGCACCTGCAAGCCAACCATTTACTTCTCTAAATTAGTGTTTTGAAAGATGGCTGTAAAATGAAAAAGATGTGATGGATTCATATGATAGAGTTAATGGGTAAAGGGCCATGAGCCTCATCCTACTGTGCTACTGAAGTGAGGGGCAATCAAAATCTAAGCAGCCTGGAGCTGCAGGGATGGCTCAGTGGTTAAGCGTGTACTGCTCTTGCAGAGGACCAGAGTCCAGTTCCCCAAACTTACATCAGATATCTCACAACCACCTGTAATTCTAGTTCCTGAGGACCCAATGCCCTCTTCTGGCCTCCATGGGCAATGACACTCATGTACATAAATCTGGACACAGACGCACATGTACAGATAATTTTTAAAAAATAATAATTCAAAAAAGAATCTATGAGTCATTTTAGTAAAGCAAATATAGAGAAATATAGATGATATGTTATGGATAAATACATAATAGATACATTATTGATACATAATAGATAGATGACAGATAGATAGATAGGTAGATAGATAACATACAGATGGTGTTCAATCAACACCAACCAAAAAAGTAAGAACAGAATGGGCTAGAAATCTTACAGCAGAGATGTATCTTTGAATTCCACAATATATACATTATTCAGAGTTAAAGAAGGTCAAATGTAACACCAACACCAGGAGACCCATGCTTTCCTCAGGAAATAAGAGTGCAAGTTGGGTTCACCAAAAAATGATGGATTTATGCAAGAAATTCTTTTTGCCTCATTTAATATTTTT
>OU015747.1:86461169-86479117 GCA_907169655.1 Acomys percivali | reverse complement strand
TCTCTCTCTCTCTCTCTGTCTCTCTCTCTGTCACACACACACACACACACACACACACACACACACACACACACACACATACACAGGGATGGGGATGAGAGAACCTGGGAAGACAGAGGCAAAGGCCATACACATGCAAGTTGAAGAGGAGGCTTTGGAGAGAAAGAACCCATGCCACAATGCCATGGTCTTGGCTGCCCAGCTTCTAGAATTTGAGAAAGTCATTTTATCTTGTTTATCAACCAACTGTGTGGTATTTGCCATGACAGTCTAAGCAAAGCAATTCAGAAATCTGTTTAACTCTTTCAAGTTGTTTCTGGTTTTAGAAAATGGTTTTCCTTTTCCAAGATGTCTTCCCCTGTCCTTTCATAAAGAAACTTTCGGGGCCTGGGGAAGTGTCTCAGTCAGTAAACACCAGTAGAAGAAGTGCAAGGGCTCAAGTTAGATCCATTAGTTTGATTCAGGGATGGTGGCCAATGCTTGTTATCCCAGTGCTGGGGTGTAGAAACAGGTGGACCGTCCTGTCCATTGGCTAGATCTGGGTAGGGGTTTAAATTTTACCGCCTGTATTGTCCTTGGTTTGAGCGGGACCCCTTGGCCCAAATCTGCCTATCATAATGTTCTACTTGTAGGTTTCTAGGACCCTCTGGATCCTTCTACATTGCTATTCTCCCAAGGTTCTCTCATCTAGAGTCCCAATAGGATGTCCTCCCCTCTGTCCCAGTTTCCTGGTAAGGGAAGGCTTTCGTGGGACACGCCCCTTGGGCTAGTATGCAGATATAAGTGAGTATATACCATTTGAGTCTTTCTGCTTCTGGGTTAAGTCACTCATTATGATCATTTCTAGCTCAATCCATTTATCCACAAATTTCGGGAATTCCTTGTTTTTAATAGCTGAGTAGTATTCCATAGTGTATATGTACCATAGTTTCTTTATCCATTCTTCTACTGAGGGACACTTAGGCTGTTTCCATGATCTGGCTATAATGAATAAAGCTGCTATGAACATGGTTGAACAAATTTTCTTGTTGTGTGCTGGTGCATCTTCTGGGTATATTCCAGGGAGTAGAATAGCTGGGCCTTGAGGAAGCCCTATTCCCAGTTTTCTGAGATAGCACCAGATAGATTTCCAAAGTGGTTGTACTAGTTTGCATTCCCAAGAGACTTGATACCCTATGAGCATAGACAGGGGAAGGTAATCCCTCTCAGGAACAGTCATAGGGGAGGGGAATAAGGGGGAAATGGGAGGGAGGGGAGAATGGGATGATACAAGGGATGGAATAACCATAGAGATGTAACAAGAATAAATTAATAATAAAAAAAAAAGAAACAGGTGGACCCCAGCAGCTCACCAGCTAGCTGGCCTTGCTGAGTTGAGGAAGGTGGAATTGCATGATTGCATGAAGCCTGGAGCATTTTGTAAAGGACTTCTAGTCTTTCTGCCACCTTTATATTTTAATATAGGGCACATATCTCCTTGCATACATGATTGATCTGTTTTATATGTTGCCTTTAAAAGCCCACATACCAAGATTAAATTAAAAATAATAACTAATAATATTTTAAAGTACCATATCTGCTCCCTTTTTAACGTGACCTGTGAAATTCTTTGTACATAAGGAACTCTTGACTGCACTGTGTAAGGCATCAGCAATATCTGGGCCCTGAAGTCTGCATCAGCTTAGTCTCTTCTCTGCTGAGTCTCACCATCTGCAGAAGACAAGGGCCAATACAAGATGATGTGCTCAGTCTCCACCCCTAGATTTGTGGTGACCTTTCGTGCAAGTGGCATCACCCTATAAACAACAGCACAATGAACACTACTGCCCACACCAAAATGGGAATCGATCCCTTCATGGAAGGCGGCGTGCCTTTTTAATGAAACAGGCGTAAGCTGCGGATTTGTCTTTCAAACTGGAGATGCTGTGATAATTGTGCCTGCTTGACATTTATAGATCATGCTGTCATCTGTAAATTACCTCACGAGTACTCAGTTGTAAAGGGAATCTTCGAAACTTTAAAACGACTCTAGCTTCTACTCCGCTGGAAACGTAAGAACATGTTTGTGCTTACAAATGAACAGAAACTGTTATAGAATAAAAGTCCCTGTTGATGTGCCTTAGGTCATTAGCCCTGCACTTAGGACTGCTTTGAAACAGTACTAAATATTTCAAACATGGCGATAAAAAGGTCCTCTACCTTCCACTAAAGACTAATAGTCCATCCAGATGCCCTGAAATAAACACAAACCCACAAGTCCATCTAAATGTCCCATGCCCACTGCAAGTCTCTCCCATTTGTTTTTTCTTTAGACATATCTGTCATTTCCACACTGAGTTGTACTATTTCAGGTCATGTCTAATACTTTGGTTAAGTATCTATGTGTTCATAAGTAACATATTGTTGTGTCATAGATTCTTAAGTTTTTGCTTAAATGTTTTCAGTGCTATAACTTTTTTTAATCATCTATTCATATTACATCTTGATTGTTATTCCCCCACTTGTATCTTCCTGTTCCCACCCCCTCTCCCTCTTCTGTCCTATTCCCCTCCCTTAGACCTCTGACAGAGGGGTCCATCTTCCCCCATCATCTAACCACAGCCTATCAGGTCTCATCAGGATATCCTGCATCCCTTTCCTCTGTGTGTCCACAGGGCCTGCTTTGGAAGTGCTTCCTCATCAACATTGTGGTTTCATGTCTATCCATGGTGATAACACAGAAATAGTCCAGTGAAATTTTATTTCTGAGTACTATCCTAACATATAGGCTCTGTTTAGTGGTCATTCCCTGTTGGAGGCGTTTTGGTCACGTTTCCATTTTTTTGCCTGTTTCCACAGAATGAAGCATCAGACATCTGTATATATGTCTGTACTTTATAGACATTGCTGTGGCATGCAGAGTTGGAATGTAACAATGGGAGCTGAATTTCTCCAGTGCTTGGAGGAAGAGGAGAAGGAGAATGAAGCCAGCTGAATGTGTGGTAAAGATTCTACAAGGCCAAATCTTTGAGCTCTTTGGGGAGTCAGGCCGCTGCAGAGCAGAGCTGAGTCCTGTCCTTACATCTAACCCATTCGATGGCTATGTTGGAACTGTATAATGTGTTCTTAGGAAACCACTATCTCCCTCCAATCCAAAAAGGCCAGAGTGCCATGAAATGGATCGGAAATCCACAATAGAGATATCCTTTCTTTGTTCTGCAACTCAAATCTCATGAAGCCACTTCTATGATGAGAACTGGGCACTCAGGATAACCTTATTTCCAGGCTGTGGTCTCTCACATTTGGTTCTAGAGTAAGGATCACCTTTTCTCTTTGAGATGAGAGCTGTAGGGTTTTTTTTTCTCCAGCAAACACTTCCACTTGTGGATTAGAGGTGTTTGCATTTCTCCTTTCTTACCTGCTCCCAGTTTTTGGTGTTTTCCAGATTACCCAGGAGTTACGGATAACACAGACTTCCTGACCTGGCCCATATGGCTAGTGTACTGTGCCAGGATGAAGAAAGCTTCCTTGATCCCCATCCCCCATTTCTTAGACTCTATGAACTTGCAACTTTACATGCCTAAGGGGCCATTGCACATGTACTTAATGTAAGGGACCCATGAGGGTGATGACTTTAGAAACTCCAAGTGCGCAAAGAGTAATCCCAGTCTATAAGAAGAGATGGAGGCACATGATCACATGCGATTTGAGGATAGCAGAGGTCGTGATGATTCAAGGCCACAAGCCAGGAAATATAAGAAATATTTGCAGATATAGTGCAAGTGATTTGCACAAGAAACTCCACAAAGAACAAAGAATTCCTTTCCTCATTTTAAGATTTTCAACTATCTTTAGTCTCTGGTGCATTTGCCCTCCAATCCAATTGAACTAGGTCTGGGGTGGGGAATTGGACAGAAGAGAGAGGGATGGTGGGAACAGGAAGATACAGGCAAGGGGATAACAGCCGGGATGTGAGATAAGTAAATTATAATCACATTTTTTTGAAAAGGAAAACAGTGCATTCATACACATAGCTGCATATAAGGGCAGAACAGAGATTCATTGGAAGCATTTTGTCTGCTACTTAGTGCCTGAAATTCCTAGTGCTTTCATGGGTCTTGTGTTAGGCTCTAACAGGCTACGCCACAGCAACCAAGAAGCCGTGCATCTCAATGTCCTGTCAAAATAACCATCTCCCTTCATCTCTGCTTCATTTATCTAGTCTGTTCTCTCTCTTTTTGGTGGGTTGTTTGTTTTTTTGTTTTTTTTTTTGCAGGTTGTTCTATTCTGATGAGGCTGCTCTTCCAGCCTTGGCCTTCAGCCTCAGGAATACACGCATTGGTGTCTTCCAAGTTCACCTTCAATGCACAAGATGAGCATGTAGGAATAGGTCTCAGGGTGACTTGGGACATTAGCTTAAATATGCTTAAATGATTCCTTCTCAGGTCATTGGTCACATCTTAGTGAAGTACTGTCCCATGGGCCATGGAAGATGTGAAGATGTAACAAACACACAGATGTATGGTTAATGCAGTATATGTATAAATCAAATCACTCCATATACCCTCCAAGTAAAGGAAAAAAAATCTCCATTTTTGCCTTGATAGTTTATTTTCTTATCCATTTAGTGTGATTTTAGTGTGGCTCCAGAATATAGAAGAAAAGGTGTTGTGTTCATCTTGCTATATTTAACTAGAAAGCTAAAAAGACACATGACTCAATGCCTTGCACAAGCCACAAAATGACCTACTCTATAAATCAATATATTCTTAGAATCTAAATCTACTTCACACATGGTAAAGGGTATGGATTAGAGTAATTAAAAATGTATGAGGAAAGTCTCTAACTGAGAACATATTTCCATGTCTTTTCATTTTGTTCTATATTACAAGAATCAATTTATAGAATTTAATACTGCCAAAGTAAGTTTATAGTTAAAAAGCATATATTTTCCAGAGAAATGAAATTGTAACTAAGAGATCGTTTTTGGTGACTCCTGATGAAACTGTGGGCCCTTCCAAAGTATGGCTGTTCCATTCAAGAAGCCCTGTTATCAGGGGCTGGAGAGATGGCTCAGTGGTTAAGAGCACTACCTGCTCTTCCAAAGGACCCAGGTACAATTCCCAGCACCCACATGGCAGCTCACAACTATCTGTGACTCCAAGATCTGACACTCTCATACTAAGGCACATTAAAATTAAATAAAATATTTAAAAAGAAGAAAAAAAACCACTGTTATCCACAGGGCAGCAGGTTACTCAGATTGTGGTGTAAAAGCAGGGCAAAGGGCTATTCCACAGCTACCAGATTATAACATGGGGGAACATTTGAAAGATCACATCATGAAAACAATACCAAGAAATAAAATTAGAATAGAGAACTGCGCCAGAACTGAGGAGCTAGGATTAAAGGAAGACAGACCTGGGAGACCATTCGCGCCTTGGGTGATTGCTTTTGCTAATTTTGATACCTGCCACCCTGTACACAGGGACACACAATAGAAACATGACAAGGATATGACTTAAAAGAAAGCCTGTATGCACCAAGGCCCATGCAGCTTCTTGGAAGTTAAGAATATCGCTTTAAAAGCATGGGTTCTCAACCTGTCAATCGCGACCCCCTAAAGACCATCAGAAAGCATAGATATCTTACATTATGATCCATACCAGCAACAAAATCACGGTTATGAAGTAGCAACAAAAATAATGTTATGGTTGGGGTTCACTACAACATGAGAAGCTGGATTAAAGGGTTGCAGCTTTAGGAAGGTAGAGAACCGTTGATCTAAGATGACCATTACTACCCACTGCATTAAAGGATTTTGAAAATAAAGACGTTTGCATAAGCAGAACATTCTAAGTACTGTTTGGAAGATGATTTCCACAAAATGAAGTGACTTTAACTTACCAATAAAAATATTTAGGACTACTACAAGTCTTTTTTTCCCTGAGACTTTGTAAATATTCTCTACAATCTCCTTTCTTGCCGAATTAACCGGTTGTATTTTTCACTTTAAAAACTTATTTACTTAAGTAAGGTCAGTATTTAGAAATAACGGGACACTTTATGGGACAGACAGCTTCTTACTCCCTAATGATTAATGCAAACCAACCATAGTGTTAAAATTCCTCTTAATTTTGATACATATAATTTTAAATTTTCCAATAGATAATAAACCGAGAATCACACTGTAAAGCTGAAATAGCAGTATGAAATTCTGTTTTATGTGCTGTTCGGTTGCTCCTATGAGACAGAGATTGCTCTGTAGACACAGATGTAAGCACACGGATATACTAAGGCATTAAATTCTCCAGGAGGAGTGTCCTCGGTGTGTATTATAGGACTCCGGGATGTGTTTAGTGTCGTGATCATTTCCTGTCACTAGAAAACATTATCCGGCTGAGATTTAAAATGTAGCGCAAGTCTCAGGATATAAGAGATTTTATCTTCTCAAAATTTCTCAGACAGGATACTAAGAATGACGTGTAGGTTCAGAAGGGGGTGGGGGTAGGGGGTTGTAACAGAAGAAAGACGGAAGCTAAAAAGCCACTGCTTTATCACAGAGAAGTGAACTGAGCCTCCAGAAGAGAAGTGATTTTTCTTTTCTGGCCAAAGCTAAAATTAAATAACTGCTTTTTAGTTTGCTTTTATGTTCTTTCCTAGTTAAAAACGTTAAAACCTCCTCTTGTTATATAAACTCAGATTTATTAGATTCAAAGGTTACATCAACAAGAAGAGGCTCCTTTTTAGTCCAACTTTTGGGTGATAATGGTTGTGACTTAACTGAAACTCCCCCTCCACATCAACTCCTCTCAAAAACCATTGAGAAGGAAAGGTTATTTATCTTTATATTGCCTTTGCATTCCACACCTGGAGACAGAATGTGGGCAAAGTCTCTCTCTCTCTCTCTCCATATATATATATATATTATTCCCTTTCTCTCTTCCTCCCTCCCTCTCTCCTTCTCTCAGTCTCTAATCTCTCTCTCTCTCCTTTCTTCCCTCTTCCATCTCTTTCTCAGTGACAGGACAATAACCCTCTCCTCCTTATAAGAGACTCTAATCGTTGCTATCTGTGAATGTTATTTTAAATGGTCAAAAGTTCTTGGCCTAAGTAATTAAATTCAGAATCTTGAGACAGTAATGCTGCTGTGAAGGAAAAATTTGCAGTACTTAACAAGATTTGTATAGATGTTTCTTTTCACTGTATTTCTAGGATGTTGTCCTTCAGAAAACATACATTCAACAGTAACAGTAATACAGGCCAGAAATATTACTAACTAGAAAATATACATTAACAAAAGTGCTAGAAACAAATATCAATTAATAAAATTAAAATAAAAAGAGCATGGGAAATACTATGACTAGAAAGTCCAAGGGAGGAGAAAAGATTTCACAATGGATGACATTAAAAAAGTTATATGAAAAAAATGAGCATTACCATAACTTCAAACCAGTCTTAAACATGTTCAAGAGGTGACCTCTGAGAAGCATCAGGGGAGGAGAAGGTGCCAAGGTAATGGCTAAAGCCACAAATGTTTCCAAAGAAAGGGCAGGAAGAAATTACCCAACCTTAGAGAAAGAAACAGACATCTGAATACAGTCGGCATGTAAAACCTCAAACAGACATGGCCAGAAAACAATCTCTCCATGTAGTATCATAGCCAAGATGTCAAAATTAGAAAGCAAAAATGGTATTGTGAAAAGGTATAAAGAAAAGTGTCAGCTTACACAAAAAGACGGAAATATTAGAACAAAGGCGTATCTCTCACCAGCAGTCAACAGAATGAGTAAAATAATATATTTCAATCCCTGAAAGTAAACAATTGCCAACCAACATTTCTATGCCTGCTAAAGTTACCTTTTAAATTTTATGAAGAAACAAGACTTTTCCAAGGGAAAAGCAACTCAGGACATGCACACCAGGACTGCCAAAGGTACATGAACGAATGCTATATACAGAGGAAGAAGAAAAACAACCCCAACCACCAGATAGTAAAGAATAAATTCTATGAGAGGAATAAACAAAAGAAGAGCTAGGAGGAATCCATCTTGCAGAATGTGATAAACCAGCAAATCCCTAATTCTAACACTGGAGGAAGGGAAGCCATAACAATAACCAAACGAAGCAGGACTGCGGCCAGCCCAGGAACTAGTGCACTCTCCTTGATAATCTTGAGTGTGTGCATCTGTCCTCTGCCTGCCACCTAAAAGACACAGAGGCACTTACTCAATTAAAAGATCAAGGTTCAGAAAGAAGGGGGAATTGGATGTATAGGGAGCCGGGGAGGGTGTAGGAGGAGATGAGGGAGGGGAAAGGATAATGAGTGAAGAAAAAACAAAACCAAAAGAAAAAAAAAAGAACTTAAATATCAAGGTTCAATTCTGTTGTTTCAAAAAATATTTCATACATACATCACAGGCAAATAAGATATTGAAAGGAACAACTGGTCTAAAGGAGAAAATAGCTGTAAATGTGAGTGTCTGCCCAACTAAAAGGCATGAGAGCTCGCCCTTGCTGAGCAGAGACAGTGGACTTCAACCCTTCACTCACCTTCCAGACTAAAAACCAACACAGAAACTGCTCTCTGGGTGAGCTGGGTTTCATTGATGTTTTTAGAATTTTCCAGCCAGAAGAAAGAGGACTAACATTCACAGTAGCTGTAAGATACTCTCAAAACCATGTTAATGTCCAATACATTAAAAATAAAATTATATCATTATGGATGAGGAAGCAAAACAAATCTGAAAATAAAGAGGTAGTGGGAAAAAATAGCTATTGTCCACTCCTATTCTCAGTAGTACAAGAGAAAATCATGTGGTCTCTAACTCTTTCTAATAACAAATTGTTAAAAGAATCTGTGAGTGCAGCTGGAATTTGTTTATGTTTTGAGAAGAGCAGGAAGGGGAAATGTGTTTCTAAGTACAGTTTAGTGACACACATAAAAATGAAATAAATAACAATTGGATCGGGGATTTTGAGGTGATGGTTCTTTTTATAGTCTTAAAATGTATGATCTTTCAGGTTCCTCTCTCGGGAAATCATATTGTATTTATTCAACTAAAGAGGCCTGAGAGTTTTAAAGTGTATTAAGCACATTCCACATGATCATGAGTCTTAAGAACATGCCCATACCAAACGTTTTCTAGATCAACACAAAAGTTTAATAAACTCATTTGAATTATATTCACCAAACCAAAACCTATGGATTAGTGTTTTAACAGAAACTGTTGCTTTTTATTTTTTACTGGTGTTTTTGTTGTTGGTGGTTTTGGTTTTCAAGACAGAGTTTCTTTGTGTATTCTTGAATGTCCTCACTCTGTAGACCATGCTTGAACTCACAGAGATCCTCCTGCCTCTGTCCTGCCTCCCACCTACTATGAATAAAGGCATACATATCCACTACCCAGCAAATAAATCTTTTTTGCTTGTTTGTTTTTGTTTTTGTTTGAGGCAGAGTTTTTCTGTGTAGCTCTGCCTATACTGGAACTAACTCTGCAGACCAGGCTGGCCTTGAACTCAGAGATGTAATTGTTGCCTGCCTCCAAAGTGCTGGAATTAAAGACATGAGCCACCAGTGCCCAACTCCTATTTGTTAACACAGATGTACTTCTACTTTGGCAATAAAAGGTAAAATTAAGACACAAATGGAGCCGGCATTTCCATTTCATGAGTTAATGTATTATAAAAAGCCAGTAGCCATTGATAGAGAAAAGACTGGCAGGCTAGGGGGCAGGCATCTTAAAAGTAATAATGGAACTGGAGAGTCTCATCAAAATAAAAGAGAAAAATCAGGAGGTACAATGAGGCCATTAAAAACAAAAGATTTTGGGAGTAGAGATGTTGCCTGGTAGTTGAAGCCTTTGCCGCTCTTGCAGAGGATACAGGCTTAACACTTAGTATGCACAGAGCAGTTTCAACCATCTGTAACTACTCCAGTTCCAATGCTATGACATCCTTTCCTGGCTTCTGTGAGGACTAACAACACATGATGCACTTACACACGTGCAGGTAACACACTCATGCACATGAAATAAAATAAGTCGGCCATTAAAAAAGATTTAAATCGAAGAGGCAGATCAATGATGGTGAGCAGGAAGGCACAGATGACCATGCCCTGCTTCTCCTCTGCAAATATTAAATGCAAAGGGAAAATAGCTGGGGGTGTTTATTGAAGGACATGGTGGTCGATGAGATGGCCAGCAAAGGGCATTCATTAGATCTGTGTCCTAGAATGAGAAAGTGACTTTGAGCAGAGCCCTACAAGAGCTGCATTATGGAAGTAGAGACGTGTTTTTCCTATGCCACGAGCATAAGAGCTAGCAGGTGCCACAGTGAAAACAGATGAAATACAACACCGCTGACCCTGCAGCCTCCCAGAGGCCAGCAGAAAGCAGCAGGCCCAACCTCAGATGCTGAACGGTGTAAAAGCAGGCTTTACATTTAGACAAAGCACATGGATTAGGAGAAAACTTAAAAGTTCATCTCAGAGCACAAAGACAGTGATGTTTTCCCTAAATAACGAAGGTACCATAGCATGACACAGCCAGGGCATGCCTGACCCTCCTCCTCAGCTGTGATTACCTACACACGACTTACACTAGATTGGCCTCTTGATGTTCCATCACAGGAGAGGGAGAGACTCATAAACTCCACCCCTCCCTAAGGGTCTGTATGTAGCCAATGGTTGGTGGGGGAGGTAGAGAAAGGTTCGTCAGTGGTGTAGTCATGGGTAAGTAGTGCAGCTCCTGTAAATAACCCATTGCTCATGTTCCTGTAAGTAACTCTAACTAAACTCATTGAGTCCTGAAAGCAAACAAATAAAATCTGGAGATGAAAGTTGAATGGTAATTGTTTGAAGAGGGTAAGGAACAGTAGGGGTGGAAGGGTAACAGTGATGGTGATGGAGGGTGCATATGATGGTCAAAATATACATGTGTGGAAATGGCTTTATAAACCCAATTATGAATAATCAATATGTGCTTGTATAAAACTAAAATTTTTAAAGAAAGGAAGAAAGGAAAGAAATAAGGAATAGGGAAAGAAGGCCATTTCTTTGGGGAGATATAGTTCAATCTTTACATCAAATTCCTGTGAGGCAATGCCAGAACAGGTCCCCAGATCTTTTATGCAATGAGGCAGTTCCGTTAGCCACAAGCTCAAATGGCTGGTGAGAGCAGCGCTTCTGTCTTGGCAGCAGAAGGTGGAGACACAGAAATGCCCTTCCTGACACCGAATTTCCTAACAGCTTGATCATTCCGTGGCAGTATATGAGGCATTTCATAACCCTTGATGACTAAATGAAATGAATGTTCATGAGATATGATTTCATGGCAGAACGTGAAGAGAGCTGTTCTGCTTCAATATGCTGCCTGAAATGTTAAACAGATCACAGGGCCTTCTGGTGCCCATCCAAGCATGCAAGGGAACGGGACGTAGAAGCTACACAGACCAACAAACAACAAGCCTTCTTAGATCCATCAGAAATCTAATGCCAAAAGGCAATTAACTGACCTGCACATGAAAGAGGCAAGCAACAGACAAAAACCAATGCAGCCTGTTGACAGAAAGCTGCCCTGCAGCCATACCAGGGCAGGAAAACCTAACAGTGGTTGATCTAGTTCAGTGTGGGCAGCTGAAAGCTCCTCGAAGACTCAGCCTCTGGGGACCCTTTCATGGATGTTACCTCAAAATTAACAACAGAGAGCAAACCATAGCTCCAGGAAACTCAGGGAACATCACAGGGGGTAAATACTGAAAACAAAAGAAGGAACACCTGAGTGAGGGACAAAGTGAGAGCATCACTCACCTCTGACATCGCTCATCATACCTTCAGCAACAAATGCTGGGATGCAGAGAGAGATACAGGGATTCCTTTTCATTAATTGTAGGAATATAAAAAGGGTTCAGGCCCTTTGGAAGGCAGTTAACATTTCTATTTTTAATATTTTAATCTAATTTACTTACACGTGTCTCTCTGTGAATTATATGCCATATGTGGGAGAATGCAGTTGGGTGTCAAAAGAGAGCCTTGAATGCACTGCTGTGTGCTGTGTGTGCTGTGTGTGCTGTGTGCTGTGTGCTGTGCTGCAGTGACTGGCCACTGTGCGATGCCCAGTGTGGGTGCTGTCAGGGGACCTCAGGTCCTCTGCAAGGATGTGTGCTCGTAATCACGTAACCACTGAGCAATTTCTCCAGCCAGGCACTTGACAGCTCCTTACAAAAGCCAAGCTCTCTCTTCACACAGTCACTGCACTCCTTGGGATCCATACAAGAGAGATGAAACATTCTATGCAAAAATATCCATATAATTCTTTTTACTGTAACTGTGGTATTCATAGTAGTGCAGACCTGGAAGCAAAAACGATGCTCAGGGAATGGAGAAAGGAACTGGGGTACCACACAATCGTACATTAGTCAGAGATGGGAATGATGGGAGGGAAGAGGGCATGGAGCCACAGGGGTGCCTCGGGGTTAGGACCAGAGTTAAATCCCCGGCACCCGCATTAAAAGCCTGATGTGCCTGTGCACATACAGATAATTCCAGTGCTGTCGGGGGTGTAGACATTAGGATTTCTGGGGCTTTGTGGTTGCCAGCCTTGCTCCAGATTCAGTGGGAGGCACTTACACGAGGGAATGACAGTTGACATCCTCCTTGGGCCTCTGGGTAGGCAGAGGCAATGTACACATAGCACTCACACATCAAACAACAACAACAACAATAACAACAACAACAATAAGCACTGGCCTCAGTCATGGATGGCCATGGATGAATGTAAATACACACTGGTAACTGAAAAGGACTTCATCAGAAAGGGCTCCAAAGTATGCAATTTCAGCTCTGTGACGTTCTAAAAGTCCATGTTTCAAGACATTGCAATGAACAGTGGCCTCAGGACTTAGAAGAGTCAGAGTTAGAGTCAATTCTGGAAGATGATGCGATGGTGACGGCATGTTACTGTCCACTTGTCCAATCCCTGTCTATAGGAAAAATGAAGACAGATGCAAACTCCTCATGTTAAATGTATCCTTATTGGCCTTAGTTCATCAATTATCAATAAGGGAATGTTGTGGACTAAATTGTACCCCCTAAATTGAGACTTATACCCCTGTTTTGGAGTTTGGGACTTTGAACATTGACTCAAGCATGAAGAAGACCCTAGGGTTAGTCTTAGTGCTTAGAGAAAGGAGCCGGGCCAGGCAGCACTTCTTTCTTTCTCTCTTTCCACACAAGGGTATGTGCAAAAGGCAGCCTGAAGGCTGGGAAGGAAGCCTCTTCATGAGGAAACAAAGTAACCTACTTCTTTTCTTTTAAATGTTTTATTTATTATAATTTATTCACATTACATCCCGATTTTTATCCCCTTGCTCCTATCTTCTCGTTCCTACCCTCCCTCCCTTTTCTTCCCTATTCCCCTACCCTAAACCTCTGTCAGGGAGGGCTCTTCTCCTCCACCACCTGACCTCAGCCTATCAGGTCTCGTCAGGATACTCAACCAAGGGGCAGTGATCAAATCAAGGGCACCAGAGCTCGTGTCAAAGGCAGTTCCTGCTCCCCTCCCACCTCCCACCCCTAGGTGGAGAATGAGCTGCCCATGGGCTACATCTGAACAGGAGGTCTAGGCTCTCTGCTTACAATGTCCTTGGTTGGTGCATCAGTTTGTGCAGGTCCCCCTGGGTCCAGATCTGCAGGGCTTGCCACCTGGGTCACAAACAATGAGCCTAGCAGGCACTTCAGTCTGGTAGAGCTGAGCTGATTTACTTCCTGATTTAGGCCTTTCCAACCTTTAACCATAGAAATAAACCAACTCATGTAAAAGATCCTAAACTATATTATCTTTTCCTAACACACCCTTAGCAAGGCTCACAGGAGTATACCAGGAGTTCATGACATTTAAGAAACAATGTTGGGGCTGGAGCGATGGTTTAGTGGTTAAGAGCACTGACTACTCTTTCAGAGGACCTAGGTTTAGATCCTAGCACCTATATGCTTATGACTACAGTTCCTGGGGATTCAAAACACCAATTCACATAAAATAAAAGTTAAAAAAGAAAAGAAACAGAATGTTGCTAGCAATAGTTCAGGCTGGAAGTCACAGAGAAGGGTACCAATCAAATCCTTGCTGGAATCTCTCTGAGATGAAACAGCAAGAAAAACATCTAATAAAACAAAATGTCTGTTTATGGGGGCTCTACTGTGCTTTAATGACCCAACTCCAAAGCCTCACTTCATTCCAGGTTAGATGTTCAACATGTTTATTGACCAGCCAGACAAAAATATGATGTAGAACTTAGCTGGGACAAGGTTACCACCCTAATGTAAAATGCCACACAGGAGCAGAGCTGCTTTAGAATGAGAAGGGGCATCTGTGAACTCCATGCTGCCACTCCACCCAGCTAAGGCCGACTACTGTTCAACTAAAGTGCATCCAGCACAGAGGGGATGGAGGACACCAAGGAAACAAAAGCACCCCTTCTAAACACAGCACCACCAGCCCACACATGGACTCAAAAAGACTGTCAGCACGCACAGCCTTGCCTGGGTCTGCACCTGGTGGGGCCCTAGAACTGAGAGAAGTGGACACACACCTCCCACCCCTAACCCAGAACCTAGCTCCAATGAATAAACTCTTGCCAATGATATGAGTTTTCCCCAAGGGAATCTCACTGGCTAAACAAACTACTCTTAAGGTTAAGCTCAGGCCCAATGGTAGATGCCAACAGAAAATGCACTCAAAGGCACCTTTGGAGGTTCTTTACTTCAAAATGTATGAAATGTATGTCAGGGTCTCTCTCTCTCTCTCTCTCTCTCTCTCTCTCTCTCTCTCTCTCTCTCCTTCTCTGTCCTTCTTCCTTCCTTTCTTCTTACACACACACACACACACACACACACACACACACACACGTAATGGCTTCTGATTTTGTATTTCTATGGGATTCCTGTGTATGAGAACATGTGTGTCTCTGCATCTATATGTGTTTCTCATCCCTTTTGTTCCCCATTTTTCCTTCTGTTTGTTTTGTCCTATTCTAACTCATTTGCTTTGTTTTGTATTATTTTATTATTTTCCTTGGATGTTTCTTTTCTGGTTGAAAGGGAGGTAGGGAGGAATTGGGAGAGGTTGGGGATTAGAAACCATACTCAGTATATATTATATTTAAAAATGGACTTGCAATAAAAGAAAAAGAATAAAACAAAGTATACTGCCTAACAAAAAGGAAGCTGGTAAAAATAAATCAATTATTAATAAAATGGGAATTCTGTCTGCATTGTTCATGAAAGAAGTAAATATGAAATATTAAAAACACAGTGTTTTTAAGGAATCCCACATATGTGTTCAAATAAATTGTCCTAGTCATCTCTCTAATCTGTTGAGCTTTTCAGAGATGGGTAGTAAAGTGGCAGAAATCAGTCTTCAATGTACCCACAGGTTGCTTCTGGCATGAATCAGAATAAAGTATCAAAAATGAACTACACTCACTGTGAAGTACCAGGGAGAAAACACCACCATTACATTCCTAAATGGGGGAGATCCTTTTCTGTGACCTTAGGAAAGAGCCACTGATGATAACGATTACAGCCTGAGAGTAGCATTGTGCTGTCTGGTAATGTACTTGTTATTAAAAGGTACCTTAATTGTGTGTATTTGAGGGGTGTCAAGATTTACTAACATTTCCATTTAAGTAGCAGAGAGGCAAACGAAACACATTTTCAACACAGCTCTATGAGCTCATGTTATGATGTTCTAGACTACATATTTAAAAGAATACAGTTACACAATTTTGATGTCTAAATTATTGCTTTTAAGAGTTTGTTTCCTAAAAAGAAAGTAGTTTTAATTACTGCTCATGCAAGTTTTCACTTTTGATTAAGCAAGACTAAAAACTAAAGCAGTCTTAGGTTAAGTTTTGATGCTGTTGCTAATATAAAAATTCATTCAACTCAGCTATTCAAGAATGTCTGTAGTGGTAGAAAACTGTAGTAAAGCAATGGAAATAGGAACAAACTGGAAACACCACAGACACATTGTTAAAGGCAGGAAACCCTGACACATTTATATCCCAGATCTGGGAGCAAAGCTGAGTTCTTAGCATAAAGAAAAAGCCATTTAGTTCTATTAGGATAAACCCTGAAGCCCTCCATTTATATGTATTGATATTGGGATGAAATGGAGAAATAAAAGGCTTAGCCTTTTGCGTGGTGCTCTTAGTAATCACACAAGAACTCAAAACATTGTGGGGCAGGTCAGAGGACTAAATGGATAAAGACACTTGCTGCTAGGCCTGACAACCTGAAGTAGATCCCGCCAGGCCCCTCATGGTGAATATGTGCACACACACACACACACACACACACACACACACACACACACACACACAGTAGTAGGAGAGAAAGATAGACATAAGACACATAACGATAGACACACGTACACAGAAGGACAGACACACGCAACACAGAGAGAAGTGCAATAAAAGTGTAAAACATTTGCTGTTTATACTATGCAGTGTCTGACATTCCTAATAGAAACAGAAGACTTCCTAAACGGAAAGTCTTTGAAATCCCAAATTACAAACTTGATTATCATTTTCTCTTTGTAGAGATCACAACGAACCGTTAATGAGTGCGCTGATTAAGGTCTCCTAGATCAACGAAAGACAAGCAGGGAGGG
The DNA here is from genome assembly GCA_907169655.1 of Acomys percivali. NCBI lineage: Eukaryota > Metazoa > Chordata > Mammalia > Rodentia > Muridae > Acomys > Acomys percivali. The sequence goes on along the minus strand of OU015747.1, from coordinate 86,462,468 downwards.
CATCCTACCTTAGCAGGGCGTTTCTTCCATCACTTCTGGTACACCACACCTGCCTGGTTTGAAAACCTCTCTCTACATCCCCAGGCTGGGAGTGATGGTGTGCTTTGTAACTTAGATGTGTCAGGGTGACTTGCTCCTTTGAATCAGAGCTAAAATCCTGGGCTCTTCTTCCGCTGAGGTCGACGTCCTTAAGGTGAGGGAGTCTACATTTGCTCCATGGTCCCACCTTAAGGCTGAAGGAATATTCCTCTTTCCCAAGAGGACAGGAAACTGGGGCCTCGCAGGCTCTGGACTCAGTCAGATTCGGGCACTGCAGACCTCCGTACAGAGGAGGCGCGATGATCACGCGAGTTCTATGCTGCAGCTTCTTCCCACACCCTTCGCTGCACGTGGACCACGGGGAGAACTCGGATACCACACAATCCCTGGGGCACGGAATGAGGCAAGCTTGCTCTGTGGGGGGCTGAGGGGCAAAGTGTTCACAGATCTCATTAGCCACCATGGTTCCGTTGAGCTTCTGAAGACAGCGCACCGTCCGGTGTTGCAGACCGTGCTGCGCAGTCACACACTCTGCAGCCCGAGACTGAGGCTTGCCTTGGGCCCTGGGAACCAGCAGGCAGCGGTGCCAGTCGGATACCTCCCACTGGAACAGGTCACTGTGCCAGTCACACACGCGGAAACAGCTCCTTTCCTTTGGAGGGCGGCTGCTCTCATCACAGTTCGGCATGGGACTGCTCCACCCTTCTATGTGAAAGCACCACACAGCTCGAGTCTGGGCTCCGCCTGGTCCGCAGTCCCCTGCGCACCTTCCCCACGGACCTGAAGTAGGAAAACAAGGCTCTCCATCATTCTTCAACCCTGGTGGAAAGAGAAGGCCATCTACATACTTCACAACACACCCACTGGGGAAAAAAATCACGGATTTGGTGTGTGAGACGGAGGAGGCAGTATTTAGTGTTTTAGTTAGTGGGCTCTCTCTCATTTTAAGGTTCTGGAAATCACCTTCCATCTAATGTCCAGCAATACAAATTAGAAAAAAAAATTACTTGACTATTGTGAAGTTTATTTCTTTAGCCACGAAAGGTGGAAAATAAGGAAAAGTGCTGTAAGGTGGAAAAATGAGGAAAGTGTGACCTGCGTGTTGTAAGCCCCGATGGTACAATGTGGTGCCAAGGAAACACCACTTAACAAGTGATCCAACCATTATGTTGGTTATGTTCCAAAGCCTAGATGTGTAAATGTGTATATATGAACACACACACACACACACACACACACACACACACACACACACACACA
>OU015747.1:86447140-86461159 GCA_907169655.1 Acomys percivali | reverse complement strand
CACACACACACACACACACACACACACACACACACACACACACACACGCACACGTGTCTTACGGGCAGGAGAGATGGCTCAGCCTTTAGGAGTGCTAGCATTGGTTGACCATCCCCTCAATTTCTACTCTATCTGCTTTATCTTTACCCCTGCATTTTGAAGGCAGGGTAAACTTGGGGCGGAAGTTTTTGGTGGGTGGGTTGGTGTTCCTCTCTCTCTACTAGGGGTCTTGTCTAGTTAGAGGGTATTCACTTCAGACATATGACCTCTGCTCCCTGGAGTCTCTGCTAGAGTCCCCCCACTTATATCCTTCTAGGAGCATACCCCGACTTAGGTCCCCAGGTTGTCACAGAGATGTCCCCCCCACCCCACCCCCACCCCCGCACAGACTTTCTCTTTTCTCTACAGGCCCTCCTCTGTCCTCCCACCACCACCCCGCTCCCCAGGTCTGATCTCCACCTACATATCTCTCTGTGTTCCCTCTCCTACCTTGTTCCCTCTTTTCTCTTTCCCCTTCTGGGTGAGATTTAAGCATCCTCCTTTGGACCTGTTTGAAACAGATGCTGAGACTCATAGGCAAACATTGGGCAATGTGTAGAGAGCCTTGTGGAAAAGTGGAGGTAAAGAGAGAAAAAGGCCTAGAGGGGACAGGAGCTCCACAGGAAGACTGACAGCCAACTGACCAGAGCCCAGAGGGGCTTGTAAACACTGGAGCACCAACCAAGGACCGTGCACAGGCTGGACCTAGGCTGCTCTCCCAGAAATCTCAGGTTCAACTCCTAACACCAGCATGGCAGATGGCAAGTGTCTGGGATTCCAGTTTTCAGGAAATTCAAAGCTTTCTTCTGGCCTCAGACACCAGGCAAGTACGGGGTGCATAGACTTATATGCAGACAAAATACCCATATTCATGAAAACAGTAAGAATAAAAATATTTTAGAACAAATGCCGTAAAGCCAAGGTTTTAATAAGATGGGGTTTTTCTTGTTTTCACTTCTTCAGCCCATACGGTACTGCTCAAAACAGAAATACATTTTTAAAAAAAAACCCTTGAAACATCCTAATACATTTTTATTTCCTAAATAATTGACCTCGCTTTGAGTTAGTTTTTCCTGTAGTGACTGCAGGAAGGAAATCAAATTTAACACAAGAACAATAGAAGTGAGGTAGTGAATGGCATATGCTTTCACTAAGGAAATTCTGTCCCAGAAAATGTGGTAGTTTTTTTGTTTTGTTTTGTTTTGTTTGTTTAACTTGTTTTTTTTTTTTATTAGAACTTGATCTAAAGCACACATATCACACAGTGAAATTAACCAGACTCAAAGTCTCTACACCTCTATGTAACTTCCATACAGTTAGAATCACCCGTTCTGAAGCTGTGGCACATCACATTAGATTTTACAGTTATTGTTGAGTGTAACTTATGCACTTATCCACACACACCCCTCGCCACACACACATCTATGCTAGGGTTAAAACTAGAATTAGCATTGTGATTTCATCCATGATTTGAGTATCCATTACTTGCACTTAGTCCTTCCTTATTTTTAGTTTTTAAAATGAAATACTATTTGGTTCTTAAGATACTTGGTCTCTCTGTGTGGTGCTGGTTAGCCTTGAACGCCTGGGATCAGGCAATTCTGCCTCTGTCCCCTCTGCCCCTCTCCTCTGCCCCTCTGCCTTCTGCCCTTCTGCTTCTCTGCCCCTCTCCTCTGCCTCTCTGTCCCTCTGCCCCATGCTTCTCTGCCCCTCTGCCCTCTGCCCTCTGCCTCTCTGCCCCTATGCCTCTCTGCCCCTCTGCCCCTATGCCTTTTTGCCTCTCTGCCCCTCTGTCCCTCTCCTCTGCCTCTCTGCCCCTCTGCCCTCTGCTTCTCTGCCTCTCTGCCTCTCTGCCCCTCTGTCCCTCTGCCCCATGCCTCTCTGTCCCTTGCCCTCTGCCCCTCTGCCCCTCTGCCTCTCTGCCTCTCTGCCCCTCTGCCCCATGTCTCTCTGCCCCTCTGCCCCATGTCTCTCTGCTCCTCTGCCCCTATGCCTCTTTGCCCCTCTGCCCCTATGCCTCTCTGCCTCTCTGCCCCTCTGTCCCTCTGTCCTTCTGCCTCTCTGTCCTTCTTCCCCATGCCTCTATCTCCCAAGTAGTTGGAATGGCTATATAAACCACAGTGCCTAACTGGTTTTGACCTCCAATAGGTGCATCCTCTAGGCAAAACCTCCAACATTAGTTTGTAATAGCAGACTCTTTAATTAATGAGTGTCTATGCAAAAAGAGAGCTGTCCACTGAGAAATCCTTTCTTTTCATCTTGTCTGCTGGCCTCTCTACTGCTGTTAGTCAGCAGAGCCTCTCTCAGAGATCGAGGTATTATAAGGAAGCCAGAGGACATTCTCAGAACACCACCCACGTTTCCTCCCTCTCTCTTTCCATCCCTCTCTCCTTCCCTCTCTCCTTTCCTCCCTCCCTCCCTTTCTGTTTTTGGGACAAGGTCTCACCTTCATAGCCTAGAACTCATCAAGTAGCCTAGCCTGTGTGGCTTGTAGGGGTCTGCCTGTCTCTGTGTCCTCACAGCTGGGATTATAAACATGTGTCACAATGTCCAGCCTTTTCATATGGGTTATGGGGATTGAACTCAGGCCCTTATGCATGCAGGAAAAACACCTCACCCACTGAGCCATGTCCCATCTTATATCACAAATTGTCGTAAGGACAGAAAATAATCAGGTTATAGCAATGGAAAAAATATCTCACTTTCACTTTTCTTATATATGTAACCGGAACCTGAGGATGATGGTTAATAAAGCTAACTCTACAACCTTCGCCTACTAGAAAGACTCTGAGGGTCACTGAGGTAGGCTGCTTCCTAGGAGGCAAAGGAATTTTACAATAGCTGGAAAAGAAGACATGGTTTTCCTGTTTCTAAGTCTCAGGGGCCAAATGCAGCTTAATCACATCATGGGGTGTATTATATATATCCATCAATTACATGTTTGGGGACAGTCACAAGCATTGGAGGAGTGACATCACCTATGTATGCCCAGGGAAGTCAGGTATCTGCATTTGGGTTACCTACTATGGCAGGCTTTGGCATTTTAGCAGAAAAAAAAAAAATAGCATATCATTCTAATGTTCTTGGTTGTTCAGTTTCTTCTCATCTCTTCTATACTCTGGCTATATGAACCTAGTACCCATGAGAACACTGCATTGTCAAGCTGCAATGACAATACTTCCTTCAACACAATGAGGGTGGAGTTTATTGTGTTGAAAGGAAAGGGCAATTTATTTTCAGTAAGCCACATTTTGCTCAGCCTGTTCACTTCCAGCATCAACTGGTCATGATAAGGTGACTACACCTGAAAGTGGTGTTCTCAACAGGTAATGACTTGATGAACGTCTTTAGTCATGTGCTCATAAGCAGCATGCGAAACCATGGTGTGCAAATGAAGATACTTGCTGGATGAAGCATTGCCTGTAGGCTCTGGAACATAGATGGTATGCAGCTGTTTCATTTTGAGTATCTTACCCACCGGCCGCTGTGTTGGAGAGTGTGTTAGTTTCTCTAAAACGAGCTACTCTATAAGGGGCTATTTTAAAAAAAAATATGATGGTGGGGAGTTTATGTACAAAATCAATCATAGGAGATATTAAAATAATTAGAGATAATAAAGGAAAACATTTTATAAAGTACCTTGGGCTTTAAAGTAATGTCTGTCATGGTATCAGTATTTGCTCAGGCATCAAATACACACAATTCTCCACTTAAGATTTTTGGTGTGAATTAAAGAAAGAAAAGTAAAAGTCTTCTGCTACTTAATCTTGAAAAGGTTAGTATTAAATTTCATTCAATTAAAAAATATTATCAAGTAGACATTGTACCTTTTTGTTTTGTTTTTGCTTTTTTGAGACAAGGTTTTTCTGTGTTACAAGCTCTAGCTGACCTGGACTCACTTTGTAGACCAGGCTGGCTTTGAACTCACAGAGATCCACCTGCCTCTGCTTCCCGAGTTCTGGGATTAAAGGTGGGCGCAGTTGATATTGTACTTTTTTAAAACATTTGACTATGACATTTTCTTATCATTACAATGGCTTTCTCAAATGTCCTTTAGTTACTTTAAAAATAAAGTAGCTAATTTTTTTGTTGGTAGAAACTATTAATATACATGGCCTTCTTGTATGAGCTTTTACATCTTTCACCTATACAATAATAATAATAATAATAATAATAATAATAATAATAATAATAATAATAATTTTACCAAATAGCATCATTTTCCCAAATCAATGGCAGATAAAATCCAACTATTAAAAAATGTAAATTGCTACAATCAAGGATCTGATTGATGTCACAGTGAAGGCTGCCTGTTCGCTCATCTATACTGCTTGGATAGGATAAAAGGCAGTAATGACAGTAGTGGGTGTGCACAGACTCCGGCACCAAGGCTGTGGAGTGTGTGTGTGTGTGTGTGTGTGTGTGTGTGTGTGTGTGTGTGTGTAAACACTGGACAGTTTGTGCAGAAAGGCTGAAGCAAAACAAGTAAATAAGAAGCCAGTGCAAAGTAAATGCTGTAAGCTTAGGACAAATGGAAAACAAATTGTAGACAAAATATACACAAGACGAGAGAGCTCTGGGCAGGTGGCCTGCAGTGATTTGCATTTCTCAAGCATGAATAAAAAAATGTGTTTCATGATTTATTCAGTTTTAGTCAGCAATGAACTTTTAGTACACATGAATGAAAATCCCAGACCTAAGGGGGTTTTGCCATTGGGGGAAAAAAAACAAACACGTGCATTTATATGAAATGTGCCTGAAGTTTGAAACATGACATAATCCTTCTCCAAGCTCATATACAAAACATAAGCTTAAAAAATAAGCAGATAAAAATAACATATGCAAAAATCATAATTATATTCAGATTATATATCTAAATAAATAATATAAGCAAACTCATTTCATATCTTTTAACATCAGTTCAGTAACTGCATATGTTTTAAGTAGAAAACAGGCAGAAAGCCATGCAGAGTTTGGTTGCTAGGTCAGTATTTCTCTAAGCAATTACTTTGTCACACATCACTCTAGTGAGAAATGTTTCACTGATACAAGGTTTGTGCATGTTTCCCTAGGCCAGTTTTAGTGAAGTGGAGGTGTGCATGTCACTTACTGTCTTTACTATGAGGTAGAAACAGGTATTCCAGGATTAACTGCTACATGTTAAAGTGTACTTATGTATCTATTTATAAAAATTCTTTGAGAATTTGAAACAATGTGTTTTGATCTTATCAACCCGCATCTCTGACTATCTGGTGCTCTAAGTCATGTCCCATGGCACCCTCCGTCCCACCGAGTCCAAGGAGTGCTCCCTACATGTTCATCCTATGTGGCCATTCCCTGAAGAAAAAAAATAAACAAGTCTCACACTCTCTGTGACCATTGGTACCAATGGCTCCTCATCTAGGGATGAGCCCCTAGGCACCTCCCTCAATACTGGAACGTTGACAGGCTTGCTCTTGTACAGGCCTTAAAGAGACAATCACAGCAAGCCTGTCATGTCCAGGAGACACTGTTTCACTCTCATCCTTCCTGGCTTCTGGCTCTTACAATCTTTCTGAGCCCTCTTCTGCAATGTCCCCTGAGCCTTACCGGGAGGCAGTGTGCAGTGTGACAGAGATGTCCCATTCCAGCGAAGTGCTCCGCTAGGCTCATTCTCTGTACTTGGACCAACTGTTGTGTCTTTTAAGTTGTAACAATTTTTAATAAACAAATTGGAATCCTGGTTCCAAGAAAATGCTTTGGAGATGGAAGAGTAACAGGAACTCTCAGGTCATTTTCAAATCTTTGGCTCTGCCATTTCCAGGGTGTTCTGCCCATGGTTTTGGCTCCCTATGCAGGTATGTCATGGCTGTACCGCTGCATTCCCCTGCAGATAGAAAAGGGCTGGCAGATTCTATTCCTTAATTAGGTTACTCTTAACTGGATTCATTTAGATGAATGAATAACCCAATCTAAATCAACCTGCTTGAGACAGATTGCTGAAGGTCTAAATTTAGGTGTGGCATCTGCTACAGTCCTTGCTCTACTTGGGAAAAACGGGGACTCTCGAGGTCAGAGAAAAATAAACAGAGTCTCCACAGCTCTGCAGGCCACTTGGCACTGGGTGGAGCAGCAGCCCTGATTTAATACGATTCAGGTAATCGGAAGAGATGTTTGTTTTATTATTCATTTTCCCTAGCCACAGCTTTTACTACCCTGACATTGTTTTATGTTTAACTTGGGCAACAGGGTGGAGGAGTGACATGAATGACAATGTAGAGTTCAGCATCTTAGGCAGATTATTTGTGGATAATTACTTGGCCAGAGCACTCATAAACCTCAGCGTCATAAAATCTGACATAAAACAACACGGCTTACTCATCAGGGGCTTCATTGCCAAGACGGAGCTGAAAACATGTATAAGAACTTTCCCTTCTAGAAAAGCTTTCACGCCAGTAATAGAAGAACTAAAGTAAAGCCGGGCATGGTGGCACACGCCTTTAATCCTAGCACTCAGGAGGCAGAGGTGGGCAGATTGCCGTGAGTTCGAGGCCAGCCTGGTCTACATAGTGAGTCCAGGACAGCCAAGGCTACACAGAGAAACCTTGCCTCGAAAAACCAAAACAAAACAAAAACTAAAGTAAGGTATCACCTATATAGTTGATGCTACCTAAGAAACCCCAGTACTGCTTAAGACCTTTCCTTTCTCTCTCTCTCTCTCTCTCTCTCTCTCTCTCTCTCTCTCTCTCTCTCTCTCTTTCTCTCTCTCTCTCTCTCTCTCTCTCTCTCTCTCTCTCTCTCTCTTTTTGTTGTTGTTTTTTTGTTTTTTTGAGACAGGGTCTCTCTGTGTAGCCTTGGCTGTCCTGGACTCACTTTGTAGACCAGGCTGGCCTTGAACTCACAGCGATCCACCAGTCTCTGCCTCCCAAGTGCTGGGATTAAAGGTGTGTGCCACCACTCCCGGCCCTCCTTTCTCTTATAACAAGTATTTAGTACCTACCACTTGGATGGTAGCATATCAGAGTCTGGAAATAAAATAATTAACAAGGTATTAGCTGTCTTTTAGAAAATCTGGCACTGAAGGCTATGATAACTTCTTCACAAAAATGTTGTTGTGCTCATGTGTACTTATTTACACATAGTGATCATCTGATAGCGCGTCTCCATCCCACTAGACAGGAAGCATCAAACCCAAAGCTGGGAATGTGTCCTCCAGGCAGGCCCATGTAGAAACACTAAGTGGCGAGTGTCTAAATCTACCCTGACGGCCAAGAAGTCCACATCACAGATGCACAGTACGACACAGTACTTCCAAAGCTCTCAAAGATGGAGGTAGGATGGCTGAGTGAGTGAAGCAGCCTGCCACTGATCCAGAACGAAAAACTGAGTTCTACCCTCTATAAAGAGAGAAAGGATTCCTGTAAGTTGACCTCTGACCGACATACTCATGTCATGGCACATATACTCCCCTAACACCCCCCCCCCCCCCACTGCACGCACATTTGCTCATTTTACAATCAGTAAAATCCTGCATCCACAGTAGAATCACCTTTTAAAAAGTATGATTATGTCCTACATGATATGCATGTTCAAATGTTTCAATAACCCCCTGGAATAACTTAGTGCCAAAAATTAGGAGCTGGGTGAACACAATTTCATTTTCATGAGAGTGATGAGGTCTTCTGAATGCTTCTTTATGGCAGTCCATGAATCCATGAAAGAAGTCTGGCTCAGATGTTTATACCTCACTGGACCGAGTACAAACACCGCTGCCATCTCCAGCTCTTTCCCTGTGACTATGCTTTGTTTGACACTAATAGCACATTGTAAAACCACTTCATCTCTATGGACAGATGCCACTGACTTAAAAGCAAAGCACCTCTGTTATTTATCACTTTTCACTACAAATTATCAGTTGCCAGGGGATACAGCATCCATTAAAAGAAGCAGGGGAGCAAAAACAGAAATATATCTGTTCATTGCTAGGAAGAAAGGCAAATGCCACACAGACAGAAAACCACCTTTTAAAAATTGTTTGCTTGTATTTCTGGTTTGAGTCCTGCTTTCTGAAAACTCTAAAGTCTAAAAAGCGACTCTTGCATTGCCTGTAATAGCACATGAGTCTTTTAAGATCACTAAAACTTGATTCATTGACTCCCCGGAACTCAGGGATGGAAAGGGGGATCTTGCAGCCCACGTGTTTCTTGGGTGGAAGTAAAGCATAGACCAATCCAAATACATATTCAAGTCCCTCTAAGTATTTACAGCAGAAAGAAGATTCCATTTTCATGCATCTGGTCAGTGATTTTTACAGTGTACCCTGGCCTCTACTGCTACGATTCTACAACTTCAGAAAAAGAAGAAGAGGAGGAGGAGGAGGAGGAAGAGGAAGAAGAAGAAGAAGAAGAAGAAGAAGAAGAAGAAGAAGAAGAAGAAGAAGAAGAAGAAGAAGAAGAAGAAGAAGAAGAAGAAGAAGAAATCTCAGGAGTCATTGTATCAGGGAGGAGTCAGTGGAGGAACACATTGAATTCACTCTCTTGGCCAGTGATGAGCTGCTGGGATTCTTTACCCGCTTAGTCTCCCACATGGAGCAGAGAGCAGCTCTGAGGTCCTCCCCCACATTAGTACAGGGTAGAATCCATCCCACTCTTATTTGCAATGGAACCCAGGGTGAAGTCCTGCTTGAGCACATGTGTTTGAGTCTCAGGGTTTAGCTGAAGAAGAAACCCTCAGGCAACAGGCAGAAAGTATGTGTCCCTAGAAGAATTAAAGTAATAGCAGTTTTGCACACCTACTATCTCTCTGGTACCACACACATAACTGATAAAGTTCTATTTTCCAGAGAAGAAGATACTTGAAATGAAAGAATGCTCTAAATAAACAACTCTATCCTGTTCTAAAACTTTCACACAAAACCTATAGCTTAACTATTTTTAGAAGTGATGTGTTTTGAATCATTGAACTCTTACAAAGATCATGAGGCAAAATATATTTAGAAGAGGTGGGTGGATTATGAATTCAGCTATCATGAGGGGCCAAGAGCCCTACCTCTCCTCTCTGTCCCCTCTGTTCCTGTTCAGTGGATTGGCACAGGAGACGGCTTTGGAACTCAGTGGACTCTCATACCTGTCAAGAGATATTTATGGGGTGTTCTCATGCCGTAAATATGGCTTCACTCAGCTCCGACTTTACTTACAGGAAATGCTTCAGCTAAGCCCTGTGGGTTTCCTGGTGAGGCAGGAGAAAATTATTCACTCAGCTGTTTGTATCAGTTAAGGGAGAAAGACAACAGCTTATGAGCCACAAAGAGAGAAGATCTGGACTTTGCACAATGCTCCTGCAAATTTCTACCCTAGTTTTCTGGTTATCTAGGCATTGGCTAAACTTGAGGAGGGGCAGAAATCTATTTGTTTTATACCACACAGAGAAAGCTGGAATACACACATAGAAAGATGATTTTTACAAAAACACACATCCCTGGTTTAAACAATGAGAATAATGTTCTATTTACACATGAGAGGATCAGTGAATGTTAGGCTGGGAGGAAAAGGTGTCATTCCATGTTGTCTCCTAGATGCTCAAGGAAAAGTAGCTATGGTCTACAAAGGCATAAAAATGTAATATACCATATGAATATCTCATTTGCTACTAAGCACCTCAAGAAATAGTTCCGCTTTTTATACAAGAGCATGCTGACGCTAATAATTCTCTTAGTGGTCCCATGAAAACCACTGTTGTCATGCTTACATGGAGCATGTCCAAATGCATGGCTTTTTTTCTAGTAGCAGGTGTTTCTGTTATGTACTGGTACAAGAGGGAAAAAAAAGCTAGATACATTGGTCAAACAGAATTTTTGGTCCATCTCATTTTTAAAAGGATAATTATTTTTTTTCACTTTAAAATGGCAACTTACGGATATGTGAGGTCCTCCTCATTTTCTTTAGAAAAACTAATTTCCAAGTTAATGTATTTTAAAACAGTAGCAGAGAAACATCAGCACCATGAAAACATTACAATATTACATTTTTCTTTGTAAATTACAAAAACAAAAAACAAAACAGCAGCAACCCTATTGCCATACAAAACCTAATGAACATGCTGAAGAATCTTGAAGATGTACCTCCATGCCCCTGGAACCTGGCCACACTTCCTGGCCCACTGCCACTAGCTTAGCCATAGTCATCACTCCGCCTCACAGACAAATGGGCTCTACTGTTACATCCCATCTCAGCACTCCACAGAGTCTCTTTCCCTACTGCAGCCATGCATTCCTGAATAATGCAGACATGTAGAACTCGGGATGGGGAGTGCCATGCAAATGCCATTCCCATGCTGAAAGCTACTAACAGAATGAAGAACAACAGATTGTTGTTATTCTTGTTTTACATTTTAAATAGTTTTTTTTTTCATCCTGTATATTCTGATCACTGTTTTCCATCCCCTAATTCCTCCTGAATACTCCCCTCTCCTTATCCACCCAAGCCTGTGCTCTTTCTTTCTCTATTAGAAAACTAATAGGAATCTAAAATAAAATAAAAACAGAATAGTACAAAACCATTATACAAACAGGAAGGTGATCCAAAGAGAAAGCACAAGAAATACAAACACACCTGGAGACACATATTCACTCATAGAAATCCCATAAAAGCACACAATCAGAAACCATACTGCACAAACAAAAGACCTGTAAGGGGAGAAAGTCTAGACAAAGCATTGTGACAGAAAAACCTTCTGGAATACCACTGAGTTTGTTTTATGTTTGTCATCTATTGCTGGGTATAGACGATGCCCTTAAGTATGGATTGTAGTGCGGCAACGTTGGAGAATATTACTTTTTCCCTTGTAAGGTGTTATCTATTGGAGATAGCTTCTGGATGAGAAATAGGGGCTTGTGTCCGCATCCCCTCTCAGCACTGAGATCCTCTCTGGCTTAGACCAGTTGCAGACCCTGTGTGTGCTGCCAAAGTCTCTGTGAGTACATATGTGCATCAGTCCTGCTGGGTCTAGAAGGCCTTGATTCCATGGTGTTGTCCATCCTCACTGGCTCTTACAAATCTTTTGATGTCCTCTTTTGCAGAGTTCTGTGAGCCCTGGGAGGATCTGATGGAGACATCCCATTTAGCACTGAGTGTTCCAAGGTCTTTCACCCACCGCACACTGTCCAGTTGTGAGTCTCTGTATTCATGCCCATTTCCTGCGGAAGGAAGTATGGTTGACCAAGACACTGATCTACGAATACAGCAGAATGTCACTAGAAGTCATTTTGTTGCTCCATCCCTTTAGCAGAACAGTAGTATTTGGTTTCCCCGAAGGTCCAATGTCTATCTAGTCTCAGTGATATTTTGGCCACCCCAGCAGTGCTGGGCATCATTTCCATCTCATGGAGTGGGCCTTAAATCAAATCAAATAGTGGTTGGTTACTCCCACAGCTTTGGTGACACCATTGCACCAGTGTATCCTGCAGATAGAAGGCTCTAGGTAGGCACCAGCTTCACTTCTCTGTGTTCACTGAGTTTTGTAGGTGTAAACAATAAAATTCTTAACTTGACATCCAGGTGCCCATCCTGTCAGTGCTCATCTCTTCTCTTATGTTTAATGATTTGGGCAATTTAGTGTCAATCTTCAGTCTTGCCAACCTCTCTCCTCTACCTTCTCAATTACCTGTCTTAAACCAAATTCTGCACACGTCACTGTAGACTCATTCCTATTCACTCTCATCTGATCATACTGTGTTTTCCTATAAAAACATGCAACACTTTTATAATTGGATCTATTAATAATTATTAAATTCATTGTTTATTGCTCAATTCATTTGACTCAAATACTCAGCAGAAATACAATGATTCCATTTGTATGGCATCCCTAATATAAACTCATCACTTGGTGAGCAGCCAAAATTCAAGCACTTATGATGGTTGGCTTTTTTTTTTTTTTTTTTTTTTGTATCAACTTGATTGGCTCTGGAATCAACTAAGATCCATGCCTTCAGGTGGGATGTGAGGGTGACTTCAGGAAGGACTGAGGGACTCAGACCTTCCCAGATATGAAGAGGTGAAGAGGTCTAGCTGTGCTGCTTGCCTAGCTGGCTTTGCTGCTTTCTCTGAGTCTCTCCTGCTTCTGCTCTGCTTCTGTCATCCTTCACTGACATTGAACTCTGGTATCTTCAGCCTTCCAATCTAGACTGCAAACTAGGAAAGCCAAGGGACTCCTCCACACCATTAGCATTAGACTGGGTCTGAGGGAGGAGGCATCCACAGTCATGGAGTGAGTAAGTAGCTCCCAGGTTCCCAGCCTCTCAAGCATATGGATCTTTGGTTGGCTTGCGCAATGCTTTCAGTTGTAAGTCATTGGTTATACTCTATTAGCTGTTCTCCTTTATAGAACCCTGACTAATATACCTGTCGTTTACAATTGTATCTGTGGTGTCCATTTTTCTTGCTTGCTTGAGTACACATCTAATTAGAGTGGCTCAGAAAACTCACCCAGTAAGAACAGTGTAGTGTCTGAAGACATAGCTCATATACCTTGTTGCTATTGCTTATTGTTTCTAAACTTAACAATGTAGAGAGATGGAATTGTGATGGTCACAGGTTCTACTGCGACAGTAATACACCAAAGTAATACACTCAAAGATGGGTAACAGTCATGTCAATGCAGTTCCTTAAAGCAATCTTGCTAAGCAGACGCATGGCAAGTGGGATTCCAAGATGCTTTGAATATTGTCCAGATTGAATCCGAAGATTGAGTATCTTTGAATATTGTTAAGTAAATAGACAGAAAGAACAAAGTAAGGATGAATGCAATTATAAGGCAACTTACAGTATGCTATTCTCAGATTTCTAGAAAATATCTCAGGAGGATGAGTGTGGAAGGTGAGCCCAAAGGTGGCTAATGTGGGTCAGTACTGCCCATTGAAGAGGAAGCCCTAAAAACCTAATCATCAGGGGATAACCTATCATAGTGACATGGGGTCTATGCTGGGACCCAGAAAGTTCAGCAGCCATGTTATCCTAGTCATACCCTATCGGGGATTTTTCCAGTCTTGTTATTCATTCCTAAAAGGGGGATCTGAGCCAGAGACATATGTCTGGACAGTTTAGAGCACCAAAGGAACATTATGCCATAGTACATTCCGTTTCTGGAAATATAAAGTCATAGAGAGAAGGTTATGCAAAAAATCTCTTCAAATAAAAGCCAGTCCCTGACCTTCTGCTTCCTGGAACACCTGAGACACTTCCAAGACACTGAGCGGGGCATCCAAGGTCTCTAGGCATTTCCTGGGTCAAAAGGTTTACCAACACGGAAAGCAAAAGGAAGTATTTAATTGCAGAGTTACTCTAGCTGGGGTGATGGGCTGACACAGAGCCTACCCAGTAAGATAGGTTCAAAACTCATAAAAACACCAGGCTTCTTTGCTATAGAATAGGTTCAAAACCCACAATTAAGCTAAGTTAAAGAAAGACAAAGGAAACCATTTGCTTTGTGTACCTGGCTTTTCTAGCTATGGTGAATACCTGCTGCAGTTAATCACCATGGCATGCAATAATGAAGGGAAATTTGAGAAATAGTAATAAATGCATCCTTTTCCTGCCCAAGGGCTGACAGCCCCAGAGGACATGTGAGTTCTGTTCAATATAGCACTGGGGAAATCCATCCTAATTACCCTTTCCCAGATGGGTGGGCACATGGCAGTGGCTTGCAGCCTGTATCAATTCGTTTTAGTCTCTGCATCATTGGAATTTCCCAGAGTGCTTTGTGGGAATTCAAGGGCTAAACAAAGTGAATTGAAGCAATGTCATATGTGTGATAGGGGTGCTTTATATTTGCATAATGAAAATAATACTTACTGGAGGGTAGCATGTGTCACCTGATAGACTTACAGGTGGAAAGAAAGTGCAGCACGGCACTATCTCCTGTGACAGGGAGGACATTGCTGTCCCTTGCCTTTCCCGGGGTTAATTACCTAATCCAATTCAGGCCATAGAAAGATGTGTTCAGTAT
>OU015747.1:86425822-86447130 GCA_907169655.1 Acomys percivali | reverse complement strand
TATATATATATATATATATATATATATATATATATATATATATATATGAAGACCTGTTATTAGATAAACTTCAGAGCAAAATCTGGTGAAATAAGATTTAAAATGCATCATTTTTAAAGACTTATTTTATGTTTTATTTATGTGTCTGTCTCCGTGTGTACAGTGTGTGAGTGCGTGTGTGCATGCATGTATGAGTGCATGAGTCTCTCTCTCTCTCTCTCTCTCTCTCTGGGTTTGTGTGTGTGTGTGTGTGTGTATTTTTCATGATATATGTGGTATGATCTGGTCAGTGTGAATGCATATATGTCCATTTGTCCATCTGTCTGCTGTACTTGGACTTACATTCATACGGAAGCCAGAGATCAATGTCCTGCAAGCTGTGTCTTCCAGATTGTTCTACAGCCTTTATTTTTGAGACAGACTCTGCCACTGAACCTGCAGCTCATCAGTATAGTTCTGTTTATTGGCTAACAGTCTTCAGGGATCTGCTGTCTGTGACCCCGGTGCTGGGTTTGCAGGCATATGTTAAAGTGCTCAGCATTTTTATGGGTGTTAAGGATTTCATGCTGCATAAAAGCCCTTTCCTGCCAGCCATCTTCCCAGCCATCTTTAAATCTTTTATTGTACATTTGAATCCTTCCAAATTTGAGTTTTGTGTGCTAAGGTTCATGAACAAACAAAAACACATTTTGTTCTCCTATTATTCAAGGAGACAGTTTTTCATTCTAAAATTGCTTAACTTTAATTTTGTAACATGAAAACATTTTTAAATAAGTTTACTATAAGGGGCCGTGTCCCATAAATAGAAGTAAATTTTCAACTTCAGATCTTTTGCAGGATACAAACTCACAGACAATAGGCCATTACAAAGAAGTTGTGAGGCTCACCAGTGTCTACTGAAAAAGAATGTCACAAAACACAAGGTAGATGCCAGCAGGCTACATAGGTGCTAGGCCAGTAGGACCAGGCTTAACCTTACAACAACACAACTGATTGAGAGTGATCGCTGGATCCCCTGGTCACTTGGTGACCAATAAAATGGTTCTTCATGTGGCATTCATCTCCTGTTTTATATTCTCTGTGTCACTGCAGAGAGGTCACATGCTGTGTTATGGTTTCACCTTAGGATAAGACAAGATGTACTTCAGTGAATTATAGTGAGGTAATAACTGATTCCAATATTAGAACACAATGTTACCGACTCTGTGGACCCTGCCAGGAGCACAGTAGGAATATGACCTTCTGAAAGAACATATGACAAGTATAATTGGTTTACATATATAACCTATCATTATAAGCATGCAAACATGTATGTATATACACACATACTCACATACATACCCACACTGTGGGTAGAGGTCATATATCCTAGATATACTGAACTCATGTAGCTGAAGATGACTTTGAACCTCTTTTCGTCCCATCCCCTCTGTTCCATCTCTTACATGCTGGGATCACAAGTATACACCACCACACCTGGCGTATTCAGGGCTGGGGATGAAGGACTAAGGCTTTGTAGATGCTACCAACAGACATATATCCCTAGCATTCTTCATATCAATATTAATATATAATATCAAAACTTGCATAAATTTAAACCAGTTGTTTCTTACCTAAGATATGACTTATACATGCTCGTTTTATATTGCATATTTCTTCTATTACATATAAGTATAGCATATATTATTTAATGATCAAGTTATACAATATTTAATGATCACTGTATACATTTGTGGTTTTATACACTTGTGTATATCATACTATTTAGAGCTATTAACCTCTCAGCATATTTCCTTAGGACATCTCAGTTACCATTCTTTATATATACCACCTCAGTGACCCAAATTTTCCTTACGCACCTGCCTGTCCACCATTCCATCACCAACAACATCAAGGAAGCCTTTTCTGTTTCTATTTCTTTCTATAAAATGAATGATTAACCCGCTTAGTTAAAATGACGTGCTTCTGGATACAAACAAGAGACTACTGATATCCAACATTTAAAGAAATTTGATTTCTTTATTCACACAGCGACCAACATGAAAAATAATGAGCCACGGAAAGATATTTCCGAACCATCTGCCGAAAATTAATTTATACCCATTGTCATTTTAAGAGTGAATAGCACTCTGTGATAGTACTTCAAAAATCAATACTTACTTCATGGTTTTAATATGGAAATGTACTGTTGACGATAACATACTACTCCCTGGGTGCCAACTTACTGTAATACGCGATGAGAACTTCTAATTCCCCTTGAGATATCTGGGAATTAGTCTGAGCACCTCATAATTCGCATCCTGATGAAATACATTATCAGGCCTATACACTTTGGAGTAATTGAAGCTCACACTTCCTAATCTACAGTAAGGCTTACTTGAGGTTTCAGTTTGTTCTGCTTAAGACGGACGGAGTCTGCAAGAGTCTTGCTCCTCCTTCCCGGCTGACCACATAAATGGCAGGTGCTCAGTCTACCTGGATCTCAGAAATAAACAGCTGTGCCTTCTTGACTGTTGACTGATGGGAGGAGAAGCAGGAAGTGAGAATGACACTGGTCTGGGTGAGTGCCTAATGCCCAGCTTGTGGCCATTGGAACACATTTGTGAACTCTGCCCACCCCTCTCACAGAGATCACGCCCCGGAAGCTCTAGGGGGCCACAGACCTTGGCTCCTCCTCTTTGAACTGCTTCTGTGTCCTAGCAGTTAAGATAAGGAATGAGAAAGATCATCGCTCAAGGGCAGCCGGACCCCGTATCCCACTGTGATGTAGATGGAGACAGATGTGAGCACTCTTGTGTGAGGTCAGAGAGCCTGGTCCAAGCAGGCAACAGGGAAGGGACCAGGCCCAACCACAGATTTTATCCACACCAGTGAATCAATGCTGGCCTTGCCTAGCTGGGCACCAAGAAGATAGAAACACAATACATAAGGCAGGCTGTCTGAGTCACTGTGGCTCACAAATTAGTCTGCAATGTTTAGGTCCCCTTTTCTTTCCAATATTTAAAGCAAAAGGTTGCAGGAAACAAACAAGAAGGGGAGAAGCAAATCGACAGACTGCTTTTACAGTTGTGTCAACTGAGCTTTTTCAGTCTAGATCTTGCTACTCAGTATTTGTGACCTTGAAAAGAAACTTTTCACCTTCTCATCCTTTGGGCTAACACGATGTCAGAGATAACGAAGCTCTCCACAGTGCCTGGCACACAGTAGCTCTGCAGGAATGCCAGGTCCATATGAGAGGTGGGCTTTTTTGTTTTTGTTTTTTGTTTTTGTTTTTTTGTTACCAGATTCTTTTTCTTTTAGGATAGATATTTTAAACTGATGGATGTGTCCGTGTGCTTGCATGGTTCTATGTTTACTACAAGCATGTAGCGGCACGTGGAAGGCAGAAGAGGGTGTTGGTTCTCCGGAGCTGGACTTACATGCAGTTTTGAGCTGCCTATATGGGTACTGGGAACAAAATTCAAATCCTCCGCAAAGCAGTACATGCTCATAGACACTGGGCCATCTCTCCAGCCCCCATTCATGATCTGCATAGGCATCTCTCATATATGGTAGTTCTCTCATCTGGGGCCAGATGCTTGCTTTTCAGCATCCTGGACTTCAAGGCATTGGCTGGCAGAAGCACCAGTCTTAGCTGACAATTGCAATAATCCAAGATCTCTGGGTATGTAGACATAGTTATTCCACAGGGTACAGGCAGTGCATCAACTTGAATAATAAATACTTTTATTCATCAACCTTGTGAAATAACATGAAAATTTGTTGTCAGGTGTTTTCAAATATCCCTGGAGGAGCAAAATCACCCCAGTTCAGGGCTGTTGATTAACAATGCATTTATTCCTGACAAAAATGCTTGGGAGTTGGGAGACTTCCGTCTTCCACCAAAAAGCCATCAGTAGGAGAAACTAAGGATATTGAGATAACAGTTTGAACCTAATATTAGTGCTTCTCCTTCTTTGAATGTGTACTTTCAAAAGAGTAAAACCACTGACCAAAATTTAGCATCATAGTAAAGAAAGGGAAAAGAAAAAGGGGGAAAGGTCAATGAAATGATTCCTAATGATATTGTGCTATACTCTTGGACAGGTTCCTAGCCCGGTCATCATCAGAGAGGCTTCTTCAAGAGAGAGGGGCCAAATTGGAATTCTCCACTAGGCCCCTCCCCCTTGTATTGCAGAGAAGCCACAGAAGAGGGGGAGAAAGGATTGCAGGAGTCAGAGGGGTCAAGGACACCACAAGAACAAGGCCCACATAATCAACTAATTATGGCTAATTGCAGCTCACAGAGACTGAAGCAGCAATCATGCAGCCTGCATGGGTCTGAGCTATGTGTTCTGCATGTATGTTAGCCTTGTTAGCTTGGTGTTTTTGTGGGACTCCTATCAGTGAGAGTGAGTGGTTCTCTTACTCTTTTGCCTGCTCTTGGGAATGTTTCCTGCCTACTGGGCTGCCTTACCCAGCCTTGATATGAGGATTTGTGCCTAGTCTTACTGATTCTTGTTATGCCTTTTTCGGTTGCTATCCCCTAAAAGCCTTCTTTTTCTGAATGGAAAGGAGAAGGAGTGAATCTGGGGGAGAGGGGAAGTGGGCAGGAGAAGGGGGTACTTGGAGGAGTGTAGGGAGGGGAAACAGCCGATGGAATGTATTATATGAGAGAAGAATTTAAAAAAAACAACCTTTGATGCTCATCATCCTCTTTGAGGTAGGCTAGGTATTGCCAGGAGTTAACCTGTCTCATTGTCAATGAATCTTTAAAATAATAAAAACATTTTTTAAATGCCATATTCTATATGTCCCTGAGGTTTTTGAAGACCTTACCTGGCTATTTTACCTTATCTTTCTATAGAATCATATCTATCTGCTGTGATAAAAATAGACTAGTAATTGGAATGACCATGACTTGTCAACTAACAATTCACTTGTATAACTTATCCTAACCAGCCTGAAGTAGAACCTTCAAAGCATTGGAAGTAAACCTTGCACTATAATTGAGTTATATGGGTACAATACTGCATATTAGAGTAGAAATATATATAATGTGTGTGAAGAATAATCTTACATTTGAATTCTATACCATTGTATCTAAAATTAAACTTCCTTATGGAGATGGCTTCAAATGTGGAAAAAAAAAAGCCACTGGGCAAAATTATCTCATTTCTACCACAGATAGAATTCTGCCCAAAAAGGGCAAACTGGGTTGCAGGCAGAGTAGATGGCCAAACCCTGCCAAGACATGGTAAGCAAGTCTTCAATAGTTCCTGCATCACAAATATATCTGTCAGATATATTGGGCTAGAAGGCTGAAGATGATGCTCCAATGTTATAGAGAGTTTTGGGTGACTGCTCAGGTAGCAAACTGTCTCTGTCATCTTCTCATTTGGGAAGCTGCTAACCTGTACCCCCTGTATACTCAGGTAATGAATTTTATTCCTTCTCCAGTCTCTGATAGGGTTAAAGACCAGATAGTTTAGTTTTACAATTAAGCTTAGTTGGTTAGGGGTTAAGATGTTTTTAGATCTAGATAGATGCTTTGAGTTGATAGAGATGAGATATGATAGGTATTGATTTATATTCAGAATTTTAGATTCACCAAGATAGGAAAGATGTTCTCTTCCAGGTTTCTGAATACAAATCGCCAAAACACTAAAAATGTAACATTTATATAAGTCCTGATTGTTTCATGGTTCTTCTTGCTGTAGGTAGTTTACTATACATATGTGTAATAATATAAATATATATGTAAAAAATATTTAATAAAACCCGAAAAAACCTTTATCTGTCCAATGTGAGATTTATGCGATTACAAGCACCATGTGTCTTCTGTTCTTTTCCTTATACTTTAAAAATACTTAACTTTTATATCCTGTGTGTACACATGTGTATGTACATGTGGGTGCATGTGTTGGGCTCACATGTGGAAGTCAAAACACAACACTCAGGAGTAAGTTCTCTCCTCCCCACCATGTGGGTGCTGGGGATCACACTCAGGCTTGCAAACTCAGTGGTGAGCTACCATCCTTGTCACCCTTCCATAATTATTAACCTTCAAATATGTTTTCAGAAGCATTCTTTCTCCGTGTGTATTTAACACTATTTAAATTTAAATACGCTCCACTTACTTTCCTTATTGCTCCCTCCAGAAGTAGCCGCTATCCCTCAAAACCAGACAGCCCAGACTTGAACTGCAGCTGATCCACTTCCCAGCGGGGTGACCCTGTGCACACAGCTGAAAGCCGACCTTTCTGTCCTACAGCAAAGCAAACTGGATTCTGCGAACTTCACAATAGTGCTAACAGGCTGCTCCCTGTTGCAGCTGCTCAGGAGAGCAGGGGTGAAGGCACAGGCTGCAGCTATGGAGTGCAGGCAGACCCTGCCTCCTTTGTGTTTCCCAGTAGGGCCTTCATGGCAGGCAGTGGGATTCCTTCTCTTCCATTAAATGCACCATGACTACCCACAGGCTTAAACGGATTAGGTTCACCTTCCCCACAGAAACACATGCTAAAAGCTAATCCAACTTCTCAACAAATTTAGTACAAATTAAACTGAGCCCAATAGCCCCCATCTTGTCTAAAAGAGCACATTCTTTGGAAGCAGGCAGGTCGAGCATGGTTGCCTGTGACTGGGACATTGGCAGCTCTTCTCTGAAGGAGCCAAGGTCAGCAGCATTTGAAGTATCCTCGATGGGAGGTGAAGACCTTTAGTCAATACAGACAAAGTGATTCTTTTCCGTCCAAGAGATCTGGACATGAGCCTTTAGCTTTCAACTTGTTCTCTCTGGTTATTCTGAATAAGGAGGTTTAAATAAGAAACTTAATTTTTTAATGGACCAAATATCAAAGATTTCACTTTCTCTTCACTGTTAGAACTGCAAAAACAAAGCAAAGCAAAACAAAACAAAAACCAGGAAATATTCATCTGAAAAGGCAAATTAAAGCATTGACAGCCCTTTAAATTGCTAAATGATAACCATATACCCATCGTGGCTATATAATAATACAAAGTAAAGTCAACAATTATGAGTTAGATGGAGTTTATCCCATTTAAAAATGTTAAAATAATAATAGTAGCTCAATTGACTTACACATTTAATAGGATGCAAATCATAACTCGTGAATAAGCACGTTGGGGTTACCCTTTTCACAAACTGGTATCATCTCCACTATTTCCACTTACCCAGCATCCTCCCTAACTTCATTTAATGTCCTCTGGATGCCTTTCTTTCTGATTTTTTTATAAAACATGCAGCTAATATAATCTGGAGTGATTATATTATATCACCTTGTTAAACACATGAGAAAAAAATTCTCAAGATACAACTTGTTAGTGAAGAAAGTAACTTAGCCAGACAAACCCTCACTTATCATCTTCAAAGACAAAAAGAGAAAAAGAAAAGAAGTCCTAAACACGGTTATGCTCCAGGTCAAGACCCACTGGGAAGTAGGATAAGATCTCTTCTTAGACTTAGAGCTTTGAAAAATGGAAAGGAACAACAACAAAAAAAAAACAAAAACAAAAACAAAAACAAAAAACAAACAAACAAACAGAATGCATTTACATGGAAAAAGTAATTGGATTCATAATAATCTGTTCTTTTAAAATAAAAATATGCTTTTCACAAAATGTAATATGTATCTGTGTTTCTGTGTTTGTATACATGTATGTACACATGCACACACATTATAAAATGATTTCTAGTTCCAGATAATACTTCTTTATAGGTATAGCATAGGTATAAAAATATGTAATGTCCATTTATACTTATTAAATTTATATATGCATGAATAATATACTCAGAATTGAAATCAATTCACATATAGAAATATTCAGCTAAGCATTAAATGGTATATTTGGTACCATTTATAACATCTACATATATGAGCTCATTTCAACATTAACTGCTATGTTGAAAATAAATATATTAATCATTACAAATACAAGCACATCTTAAGGTACAACCTTTGCTTTCAAGTTGCTTATAGTACTGTATGAAAAGAATTATCTAAAAACTAATGTTAACATAAAGAATTATGAAGTATCCATGCCAACCAACACACAAAGCCTTTAGAGTTGTTGAGTGGGTGTATTCAGGTGAACAGCTTATTATAAGCACACTACCTTTCTAGGAAGCACAGGGACAGTGGGAAGAAGTGATCATACTTTAAAAATAGAGTAGTTAAAGAATTTTATCCTAAACCATCTTGATTTTCCCAGTAAGATGTGACACAAGAAGACAGAAGTAGGTCAGTGTGGCCACCATGAGCAGTGATCAAAGAACCTAGAGCCAAGAGTTAACAGTTCCTTTCCACCTGCCTCCCAGTGTCACACTTCACAATATTCCAAAGCGCCCTTGCATCTAGGAAGTAGGTGTCTCATCTATGTTTCTACAATAACGAGCTCCAACTTGTCTAAGTCCCTCTGAGAAAACACACATAGCATTCCAGTTTAGTACCCTCAGAATAGTGTACTTCTCCTGGCACATACAGCAAAGGAGGTATTTGAAAACCTGTTTTAAGCAGAAGCCTACCTGTGTCAGGTATGTCTTTTTATGTCTCTGGAAGTCACATTTTAGAAGTCATAATATTTCCTCAAGTATCCACAAAATGAGTCACCACTCTTTGGCAACAGCAGCAGTGATAACGCATTGACTACTTTTGCAGACAGATCCTCATAAGCGAGACAGTATAATCAAAGAAGAAAAGTGGGTGTTTATAAGGAAAAGGTGCAGATATTATAGCTGCCAGGTTAGTGACAAACAATAAAGACGCAACAGAATGGTAATATGTGGTGACATGCCATCATCAGCTCTGGGGACGTTTATATGTGGCCATTAAGTAGAAAGCATGAGAAAAACTAACTATATTTCAAAGAGGTTTCTAACATTTCCATGGAACATTTAGGGAGAAAGAATGATTATTTCATGTGAATTGGTGGAAATAACTAAAAATTGTACTATCCATGATAATGTCTTTAAATTTTTGTTTTGTACATGAGAAGCTTACGATCAGTTAGTCTACTCCTCTTAAAGACCTAGTCATTTATTTTAAGGGTTTGCACCTTTAATGTACTTGAGAGTACTGCTGAGTAGTCGGCAGTACATCACCAACTTCCTGCTACAGCAATTCTAAGGTCAAAGCTATTGCTTTTGGATTTGATACATTGTAGACATGATTTATGAATTAATTTAAAGGAAAATATGTAAGCTATAGGTCCCCCCAAAGCTTTTTATGGTATTATAACAATAAAACATTATAGTTATGAGTTGCCCTTCATCTGGGAATATCAAAGTCCTTTTGTGACATAAACTAACCCCTATAATACATCTCAGAAGCAAGGAACCTGAGCTGCCTTTTACAGACTACAGTGAACATGAGGAACAAATCATAAAAGAGGTTATTCACTTATTCTACTTATTATGAGCCTTAGACACAGGGTATTGGAGCTTGGGGGGGAATGGCATGCATTCACACACACACACACACACACACAGAGAGAGAGAGAGAGAGAGAGAGAGAGAGAGAGAGAGAGAGAGAGAGAGAGAGAGACAGGAGGAGGGAGGGAGAAAACACAGTCTGTACTGTACTGTCTCCTGCTGCAATGCATGTAAGAATCTTTCATCCATGGGGAAGAAAGCAATATTTTGACACATTGACATATTTTCCTTACATAGAACCTCACCTTAGTTTGGAAACACACCTCTCTAGGGTATATCCGGGGAACAGAAACCAGTGTCCAAGCAACAAAAATGCATCTAAAAATACAGGAGTTCTTTGGTGTCAGGAATTTATCATCATTACTTCAGAAACATCCATAACAGGTGTTAGGAAATTGGTTTCTAAAAAATAGTCAATGTAACATGAAGAAAAAAAAAAGGTTATCAGGAAATCACTGCTAAAAGTAGATATGTGTATAAAAAGATAGGTCAACAATAGGAAAATAGAGCAGTGTCACTTAAAAGGTGAATATAATTAAAGTGCCCAAAGTTCATAGCATTTGGAAACCAGTTAGCACCAGGATCAGAACACACGTGGCCATCTTTCCCCTGATGACTACTCATCTGTCATAGGTCATTTGCAAGAAGAGCTTCAATGTCTAACCCTCTTCTGGCTGCATCCTTTGGAATAGAGCTTCATAGAGAGCCTATCCCCTGTGGAGTTCACATCTGTAGCTTGGACATGGGCTACTGTGTTCACCCATGGAGTCCACATCCGTATCCTTGTACTTGAGCTAGTGTGTTCACCCATGGAGTCCACATCTGTAGCCTTGAACTTGGGTTAGTGTGTTAACTTATCTTAGCCAATAATGTAGTGGAAGTGTTGACTGGTTCTGGGAAGAAGTTTCAAGAGGCCTAGGAACTTCTGGTCTGTATACTAAAACTTTCTAGTGCCTTGGGAACCGCCCTAGGCTAGCCTACTGGAGTATGGAAGAACGCATGGAACAGAGATGAACAAATACTTCCAGCTACCTAGGAATCAACCTGATTCCATGAGACACTCATCTGATTAGATGGAGAGATCGAGTTTTTCCCAGATCAGCTAGATAAGAAAGCAACAGAATCAACAAGGGTTGACATATAGATCCTTGTATAACAATGAAAAGTTTTTTGTTTGTTTTAAGCTAACTTTTGGAGAGTCTAGCTTCAAGAAATACATAACTTGTTTAATTGAACTTAAGCAAATATTAGCTAATCCACAAAACAAGGAGCTTGAGTCAATGGGAAAAATTAAATTCTGCCTTGTGTGTATTTTCTGTTTAGAAAAATATGACTTTTTTTTTTCAATTTGTATGCCTGCTGTAACCACTAAAAAAAAAAAAATACATAAGAAAAAAATCTTAAGCTTTTGGAAAGCATTGTCTGATGTGGATCTCTCAAAGTTGACTTATAATGTTATTGGTCAAGAAAGAAATCAGAATTTTAAAAGGATGAACTAGGGGGCACTCAATATATTGCAGATAATATTGCATATTATAGATAATGTGCATTATGGTTTATCTGTTAGTTTAATATACATTAAAGATATAACACATTTATTTAAATCTACCTTTTAAGCAGCTTTTCAGAAGCATATCATTTATGTGGTGGGATGAGCACCTTGGAACTAACATCCTTGGTTCCTGTGGCCACCCAGAACCCCACTGAGGGGATTTTTTAACTAAGTCATATGGAAATCCAATTTTTATTAACTCTCTTAACACATTAGAATGTACTTAGAGAGACTCCTGAGGGAAGCCACCTCTGGGATGCCCTGAGAGTTGCCTTTTCCCTCAAAAAAAAAAAATCTGTGGAAGGTGTAGATCACTGTAGATTAAGTCATCATGTGGCAAGCACTCGCTCTTTGCCTCAGCAACTGGCCTAGTTGTTATGGCCAAGAAACCACAGACAGCAGAAGTGGTCCAAAAGGCTGCAGCCATCTTTGGCATGTCAGCTTTTACAAAGTGCTCCAGCTGACTGGAGGTGAGGTACGCCATCATCTCAAATGAGGAGGACCCAGAGATGATCACCAGAGCCCCTGGGTGATGGGTAGACCCCTAAACAGTGGTGTGTCCACGATGATTTCCTGAGCCTGCTCTAAGTCTTTCTTCACATTCACCTCTCCTGTGTTTTGTCTAGCCCTCTCCTAGACTCAAAGAATAATGTCTAGGTACCAGGCAGGTCTCTGATCCAGAACTGGGCACAATTACCAAGAAACAGATGGGGCCTCCATCCCTTCTATTCTTTCCTATTTGTGTCCAGCCCTGCTGTATGGTGCCACCATTGGAATGAACCAACAGGGTGGACTAAAACTTAAAAACTTTCTGATGAGCAAAAGCAAGATATTTTTCTCTTAATATATATCAGAACATTTTGAAGAAGTCTAGAAGATTCTGGGTGGGACTCAATGAGTATAAAGCAGGAAAATCTCCACGCATGACTGCCACTTCAAAGGGCAAGACTACGAGATAAATGCCCCTTTCCTTGACATGTCCCTCTCAGTTCTGCGAATTTATGGTCAGATTAAAGTAAACTTGAGGACTGAAGATATAGCCTAGTTGGGAGAAGGTTTCTGTAGAAATCCCAAAGTTCTGGGCTCAGTACGCAGCACTGAATAACAGGATGCTGGCACAGCACTGTCATTTCTAGCAGCTGAAAGGTAGCTGAAGGACCAGAAGTTTATGGTCATCATTGGCTACATAGTGAGTTCAGGGCTAGCCTGGGGTATGTGGGACCCAGCACTAAGCATTTGTTGTTGCTGCTTTGTTTTGTTTTTTGTTTGTCTTGATTCTTACAGAAGAAGAAGAAAGTAGGGACACCTAACAGGAAATAGAAATGTCTTGCCCATTAGTTAGATTTGAAGTGAAGCCCTCTCTTCTTATTTCTCAACTTCATATTACTTGGGGGGCCTGTACCCAGAAGATGATATGTCACACTTTCTCCAGCTGCAGGCTGCCAGCTAGGATTTCATCAGAACCACAGCCACTTGCATCATCCTGATGAGTTACTGACAGGACTGATAACTGCATCTGAAGACGCTGGTCTGTAGGGCTTTTTATCAGACTCATCTTTGACTCACCATTTTCCCTGAAGGATAAAATAGTACAGCTACTGAAGAAGACTGCACGCAAGAAGATGGGCTACACACACACACACACACACACACACACACACACACACACACACACAATATTGTGTTTTTGGCCACTGAGCTAGCTCAAAGCTCTTTAAGTTCTGGTTTAATCTCTTGGCTAATGAGACACTGCTCTCAGATCCTGCCTTCTGTTTCTCAGCCCTGTTCTGAACCACAAGGGATGATGCTTCCCTGATTCCCTTTCAATAGGGGCTTACCCAATAAAAGGCATTGGCAATGACAGGGTGTATTTCAGTGTCAGACCCTATGAGACCATCGTGTCTTCTGCAGCCCAGTCTCTCATCAACTGCCCCAACATTGCACTGGTTCCCACCAGTGACTTCTGAAAAGACCTTTCCCTTTTCTATCGTTCAAGACTAGCAATGGTAGCTGCTTCCAGTGGTTGCTAGCTTCCAGAAATTTCACATCCCTGGTTTAGCTTCTCACCTTGTGAAGGTGTACACTGATTGTCAGCTTGACAGATCTGCAATCACCTTGGAGATAAGTCACTGGGTATGTCTTTGAGGGCATGTCTAGATTAGGTTTTTGTTTGTTTGTTTGTTTTTTGTTTTTTGAGACAAGATTTCTCTGTGTAGCCTTGGCTGTCCTAGACTCACTTTGTAGACCAGGCTGGCCCTGAACTCACAGCGACCCACCTGCCTTTGCCTCCCGAGTGCTGGGATTAAAGGGGTGCGCCATCATGCCGGGCTCCTAGATTAGGTTATTTGAAATGAGAAGAGCCATCCTGAATAGCTTGCAGCACTATCACTGGGGCCTGGGTGCCGGATGAATGAAGAAGAGAAGGAGCTGAGAACCAGCACACACTTCCATCTGCTTCCTGACTGCAGATGCCACGTGACCAGCCTGTTCACACTCCTGTTGCCATGGGCCTCCCACCGCAGTGAACTGTGCCCGCAAACTGTGAGCTAAAAATAAAGCCTTTCTTTTTAGTTGCTTCTGTCAGGTATTTTGTCTTACACACACGCGCGCACACACACACACACACACACACACACACATACACACAAACATAGCTTTTCTGTCTTTGTACATATTTTCCTACCAAATTCCTTCTGCCGGGATACCCGGCAAGGTTCTGATCTAGTAATTAGAACATATCTAGTAATAACAGTCGGATATAGCCTTTTACATTTCTTTTTATTTCTTCCATCAAGGACTAGCAAACTGTGGGCATTGGTCCCAATGCCTGCTTTTGTAAATAATTTTATCAGACTGCAGTCATTCTCAGTCATTTAAACAGCACAATCCCCACAGCTGGCTTGTGCTATAGAGATAGTATTGAGTAACAGCGGCAGAAACTTTATGGTTCACAAAGTCGACAATGTTTCCAGCTGACTATTTTTTGCAGAATAGCTTTGCTGACTTCCACAGGGACTCAAATAAAGCCCTCCATTCAGGCTAGCCTGTCCATTTGACCACTACAGTGTAGGGTAGCATTGTCGCGGGGAAATACGGACTGTGAAACATAGCATTTTCTAGTCATCAAAGTAAAAGGGAAGCAGCAAAATTAGTTATGTTAAACCAGTCAAAAAAAAAGTCACTGGGTTGTCCAAGTCAAAATCAATGGAGCTATTTCTGTATTGTTTTCAAATCCCAGTGTGTACTTCACATAACAGCACATCTTATTTTAGAGGCTAAATTTTTATTGCAAATATTTTATTTCTTTGTGGGTTTTCTAAACTATACTCTCAGAAAAGCAGACTCACACTATTCACCTATCAGAATGATAAAACAACAAACTGACAGAACTAAATTTTGGGGAAGAAACAGAAACTAGTTTATTTGTGTATTACCTGTGAGGATACAACACAGTATATAACTGCTCTGAAAAAAAAATAAAAGGCATCTGGCAGAACTAAAATTCCAGCAACTGTATGGTTTGGCAGCTTTACTCTTGGCTATCTACGCCATAGAACCTTGGTTTACACACACACAAAAAAATGCCCATGGAAGATCGCTATAGTTTAATCTATAATGATCACAAACTGGAAAAAAAAGATACAGAAGCTTTCAGCAAATAAATAGTTAACAAATTGTGGTGCAAGCACAGTGTGGGATTTCACTCAGCAATAAAAAAGAAAATACTGATATACTCAGCCACTGATACAGCTCAAATCCAAGTGGGAAGGTAGTTCAGTGAGTAAAGAAAATCTAAAGAACTCTGACCTGAAGCACCCACATAAAAATTGGGGTACAGGAACAAACATCTGAAAACCCAGCGCCGTCATGGTGCTGCACAGAGGGCAGACACCCATAGCTTGTTGACCAACCAATCAGTAAGCTCCTGCTCCAATGAGAGAGGTGTGTGAGTATGTATGTGGGTTTTGCATGTGTCACAGGATACATGTATGAAGGTCACAGGACAATGTCGGAAGTCAGGTCTTTCCTTCTACTATGTGGATCCCACGGATCAAGTGTAGGTTGTCAAGGTTAGGGCCAGTGCTTCTATCCGCTTCGTCACCTGACCCATACACTTTGTGACGTTTCCTACAAGTGTACCTGGGACCAGGAAATCAAGCTCAGTTTTAAGAAAAAGCTGACTCACACAGGCAGCGTCCTCTGATAGAAGAATGTTGTCTAAGAGATGACTAAAATGCAAGTGGTTTTTCTTTTAAGCCTAAGCTAATTAAACTCCAATAACAATTAAAAGCCTTTTACTCCTCGGTGATACCAGCCACATTCCACGTATCAGTGTCCACCTGAGGCTGGTGGGCAAATCACTGGACAGACAGCTCCAAGACTTTACCCACATGGCTACAAATACAGCTGTATTTGAATCACTAGGAAGATGGCTCCACAAACAACTGCCAGAAAGCGTCCTTCCTTCAAAAACAAGCATATTCCAATGAGGCTATAATGCCAAAAAAGGTAAAAATTACTCTGGGGTGTTGAGGACTAACCAGATGTGACAAAGTGTTTATAGAAATGCATTGTTCTCTCTAACTGCTCCTCAGCCAGCTGACATTAGCCTGTCTCCTGGAAAAGACACACAATTCCTCCTAAAATTCTCTCCTTAAAAAAAAAAAAGGAAAAACTGTGTAAAACAAAGGTGAATTATTTCAGCTTCCTTCTTCTGCATGAGTGGTGGCACATGGCCTGGTAATGAGTGGTGACGTCAATCAGTCACATGACGACCAGAGCTGAAGGCTCTCTCTTTGACAACTTGACAAGTGCAATCAGAAGAGGAAGCAGACACAGGAGAAACAAAGGAATGGAGTGCTCAGGGCTCCTGCACCTGCCTGGCTGCCTGACACAGGAAGGGGTCACGGGAGGCAGGTTGGGAGGCTTGGTGTAGTGTGGTGTGGAGCTCTGCGGAAGGAACAGCAGGGTCCTGCGGTTTTCAGAGACTGTTGTGGTTAGCATCTAAGCAAGCAACAGGACATCCCAGCACAGTCTAACTTGTTCCTGGATGGTTGTATGGTGTGGCCACTCAAGGGACTGCGTGAGGTGTGCTCCTTGAAATGTGTAGAAACAGGATGATATTGTGAGAAGATAAGAAGGAATCACACTGGAAAGGAGTTAGAGCAGGGTGTGTGGCCTGGAAAGAAATCTCCATCCCTCAGTCAGTCAAAGTCCCTCTATCACCTGGCGGGGTTGTCTCTGGGCTATGCAAGATTGTGTCACGCAAGCTGGGACACCATTTGTATTTCCCGTGAACCTTTGCTTCTGCTCCTATTCTGCCCAGTGCATACGTATCATCTCCTTTAATCAGATCTTGAAAATTGAACCCAACTATAAATGCTTCATACTTTGACCTGGGTTCCCACTCTCATGATAAAACCAGTTGCCATTCACTGTGAGACTGTGTGCTCCCAGCGACAACTTCCTGATCCCTGCTTTAATCCTCACAAATCCCAGGCAGGAGTTATCAGATCTGTTCATAGATAGGCGAACTCTATATCAGAGCCTCTAAACAGCTAGACTAAGGTCACCCACTAGAGCTATCAGGATCAGTATCCACACTGGTTTTTTTTTTTTCTGTTGTCTAGACCCTATATAATAGTCTTAATTAGGGTATAACCATTTAGCCAAATAACATTTAAGGGAAGTCCATATGGCTGCCAGAATATATATCATATATTAAGTTAGTTAAAAAGGTTCTTATATCATAACACAGAAATATCAGGTAAAGAAATATACAAAGAGTTTCAGGTTTATCAAAGACACAACAACAGCACGGCAGGTTTGCAGGATATATGGAAGTGTATTAGGTCAGGTCAAAAGCAGGGGACGGGGGCACGGTGATATGAAAGGATGCAGTTTACACAGAGAAAGCTCCATGATCAAAGGTACAGCGTTATGGAAGTCTGTGGAGTGTTCACGGTTCTTCAGCAGCCTTCTAGAAGCATTGCCAAGGACAGGTCGGGAGGTTTCTTTTGTCAAGCAGGGCTGAGAAACTATTCAACAGACAGCTTGAAGCCACAGAAGGCACGTAAAGTGGAAGACGATCAGACCACAAGGGTCTCTTTTCATTTACTCGAGTATGCCCCGAGTACCAAGCATTGTGTTGAAACTGGAGACAGAAATAAGAGCTTTCAGATGAATGGTGGGGAGAACCGAAGAAATCAACTATTATTACAGAAAAATACAGTGCCTCTTAACAGAGAGTTATAAAGAGTGGGTCAGGGATCTGGGAGCACTCTTTAAGATGGGAGGGAGGAGGGAGAGTGGTGGATGTTAGGAGCAATGGAGTCTGTGTCCCTGGAAGGTGCACGGAGAATGACTGGTACATTGCAACCATGAAAAGAAGGTATCTGAGAATATTTTTTAAAGCAAGAGACTGAAATAGTCCCTGGCTTACTGGAATTTGGGCAGATACAAAGAGTCATAACTTGGCCTCTGTGAATCTTTAGGTAACTGAGTTTAGAATAATGCCTAGAAATTGGAAATAGAAAAAAAAACATAGTAAATTTGTGGAGGAAAGAATCTGAATTCAATTTTATAAACACTGAGAAGAAACTGTCAAAAATTCACCAAGGAAATTTGTATAGGTGGGAAACACCAGGGACTAGGTTCCAGCACTTGACAGTGATGTCATGCTTTTTAGTTTTTTTCACTAATAATGATTATTTGCCTAATAATGCTCAATGTTCTAGAGAATGCTTTCTCATGTAAAAATATTAGCATTTACTTTATTTAAGCTATAGATTGCTAAAGTAATTCTTTTGGGTTTGCCATCTTGTTCCGCGGGTGTCCTGAATGGTGCAAATCGAATCCTCTGCAACTCCATAACCTGCGCAGACAAGTGTCCAATCTTTTGGTCCAGAGGCTGGATTTACTGTGATAATAGCATCCCTCAGAGGCGGAATGAAATATGTGTTGTGAATCCTTATGCTTTTTTCATGGTCTGATGCATAGACATGTATGTTTTCACAGACAATCTTAGTTTGTCTCCAGACTTCAGAGCTCTTAGAAACATCTTTGACTTTAATCAGCTGTGGTCTTTGTAGTTTCATTACTAACAGCTGATCCATCAGTTTGATACCATAATTAGGTTTATTCTTATGCTGAAACACAATAAGAAGTAAGTGAACATTCTGATCTTATGAATCGATAATTACAGAAAAATAAAACAATAACTCCTAGAATGGTCTTACAGAGGCATTGGTTTCAATATCATAAAGTTTCTTTATCGGCTTATATTTTTATCTGTGTTGTTTTAATTTAATAATATTCTAAAATAATACTTAGATACACTGAATTTTCTTTGTATCTAAGGATATATTTTGTAGCTTAAAATAAAAAAGCAGAATTGAAGACTCATTTTCAGCAACTGCCATCTATATCTCAAGATGAAGAGAAAGAATAGAGTTCTGACCTATGGAAGGAAGGCTCTGCCTCTGACACTGAAACTATGACACAGAGCATTGTTCCTTAGGCCTAGTGGATGCTATAACAGCACTCGCCCTGTTGGGACATTTGGAAATTGAGTAGTATAAGCTAAGACACAGCATTAACTCTGAACCCACCCTCTCAGAACTGAGAAAAGAGAGGAAAGTTAAAAAAGTAGCTTTGTGAAACTGTCTAAGATAAAATTTAAGAATCCATATAAGTATTGTATGGGGTGAGGCACCACTTTTTACAGCCCAGAGAAAGGTAGATGAGGCCTCAAAGACTAGTGAAGCCTGGTCAGATGGCAGTCCATAGGAATGCCTGAGAATTAACACTTTGACAAGGGGTTTCATATGTTCATATTTGCCCCCAATATTGTTCTTATGCCACTGAGAAGATGACATGTCCCCACTATGATTGCATAAGAGCAAGGTCATCAGACCCTATCTACAATCTCTCACCTGTGTCCCATGAACTATGCACCCCTGCTCCGTCCTGGATAATAGAAACAGCCCTTTTGTCTGACTGTCCCAACGGTTATTTGCCTTGCTTCTAATCTCTTTCCAGAAGCCTCTCTGTCCACTCGATCTTATCTTAAATTACAGTCTCATTTTTGCTGTTATAGATTGTGTTCTAGTTAAAAAATAGTAACCACATACATATTATGGGTCCATTGTTAGAGGTTGGTCTCATTGCTGCCCAAATAAACAGACTTGGGTACCCCAAAACGTTTGTAGCCTTGCCTAAACCCTTGTTCCAGTTTGACCAATAAGAAGCTAACATACCTGGTCAGGGCAAATGGGAAAAAGCATGGCTAAAGTTGCTGGGATTTCAGGAGAGAGACTGGAAGAGATGAGGAGGAAGAGAGAAGGAAGGGGCCCTCTCCATAGGTTAGGTGAGGAAGAACATGGTCAGCATGGCTGGAGGGTTCAGCCCAGGTGAAGATCATTAACAAGTATTTGGGATTACTGATGGGAGGTAGCTCGATAGAAATTATTAGAAGCAGATGGCATGGGATTGGAACATAGTATGGGATATTTAGGGGATTAATATCTGCCCTGCCCCAGGTTAACTAAGGCTCTTTTAAAA
Source organism: Acomys percivali (assembly GCA_907169655.1). Taxonomy (NCBI): domain Eukaryota; kingdom Metazoa; phylum Chordata; class Mammalia; order Rodentia; family Muridae; genus Acomys; species Acomys percivali. The sequence goes on along the minus strand of OU015747.1, from coordinate 86,427,586 downwards.
TATAACAGGTGTAGCTGGGCATGGTGGCTCATGCCTTTAATCCCAGCACTCTGGAGCTCTGGAGGCAGAGGTAGGCAGATTTTTGTAAATTTGAGGGTAGCCTGGTCTACAAAGAAAGTCTAGAGAAACCTTGTCTTGAAAAAGCAAATATATATATGTATATACACATTGGTTTCTAGCAGGTTAAAAATATAATAATAATAATAATAATAATAATAATAATAATAATAATAATAATAATAATAATAATAATAAACAGTGACTACAGTCTAATAATAAACAATTATTAAGCCATACTTCTAAATTAGCCACAACAGTCCATGATCCTCCACCCATAATACCAGAAGATACATGTGTGTATGTATGCATGCATGCATGTATGTATATACATATGTGTGTGTGTGTGTGTGTGTGTGTGTGTGTGTGTGTGTGTGCACAAACTCATTTGCTGATTCTAGTCCAGCAGCCACATACCATGGGAATTCACACTTGGAATAAATATTCTTGTAGTACGGACTGAAAGTATCAGCATGGCTGACTACATTATGCCTAGGTGCTCTGTAACATAAATACACTCAGTGTGCTACATTTGTAAAACTGTAAAGCAGTATTTTGAAAAATGTCTGACCTCCAATATGTGGAGTGAAGAATTATAAGCCTTCGCTGTCTTTCATATTAATCTCAATATTAAGGAGCATTGGGGAAACTATTTACATTCTGTACTTGATTAATCCAGAGGCTAAATTGAAATACCAATGGTTTCCTATTTAATAAGTTCACCTACAGAACTGTGGTCAAATTCAGGCTGCAGCAATACATTAAGGTGCATTACCATGTCTAGACACACTTCATACACCACCTAATATTACCAGAGAATGTCTCCTGCCCGAGCATATTATTTTCTTAATGAAATAAACCTCAGCAAAGCCTGTGAGACCCAAACAACAGACAGAGGGAGGAAACACCTGCAGCCTGCCTCTTCTACCCCAGCTCCCAGCTTCATAAGGCAGCTTTCCAGATTGAGGCATCGGTGAATGGGCGCTTTAATCAGAGCAGGGGCTGCCTCCCATTTATTTACGTGGTAATGACAAATGCTCCACAATTCCTACCTGAGGTCAAAGTTGCAGCTACCTAACAAAAAGCCTCTCTGATTTTCAACATATCCCCAAACTCTCTCATGTATTATTATCATCTCAGTTTAAACAATAAAAATTGGGCTGCCATTCTAAAAATGTCCTGGGGATAGGAACTACATATGGTAAGATCAGGAGAGCTTCTAGGAGGTTCATCTGCCAAATTAGTCACCCATTATGCCTTCATCAGTATTAGAAGGGCACAGTAGTAGAAGGCAGAAGAAGCCAGAAATGCAGGCTGTGAGGTCACACCAGCTGGGCGGGTATCCTCACCTGTGACCTTCTCATATGACAACCCCCCTATTTTCTCATCTCTGAAATGACTACCTACCGGCAAGAGTTCTTACAAAGGTGGAATATAAGTTCCCCCCTGACACTCACAGCTCCGCATCTAAGATGCAGCTCTCTGCCTGTGAGAGCCCTGGATCTGCTGGGCTGACTTTACCACTCACTGCGCCACTGCAAAGAAGACCCCATATTTCTGTTCTAATCCTACCTGATTATCTGTTTTTCCCTATTCTGGTACATAAGAGAAATCGAGATATGTTTTTGACTAGAACAATTACAACAGCAGATGCTTAATAGGGAATCAGAGAGCAGGCAGCATGAGGGGTCCCCACAGTTTGGAAGG
>OU015747.1:86347965-86390484 GCA_907169655.1 Acomys percivali | reverse complement strand
AAGAAGAAGAAGAAGAAGAAGAAGAAGAAGAAGAAGAAGAAGAAGACAGAGACAATAATGATGCAAAATGGACAAAACCATCATCTGGATTATTTAAATTGCCAGATATTAAATTAGAATTAACAAGGGTACAGCACAGGGCCTGGGTCAGCACAAGCTACTTTTGTTCTTTTACATCAGCTCAAGATCCTGTGAGAAGAAACCAGAAGCCTTAGATCCAGCACTACTTCCTGGACTCATGAGTGGCAGCTGGCAAAAGTCAGTCCTGTGCCAAGTACAAAACCTCCACATCAAATGAACTTAAGTGCCATAGATAATCAGTTCCATGAAAAAAATTATCTTCACAATTTTGCACACATCCTAAAGCATAACATATCACGTACAACTTATTGCACAGGTGAAAATACCCCATTTTAATGTGTGAATTATAAACATATTAAACATATCAAATGAAACGTTTAAAAGTAATAATCATCTTAAAACATTATAAACATACTGAAACACAACAGGAGGAGTGAGCTGCTATGAGCATCAGGATGAAAATAAATGTCAAAAAGTCAAATGAATGTTCATTAAATTCTCACATTAAACCATGATGAGAGAATAAACATAATCTAAGTCATCATTACTTAATCATTTCTAGTTAGTCTGACTGTCATTAAAACATAAAATCCTTTCGAAATAGGAGGTTAGGCTGCATTTCCTCACAATGCTGTGGGTTACGGACTGCCCCATACTAATTCAAGCCACTGTGGAATAAAATAGCCAAATTCATCAGAATTCCACCCACTAACCTGTGTTCTCCAGAATGCCAGAGTTCAAAATTATTACTCTAAATATTAAAACTCAAGGGTGTTACTTTAATGAACTTAATTATGCAAAACAGCGAATGCAAGAATGTACTCGCAAAACAGCAATTTGAAACAGATGGGTGATTACAGCAGCTTGCTACAGATGGCACAGCAATACAACGTATTTTTCAAGTTTGGTTTTGATCAAAAAAGTAAATTGAAAACACTTCCCTACCCATACAATAATGGAGGGAATATGTTAAAAACTTAGAAATCCATTTTCACAAATAATTTTTGAAAATGATGAATTTCCTTGCTTCTGTAATGACAAATGCTGTTTCCAAATAAAAGACCATTGTAAGTGCGGGAGGGAGAAGTGCATAAAGAAGGTAAACAAAGGCATTTAGTTTTTCAATTTCACCTATTTGCCAAAGTGGAATGTCAAAATGGAAATGCTTTCCACGTAGACAAGGCAGATCCATTAGATAATAGAAAGAGCCCCAAGTGTTGAAGGTGTAAAAACGAGTGAGTTATAAAATAGATGTTTGAAAGGAAAGCGAGGTCAGACAGGGAAGCAGGAAGATCTGAATGCTCTGCTCATCTTCAGCTCCTGGAGAAGAATGGAAGATGCTGAGTATGGCTTAAGGTGAGGACTGAGGAGGAGGCAAGACCAGAACCCTCTCTGCATCCAAAGATTCCTTGCTACTAGCAAGGGCAGGGGGTGGGGTCAGGGTGGGCACAGAAGACAGGAAGGCCAAGTCTGGACAGGAAATGGGAACAGAGAATAAGGAATGAAGGGTGATGCCATTCTTCCTCATGGTGCAACTTATGTCACAGAAATTACATTTAAATTATGGTTTAATTTTAAATGGTAGAAGAAGAAAAAATCTAATAAAACAAAATTGCTGAACCTAATGAGTCTTAAATTTTGGTATTTCGTGGGTCAAATACTAGAGTTTTTCCGATGAGGCCTTATCTGTGTTTGTTCCCCCAAATCCTTGGCTTCTGGAATGAGGCACAGAGACTGCAGCATCTCCTTCACGTAGTCCACAGCGGATGCAACAATTGAACCACTGTTTTCACCATTAAAGCTCTCTGGTGTGAAGTCACTTTAAACAGAAGCAAATTTAATGCACGTAAGGTACCTAGGTATCTTAAATGAAACCGCTATCACCCTTCAAGATAGGCATCAGCAAAAATCCTCAGCCATCTAAACACCTTTCAGCAAAGGATTGATTAGATGTCAAAGCATATGATACATAGAAGGCTACTATTTCAATTAAGTGCCAGGCTAAATGTGTGTTATTTTATTCCAATGATATTTTATTAAATATCTGCACAGGCACTGTTTAGAACACCTCATGTCACTGATAAATGAAACGTTTGAATGATGAAAAGCTCCTGTGTCCCTCCATCTTGCCTGTTCGAGAACGATGAGATTATTTTGCTTTTGACCCTGCTGGTATACGTGGCCTCATTTCTGTATAATGGATTTACACTTGCATGTCTTAGTCAACAACATTAAACATCACTTGTTAGCATCTGATGTAAATGAGAGCTCAGTCCTCATGACCCTTGGGCATCCCCTCCTTCAGGGAAAATGCTAGTCGCCAACCTCACATCAACCTTAAGCCCATTGCTTTCTCCGCTGTGATGGAGTACAAAGTATGAGTATGCAAACCCAGCTTCTCAAAGAGGCCTGGGGGAAGTTATTCAGGAGCCTTAGAAAGACGTCTTAGATTACAAGAAAGATATTAGAAAAATCAGCTTTCTGGACTTTCCAGTAGCTGAATGCGATAGCTGCAGTCATCACGCCAACCACTCAAGAATGAAATGGAAACAACAGAATGGAGGACGCACGTTTAGAGACGAGGAGGAGCTCAGCCCTGCCAGCACTGTGGCTGGGCTTCCAAACACCTACTTCTTACATGGATGCCTGTCTGTCAAGTTGCTTTTCCTGCTGTAATTGGGTGTGTCTTAACCAGTAGGTAAAGCCCACAGTTTTTTTCTACATACACTCGTAAAATTTGTATGTGCGATGTTTGTTGTTTATGTGGTTTGTGTATGGTAATGGGTGTGATGTTTGTATGGTGTGTGTGCTGCATATGTGTTGTGTGTATGGTATGCATCTAATGTGTATGTGATTTGTGTGTGACATGTCTGATGTGTGTATGTGATAGGTGAAGAATTTGTGTGTGATATTTGTGCTTGTATGATGTATGTATGTGATGTGTGTGTGTAGTATGTATGTATAATGTGTGTGATGGGTGTTTGTGTGATGTATGTGTATGTTGTATCATGAGGTATTATAATTGGTAAGCTGGATATTCAGTATTAGTAGTTTTCATCTGTGTAATTTTTCATTGCTACATTTTTACTACATTTACCCTTTTTTACAATATCCATGCTTCTTGGCATTTCCAACAAGCCTGAACTTCATATGGTCTGCTCTCCACCTGTGGTCATTTCTCGCTCCACCATGGCGATCATGTCAAGGCAGTTTTCACCAAGTGCAGTGACTGCAGAGTAACTCAGTAATTGACCATCCTGCCTGGGACACTTCAGGGAGCAAAAGCTGGTGTCATCAATGATTGTGTCAGAGCTACAGGCATAAATCATGCTCACACAGAGAAAGCCAAGGCACGGTGTGTCTACAGCCTATACAAAGATCTATCAAAGTGTTGCAGTGAACAGCTCCCACCTTGGGTTCTTCTTTCTCTAGCTAGAGATAGAATAGCTGTGCTTCAGCACACTGAACAACAGCATTGTAACTTACTGTCACCGACGCCCTGGAAACTACCCTATTTCTTCCTGATTTGGACAGTCCCTGCCAAGATATCCAAGGTTTCCCTTCATTCTGGCAAATGAGAGTTTGCAGTGTTTTCTGCTATGATGGTTTACTTCATTGTTTTGATGGAATATATTAGTCTCAGGAAGCCTCCAGGAAAATTGAATTTTTGAATTATGGAAATGTAAAAATACTTTTTATTTTATATTTGAGCTTAATTGACAATCTGGTTAGAATAGTACAGGACCAAAAATCAAAGTATAGTTTCTAGCAAATGAATGTTGTTTTTATAAAATTTTGGGTTTTTTATTTCATTATCATTTTAACAATTTATTTTCTACTCAATAATAAAGCTCTTTTATAATTCTTTTTTCTCTTAAGTATAATACCTGCTGTGTTATATCACAGGGTGTTTGTGAACCATACATGTATTTTGAATACATTAGTAGAATACTTCTGTGCTTGTGTTCATGTGGGTAGACATGAGTGTGGAGGCCAGGAGACATACTTCGGTGTCATTCCTTCAGTACTTTGCATCTTGCTTTTTGAGACAGTGTCTCTCACTGGCCTGATACTCACTTCAACTACCCAGTGATCACCAAGGATACACCTGTCTCTGTATCGTCAACACTGGGATCACGCATGCACCATATGACTCTGCATGATTTCGGGGGATGAAACTAGGGTCCTTGTGCTTGCAAGGGAAACACTTGACCAACTGGTCAACTCCTGTTCAACCACTTCTCCACTTCCTGAGATTCAGTTCTATGTCTTTGTGCAAACATTTTAGCTCTTTTGTTGACTAACCACATTTCTATAATAATTCTATAATATTGGTCCATACTGGACCAATAAGCTGCTGCCTTATTTCTTCTTGATTCTTAAAAATTAACTTATATTCCTATTCAAGATCACCATCCTGGCTCCCTTCTTCCTCAGTTGCTCTCTAGATGTAACATCAGAACAGAGTTAGCTTTTTATTTTCTTCCAATCCATGTAAAATTAATTCTCCCTGAGCAATATATCTTGAGTCAGCTCTTTTATACTTACATGTACTGCCCAAGTGTAGGTCAGATATTCATCTCTTCTTGTCCTGACACTACCAATGCTGTTCTCTGAACTGCACTTTTTGGTATTTGGACTCTTGCCTGTCATTTAGATAATAAAACAATGGTTCCATCCTGCACTGCCTGTGTCATCTCTGCTGTTTCTCGTACTTTGAGTAGACTATGTTGTTTACTGCTCATTACATATGAAGGACATTCTATGTCTAAGGTGAATGTTTCAACTTTGCCTAATTTTTAAATTTGTTCTCATAAATATATCCAGGGAATGGTTACTTGGAAATTATCTTATCTCCCTCATTATTTGTCTGTCTATCTATATATCTACCTGACATACATACATCTATCTATCTATGTATCTATCTATCTATCTATCTATTTATTGCCTATCATCTTTTATCTATCTATTCATTCATAGTTTATTTATTACTTATTATCTATCTATTATATATCTAGCTATCATTATCATCATGTATCTATCAGTAATTTATTTGCATATCATATTCCCATTCATCCATCCCTTATCTATCAATCAATCTATCTAGTGATTGATCTATCCACCCATTTATCAGTTTATCATCCGTCTATCTATAATATATCAACCATCAAACTATCAACCTATCACCTCTTTATCTAATCAATCATCTATCATCTACGCATGCATCATCTTTCTACCTATCATTTCTTTTTTTTGACATTTTTTAAATTAATTTATTCATATTACATCTCAATTGTTAGCCCATCCCTTGTATCCTCCCTTTCTTTCCTCCCTCCCGCTTCCCCCTCTACTCCCTTCCCCTATGTCTGTGACTGAGGGGGACCTCCCCCCCCTGTATATGCTCCTAGGGTATCAAGTCTCTTCTTGGTGACTTATTATCTTTCCTCTGAGTGCCACCAGGCCTCCCCATCCAAGGGACATGGTCCGATATGGGGCACCAGAGTTTGTGTGAAAGTCAGATCCCCTTCTCCACTTAACGGTGGAGAATGTCCTGTCCATCGGCTAGACTGGGTAGGGGTTCAAGGTTTACTGCCTATATTTTCCTTGGCTGGTGCCATAGTTTGAGGAGGGCCCCAGAGCCCAGGTCCGCCTGTAGTTTTCCAGGACCCTCTGGATCCTTCTATTTCCTCATTCTCCCAGTCTTCTCACCCCTAAAGTCTCAATAGGATTTTCTCCCCTCTGACCCACTTTCCTGGTAGGTAAAGTTTTTCATGGGGGCGTACCCCTTGGACTAGTGTCTCGATATAAGTGAGTATATACCACTTCCCCGCTAAATTCTGTATCATTGATCATCTCTGTCTCTGTCCATCCTTTCTTATTTTATCTGTTGTTCTACTCCATTTGTCCTGTATCTTCACCTGCAGTGTAAGCTTCTGGGGAAGATACTGCTGTTTCTCTCTTACTGTGTTATTTACAGTGCTTGGCAAGCAGCTACCTAGAATGTGAGAGAGACCAAGAGAGCATTTCTTTGTTAACAGTTTGAAGTAAGTGATTGTCATAAAAGTGTTTAATGAAGGAGTAGCCCTGGACCATTGAGTAAGTCTCCAGGCATCTCACACACATGTGTTCAATTTGCTATGCCCAGTATCTTCTAGTCATCCTCCGCTTTTCTCCTGCTACACTGCTCACCATCCTCTGCTATTCCTCTTTAGTATTGGATTACCTATCATACCAAATGCCTGAGGAAGGTCTTGAATTCATCTTCATTTCTTTTACCTATGCTCACTACCATATCCTAGCCTTCACTACACTCTATTGATAAAAACTGGTTTATAATGGGACTCTGCTCCAGCCTCATTCTTTCCAAAGCTATGAGAAAGTCGCTGGATCCTGTTTCTGATTTCTGGCAATAACTCTTACCTCTGTTTCTGAAGTTTTTCTCCAAGTCATCGTTCTTTTCATGCATTAAAAACTATTTATGCACTTCTTTCATTTATATTGGTATATACTCAGGAAAAATACATCCAATTTTGGAGAGACAGCCAGAAGACCCGCTTATCCTTTGAGGTAGGATATTGCCTCTATTCCCTGTGTATCTTTCTTATCACACTTTGCCTTCAACCCCAAAGGAACGCTCTTGCTCTGGCATTTGTAATAACATTTTCATTTCTTTTCTCTTTAGTTGCCCCTGATGGTTGCTTCCCTAAAGAAAATATCTTGGTTTTGAACTTTATGTAGATTTATGCAAATGAAATGAGAGTTCATATGGATCTTCTGAGATTGCTTCTTTCTATCTACGTGGTATTGCTGAGATTAATTGGTACAGTGTGATACAGCCCATTTTTATTCTTCACAGCTTCTATGGAATGAATATTCAGTCTGTTTAATCCATGCTAATACTATTGCATATTTGGACTCTATATATTTTACAAATAGAAATTATGCTATGCTAAGTATATTTTGAACATACTACACACATTTGATATGTATGTGTGTGATATTCTGTAATATTGGTATCTTGGAGTAGACTGTATGTATGTATGTATGTATGCATGTAAGTATGTAAGCATGCATGTATGTATTTGTGTATTCAATCCATGGTAAATGGCAAGGTGTGATTCACAATAATAAAGCCAGTGTACACTCTAATTAAGAATACTAAAGACCATCTACTTCACTCACAATCCAATGTTACTGGTATCCTTAGGATGCTTTGAAAAATTATATGCATATTTGTATGTGTGTGTGTGTGTGTGTGTGTGTGTGTGTGTGTGTGTGTGTTGAAGTTACAGGCAGCTTTTTAGCACATACTGTAAACTAACTCAGGTCCTCTACAGGAAGAGCAGACACTCTTAGCTGATGAGCCATTGTTCAGGATTATGGTCTTATACATTAATAACGTTGTATATGTCTTCACTTTAAAAAGGCATTTGCAATTTTAGCCATTTTTCTAATAAATGATGCTTCTGAGGTTCTTTTCAGATGTGTTGTACCATTTATATTCTTCCTTTTAGAGCGTTCTGCTTGCTGACTTTTCTTTCTTCCTTTCTCTCACTTATTTGTGCTGACTAGTACTATGTTGGATTCACACAATGAAGATCATCTCCCCTCTGTATTTTTATTTTCTTCATGATGCCTTTAAAAAAAACAGCATTCTTAATTTCAAAGAGAAGCAGAAACAATGTATACTTAGCATTTCAGAATTCAAGAGCGTGCCTCCTTCCCTGAGGTGCTACTGATATTGTCTTAGATTATTTCCTAAAAGCTTTTAATACAAAAGCCTGCAGTACATCTTTGATTTTTGTTTATGCTGTCAGGTAGACAAAAATGGGTTTTTAAACTCTCCTGGATTTCCCTGTAGTTTCCTTTTCCTCTCATTGGTCCATCACTTTGCAAAGCTACTCATATTTCTAAAACATTACTTGGATAGTTTGTGAATGAAAGGGAGAGAGCCAGTCACTAACACACAGTAATAATTAATTAAGCAAAAGATAGTGGGTAGAAATATGTCTCAGTGCCACACATAATTGCAATACAAATGATTGCAAGTTGGCATGCCAACATAAATGGGGGAAATTACATAAGACTCACCTACAGAGAAACAGCTATAAGCAATTAATGTCTGCTGGGAGAGGAAGAATTTGGCTTCTCCAGGGATGAGCCCAGTGATGGGTTATCCAACACCAAGGTATCACCACTAAACACATACCATACAAGTAGCACTAAAAGAACTCAGGTTGTATTCACATGTATGTATATAACAAAGATATTTAAAGAATAAAAGGCTATAAATTTGGAAAGGTGTAAATGAGACACTGGGGGAGTTGGAGAAATAAGACGGAGTAGGGGAGTGATGTAAGTATAATACTCATATATTAAATTCCCCCAAAATATTAAAACAAACAACAAAAACAAATGAGTCATAGTACAGCATGAGAACAGTACTCAGTATTTTAGCACAATAGCTCACCTGGGCTTGTAGTGTGATTACAGCAGCAAATCATTTGCCTCTTCAGTAACGTCCACAAAGCACCACTGCTCACTCTTGCCACTAACCCTTTCATCAAGAGACTGATGGATTGACCCTTGGTTCCTCTAGTAACTGCGACTTCCTGACCCTGCACTGGTTTGAGCCATTCTCTTCTCTTCTGCTGTCTTTATTCTTCTTCATTTCTCTAGAGTAGTTAGTGAGCCATCTGGGTATACAAACTGTGTGTGTGTGTGTGTGTGTGTGTGTGTGTGTGTGTGTACTTGTGCACTCATGTATATGTAGAGAGCAGTGTTTAACATCAGGTGTCTTCTTCTGCCACTTCTCCTCTCTCTCTCTCTTTCTCTCTCTCTCTCTCTCTCTCTCTCTCTATATATATATATATATATACATATATATATATACATAAATATATATATTTATGTATATATACACACACATATATATAATCTTTTTATTGATTGAAAGAGTTATTTATATGTCAATGAAATGAGTCTCTTTCACGGTTTTCCACTGGACTTAAAGCTCCTGGCTTCAGCTAAATAGATTGTATGATAGACTCCAGGGATCCAGTGCTGGTGTTACAGGCATGTGGTGACATGTTAAGCTGTTTTTTATATGGTGCTGGGGATTTGAACTTGGGTTCTCATGCTTGTACATCAAAACTTTACACTGACCTAACCAGGTGCATCCCTCTGAAATAGCTCATTTTCCCTCTTATCCAATTCTTCTCTATCAGTTATTTTCATTTCTAACACAAGGTCGAAGGCCTGGGCCGGAGAAAGTCAGAAGGCATGCAGGATAACTGGCCAGGAAGCAACGGGCTGGTTGCGCAATGGATACCAAGTCTGACAAAGGCATCTGTGCACAGAGGGAACTGAGAAGAGACGCCGAGCAGACCTGCCTCTGTCCTTCTGGTACAGTTTGAACCTTGCCGTTCCCTTGCTCTACCACATTCATTTCCCTGATATAATGTGCAGAAATCAGTCTCCACTTCCCATCCCATTTACACTGTTCTTCTCATCCGTTTGTCAAAAAAAAAAAAAAAAAAGAGGGGCAAGACAACAAAAACTACATTTTAAAATACATATTTCATGATCAAACTTGAATCATTACCTTTTGCATATGCCCTGCATGCGGCAAGAAGGAAAGCCTTGCAAATATTTCATTCCCGTAAGAAAACTAATAGATCACTTATCCTTATGAAGTTGTACTTCTTGGCAAAATATACACATTGTTTTCTGCAGTACTTTCTCTTCATTTTACTGACAACTTTTTCTAGGCCTTTTAAAGCCCAGTCAACTCTTATATTGTCTTTTCCTTCTCCACTGTATTAATTATAGATACAGACATGATATAACACTATCCCAAAGGCATTTCTTTCCTCATTTCTACTTGGACATACTGGATTAGAGGACAAGCACCCCAGTTCCCCACAACTCTGCTTCCGAGGCAGCATCTTCAATTTTGACAATATAGGTTATGAAGAAACAGATATATCTGTATACATATATATGTATACACACATATTGTATACATTTTCCGATAATTGACATAATATTGACGACATAAAACAAAACTATCTGTTACTCTGCCATTTCAGGGGTGAGCAACTTGAATTGAGCCTTGGTAGGTTACAGTCATCTCTTGTCAGAATCAGTTCACTTCAAGGGCCTGGGATTTAGAATCTCCTCCTGACTCTTCTAGCCACTAGATGCCACCTTTATGACTTGCCCTGTGATCCCAACTATATTGAAAGCCAGCCTGATTAGTGCAATCTTACTTGAGACACCCTCCCCTGAATGTGGGCCTCGCCATCCCATGGGTAGGGGTCTTGGACTGAGGAAAACGGAGGAAGGGAGCTGGAGCCCAGCATTCATCTTTTTCTGTTTCCTGACTGTGGGTGCCATGTGACAAGCTTATTCACACTTTAACCATCATGGCTTCCCAGCCAAGAAGGGATTATATTTCCTGACTATGAGCCCTCTTTCCTTAACTTGTTTCTATGAGGTGTCTTGTCACAGCAAAGACACGAGTAGTGTATAAAAAGCGAGAACTCTAGTTCACTAGAACCACATTTGGTTTTCTGTCATCTCTCTCCTGAGGAACCGCAGCTCCACATAGGCCATGCCACACTCACCCCAGAGTGATCGGACAGACCCTTTCCTCTGTTTTGTCTTCCTCTGATGTCTTCTCAACTACTGTCTCTTTGTGAACTCAATTCATATGCCAGGCTAGATCGTTTAAGTCGGGAATAGACGCTCATGTGTCATAAAAATAAGGTCTCATCATAAAGTTCAACAAAATGCCTCATACAAATTTTGAGGTCCCTGTTCAATCAACTTCTTCTAAAGTTTTGAAGATTTATTTATTGTATGTGTACAGATGTATTGCCAGTATCTATATGTGCACCATAGGCATGCCTGGTGCCAACAGAAGCCATAAGAGTGTGTCAGATCCCCTAGAACTGGTGTTATGGACAGTTGGATATGAGTAGCCATGTGGGTGCTAAGAATTGAACCTAGGTCCTGGAAGAGGTCTAAACCACTGAACCATCTCTCTGGACTGTCAATTTCTGTATTAAAATTCTCCTGTGAACATAGTTATATATGGCCCAATGAACTAGGGATAAACACAGCTTCTTGTATTCCTAGGTCTATTTAGTCAAATCCATTTCTCTACTATTTTTCTTTTTTATATTATATTATAAATTAAATTAAAATATAAATATACTATTTTTTCTTTTTTACATATATACTTATATATAGATACATACATGTATATATATATATATATATATATATATATATATATATACAATAAACTACCTATAGCAAGAAGAATCATGAAACAATAAGGAATTGTATAAATGTTATATTCATAGTGTTTTGGCTATTTGTATTTGGCAAACTTGAAGAATACATCTTTTCTGTCTTGGTGCATCTAAAATTCTGAATCTAAATATCTATCATATCTCATCTTTATCAACTTAAAACATCTATCTAGACCTAAAAACATCTTATCCTCTAAACAACTAAGCTTAATTGTAAAACTAAACTATCTGTTCTTTAACCCCATCAGAGACTGGTTGCTTTTTTGGGCTATAGATGTTTATTTTCAATGGGAGTTGGTTATAAGTTATTTTTGTCATATTCAGAGAGAAAACAAGGTTGGATCAGGGATGTCTCTTTTTTCCTTTATCTTTGTTTCTTAGGTTTGCAGATAAGAAAAGAAAGAAGGAAGAATATAGAAATATATAGGGATGATAGGACAAAAGTAGATTATTGAATCTACTCATCAACTTAAGACCTTAATTATTACTCACAAGGTTATTTTTAATTTCCTGGTATAGAATGTTGTATATTGATGCAAAATAAGTTTAATTTTGATAAATTTCTATAGAATTCAAATTTAATATTATCCTTCATACACATTATATATTTCTACTGTAATATGAAATGTTGTACATATACAATTCAACTATAATACAAGGTTTACTTCCAATACTTTGAAAGTGCTATTGCAGGCTGCTTAGGATAATTAAGTAATACAAGTTAATTGTTAGTTGATCAAATCATGGTCATGGCAATTACTAGTCTATTTTTATGACAAGAATAAACATCCTAGGTTTACCAGATAGATATGATTCTATAGATTGATAAAGTAAAATAATTATATAAGGTCTTCAAAAACTTCAGAGACTTATAGAATATGACAATTAAAGATGTTCTTATCAGTCATAGGGGAGGGGAATAAGGGGAAAATGGGAGGGAGGGAAGAATGGGAGGATACAAGGGATGGGATTATCATTGAGATGTAACAAGAATAAATTAATAAAAAATTAAAAAAATAAAGATGTTCTTATTATTTTAAGGATTCCTCTATTGTTTTTCATTTGCTCATATGTCTGAGGACCTCAGACAGCAATAATCATGTGTTCCTAGTGGCTCTGCTGAGCCAGCAGATGAGGGCCTGATTTCCCTCATACTGTCTCCAGTTATGCAGCCTTTGCCTTAAGGGCACGATGGCGAGTTATATTGCTCACTTTTTCTACCTACAGAGCAGTCATTCTGGTCCCATCCACTGCCCTGTCCCACAGCCTCCAGAGTCACACAGTGATGGGCTCTCGCATTTCTTGTTAAAAGCCTTCCCTGATTCAAGCAGTTCGTGTGCTCTGTATTTGCCAACTATCATTGTTTCCTGTACCTGACCCTGGCTGAGGCCCCATCTGCGTGCGGAATCACAGATGTCTCCTTACTAGCTACTGAAGGCTGCCTGAGGGTATCTTTTATTACTTTTACAATGCATTTCTTCTCCCAACTTCTTTATTGAAAATAAGACTCTTTTCTTATACAATACATCCTGATTACAGTTTTCTCTGTTCCTTCCAGTTTTTTCACCACCTCCCCTTCACATGTAGACCCCACTCCCTTTGTCTCTCCCACTAGAAAGGAAGAGGCTTCTAAGAGATAAGAGACCTGCATATATATTACAGCTTTCACTTTGGTATTTTATGGGACTCTTGAATGAACAAGTGGGTCTGTAATACTTGTGTCTTCTCTTGGGCCCTTTACCTTCTGTCAATTCACCTTCTCTCACACCGATGTGATGGGTTTTGTTTTATCCTATTATATTTTACATTGTATTTTTTTCTCCTCACTTTCACATACCCCAAAGGTTCCATGTTTTTAAATCCTCAGAAAAATCAGTTGAGCATAGATATAACCTATGCTCCTTTTCCCTCTTTTTAGGCCCCTAGCTGTAAGAAGCAGTGAGCTAACACTTCTATTTCATCCTCTCTTTTATCATATCCACCTTCCAAGTCAGAGGCTAACGTGGAGGAGTCTGGCTACATCTTCTTCTCCAGTTGCAATTCTTCCTTTGCAGAAATAAGTGCCTGCTTGGCTGCTGTCTGTCTTAGCCTCTGGTGCATTCCTAACTATACACAACAGAGGCCAAGTTATACCCATCTCTGCTTACCATCAAGCTTGACCCTCTAATGCTACTCTCAAAGACTGCAATTTTTCTCAGCCTTTAAGGCTTCTCAGAGCTTTCCACACTCACACAGTGGACTTCCACATCAAGCAGGCATACCAACCCTTTCAACAGAGGTAAAGACTGCCATCCCGGGATTTCTCCCAGGGATACTTCTGCTTCACATGGCCCAGCCTTGGTTGCATGTCTTACTAGTGAGAGCAAGCACCATGCTACCACTACCAAGCAGAAGAGCATACTATCATACGCCATGTGGGAGAGGGCAGCTGCCTCTGAGTTCCTGCCTCTGATGCATGGATTGTAGACTGTTAATGCTCACATGCAAGTCTTTCTACCCACAGTCAGGACCACGCAATCAGACTCCCACAGCTCATCATGGTTCTGCTGTATCCCCGGGTTGGTGCTGAGTGCTGCGTGACAGAGTTTTCCTGGGGTGATGCAGTGCACAGCCTGTTTACATCAGAAATGAGACACACAACAAATGAAAACATTTGCCACACCAATGTCCAATTCGATCAACCAGTGAGCTTTTCTTGGGATCTCTAATAGGAGCACAGATGAAGGATTGCTTCTAAAAACCAGGGATGACTCAAAAGCAGGCACATCACTGAGCTGCCTGCCCAACACAATGATGACTCATTAAGGCTGCAAATCTGGATCTCTCTACACAGCTTGCAAGCAAGCAGTTTGAGAGTCCAAACACCTCTCCTCTCTAGTTTTTCTGGTCCAGCTCCACCCATAGCATTTGTGTGCTCATTATTATTATTATTATTTTATGCTGCCAGGAAAGACGCTCATGAACTTTCCCCTCCCTACTACAGAAAATGTTTCAACCCAGAGAAAACAGGTATATAGCATAAATTTCCATGGTCTTTGTCTAACCTTGCTGGCAGTGACAGGATACTTTAGGATTTATAAGCTTTACTATGGATTCCTGTAGCCACTCCTCTCTGTGACTTGCAGTGTTAACACTGTTTCTGGGAAGTATTTTTTCACCCAGTCATTTCAGCTTGCAACCTTTAAGGTTGGGTCCTCTCAATCCCATAGCCCAAATAACAGTTTATAAAAGATGTAAATGATAAAATAGTGCAAATGCAAACAGTAAGTTATCCCAGGGGTGAGCATCCATGCCCCCAGCGTAGGGAAGCATTCTGGTGTGTACATTTTTGGTTAGACCAGGGGATCTCCAAAGTAGCCACATGAGGATGAAAAGGAAGTTATGACATGGCTGCAGCCTAGAGCCTGACAGCTCCAAGAAATCAACTCAAGGGCCAGACACAAGCACAGCCCTGCTCCTCCTAGAGCAACTTAAGCCAGCCTTATTCAGTCCATCTGGGTAGGAAGATGCACAGTGGCTCCAGGGAAGTATCCAAGAATAAAGCAGAACACTGGATCAGGAAGAGTGAGTGTGGATTATGGAAGAAAATTAAGGCAGTGATTCGGACCAATACTACGGTGACAAACATTACTCCTTTAAGGAAACAACTGATACAGCTATAGCATCTTCTCACACTCTATTAGACCTCACTAAAGATTTTCTTTAGTATCTCCTTAGCCTCTGGTCCATGGTGGATCTTCAGAGTACTCTCCAAAGATTATCTCACGGTCCTACTCTTTGTCCACATAAGGATGTTCCAGCTCATGTTTGACTTCATAAACACCAACAGTCCTATAAAACTGCATTGCCTGGTTACATGGTCTTCTGTATCCATCCTCATGGTATTCACACCAAGGCAGGGTCATCTAGTATGCTTTTCAGAACACATCCATTCCACGAAGCAGCACAGGACTGTATTTCAAAGGGATGTTAGAAAAGACTGAAGACCTGGCTCCTGTTCATCTAAGATGAATGCTTGAGATGTGGGTCATGCATCTACAGCAATAGCTTTTGGATCCAAGGAAAAGGCCACCATGCACTCACTGTGCATGCTTATTTCCCTACCTCTCAGCTCTAACCAAGGCATGGATTTGCATTCCCTGTTGAAGTGCCCTCCAGATTAGTGCCCTGGTTCTTGCTTGAATCGAACATCTGACTCCTGTGTTTGAAGGTCTCTTTAGAGTCTTACATTCTTCTCATTTTTAACTGGACACAGACACCCAACACATTATTTGAATCTAATAAACGCAGACACAACCCTATGACTGCAATATATTGAGGAGGTAAGTGGCAGGAACAGGGGCACTTCCCCAGACTTCCTCAGCTATGGATGCTGTCCCTAGTTGTCCAGATTTTTAGGACAGAAAGCCTGTGGCTAGAGAAGAATAATGATTTTAATTAACTGGAAGTCCAGCCAACCTTGCTGAAAAATCAACAAGAGCTTTCAAGATGACTTCCCTGACCAAACCAAATGTATTGTTTGAAGGCGTTTATGAAATGAATGTTTTGGACAACCTGGTAATTTTCAAGGAATGTGGAAAGTAGTATGTTTCTACAAAACCTACATTTAGGGGCAAAGGTGATATGGTAAAATCAGATACTGGGAAGTTCTATAACAGAAAATAGAAAGGGGTCTCAGTAATTCACTCCAACAAACTCCATCATTGGAGGGAACAGGTACTAGGCTCCAGTGCCTGAGAAGAGAGCCGCTGCCCACCTCTCTCCATCTCCACATGCTCAAGCAACCTGCGCTTAGAGAGATCTCAGCAGCCTCCACACACTATCAGACATCAAGATGGGAAATCACTGAGAAATCTATAGTGGAGCTCTGTGATGCCAGCACCACTCCTGACTGTGGGATGTGCTCGAGTCATTGTCCTACCTCAGGAGTCTGTCGGTGTTTCTGTTTCTAATACTACTTGAAACCAATGGTACAGATGGAAAATATAGCAGATTCTAAGATTGGAAAGTACCACAAAAGTCAAATGTACTTTCCCCCTCTTCCTCTTGAGCCTTATTACTGTTACCATACTTAACCAGCCCTACCTGTCTACATACCCTATGTTATATCTCCAAGAATGTGTTCCCCACCTATGTGTGAAGAGGGGCCTCAGAGGTCTGAGAGACTGCACTATAGATGGAAATCTTTCCATGTAGGGGTGTTCTGATCATTAGCATGCTTGGTAAGGTAAGCACTGTACCCCATAGCCTAGAACCACATCCCAAGTTCCTGGCACTGGATTGTTAACTCTCATGTTCAAGGTATTTGGAGGTGGGGGCCTCTGGAGGTGGTTAAGATTAGATGACGCCATGAGTGTAGGGTCTCCACAAGATTGGATGGCTTAAGAAGTCTTGGAATACCAAACTCACACTTCCTTGACCTCTCCAGCTACTTCAATCCTTCCTCTGACTCTTCCATCAGACTCCATGAGTTCTACCTATTGTTTGGCCGTGGGTCTCAGCATCTACTTTCATCAGTTGCTGGATAAAGCCTCTCAGAGGACAGTTATGCAAGGCTTCCATCTGCAACCACAGCATGGTATCATTAATAGTGTCAGGGTTGGCTCTTTCCCATTGGGTGGGTCTCAAGTTGGGCCAGTCAATAATTGACCATTCCCTCAATCTCTGCTCCATCTTTATCCCTGTACTACTTGTAAGGAGGAAAAATTTTGGGTAGAAGGTTTTGTGGGTGAGTTCATGTCCCCCTTCCTCCACTGGAAGTCCAACCTGGATACAGGAGGTGTCATCCTCAGGCTCCATATCCCAAGCTGCTAGGAGTCTCAGCTAGGATGACCCCCATAGAGTCTCAGAAGATCCTTAGTTCCAGAGATGTCCCCACCACTGATTTCTATTCTCTCTACCAACTTTCTCCCCTTCTTATTCCTGATTCCTATGCCTGTTTCCCCTCTCTACTCCTCTCCCACCCAATTCCCTCCATCCATCTACTTCAGGTGCCAAGTTTATTCCTTTTCTAAGTGAGATTCAAGTGTCATCCTTTGGGCCCTCTTTGGTACTTGGCTTCTTTGGGTCTGTGGATTGTAGCCTGGTTATCCTATACTTTATCTATTACCCTTATAAGTGAGTACATATGTGTGTCTTTCTGGGTCTTGGTACCTCATGCAGAATGATATTCTCTAGTTCTATCCATTTGCCTGCAAATTTCATGATGTCTTTGTTTTTAATAGCTGAGTAGTATTCCATTGTGTAAATGCAATACATTTTCTTTATTCATTTTTTGGCTGAGGAACATCTAGGTTTGATTTCAGTTTCTGGCTATTACAAATTAAGCTTCCACAAACATAGCTGAGCAAGTATCCTTGTGGAATGGTGGAGCATCTCTTGGGTTTATGCTCAGGAGTGGTATAGCTGGGTCTTGAGATAAAACTATTCCCTATTTTATAAGGAACCACCAGACTAATTTCTACAGTGGTTGTATGTGCTGCTTGGTTATCATGTGGGTTCCCTAATGACGGGAGTAGGGATGTCTCTGACTCTGTTGCCTGCCTTTGGATCCCTTTCTCCTAGCTGGGCTGCCTTGTCCAGCCTCAGGAGGAGAGGGTGTGTTTGGTCCAGCTGTGACTTGATGTACTGTGGTGGATTGGTACCCATGGGGGGAGCTCCCCTTCTATGAGGAGAAAGGGAGGGGGAGGGAGTATGATGGGGGATTGGGAGGAGAGAGGGGAAGGGGCTGTGATCAGGCTATAAAGTGATTAAATAAATTAATGAAAGGAAAATAATTATATTTTCTCTAAAGAAAATCTCCCCCTGTTCCCTCAGAATGGTAACAGTTCTTTTCATCTTGTTCACTCTTTTCTCTGAAACAGCCTTTTTTTGGTCAATATTTTCCAAGGACAATGTCAATGTCTGATTCTTTATGTGTTTCGATCAGTTCTGAATCACAGGTTACCTTTACCTTCTATTTTCAGGGGAGTTTGTATCTGTTTTAAATTATACTATATGTGAGCCAAGAAATCTGAATTCAATCTGGTATACCAATCATACAATTAAATAAAATATTTTGCTGGGGTTGATGGCACATGCCTTCAGTCTCAGAACTTGGAAGACAAAGGTGGGAAGAACTCTGTGAGTTCAAGTCTAGCCTGGTCTACTAAGAGGGTTCCAGGCCAGCCCGGAACACAAACTAGAGTTATCTGAAAGAAGAGAACCTTAATTGCGAAAATGCCTATGTAATACCCAACTGTAAGACATTTTTTTAAATTAGTGACTGGTGTGGGAGGGCCAAGCTCATTGTGAGTGGTACCGTCCTGAGTGCTATAAGAAGGTAGGCTGAACAAGACATGGGAAGCAAGCCAGTAAGCAGCCCCATGACCTCTGCACTAGCAGCTGCCTCCAGGTTCCAGCCGTGTTTGATTTCCTGTCCTGGCTTTCTTCCCTGGAGGATTACAATGTAGAAGTATAAGCCAATTAAGCCCTTTCCTCCCCAACTTGTGTTTGTTCATGATATTTCATCACAGTCATAACAACTCTAACTAAGAGAACTATATAGCGAGATCCTGCCTCAGAAATTATTTTGGGAGCTTAGGAATGATGCAACAGTTAACCCTCTGCTCTTGCCAAGGACCCCATTTGGGTTCCCAGCACCCATTCTGAGCATCTCAAAACTGCTTCAGGGGATGGACACCTCTGGCCTCTGTAGACAGTCACAGTCATGCACAAAGATGCATATATACACATAAATAAAAACAATACAGCCATTAAAGTCACTTCCTTAAGAGTTCAATAATGCCAGTAAGTTGTCTTACCTATGTGCTGATGGGTCACATAGTTTCTCATCTTCTAGTCATTTTCACTGACACCTACTCAAAGGACACAACTACAAATCCATATTTCATAGAAGTCTTTAGAGAAGGGTTTTTAGGTTGAGACTAATATTTGCATTTTAATAAACTTCAACATCTTTCCATCTCTTCTTATTTTTATTCATTACTTATACATTTAAACAAATTTACATATCAATTAATTAATATTTGAATATTAACTTGATTTGATAAATACATTAAAGTGGTATTATTAAAATGGGAAGTAGGTTTGGAGAATCTTACCACACAATCCAGTGCCATTGTACAAAAGGGAACTCTGTTAAGTATCACTTTGCTACATACAAATAATTATTCTAGTTATTAGAGACCTTTTCCCATTCTGATTGAGATATATGAAATATTAAACACCACTTTCAGTTTGTGTGCAAATAATGAATATGGTCATTAGTGGCTAATCTGAAGATGCTGAGGAAGTGCTACTCAATGTAGTCTACACACTGTTAGCACCAAATATCATGTTAATGCTGGAAGTTTAATCCTTACAATTTATATCCCTTCATCCGCTAAGAACCCATTAGCTATGGGTTTGAGATGACTGGCTGAAATTCTGTCCACTTTAATCCAAAAGGTGATTACATATCGCATGAAGTACTAACATATACATGATGTCATTTCTCTCTTGTTAAAGAGGGTACTTTGTTCATTCTTTCTTTTTTTCTAAATCTTGAGACAGGTTCTCAAGTAGCACAGGCTCGACTTGAACTTCATATGTAGCCAAGGTTAGCTTTGAACTTCTGATTCTCTTGCTTTTCCTCCAGAGAAAACCACCACAGTCACTCTATATAATTTAGGCAGAAATCCAGAGCTTTACTCATGCTAAGCAAGCACTCAACACACTTGGGTACAACTATAGCACTGATGTAGAGTACTTCATTCATATGCATATAAAAAACCACAGAAGGTTCTATTCTATATAACAACAAAGAAGGGAAATATTTCAGTTAGAACAAAAAAAAACTATATTGTCAGGTCTTCCATGAATAAAGATAATGATAAATGATAACAATAATAATAAGAACAATAAATAATAATAATAACAATAATAATAATAATGATAACAACAACCACTGTGGAAGCCAAAGGCAAATAAAATGAGAGTCATCAGCTCATACTACTGCAGAATTCTGGGCTCCTGTGGGTCCAGCTGGATCTGGATCTAGCGTGGTCACTCAGCCCCACTCTCTAGCTGTTGGCTTACTTAGTCTTGGGCTTCTTGTGGTGGCTGTATGAGTGCCAGAACCTTCTGCTTTGTGTTTTCTTGGAACTGATGGATTTATCTCTGCTCGCTCACCCAGCCTTAGGTTATAGAATAAGTAAAATGACACCAACTGGTCAGACTTAGTCAGTGCTGTCCTTTGGTCCACGTAGGGGACCTCTGATGATTAATCCTCGTTGATCACTGTCACCTGACTGGAGTAAGAAATTCTTGGAAACCAGTGAAACACCCCTCTGGATGTGTCTGCAAGGTCAATTGAGAGACAGTTACATCAGGAAGGCTCTGACCTGCCAATGAATTGATCAGATCAACCCTTTTATGGAAGCAGAGTACAACATTATTGGGAGGCAGTCAAAAATAGTGGCCTTTCCAGGCCAGGGAGAGATTATGGGAGGGTTTGAAAAAAAAAGAAAGGGAGGGAGAAAATAGTGTAATTTTGTTATAATCTCAAGATAAAGGGTAAAACAATAGTGACTTGCTTAATAGAAGTAACTATGTAAGATCATATCCATGGGGTGGGCTCGCTCTCTTTGTCTCTGTCTCTTTCTGTCTCTGTGTCTCCATCTCTCTCTGTCTGTTGCTCTGCTTCTCTCCCATTTCTTCCTCCCTCTCTCCTTCACTTTCTCCTCCTTTCTGCCAGGAAAGTAAAGAGTCTTGGCTACACAGGGCATGCTGTAGATGAGCATTGCACACTGCTGATGCACACTGAAGTCCTGCTGCACACTGTCGCTGCACACTTCCCTCCTGATACACACCACACACTCCTGCTCCACACTGTGCACTGCTGTGGCACACTGTACTCCTGCTGTGTGCCACACATGGCTGATGCACACTGCACTCATGACACGCACACTTCACTACTGTTCTATACCACACACTCCTGTTGCATACTGCACATTAGTGCCACACACTGCACTCCTGCTAATGCAACACACTTCCTCCACCATGACCTTCTGCTGACACACCTGGAGACGAGTGAAACCCTTCTTCTTTTACGTTGTTCCTATTAGGAATTTTATCAGAGTAATGACAAAGATACCTATAGTATAAGAGACTATGGGATTCTAACCAGAGAGGAAGGTCTTGACAGATAGGCCAAATCTATAGGAAAACTTGTAACGTTGCCAGACAAGTGACCTCTCTCAGGAATGCAAACTCTGCTGGTTTATTCTCCATCTCAACCAGGGCTAAGATCCATTCTCAGTCAGAGCTGAATGAATTATTTTGCTGACACCGAGTTAAAAAGCATTCATGCCTGCTTCACAGAGTACCTTTGAGATCAAAGGTTTAGTTTGGGATTTCACACAAATGGTTTCCTTACATATTTAAGGAATTTGAGGTAACTGTAGTCATATTCCATGCCTGACCCACTGAATTTGTGCTGCCTGAGAGTAAGGTCCTTAATATTTTTATGTACAGTGTATCTTTCTACACGAAATTCCCTCAATTCTTCCTTAACATTCGCATTCTTCATATATATTACATCATATTTCTGTACCAATCTAAGTTCTATTTAAATTCTGAAAATTTCAAGGTAATAAAATTAAAAAGAAAACAATCTTAATATCCTCCACATGATAGATATTTTTAAGGGGAAAGTACAGCTCTAAAGGAAATCTGGGGCTGATGTTGTGACCGGTTTTCCTGAGCTGGCATATTTGTCTCTGCATATCCTTTTATAAGCAGCATTGGATGCTATCATTGACACACAGGAAGAGTCTAGACAGAATAGATTATGTCAGGCATATGTCAGCTCCCTTCTGTAGCATAGCTCAAGTTGCTAGGTATTTTTTTAAATGCAGTTACAACAGTTTGCTGTCATAGACCAAAACTTGCCAAGTTAAAGATCTGGGCAATTAAAAGTTCTCTAAATTTATGTTTATAAGTCTGCTGTACCAGGGGCTCCTGCCTCATGAAATTCACCTTAAGTACTACACAGTTTCATTGTTTAGTCTTTGGTTCTTAACAAAGGCAGAATTCCTGAGGCTGAGACAGTGAAGGTAATCAGTGCACCTCAGAAGACACCACTGTACAGACTGTGCATTCTCTCTCTCTCTCTCTCTCTCTCTCTCTCTCTCTCTCTCTCTCTCTCTCTCTCTCTCTCTCTCCCTCTCTCTCTCCCTCTCTCTTAGTCTTCTAAGTTTCCTCTGAGAAAAGCTAAGTATATATGAAACTGCAGAAAAGAAATTTGCTACATGTAATATATATATATACGTATACACACACACACACACACACACACACACACACATATATATATATATATATATATATATATATAATCCAAACAAGAATTCTCAGTCCCTCACAGTGGAGCACACCTGTAATCCCAGCACTAAGGGAGGCAGAGGCAGGCAGAACTCTGTGAGTTCAAGGCCAGCCCAGTCAAAGAAGTGAGTCCAGGACAACCACGGTTACACAGAGAAACCCTGTCTCAAAACAAATAAACAAGCAAAAACAAAACAAAACAAACAAACAAACAAAAAGACCAAAGAAGAAAAATATCAGGAATTCAAACCATTTACCAAAACCAGTTAACCCAAACATGAGCTTACCGCAGCTGTGACGGTCTGCACCAAACCTCCACATGAGGGTCACATGTTTCGGCATGGTGAAGGTTAGGTCTGATGAGTGAATAACAACTGATGCCTGCTGGGAGATGGGAAAGGGGAGTAGCCACTGACAGGATGTTCATGCCTTGGTGCATGGCCGCATACACTTGCGTGCATGTGGGAAGCTATTTAGATCTACTGGGCTACCTTATAAAAAGACGTAGAGTTGGGAGGAGGACAGAAGATATGTTAAGAGGAAGTGGAAGAAGAGACAGGGAGATGGAGCATATCTGGACTTGAGGGTGCCTTCAGGCACCCAGAAACCAGATTACGATGGGCCAGCACAAAGTAAAAGCAGGTTGAGTTGTTGCAGGACACAAACCATTACAATAGACAACTATAGGCCAATGTGTGATTCCAGAATCCCTAATTTTGTCGACTGGTTCTTGATAACTCAGATTTACACTAATTACAGTAGAATCCAGGAGTCGGGCGGGGGGTGGGAGTTCATATGTGATGTCTTAAACAAGGCAGAGCCACTAAGCAGTCAATGTACTAAGTGAGGGAAACGCTGGATATCACGTCTGCAAACACTTGACCTTTTTGGTATAACATTTACTATTTTTTCATTTAAATTTATTTTTAGGAATTTATTCACTTTACATTTCATTCATAGTCCCCTCTGTCATTTCCTCCTGGTCCCACTATCTCTTCTTCTTCACCTCAAGCCCCTACCCTAGTCCTCAGAAAGGGGGAGACCTCCTCCCCTATCGACTGACCCTAGCCTATCAAGCCTCATCAGGACTGCCTGTATCTTCTTCCTCTGTGGCATGGTAAGACACCCCAACAGGAGGAAGTGATCAAAGTGCAGGCAACAGAGTCCATGGCAGTGACAGACCCTATATCCCTTAATAGGGTACTCATAAGGAGACTGAGCTACCTATTGGCTACATCTGAATGGGGGTCTAGGACCTCTCCATGCATGGTCCTTGATTAGAGCATCACTCTCCACCAGCCCCTCCGGGC
The DNA here is from genome assembly GCA_907169655.1 of Acomys percivali. Lineage (NCBI taxonomy): Eukaryota > Metazoa > Chordata > Mammalia > Rodentia > Muridae > Acomys > Acomys percivali. The sequence continues at coordinate 86,366,408 of OU015747.1, read as the reverse complement.
CCAGATTTATTATTGGTTCTGTTGGTCTCCTTGTGGAGCTCCTTCCCCCTCTGAGTCCTTCTATTCCCCCCACTCTTCCATAAGACTCCCCTATGCTCTGTCTAAAGTTTGACTGTGAGTCTCAGCATCTGCTTGATCCCCATTGAGAATATTTACTAGTTTTTTCTTCAAATGTCTGCTTTAGACCCCATGTGTGTAGAAAGTCTTTCTAACTGCCAAACCCCATAGCTTCCACTTCCTTCAAACTTCTCCATCAAGTTTTCCAATTTTGGAGCACATTTCACAATGGAGACTCCATAATGAATAGTGTAATGATTTTACTTTAAATATCTGATTGCACTGTTGTGAACTCAGTGACTGCAGGGATTCGGTTCATATTCCAGTACCCACTGCCATCAATAAATAGTCCAATATGTAATTTTGGAGGGACTAACTGAATAAATCATCTAATTCACTCACTCCCTGGAATATGACTCTGAAATAAAATCCTGAGCCACCATTCAGAAGTCTAGGAAAGACTGTATATATTTTTGACATTTTTTTTTCATTAGGCAAGTCCCTCTTATCTCTTTAAATTGTAAACTAGGAATGTGGCTGATATTAATGAGTGCTAGTGCCTAAGAAAAAAGCAAGCATAGTAGCCACGGCAGTGTCCATGGGAGCCTCAGAGGAAAACAAAAAGGTTTATAGGGATCCACATTATGATTGTCGTTAGATGAATAAATGCTTATTTGCAGGCTCTGTGCTTTAGGACTGATGAGATGACTTTAAGACAAATGAGATGCTGTGTTCAGTGAAACTGTGCTGAAGGCCTTCTAGTTCATAACGTCTCCATCCTGACCTGATCCACACCAGCTCTATCACTGACATCTGTACACAAGGACCATGGTTTGGACAGGCAATGTTTCAAAGGGAGGGAGAGGGCCATGAAATTTTCTCCTACCGATTCTCTGCTTGAGTCTCTTATTGCTTGGCTAGTAAGTGTTGTGAGATAATAGGAGAAAATGGCCCAGACACTGAATTGTGCTCCTGAATACAGCTTGACTGTATTCCCTAAAGCAGCATTGTGATGGCGTTTGATGTCCCATGAAGGCCATAGATAAGTTTCTGTCTCCTATAGCATCATTACAAAGAAATTTTCATCTCTGCTGAGAATCCCAGACATGTTAATATCTTGTTCTCAATGGAAAATTAAGAACTATGAATAAAGGGCTATGAACATGTGATGTTAGCTATATCTTTTGCTCACTTTCATATTCTTTACCTAAAAAAAAAAAATACTAAGGTGATATTCAAAATTTACTTGGGAAGTATTTATTTCAAACAGCAATATCATGAAACTCATGAAATTTTTATCCTCACTAATGGGAGCTTTCACATATACACGAGGGGTAAGCTGAGCCCCTCCCTCAATACCCAACACAGACTCTAGAGAACCCAAAGCTCAAAGAGTATGCAAGGTCAAAGGTGAAATGAGATCAATATTTTCATATTGTCCCTAGAGAACATGTCCAGGCCATTAAAATAATAATATCATGTCCTGACATCAAATTGAACAAAACTTTTTGACTCTCCGAGAAGGACATTTAAAGGCTCTACAGTGTTAACAAATCATGTAGATTGTGCAGTAAGTGGCAAGAAGCAAAAATAGTAAACTGATTTGGTTCTCTCTCTCTGTCTCTCTCTGTCTCTCTCTGTCTCTTTCTGTCTCTCTCTCTCTGTCTCTCTCTCTGTCTCTCTCTCTGTCTCTCTCTGTCTCTGTCTCTCTCTGTCTCTGTCTGTCTCTGTCTGTCTGTCTCTGTCTCTGTCTCTGTCTCTGTCTCTGTCTCTCTCTCTCTCTCTCTCTCTCTCTTTCTCCCAGCCTATCACTGAAAAGATAGATACTGAAACAGAAGTTTCAATAACCTGCACCAAATAGATGCCACAAGAAAACATTCTGTCCCTAGGATGCTCAGAAGCTATAAAGAATACTTCATAATCAATTTGGCATACCATGAAATACGTTTTTCTGATGCGATGTCAACGACTTTAGCACAATCCTTAATTTTTTTTTAGGCTGCCCACTTTAAAAAAAACACACATTAGATATGAAAGTCCACAAAAGGCCCTGAATGACTTCATTGTATTCTGGGTGACAGATTCTGGGCTTTGGGCTTCTTTGCGGTTAATTTTTGCTGACCAACAACTGACAGAAACACTGCTCTTAACTGCTTTGTCATCTGAATTTAAAACCCCATCAAAAGTATCAGAGCATCCTCCCTGGGACAAAGGCCCTCTACATCTCCAGCAAAGCAGGCTAAAAATGAAGTTGGGAAGTCAGAGAGCTAGCCTGAGTAAGAAATTTTAAACAACTTTTCGCCCCTCCTTTCAGAGAGATGCTATGCTCTCTCTTGCACTTACAGACTATAGAACAGCACGGTGCTTTCTAGGCTTTTCCTCCAGCCCTACTAGCCAAGATGGGCCTGGATACATACATACACACACATGAATTATAATCACAGCTTTGGCTTTAAAATAGGACTACTAGAGTTGACTGTACTATAACTAGAATCATACTAATATTTTCACCTAATATTTAGGACATATTAATCACTAACCGAGTAAGAAGTGACTCTGATGGAGCCCCTTACTCAGTTTTTAACACTGTTTTAGTCTGCAGTATCAAGGTATGCACATCTGTACCAGGATCATAGCCTATTGATGCGCGTGTTCAAATATGTGTGTATGTGTGCACATGGAGAGCGGAGGTCGATGTCAGCTGTCTTCCTTGTCACACTCCACTTTATTTTCTGAGACAGAATCTCTTGTTGAATCTGGAGCTCACTGACTCAGCTAGGCTAACCAGCCAATGCACATCAGGGATCCCCTTATCTCTCTTCTCTGGGTGCATAATGTGCCCAGTTTTTTATATTGGGTACTGGGATTCAAACTTGGGTCCTCATGTTTAACCAACTGAGTCATCTTCCTAACATAGCACAGCTTGGTTTTTCCCTTTCTGACCAGAGCTCCAAATACAACATGATCTACAACAGAGCGGATGATTGATTTGTTCTGCTCATCATCAACTGGAAGCAGTGAACACAGGCCATCAGGCTTCTTCGGTGTCCCCGGAGGCAATGTGAAAATAATTGATGGGGCTAAGAGAAATAGAACACTGTCATTTGTTCCCGAGGACCTCAGCCTCTCCATCAACTTCATCTTAGGAACATAACCATGTTTTCCTAATGGTGATATGGAATGGAGAGAGATATCCCATGGGTAATTTTACTCATAAATTATTCAGACACTGTCCAAATGGGCAAGGATGCATGACTGCACCCCATGATAAAGGATGCCATGGTGGAACACTGTCTCCACAGCCAATCAGCATCTTCCCTGCAGACAGTAGGGATGGGGGGTCGCTGAAGGTTTGTGAGCCAAGCCATGTCTTGTGTACTGTATAGTTTTCAGACAGCCAGTGGCTACAGCTGACACAGTTCTTATGCCACGAGCATGAAGACCTGGCTTCAAGTTCAATACCCAAATTCCACACAAGTACTGGAGAGGTGGAGACAAGCCAATTTGTGGTGTTCACTGGCCAACCAGCCTCGCCTACTTGGCAAATTCTAGGCTAGTGAGAGACCCTGTATGGAAAAAATGTCTTCTTCATCTCCTCCCCTCCCCTCCTCCTCCTCCTCCTCCTCCTCTTCTTCTTCTTCTCTCTCTCCATCTCTCTCTCTCTCTCTCTCTCCTCCCCAGTCTGTTGGCCATGTTCAGCCTACTTTCCCTGATCTGGACTCAGATGTTTCTGCCTATTCCTTCCCTCATTATCTACCATAAAAACCTTCTCCTTAACCATGAAAAAGGAAATGTGGATGGTAATGACAGCTGAGAATGACAGTTGGGACTATCCTCTGACCTACATATACACACATGAACTGTACACCTTTACACCTTTACACAGTATACACACACACACACACACACACACACACACACACACAAACACACACACACACTTAAAGTCAACCTGTGGTAGTATGGCAGTAAAGACAGATCTCATGTGTTCATTTAGCTTGCATCAAGCTAGGTTGTATTGTTGTTGTTACTATTATTATTAATTATTATTAAATTCCATTCAGAGGAAGGAGCAAGAACTGCTAAGGGAAGGTCTTGGCTTATAAACAAGATGAAGATATTTATGCAAACTTAGCTGAGGGTTTCACCACAGATATAAAGGCAGGATTTCTAAGAAGGGTGCAAGTGAGAATTCAAGGTGGCATCTTAGTGTAAAGTGCCTGCCAGATGTCCCTTGCAGTGTCTCCCACACACCTGCTCTGGTAGCTGGAGCACAGCAGGTAAAGCAAGGTCCATAAGTGATTTACATTGGGCTAGTACGTTTCCCAGTCTCAAGTGATCCAAGTTTCAGAGACGCAACATCATATAAAGAAGAGATCTATAGACTCGGGGATGTTCTACAGAGACTAAGAGTCTAAGGCTGGGGAGGCAGCTCCGTGAGTAAGCATTAGGACTCTAGCTCAACCATCAGACCCACAACAAAGAGCGGTGTGGTGGCACTTAATTTATAATGCCAATGCTGGGCAGGTAGAGACAGGTTGGTACCTGGGTCTCCCTTCCAAGTCAATCTGGCCTACTTGTAAAGCTCTGAGAGAATGATATGCTGTCTCAAAAATAAATAACACAACAAAATATTAACAAACAGACAAACACAAAGGTAGATAGCACCTGATGAGCACTTAATGCTGTTCCTTGGTATCCACAAACATGTACAGACATCGATACATGTACTGCATCCCCATACACTTTCAACACAGACACACACAGACACAGACACACACACACACACACACACACAGAGAGAGAGAGAGAGAGGAGAGAGAGAGAGAGAGAGAGAGAGAGAGAGAGAGAGAGAGAGAGAGAGAGAGAGAGAGGACAAAGAAATTTCAGAGTTTATTTGGATCGTTCTTTCACATGTGCATCTTAGAATCAAATATTAGTTCAAGCTTTCCCCTGTTGCAAGCCCCCTCCTGCCAAAGATGAAAGAGCTTCAACTTGGAGAAGTGACCAGGGTCAAGGCAGACAGAAGGAAGAGAGAGATAAACCAAAATAATCTGCAAATTGGATAATCTCCGCACAGAACAGTCTATTATCACAAACGCTTAGTTTTAAGCTCTCCATTCTCCAGGGAACCATACCCATAACAGAGTCTCTTAAAGGCTAACTCAGCCCCTGAGTGGCATGTGACAGGCTTTCACTGTTATAAAAAAAAAAAAAAAAAAAAAGACGGTGCTGTTTATAGAAGATTCTGACAAATCTGAAAACCATCTGAAACCTGATTTCCATGCCTCTGTACTTACAGGACTTAAAGAAAGGAGAAAGGGCCACTTACTATTTCAGAGATTGCACACCATGAGAAGAAAAATAACCTCTATGATTCTTCAAACACCTGAATTAACCAAATATTTCCATCTGCCCATCATTTTTTATTTTGCTGTCTTACTTCTCCCTTTTCACTTTTGAAGTGTGATAATAGCTAAAAGCCTAATGATGAGCAGAGAGTAGGAAAGCTTCAGGAACTTTCCCTGGTACAAGGAGAGTAGTGTTGGCTGCATACTCTCATGGACATTAAGAGAGTTGAGATAGGACAGATATTGAATTTCATTTGGAAATTCAGACCCAACAAGACAGAAAAGACACTTACTTCAAACGGGGCAAATGCAGATGGCCAATTCACTATGAATGTAACATGTATAGAACTCATTATTCTCATGATTGTCACATGGTTCTCCCTGCTGTATGTAGTTTGTTTTATACATGTGTAATAAAACGAATGTATTATAAAAAATACTGCATCAAAAAGATGCAGTCAGGCACTAACATTAGCAGGAAAATATATTACAACAACTTCCTGGGTACATTAGTGGCTAGGCAGGGTTAGAAATCATGTCCTCTGTCTACAAAAATGAAAGCTGTGTGCTACCACTGGATACTTTAAGATGAGGCAGTAGTAAAAGCTACTAATGCAGTACTCTGATGGGATGGGAGATGCCGTGTGACAGAATACAGCCATATGCACATGTGGTGCAACAGTTAAATGACAACATCTGCGAGTGGGAAACAAAGAGAGGAAAACAGCCTCCCAAAGTGAAATATAGTACTGCATATGGATTCAGGAAGAAGCAAAGTATATACATGAGTACCCAGAAAGGAGAAAAATCGCCATCACTGGTTAAAGAAAGAAAAAAAGGAATCTTCATAGAAGTGACAGATGAACCAAATACATTCTGGTTAGAAGACATGCCCCACATCCATGTTCCATGTTCCAGGGAATGTGACTACCCTGATGTGGTGGTTATATACTGCCATCTATTGGAGGGGTAGGGGGATGTTTCTAATATCCTCCATTCTAATATTGCCTGGGGAGGCCATGCCAACATATCAGAGTACAACTTGGAGACAGTTGTGATGGTAGCAGCAACCTGAATGTTAAGGAAATTTGATCAAATTCCTTACACACGAGATGCCCCATGGGACTTAGAGAATGAATGGAGAAATGGAATCAAGGAAACCTTAGAGAGCCGTGCCAAGGAAATCTATCAAATGGTGTCTCCATGAAACGGTGGGGATTTCATTCATACAGAAGCCCGCATAAAGGACACTGCTTGCCAGGGGATGGTCACACAATCTTGTTTTGTATAGGGAAGTGTGTTAATGATCACTTAGGACCACAGGAATCAAGTCACACATATGCATCTCGATTTTTGTAATAGTCTGTGTTATATCATTTTCCTCTTTTCTTCCATGAGTTCTCTACTGATCTGAGTCTGCATGTGAACAAATATGCTATTTCTGCAGTCACCTCCATGATGCTGCAAAACCTCATTTGGGTGTGTTCATCAAATACTCTATTACACAAAAGACAATGGGGACAGCATCAGCTGGACCCTCCTTGTATTTTTCCCTTCAAAAGTCCTGTCTACACAATGAGACATTAAGTGCAACCTTCATGGGGATGAGCAAAAGGAAAATGTGTCTAAGGACACAGGCTAATATTTGCTATAAGAAAAGAAGAGAGTCAATGCCTGCTCTCCACACAACTGTGGAGAATGTCCTGTCCATTGGCTAGATCTGAGTAGGGATTCGATGTTGACTCCATGTATTGTCTTTGGTTGGTGCGGTAGTTTGATCAGATCACCCTGGGTCCAAATCCATCAGTCATGATGTTCTTCTTGTAGGTTTCTAGGACCCTCTGGATCCTTCTATTTCCTCATTCTCCCATATTTCTCCGACCTAGATCCCAATAGGAAGTGCCTGCATCTATCCCAGTTTCCTGGTAAGTGAAATTTTCATGGGACATCCCCTTTTGGGCTAGTGTCCAGTTATACCTGAGTATACACCATGTGAATCTTTCTGCTTCTTGGTTAACTCATTCAGTATGATCATTTCTAGTTCCATCCATTTGCCCACAATTTTCAGGATTTCCTTGTTTTTAATAGCTGAGCAGTATTCCATTACTACTTCCCCTTGGTGAGGAGTCCTGGTGGCACTCAGAGAAAGGATAAGCAGGCTACCAGGATGAGACTTGATAGCCTGTGACCATATGGTGAGGGAGGAGGTCCCCTTCTGTCACAGACCTAGGGGAGGGAAATAGGGTTAAAGAGGAAGGGATGGAGGAGTGGGAGGGTATAAGTAAGAGGATAGCAATTGAGATGTAATCTGAATAAATTAATTAAATAAAAAAAAGAAAAGAAGATAACATTATAGTTGACTGAAAAAAAAAACATAGGCCCTGCATGTTTCACCTCTCTGAATAAATACTAAATCACAGAGAAACAAATATATAGGAAATAAATAAAATTACTACATTTGGAAAGTAGTGGAAATAAGTCAATGTTAAGATGTTAGTTTTTAAAAGAAAGAGAAATCTCTCTCCCTCTCTCTCTCTCTCTCTCTCTCTCTCTCTCTCTCTCTCTCTCTCTCTGTGTGTGTGATGAATGTGTATGTATTTGTATGTGTAGTATGACAGTGTACATGTGACAATGTGTGTATATGTAGTGTCACAGTGTGTGTTTAAGTGTGACAGTGCACATGTTACAATACGTGTGCTTGTAGTGTCACAGTGTGTGTGTGTGTGTGTGTGTGTGTGTGTGTACATGTGTGTGTGTCTCAGATGTGGACATTCACATCTTACGCTATCGCTCTCTACCTTATTTTTTTGAGATGGGTTTCTCCCTGAACCTTCAGTTCCCCTATGGGCTAGGAGAGCTGGTAAAGTCATTCTGGGGACCCACAGCTCTGAGATTACAAGTGAGCATCTTTCCTGACTTTCATTACATGGCTTCTGGAATTCAGAACTCAAGTTCTCACTCCTCCACAGCAGGCACATTACCAAGTGAGATATATCATCAGCCAAAATGAGACTATCTCTGGTTTCTATTCTCTACCACAGAGAACACCTACCCTAACTAATTGAATTTATCTTGACCCTTCCCATTTGTTGGCTGTAGTAAACTCAATGCCCTAACATGCCTAGCTGACTTCATATACAATCAAGAGAAATTCAAGGCCATCCTAGGATACATAGTGATTTCTAGGGTAACCTTGGACACACAGAAGGATCTGTATGTCTCTTAAGTAAGTAACTATTTCATATGTGGAAAAAATACTTTTCTACACAGGTATAAATATTAACTGTAGTCACATGATTTAAAAGAATGTAGTTTTATATCTACGCCATTTCTTAGTAGTCTTTACATGCTTGTCTAAATATATCCTCTACTTTTCTTTCAATCTATAAGTTCCTTTGCAGGATTACAGTCCTGGTAGATAAAGTAGTAGTATCCCAAAGGAATATAAACATCTTTAATAGCGTCCTTAACTTTAAACACTTCTTGAAGGCTCCAGAAATAATGAACCACAAATAGGCACTAATTTTGTATGAATTAGTTAATTTTCTAATGTGATTTTGGAAAATACAAATACACATTTCACATTTTACAGGACAAATTGGTAAATATGTTGCAATAGGCTAGAACTATTAAAAATTTCAGATGCACAATAAAAAAGAGATTTCTTCTATATTAAATTCAACAATAACTTGGGCTCTGGCAAAATTGCTCAGCAGTTAAGAGCATTTCCTCCTCTTGCAGAAGACTCGAGTACAATTCCCGGAGTGCATGTGGGGCATCTCACAATAACCTGTAACTCCAGCTCAGGTGATGTGACACTCTCATCTGGCCTCCCCAGGTACCTGTAAACATGTTGCACACACTCACATAGGCACACATGAATGCACATCAAAGCAAATCTTTAAAACTAAACTTAAAAAGGAAGATAAGTCTGTCTAATACTTCACTGCTGCACTACAGTTATTTTCTCAGGTTCATGCTACTAAATAATGTCTTGTTTTTCCAATATCTACCAACTCTAGGACATGTGTGTGCAATTGCTGTGTACCTTCATCCAGGGCTGGTATGAGCTTCTTACATTTTGCCGGAAACATAAACATTCCAAGAGTCTACAAATTCATTTGGCAATAATTTGTTTATGCAATGATAAGGGCACAGAGCTATCCATGTTTAAGTGTAAAACAATGGAAGACATAAATTTATTTTTACTGGAATTGAGAGAGCGTTCCACTGCTCTGCACAATCCATTAGCGACTATACCTAAACACAGTCTTTATAATGTTATGTTTCTCATTTCATGAATTTTTATAGCTAATGTGTTTCCAGCCAAGAATAATGTGGTGATTAGAAGAGACTTCAATACGAATATGCGTCGGTGCAGTTAGTGTAGAAGTTAATGAATTTCTCTGTGACTAGAAAACAATTATTGATCACCAATTTTTGGAAAACTTTAAATCAATTCTCATGTCATTTAGTACAAAAAAGGTTCAGAAGAAAAATTCAAGAGGACTTAGATAAAATATTCTGAAACTAATAAGACATTGATTTTTTCTAACTTAGTATGCTAATTTGTAGATTTAATAGCTTCTAATTTAATTAGACTAACGCCGTTTGTGTGAACAGGGTTTACAAAAAAAACGCTGCCTGATAAACCATCTGAATTTTGAACTGATATATTTTCTAAATAGAGAAACTAACATATTTCTGGCTTAGAATGTTCAGCTAATGGCACAAGTGAAGTGTTACAAGTCCAGAGGCTATACCTCCTTTCACACTGGACTCATGCTCATCTGTTGTTTTAGGCCAGTGAAACAGATGAGGAGCAGGTTGAAGTTTTCAGCTGAGTTTACCATTTGGTCTTATGCAATTATAGCTCGGATACGAAAGAATAAGTGAACCTTTGATTTCTATGGTAATGATGATTGATAGGTGACGTGGAGTAATAAAGGAAGGACAAGGAATTGACGATACAAAAGAGTATCGTTAATAGTGGAAATCCTTTTACAATATATTAAAGAAATATATCGGGAATCTTTCCACCAACCAAGAATTTTCTATGATAGCCACAAGGCAGCTATCACAATAGACCTGAGCTTATTCTTTAAGTCCTACTTAAGAACTCATTAAGAGAAATATTGAATAGGAAAAGAGAGGTTGACAAACAGCCAGTTAAAGACAGAGAGTCTATGAATGAAGAAATTACTCTATGAGTAAGAACTATATTAAAACATTGCCCAAGTAACAGAAATCAGATTTATAAATACTGCCATCATTTCATGGTGATTGCTTCTGGCTGTAACACTTTAACAGCACCCAATTCTCTTCCAGAAGTTACCAACCCCATGGTGGCAGAGACAGCGACTGCCAAGGTTCTAACTTTCCCCCATCTTCTCTCTCTCCTCCTGCTACAGATTTTCACCTTCTCGTCGTTGTTCTTGTATCTTCTTTCCCTGACTCAAATAACTCTGCCTCGAGAATTAGGTTTAGCATCTCTGAGGCATGACAGCTCCTGGGACTCTAGGGGTGACCCTAGCTGAGACTCCTAGAAGCAGAGAGATGTGTAGCCTGAAGTCACCACTTTCAGTGGAGGGAGAGGGACACAGATCCACCAATAAAAACCTTCAACATAAAATTCATCTCACCTGTAAGAAGACTAAGGATAAAAATGGATCAGAGATTGAGGGAATGGCCAACCAATGACTGGCCCAACTTTCAACCCACCCCATGGAAGAGAGCCAACTCCTGACACTATTCATGAGACTCTGCTATACTTGCAGACAGGAGCCTGGCATAACTGTCTTTGGTGAGGGTCTACCCAGCAGCTGATAGAGACAGATGCAGAGACCCACAGCCAAACAATAGGGCCAACCTTGGGGCATTTTGTGAAAGAGTAGGAGGAAGGACTGAGGGAGCAGAGAGGTCATGGACACCACAAGAAGATCTATAGAATCAACTAACCTGGGCCCATGGGGCCTCACAGAGACTGAACCACCAACCAAACATCATGCATGGGATGGACCTAGGCCCCATGCACATATATAGCAGCTGTGCAGCTTGATCATCTTGTGGATTCCCTAACAATGCGAGTAGGGCCTGTCTCTGACTCTGCTGCTTGCCTCTATATCCCTTTTGCCTAGTTGGGCTGCCTTGTCTGGCCTCAGTGGGAGGGGATGCATTTAGTCTTCCTGCAACTTGAGGTATCAGGGTGGGTTGGTACCCCTTGGGGGCCTTCCCTTCTTGGAGAAGGAGAGGGGCAGATGGAGAAAAGCATAAGGTGGGGCTGGGAGGAGAGGAGGGGGCTGGGATCGGACTGTAAAGTGATCAAGTAAATTTTAAAATATAATCAGGTTTAGGGCTTAGCCACACACTTAACTCTGCCCCTTTTTTCTTTTGAAAGATGTATTTTATATGTTTATTTATTTTTAATTATATGTATGCATGTATGCCCATGTGTGGGTTTGTGCACATGCATACTGTGCCTGCAGAGGCCAGGAGAGGTAGATTCCCTAGAGCTGCAGTTAGAGGCGGTTACAGTTCACCTGATGTGCATGCTGGGAACTGAGCACAGGTCTTCTGAAAGACGAACAAAGACTCTTAACCACTGAGCTATGGCTGCAGCCCCTGCTATCCCTTCCACTCGCTACAATTCTTGCAATGTCTAGTAAATGAGCTTGAGACAATAAACACAAATTTTGCCTCCTTCTTACCTACAGTGAGCTACCTGGATTACCAACCTTGTTTTAAATTAAGGTAAGCAATTAAATTACAGCAGAGGACTAAAAAATTCTATACGTTCACATAATTTTTTTAATTTATAATGAGCTTATATCTTCACAAAACCAATTTTAAGTCAGAAAGGTGATGAGTCGAAATGCATTTAATGTGCCTCCTCGCCCTGGCTCTCTAGCCTAGGGATGATGAACTGCAGAGTGTTCCTTTCCAGGCTCCTGTTTGTCAGCTTTGGGATTACCTAACACAGGCAGGCTGACCGGAGAAGAGATGAAAGGCCGAAGTTTCAAGTTAGGCTATTTTTTCCCCTCATGCTTTTAGACTACCTTAACATCTGTAATTTGAGCAGTCAAATGTCAAACGCAAAGGACTGGGTGTGCATCAAGAAAAAAGCAAACCATGAGTGTACCTGAAAATAATCAGGACCCGAATTACCAACAGTTAGCTTTTAGTTTTTTAACATTGATCACAGAGCTCGAGAGTGGCTCAGGATCGGTGGTGTGCACTGCTTCTCTACAAGGGAGCAGGGTTCAGTTCCCAGCACCATATTAAGAGGCTCATAGGCATCTGTAACCCTGGCTTCAGGGAGATCTGATACCTCTAAGGGCACTGGACACATGTTCACAGCCTGTCCTAAGTAACACACACACACACACACACACACACACACACACACACCTCATATGTAAATAAAACTTAAATAAAAACTTAAAAAATAAAATTGGAGCTAGTAACTTTTCACTAATGATAATTCAAAGGTATCCAAACATTTTCTCCCCACTTTAAATGGCCATTTTTATTGAAAATAGATTTTTCTTTCATACAACACCTCTCAATCTCAGTTTCCCCTTCCAGCTCTCCCCATTTCCCCTCTCCCCAAGATCTACCCCCTGTCTGTTTCTTTCCAGAAAAAAGCAGGTCTCCACGAGACAACAATCAAACGTGAAAAAACAAGATACAATAAGACAAGGCAAACGACCTCATGTCGAAGCTGGAGAAGACAGCACAGTCGGAAGAAAAGCACCTCACTCTTCACAACTGTTTCCTTCTATTAAAACTTTTTCCCTGATTGGGCAATGGTAGTTTGCTGTTTTCATTGTTAGCATGGAGCATTCCTGAGTTTCATAGTTTTTTTTTTTTTAAACTGGCCAGTGTTTAACTAATCACCATTTACAATGTAGTTCCTAGAAGGAAAATTGTCCTACATTTTACACTGCTAGAAGCCAGGGGGATAGGGGGAACAAATGCCCTCCATCTCCCTACAGCACAGAGGCACACGCCACAGTAGTTCTGTTTCCAAGAATATGTCTTTGCAGCATGAGGAAAGAACCAAAAAAAGCAGTTAACATGATTAGCATAAGCTCAATTCTGGAACAGGACCCTCAGCCACAGAGAGGACAGAAAATCTTATGACAAAAAAAAAAAAAATTGTGCTGATTTGGAACCAAATTTAGGTTTCAATTCTTAATCTACTTTATATGCGTATTCTTATCCTTGGCCATGCCACTCAGTTTTCTGAGCTTTGATGTCCTCATCTGCAAAATGTGGCTAGTTAGGCTTATATTCTAGTGCAGAACCAATATTTGCAGAATGTTTACATGCATAAATATACATATTCACACATATGCATATGTTTCCCTTCTAACTCTCTAGTCCTTGAGATAATCACTTCTTTCTGAATTCTGGCTTTGTCTCTCAGACTTGTGTTCTGGGACATTATAACAATAGTTGGCAGGAAAATCTTGTCATGTGCACGGCGGGGGGGGGGAGGGGGAGGTAGTAGCATATGTACATCTGCACATGACGTGGGTTTGGGTGTAGAAGTTCACAGCCCCACATGTGTGTTTATGCATACAGAAGCCAAAGGTCAGAGGCTGATGTCTTACCCACGTAGCCCTCATCTTATTTATTTTTCTTAGGGGCATGTCCGAGTGCTACAACACATGCGCGGAGATCAGGAGACAATATTGACAGGACTCAGTTTTCTCCTTCCACCATGTAGGTTCCACAGTCTGAATACAGGTCATCTTGCTTGGCGGCATTGAGCCATCTTGCCAGCCCTCTGCCATATTTTCTGAGACAGGGTCCCTCATTGATCCTTATTAGCTTGACTAGTTGGCCAGTGAACTCCAAGAGATATGCTTGTCACTTTCCCTTACCACCGAGCACTGGGACTACAGACACAGTCTACCATGCTCAACGTTTATGTAGGTTTTGGTGATCAATCTCAAGTTTTCATAATTACCCAGCAGGCACTTTTTCCCAATGAACTATTATCTTTAGCCCTAGTCTTACATTTTTATGACCTGAGGATAATAGACTTTTTCCTAACCAATCAGACAAAAATCTGGAAAGTCAATCTTATTGGCCAACACTGAGATAAATAGTCATTGTTAACTGAATGACCACCTTGAACACTATCTACTGGGAAGTAGAGGGTGTCCCAGAACATGTAGAGATGATCACAACTGTAAGACTTTGCAAATAGCTTGGATTCTTCCACTATCAGGGCTTGACATTCCCTTATATATGTTTAAAGCTTCAAATAACTACTAGTTCTCCAAATACATTCAGCCTAAGTGACTGCAGCCAATGGCTGAGCATCACTTTCAGAGTAACCTCCCCCGTGCTTTTCCATCACTTACAGCCTTGGGAATCAACAGTAGCTTTGCCTAGCCTGCCTTTGAGACATCAATCCACAGACAGCCTTGTAGCTTCTTCAGTGTCAGGCTCTCCTTTGTCCAACTACCCTTACCTGCTATTATTCCTTAATATGAATGTTTCTTCCACGATACTCAAAGTTGCCTGGCCATGGCACATTCCCAGCCACGCCTCTGGTTACTCTAATCTCATTACCTCAAATAGTCTCTGCCCTCTCCATTAAATCCAATAATTCCTGTTCAAACTCTGCCCTATTTTTACACGCAACTCCCAGTGATCTCTCCCTTCCTTGAATTCTTACAGCATCCATGTGGGCTTGGTTGCATGCTAATTTATTATTCTTTCTAGGTTCTGTCATCTCTCTAGTTAGATTACAAATGCTTCAGTGCCCAGGCGTATCTTAGAGATTTCTTTCTCATGGGGCCAGACATTCAGACTCATCAGCAAGCATTCTGTTTTCATGCTCTTTACAGGCCAAAGGTCACCCTCTCTGTATCCTAAATAGTTAAGTAGCAGCAGAAAAAAAAATCCAAAACGGAATCGCTCTGTGATTAAACTCATATATCTCATTTCTCTGTAGCTGTCATAAAAATGTTATGTTTCTTCTAATCCAACATTTTCCAGTTCTGCTTCTGGGTAAAGGTCATCTTTGTATGGTCACATGACAGGGTTCAGGCCTGGAAATATGCACAAGTTTGCAACAGCTAAACTGCAAGAATTGTCCCACAGGCAGACTTGGGCCTGTGGTTGAAAAACAGGCAGTGATCTACTAGTGTAGACACCAACAGTGTGTCCTATAGATGTTGAATAGCCTTAACTACCAAATCTTAAACAGCCAAAACAAATTTCCATCAAACTAATAAGTAAGCACACTATTTCTTCAGGTCCTAACTGGCCTGGTGTTGGTAGCTGCCAATGTGATGAAGTCCCAAATGCCTCACAATGGAATGGCTTTGTGAGCTGCAGTTTGACTCATTCTTCCTATTTGAAAATTCACAGAGCCTAAAACTTAGTAAGAACCACACACTGATGATCCCTGACATGTTGAAGAAAGTACATCAGACCAACGCCTTCGCAGGCAAACAAGACATGTACTTTACTAGCACCTATGCATTTACGTAGAAAGCCTTAGACATCGGAAGTCATAGCAAGCCGAGACAGGATGGAAACAATAGCTGATTTTGAGTGATAAGTGCTTTGAAACTAAACTGAGTAAAGTAAAGTGGCCATCTGTTTTGTAAACTGAAATGATTAATTTCAAGGAAGTCTTCTGATAGGGCACTTTTTTTTTTCTTTTTTGGCAGAACATTAATTCCTAAGGAACTGAGCAAACGGGCACTCCTGCTCATTTCATAAAGGATAACTACATTTCCCAGTTATCCATCTGGGCCCTTTTCATTTCAGTGGTTTAATTAAAACTCAATGGCATTATCAATCTGTTACATTTTTCATGTTGATGGTTATTACGTTTACAGTACAGCAGGGGTTCACGTTAAAGCAAGAAGATGATAAATCTCACCCCTAGATTTCATTTCTGTTTCTCTAGTAACTAATATTCTGCTGTTTTTTTTAATTTTTATTTTTAGCTCACTCAAGTTCATAGAACAACTTTATAATTTTATGATTAAAATAAAGGAGGGAAACAGTATCTTAAATTTTCAATGTGTTTTTCCATTTTGCATGTATTATATTTTGATACTTTCTGTCAACCCACTGTGTACGTATGCTTAAGTTAGGCTCTTCAAAATTTGTAACAAACTTTTTTATGCCCTTTACTATTAAAACATTTGTCTTTCTTCCTATACGTATCTCTTTTTTTAAATTTTTTTATTAATTTATTCTTGTTACAACTCAATGGTTATCCCATCCCTTGTATCCTCCCATTCTTCCCTCCCTCCCATTTTCCCCTTTTTCCCCTCCCCTATGACTGTTCCTGAGAGGGATTACCTCCCCCTGTATATGCTCATAGGGTATCAAGTCTCTTCTTGGTAACCTGCTATCCTTCCTCTGAGTGCCACCAGGTCTCCCCCTCCAGGGGACATGGTCAAATATGAGGCACCAGAGTACGTGTCTAGCCAATGGGCAGAACATTCTCCACAGTTGAGTGGAGAGTGGGGTATGACTTTCACACGTACTCTGGTGCCTCATATTTGACTATACGTATCTCTTAATGTTATACCTCCTTAAATCAAATTAAGAAATGTATTGATCAATTCTGAACCCTAGGTATTTAAATTTATGCATAAAATATGTTTATTTTCCTCTATCAGTTATGAAGCCCAAAGAAATAGCCACTTTTTCATATTGAGGATATTTCTTTAAAACTAGCCCACTAAATTGCTTCCTTTTGAGGCAGACCAGGGGTGTGGTCACAGGCTGATAATAATCATACACACAGACATGCTCTGTTCTACAACAATTGCTTCTAGAACATTGAAAATTGTATACCTAGAAGAAAAATTGTAAGCCTGTCAGCTCAAGGCTGATCTTGGACAAACCAATAGCCCACCTCTCCCCTTTCCTTTCCTCCACCTCCAGAGACAAAGAGGCCCTTTAGATAAGCACGAATATCCCCGTGTGTCTTTCCGGAAAACCAAGGCCTTTAGCTTGGTGGTGTCAGAAACTAAGTCAAACAATCTTCATTGCTTTCTCCACTCAGCTGTTTTCTGGTTTTCTTCCACCCACCCATATTGACTACGATCTACTTCTTTCAACTAAAGTAGGGTTTGTTCCCCAGAGGAAACATTAGCTTTGATTCAAGCCAACCTTTCTGAAAAGGAGATACAAGGTGCTCAGGAATACTGACTAAACGTCCTACAGCCTGACAAAGTCGAGCTCTCTTCCACATACACCAATGACCTTATCTGTTGAATACTGAACATGTACTTCATCCAGAAAGCCAATTATTTAATAAGGATCCCACAGCATTATCTAAATGTCAAAAGAGACATGTTATAGCAGAGAAGAGGCAGAGGATAAAACTGTTGTTAGCTTCCAGAATTCAATTTGCCTGATGTGCAAGTTATTTCTTGTCTACATAGCAAAGAAAAAGATAATTCTCCTATATGTCAGTAGGTCTAGGTATCCAACAGAGGCATGCCTCTTCTAACCAAGCATTCCTGCATGGAGTGGGCATTCCAGAAAGGGCACACCTAGCGGGTGGCTCTAGCTATTCTTGAAAACACTGAAGTTAATTATGAAGAAACAGAAGAAAAAGTCATCACCCAAGAGGGGTGGGTGAAAGAAGGCTGGGGCTGAAAGAAGGCAGTCACAGCACAATGGCAAGAGAAAACGAGCATTGCACAGTGTGGCTACAGAACGTAGGTGGCTATATCACCCGGCGTCTTCTTATGCTCTGTTTGGGTGATATTTCTGGGAAGCCTGCTCTGAGGAACAGTGGCTCTGGGAGAGATGGGAGGTCGGGGGAGGACTAGGAAGAGATGAGGGAGAAGAGGCTGCAGTTGGCATGTATTGCATGAGAGAGTAATATTTTTTTAGTAAAAAAGAAAGAATAAAAAATAATAACCAAGTGAAACAGAACAAAGAACCAAGAAATAAGTCCTCATGTGTATTGTCAAATTATTATTATCATTATATTATCATCATCATCATCATCATCATCATCATCATCATCATCATCATCAT
>OU015747.1:86312097-86339902 GCA_907169655.1 Acomys percivali | reverse complement strand
GAAAGAAAAGTCAGAATCAACAATTGTTCCTTTGCTTTCACCAGGAAGCAGGCTGGGTTGCAGTGTGTCTGAGCTGTCTTTCCTTCCTTAATGAAACCGCTATTGATTTTTCATCTGGGTGAATCATTGCCTTGAAGCAATTTCTTTTAGCTTCAGGTTCTCACATTTAATTTGGATGTATGCTTAAGGGAGAGTTTATCAATAAAATCTCCAGAGGAACACCAAAGGGTTTAAACTAGAAAGAAACAGTGAAAGCGATTTTATCAATTTTGCGAAGCACAAAGATGATCAAAGAATTACTAATGAGTGGCATTTAGAGAGCAATTTCAATGTGAATATGGGTCATATCAACATAATCATCACTTCAAATGCTCTCAGTGGGAATAAACATTACAGATTTCCAAGAGCAAAACACGAGTTTTCCCTCCCATAGAGAAATGAGCAATATGTGTGTTGGCACCAAGCCAGCAGTGCAGTTGATTTTGCTGACCAAAAAGCCTCTTGACATGATCTTATATTTTGTACTAGTTGCTAAATAAAGCTTGGAAACTCATTCACTGGATCACTTATTCCTCGGAACCTTAAGTCATGTGCACTAAACTTCATTCTAAACATAAGGAACATAGACCTAGGGAATTTAAGAAAAATTTCCTCAAACAAAATTATCATATGGAAGTAATGTGAACTGTGAATATATGTGTGCTGGTTGGGGTTGTTTGTTGTTGTTGTTGTTGTTTATTTATTTTTTTGTTTTGTTTTGTTTTTTAATTTGAACAAAACTTAAAACAGACCTAGGAAGATGGAATACCACCTGAGAAATTGTCTCCATCAGACTGACCCATAGTAATGGTTGTGGGGCATTTTAATGATTGCTAACTGATGTAGGAGGGCACAGGCCACCAGGTGTTTATTATCCTTGGGAAGATGGGACTGGTGTGTATAAGAAATGTAGCTGAGTGAGCCAGAGGAACAAGCCAATGGGCAGTGTTCCTTCATGGTCCTTGCTTCAGTTCCTGTCTCCAAGCTCCTGCCTTGAGCTCCTGTTATAGACCCCTTTCCTTTTCTTTTTTTTAAAAAAAGATTTATTTATTTATTATTATGTATACAATGTTCCATCTGCATGTATACCTGCAGGCCAGAAGAGGGCATCATATTACATTATAGATGGTTGTGAGCCACCATGTGGTTGCTGAGAATTGAACTCAGGACCTTGGAAGAGCAGGCAGTGCTCTTAACCACTGAGCCATCTCTCCAGCTCTAGGCCCCTTTACTTTTCAAGGTGCTTTTTGGTCCTGATGTTTGTCACAGCAAGAGATAATGTAACTAGAATAATACAAAAAGCACTTTGATTCTCTTCATCACACAAAAGGCTTTGAATAGATGTTTAGAAGAATTGTTGATATAACTGCAAAACTCACATGCATGCTAGAAAATTTTATTTGGCGAAAGAGAAAGCTCACTTTTAAAAATTTCCTTTTGATATTCACGTTTGTGTGTGCACGTGTGTAATGCATATGAAGACATCAGAAGACAGTGGACTCAGGTCCTTCCTTCTCCCCTGTGACTTTCCAGGTTCTTAGCATCAGTAGCAATCAATTACCTTTACCCACTGGGTCATCTTGCTGGCCTAAAAAAATCATTCTTACGGGACAATATATTTTCTTTAGATTTTTTGCTATACATTGATATTATAAAACCCCAGAGAAGAACACAGCCTCACATTCCAGCACTACATTCCAGATGGTTGGGACTTATGCCTAATGATCAACATGGGGACCTTCCTAATTTTGATTTCTTTAGACTCCTCTCCCCTCTTACTAAGAGATGTGCTTAATATAAGCTTTGTTCTGACTATTTGGAGTTTGTGTTGTTCTCTTCCTCAGTAGACTGAACACCCTGCTTCCAATTTCCATGGACAGCCCCAGGTGTCCTGAAATCCAGGTCATGCTCTGGGAAGCATCTCAAGCCAGGCTGGGGACATCACTCCACAGGTCCAAGAACCACTCTCCAATCAGAGAATGGCGTAATTCACTCTTCTCCATTTACCATTCTATATATGGAGGTGAATAGGAGAAGCATCTCAGAGTTTCAGAAATGAGCATTTACCCTCAAAGAAATAGTGAAGTAACCTGTACAGTCACAACACCAAATAGAAGAATGAAATCCTTAACAGTTATCAAGGAAAAGGGCATAAATAGATTAGCTATATCATAAATACTGAGCATTGCTTGGATCTGTGGACTTAATTGCTCTAAATACTACTTGGGACATACACACAATACCCTGCACTTTCTTTCCTTGGAAGACCTGGGTTTCTCAAACAAAAGGAAGATCAAATGGGATTTTCACAAAATCATTTCATTTTGTATTCCACACTGCATTCATTCCTCTGTTTACACATCTATTGAGCCCCAAATCAAGCAAGATTCCCTCAGTAATGAAGACTCTGAGAGTAGGGGAATGGAGATGAGAGAAGCATGGGAGAATAGCAAAGTAGAAGGATCCAGAGGGTCCTAGAAACCTACAAGAAGAACATTATGATAGGCAGATTTGGGCCCAGGGGTCCTGCTCAAACTATGGCACCAGTCAAGGACAATACGTGCAGCAAACTTCAAACCCCTACCCAGATCTAGCCAATGGACAGGACATTCTCTACAGTTGAGTGGAGAGTGGGGTATGACTTTCACACGTACTCTGGTGCCACTTATTTGACCACGTCCCCTGGAGGGGAGACCTGGTGGCCCTCAGAGGAAGGATAGCAGGCTACCAAGAAGAGACTTGATACCCTATGAGCATATACAGGGGGAGGAGGTCCCCCTCAGGCACAGTCATAGGGGAGGGGAGTAAGGGGAAAATGGGAGGGAGGGAAGAATGGGAGGATATAAGGGATGGGATAACCATTAAGATGTAACAAGAATAAATTAATTTAAAAATTTCAAAAAAAAGACAAATGCACTCCTATCTAAGGACGGACCACAGTGCAGTGCTAGCCACCATCAAGGATGCAAGGAGCAGAGGCTTGCTTGTGTTATCTCTGTGCTTTTCCCTGCCATAACTCATGGCTTGCATTTTCCATCCCTCACTTCCCGAAGCCTCTTCCTTGCATCTTGCCTTCTTCCGGATGCCTAGAAGTCCTCATCACTTCATTTCCTTTCAGTTAGCTTGCCCCATTGCTCTCCTATGTCTGCTTGTTCACTGTGCTGTTTGTATTTATTGAGAAGACAAAGAGCTTCAGTACAAATGCCTCAAAAAAACCCTACTTCTCCCTTTACAAAACTCAGCTTCAACTCTGTCTTCACAGCTAACTGACGCCTTGTCAATATGCTTGAAGGGACAAAGGTGTGAGCTCACTCTTTCATGATCATTTTCTCCTCCTCATTTGTCTATTCAGCCATGTTTGCTATGGAAGGTTGCATAAACATGAGAAGCCCAGGGAAGGTCATCTCCTCCAGAGTGACTGTGAATACTTGGCGGACCCCACCCACATCCATTCATACCTGGAAGTCAAGGACCCACTGTTGTAAACAGTTCTTTGGGAACACACACACACACACACACACACACACACACAGACACACACACACACACACAAATATGTATGTATGTATTTTCATGCTATTCTAGCTACTATAATGCAAATTTTATTCTGGTTAAAGTTCCAGCTGTCATTCATTTATTTCATTGTGTGACTCAATTTCCCCTGAGGTATTATGTAAGATTTAATAAAGTAAGGAACTAATATAATCAGAAACCTAGGCAATAAGCTTTACTATTACTATCACCCTCTCTTTCAAGCATATCTTACAGGGGTTGTTGTAAAATGTGTCTTATCATCATTTATTAATTGCTGCCATAGCACAGTGTCTTAGGCAGATCAAGAGATTGAAGGCAAGCTCCGGGGAGCAAATTTTAGCTGTCACACTCAACTTTTCTTAACACTCAGACAGGCACACAAAACTACTAAAAATGTGGTGTGTTTTCAAATCAAAGCTGCTAAATTAGTTCTCTGAATTTTTAAAAAGAAAAGTGAATCATTCCATTTTGAGCACTTGTAAGGCACTAACATTTCAGGGAAATATAAAATCCACAGATAAGCATGTGGGCTTTTTTTTTTTTTTTTTTTGCCTTTTTTCCCATCGGCCACAGCCGCCAGTGTCAAATTTCCTCTACTATTGGTATTATCAATGTCCCCTAAAATACTACTCCAAATGAGACATCCAACTGCTCTGCGTGAGTGACATTCACTCCTCACCTTGAGATGGAAAAACACAAGTTTCTGAATTGAACTCTCACGTCACAGCAAAAACAAAATGATGAGAACCTCAAATCTGTGTAAGTCACTGATAAACAGTGACCATCTTTTCACAAGAAGCATAGAAAGTAATTAGACACCACCGTGAGCATTACTTTGACTTCTCTTAAAGTCAAAGGTGGCACATTGGTGAAATGGTTGATTTCACTAAACTGATGTTTACTTATTGGTGAAAGTTACTAAGATGACGGTCATGATGAGTTAGTTCCTGAGTTTTACTCATCTCTTTATCCTTTTATCTTGCTGTATTTTGTCTCTTGGCTACCCAATTTGTTTGATATGAAATAAATGTGCAATTCTGGAAGTAGAAAAATATGAAGTTTTTACTTAAACATCTAAAAGATAAATTTCTATCCTTATAAATGACCCAAGAGTTAAACATTGGTGACTCCTTCATTTTACACCTTAGTCCTTTGCTTCAACTTTTAAGAATATATATTAAAGTATTGAGAATTTCACAATTCTGATTTGGAAATTTTCTCTCAAAATTTTCACTCTGAAATGTATAGGAAGTGTGTGGGCTTGCCTGGTATGTAAAGGACGGTGGCTGGGTTTGGTATGATATTTCTTTTTTTTTTAATTTATTTTTATTTTTTTTATTAATTTATTCATATTACATCTCAGTTGTTAGCCCATTCCTTGTATCCTCCCATTCCTCCCTTCCTCCAGCTTTTCCCCCCTACTCTCCTCCCCTATGTCTGTGACTGAGGGGGACCTCCTCCCCCTGTATATGCTAATAGGGTATCAAGTCTCTCCTTGGTGACCTATTATCCTTCCTCTGAGTGCCACCACGCATCTCCATCCAAGGGACATGGTCAAATATGGGGCACCAGAGTTTGTGTGAAAGTCAGATCTCCTTCTCCACTCAACGGTGGAGAATGTCCTGTCCATCGGCTAGTCTGAGTAGGGGTTCAAAGCTTACTGCCTATATTTTCCTTGGCTGTTGCCATAGTTTGCGGAAGACCTCAGAGCCCAGACCCGCCTGTAGTTTTCCAGGACCCACTGGATCCTTCGAAGAATGGATAAAGAAACTGTGGTACATCTATACTATGGAATACTACTCAGCTATTAAAAACAAGGAATTTCTGAAATTTGTGGACAAATGGATTGAACTAGAAATTATCATAATGAGTGAGTTCACACAGAACCAAAAAGAGCTAAATGGTATATACTCACTTATATCGAGACACTAGTCCAAGGTGTATGTCCCCATGAAAAACTGTACCTACCAGGAAAGTGGGTCAGAGGGGAGGACATCCTATTGAGACTTTAGATGTGAGAAGCCTGGGAGAATGTGGTATGATATTTCAAGTATAACAATAACATTCATTTTGTTTTAGATTCATTTTGAAACCAAGATAACAATGTCTTAAGCTACTTTCATGGAGTTTTGAGAAAAACAAAAAAAAGCCCCCTAAACAGACAGTCTGCTGCACTTCAGGCCACACTGGCCCCTCCTGAGGGAGAGAATAGCCTCATACAAGGAGAACTTGACTTTTCCCGGGATCTGTGGCCTCCCCTTCCATATACCCTCTAAACAGAAAGCAGAGGACTATATGGAAGTATTCTTAGAATTTCTGAGTCAAGCAGATCATTATGTCAAATTACTAATTGTTTAATTCTATTGTATTTGTCCATGTATATTTTATATATAGAGGGTGCACACTTATGTTAGAGCTTGTTTATGGAATCTCAGAGGCCAGTTTACGGAAGTCAATTTTCACCGTCTACCCTGGGGTCTCGGGGATCAAATGTGGAGCACCCAGCTTAGCAACAGCCTCCTTCATCTGCTGAGCCTTCTCTTCAAGCCCTAAATTACAATTTTGATGTATTCATATTCTTGCTTTTCTGTACACATAATAAACAAACTAAAAGTAACTAAAATATCTGCTTTTTAAATGTGACTTATCTCTAGCCCTTAATCAATCCTCCTTAAAAACAAAAACAAAAACAAAAACACCTAGGGAAGTCTCAAAAGTACAAATCAGTAACAGTGGATTCAGTGTATGTGATCACCTGTTCCCCTCTTTCTCTCTGTCTCTGAAGCCAGTCAGCCAGCAAGTTCCATCCATAGACATAGATATAGATCCACACACAGGTACCACACATATTATGTGCAATAAAGTTGTAATTTTTCTAACAAGTGTTCAAAAATGCATCTTGGATGATGAGGTAATTTTAAGTCAGAAAGCTCTCATAAAAGACACCAGTCAGCAGTTGAGTGCAGAGTGCTTTCCAAATGCAGCTCTCTTTGAAAATTCTCCCCCAATTAAAACAAAATGAGATAAAAGACTGAGTCGAGGACACTGTTAAAGCTCCTACCAAGCTAAAGGGAGAGCAAGAGCGGAAGGGTCCCAGAAAGGCAGGGCAGAAAGTCTGCAGGCCTGAGAGCTGCTCCTCCAACTAGGGTGCTGGAACTGTGTCCCTCCACCATGGAAGGAAAACAACCCACACTGGAGGGCTGGCCAGGATGACATGGTTTCACTGGGGCTTTGCACATCGCCATTGGCTTTTCAATATTCTCAGTCACATGTATGTTCACTCTCAGTAGGAAGGGCTGTAATGGAGCCCTACCTCTTTTGTTGTCTGTTGACTTTGTGTGAGACCACATGTTCCTTCTATTCCATATCCATATCCATAACCATATCCACAATGCACATCTCAACCTGTAATTGTCTACTTGTCTGAAGCCATCATTTGCCATTGGTGGTTTTGTCTATAATCACAAATGACATGCTAGTCCTGCCAGACACTATTATATTAGATGCCAGAACATCCCACTAAACTTTAGAGAAGGGAAATCATCCTACGGTGATTAGGAAAGATTATGATAAAGCTTATTATTAATTTAGGGAAGTGGTGCTAGCTTTTTAGACAGTAAACATTGCAAGTCATGCAGAAAACCCATAGCACAGCATTCAATGTAACTCCCGCTGCCTAAACACTACTTTTCATATGATACTTTGTTCTCATCATGTGCTTGATATGTTGCCATCAGCTTTTATTTCTGTAATGGTTCATTTTTGGATTCCTCAACAACAAGTCAAGAAGGGAAATTGATGGAGTGTGATGGAGAGCCCAAAGCATATATGGCCCAGTGGAACAATAGACGGTGCCGGGAAGGTGTCCATGGTTTCACTGCATAGAGTCAGGTGATGGTGGGATGGCCAAACGCCTCTAGGGATTCAGGTTTTACATGTACTGGACGATTTCCTGCTTTGACTGAGGCAAGCCATATCCAGCCACCCACATAGTTTATATGGTACAAAGAAGATCGTGTTAGAAGAAAATATAAATGTTAAGGCAAGATATTTAGTGAAGAAGCCACTTCCTTCTCCAGATTTAATTTCCAATGAGATTTCTAGACCAAGTAACAGGAAAGTTCTCAGAGCAAGAAAAACATAGAATAAGAAAATCACGGCAAGCCGGGCATGGTGGTACACGCCTTTAATCTCAGCACTCGCTGTGAGTTCAAGGTCAGCCTGGTCTACAAAGCAAGTCCAGGACAGTCAAGGCTACACAGAGAAACCCTGTCTTGGAAAACCAAAAAAAAAAAAAAAGGAAAAGAAAAGAAAAGAAAATCACAGCAGATGCATAGATGTTAAAAATCATCTTTATCTGCAGAGTAAGTTCAAGGAACTCTGATCTTCATGAGAAATTGTTTCTATAAACAACACACACAAACACACACACACATACACACACACACACCTTGACACAGAATATGTACTTCATGTGCTTTGCCTTTACTCTCTCTTTCTTTTTTATGATTGTTTCATTTCTTCCAACATCATCTCCTATTCAGAGCCAGTCTCTGGACATGGAGGTTCCTGGAGGGTCTCAACCACCCCATGTGTCACTAACTAGGAAGCAGCATCACTGTCTGGGCACCATCTGTTCCACCCTTGAAGTATCACAACCAAGTCAAGGTGGCTCCTGATGCAGGACAGTGTGACTCAGCCAGGCCCAAGGTGCTGGAGTTCTGTTGAATACAGGCTTTTCCTCATAAGCCCTCAATTCTCAATGGATTTTTCCCTTGATGAGGCTGCAGATATCAAGACCTTGAATAGATTTGCAGTTATCAAAGAGAAGAGGACACGCTGCCCAACTGCCCCAGAGCACTGCCTCATTTCTGCTTACACGCGACCTGGAAATTGTTTTTATAGATGGACTTCCCACTCTTGCTGAGCCAATGACCTTGGTCACTGCCTCCACTTCTCTGCACCCGACTCATTACCAAGGATCTCAATGGCTTATTTATTTAGATACTACTCCCTTCCATGGCAGGCTGCCACTATAGGATGCCTCTACAGGCACCACCAGTCAGTAATGTTGACTGGACCATCTCCACCTTCATTACAGTTGCTCCATATCAAGTGTCTTCATGGCCTTCCTCGTGAAGGACAAAGCTAGGTCTGCTAACCTTAAGGTCTGTTCTTTCTGGAAAAGTCTATGAAAACACTGGCTGGACTGTTTCCTAGTGTTTTCAATAATTATAGTGACCTTTGAAATCAATAAAACATCAAGTATGCTTCATCTGATCTCCAATGTGAGCGTTGACATCAATGTTCAGCCTGTTAAATTAGCCTAAACCACAGCCCTTGCCATCCAACAGGCCCTGTGGAGCTTGCCGCCATCACTGCTACATTTTCTAAGCTCTGGGCTCTTTAATGGTCCCAGAATTTCCATTATGTGACTTGAGTGAAGTCGCTGCAGATTAAGTGGCACCATTATGTTCAGTCTCTGGACATTTAGTGTCGAGAGTCTACAAGAAGATGCCCTACTCTCAGGCCAGCACAAGAGGATCGGGTCTAAGTGACAGACACTCTACATCTGCTCCCTAATTCATTCTGAACACAGTCCCAATGCATCCTCCAAATGTGATTTCAGGCCTTGGGTTCTGCAGTAATTAAATCATTCTCTGAAAGATGCCTCACCTGTTTCAAAATCAATCAAGGGCAAAGAAATCAGAGTCTAACAAAGATGAATAAGAGGCAGCCATAGCTTCGTTCAGTGCATCACTGGTTTTAATACTGAATACAAAAAAAAAAAAAAAAAAAGCTTTTCAAAAAAATACTCTTTGAAAAGTATACAAGATTGTAAAAAATCCAGTGGAGAACATAGTCCTCCTTTCTCAACTGTTACTATAAAAAAAAAAAAAAAAAGGAAAAGAGAAAAAAGTATCTCCTTTTGAAGGTTTACTCTACTGGAAATGTCCTCAGCATAGCAAAATAAAGCACCTCCCAATATCGCTATAGTGTTTAAACGTGCAACCTAAACAGCGAGAAGTGCTAACATCGCCATGAAATTCCTCCGGCTTCCTCACTCTCATCTCATTAAAGCCGTCAGTGACCTTATTCTGTGGTTCAGAACCTGGAGAGTAGGAAACGCAAAGGCACCCTCACATAACATGCTGCAGCTTCAAGCAAAATTTAAGCACCGAGGGTGGAAAATAGTCTTAATGTCAAATTTTTCAGCCCAGTAAAACTTAGTGAACTATTCTGCTTTGTGCTCCTTTGGAGCGCGTGTGCGTGGGCCGCGCTCTCCTCCTCTGTGGGAACTGAGCTGCGTCTCACTTACACTGTTAGAAATTACTAGAAAAAAAAAAAGGTTCAGGAAGATGAACATTTCCTTATTTACACGGAGAGCAGCTAAAAGGGTATAATGATGGTTTCCTAGTACCACACACTGAAAGGATTCTCTCGACTTGCATCTTACAGGAAACACTTGAGTGTAAGGACCATTTGCTCAATGACACGCGAGCCCATACCTGCTCACAGACTAACAAGCAAGATGCAGTAAATTCAAGCTCCTGCAGTGCCTTCTTATCTTTCTCTCATAAAAATCTGAGCCTATTGTCTTCATGGATTTTTTTTTCTCTTAAAAACTAAGTCTTAGCTAGATAAGACAGCGCGTGCCTATAACTCTTCACATTTGGGAAGTGGAGCAGAAGAATTGGGAGTTTTAGGCAAGTCAGAGCTACACGGCAAAACTCTTTCTCAAACAGAAAATGGAGAGAAGCATAGAGGCAATTTTATTTTGCCATAAAATATGTATTTATATATTCTGTAACCATGGAAATGAAAGACTATGGTATATATAAGAGATGGGTTTATAATAACAAGTATTACAGAAGAACAGGAAGTACAAATTCAATGTAAGCTGAAAATACATAGAAAAAACATGCTTTTGTCTTATGAGATAGAATAAGTAGCTTTTAGATGATACTATTATAATATTAAAGAAGGTTTTTCAGTGAAAAGAGAAGTTTTGGTGCATACTATAGTATAGTGTATCCTCCCATCCCATGTGTTCTCTCTCTCTCTCTCTCTCTCTCTCTCTCTCTCTCTCTCTCTCTCTCTCTCTCTCTCTCTCTCTCTCACACACACACACACACACACACACGCAGATGCTGTTCCATGCTGTGTTATATTATAAATGACATGCTGACTTAAGAGAACTTAATTCTCTTGATCATTAACAACACATGACTTGAATGCTTCCACAAGAGGGGGGTGGGATGGAGTAAAAGGAGCCAAAAGAACCCTTTTCAGCTTTTGCAATTCACTTATTGCAGAGACGTAGACAATAAGAACTCAGACTCATGCTGTATAGACAAAGCGGATTAGCAACATGCCCGGCCTCCATCAGACACCAGGCAGGTATGATGCTCAGCCACAGTGATACAGGCTCCTCATGTACCCTCTATGGAGTTGTGATTGGATTCCCTTTCAATGTACGCCCTTTCAAGTGAAATTAATCAATCTCTTTATCACCCTTGCTGCATCTGGAGCCATAATCATTACCCAACTGCTGAGAAAGAAATGAAACCACTAATCGCACAGGGAGTGGAGCTCAGTGTTCAAAGCAGAAAAGTTTTTTTTTATTAAGTTTTAATTTGAAAACGGATTTTTCATGACTGGCCATACAGAGCATGCTATGATCCGGAAGCAATATTCCTAGTGCTGCCAGCGAAGTCCTTTAGGGTTATCACCAACATGTGAGCAGCTACAGACATTCTACAGCATTTAAATTATTCACCAGCTAAGTCTCAAGATCAGCTTTGTAGTATCAACATGTGAGAGTCATTTAATTCTCTGAATTCAACACAAATGTTGATGAAGGGTACACATGCAAATGCCTGGTAATTTATGATCCTCCATTATTCCTACCTGCAGTCTTGGTCTCCCATTTATAACAGGGTAAACTAGCTAACATGCACATGCTTGTCCTCTTTAAATATTATCAAACTTCAAATGACCAAGGGGGTAATTATGGCTATCCTTCACTCTAAACCAAAGCACAGAAACTATTTGTATTAACTGAAATGTACAGTCCATTTGGCTTACCTAATAAGATTAAGCAAATTTTACCAGAAGAAAAGTTGCAGAGTAAATGTAGTTTGCAGTAGCATTTAAGAAAACATTAAGCATTTGTCATGAAAGGGATGTCTAAAGGATAAGTAGGGGTTACTCAAGCCATCTGCTAATTAGTACGCAATACAAATGAGTACTGAAACAGAAACAAGACATTTAACTGCCAAGGGATTAGAGTGTTAGAACACTAGAAACAGCCTACAGAAATCATCTTTAAATAAAGTTTTATTGAAATGAAAGTAGTACAGGTCTTTCTTATTTGAACGAGGCACTCTCAATAGTATACTTAAAAAAAAAAAAAAAAAAAAGGACTCTGGACAGGTCCTAGTATTTTAAGTAGTTTTTCATTTAATTGAGAATTTTTTCCTTAACATCATTCATTGAACTGTACAAGGAGTTTGATATATATATATCAATATATATATATTGATTTGTTGGTTATAATAATGACTTTCCTGTGATCATGAGAAGGGTCACTTTTCATTACAGAATTTCCAGTGATGTTTAATACATTATGAGCATCTATGAAGCAGAAAGTACTAAAAATAAGCTCATTTCTGTTTAATATTAAGAAAGTTTAGAAAAATCCATGTAGATTTCAAATATTAATGTTAACATGATACAATTTTTCCTAAAAATATTTCTACACATTATCTAGGCTGAACTCAAAAGTATTGGGTTTAAGAGCTCCTCTTGTCTCTGTCTCCTGAGTAGCTGTGGACTCCTGTATGTCACCCTAAGTCATCAATTTAATAGGACAGAATCTTAGTCATTGAATGAAAACAATGACAAAACACAACAAAATACAAGCTGTGTATGTTTAATCCATTGTACTTGTTTACTATCAGTGAATAATCTGATAAAGGAATCTAGAAAGCAATTATATTTTAAAAAACATACATACTAATAAAAGTAGTTACTGAAGTGCATAAAACGTGAACACTGCAAATTATAAAACATTGGTGATAGAGTCAAGGTCATAAACAGATGTTCTATAGTCACAACTTTGGAAAACAAATAAGAATATTTTCTTTTTAAATTGACCAAATTTCAACTCATGGATTAAAATTCCAATAGACTTTTTTATAGAAATTGTCAAAAGTCAATGAACTAATAATGACAAAATATCTTTGAAGAAAAAAACTTGATAAAATGTGACTTTTCAATTTAAAATGACAACTACCAAGACAATACGATAAAGCAAGTGGTAGATAATTGATAGACAGAGTTACATAGATACATAGATAGAATTACATGGATACATAGATATACAGAATTATAGTGATGATAGATAGATAGATAGATAGATAGATAGATAGATAGATAGATAGATAATAGATAGATGTAGATAATATAATGTGTATATATATATATATATGGATGGATAGATATATAGATGATAGATTGATAGATGATAGACAGATATCCATAGGATAGATCTGACAGTCAAGGAAAAAATTAGTAACTAGGGTCAATTGATATTTTTGTGGTTATGTTTTTAATTACTTTGAAAACAGACCAAGCAGTGATTTTAATTATGGCTTTTTAACATATATACATCACCATACTTTGTTTCTATTCCCCAACTATTTCCCCAAACTCTGTTAATGTTTTTAACCCCTCCTCTCTCCCTCTTTCTCTTTTTTATGGCTAATGTCAAAGGACATGAATAAGGACAGCATAGTTTTATTCCTCTATATTATGGGGGAAGTGAATATTCATATACAAAAAGTAAACTTTGGAGCCCCTTAATATCATATTAAAACTTTATATAAAGTAGCTCATAAATATATAAAAAGAAACTTAGATAAAAATATAAGACCAAATTCTTTGAGATAACAAGTAATGCTATGATTTCTTAGATACAGTAGACATGGTAGCTAAAGTATAATTCATAACAACACAGGTATGTTGGACTTTTACCCACAAACAAAATATTCACATTTCAGAAGATAACACCAAAGCATGAATCAGCACAACATATGATAGTATGACGTATCCATAACTATGGTCATATACAATAAGGGACTAAAATCCAGAAGATACCATGAACTCTTGAAAATTAATAGTCTGACTTATAAATGCAAAAAGGTCTCCAGAGACATTTCACCAGAGAAAACATTTTAATGCTAAAACATGCTTGCAGATGTAATACTACCATCCATTAGTGAAATTCAAACCTACGTCATTAGAGATTATATCTCACTCCCACTGAAGTGATAGCAATGAAAAAGGCAGCAACAAACATTCAGTAGAAAATGGAAAAGTGGGGGTCTCGTGCATTACTGGAAGGAACACAAACCATGGTAGAAAGCAGTTTTTAGCTTTTAAAAACATAAACCTGTAGTTGCCGTGCAACCCAGCCGTCTCACTCCAAAGTAAGATGAAAATGTGTGCCCACCAAGTTTTATATCTGGCATGAATAAAAGAATTATTTATCATAGCTAAAAACTTGAAACAGTCCAGATGTTTATTAACTTGCAAACAGATTTAAAAGAAGTACTCTCAGAGAAAAGAGAAACTGTAGATGGGGGCATATGTGTGGCAAGTTGGAGACCTAAGTCAGAATAGGCCCCTGGAAGGATCTGAGGGAGAGTATAGCTGAGGCTCCTAGTAGCAGGGGCCATGGAGACCAAAGAGGTCACTAACTAGACAAGACCCCTAGTGGAAGGAGGGGAACATCAAATCCCCCACAAAAACTTTGATCCAAAACTTACCCTGCCTACAAGATATGCAGGGATAAAGATAGAATAGATAGAGCAGAGATTGAGGGAATATCCAACCAATGCCTGGTCCAACCCAAGACCCACCTCATAGGAGAGAGCCAACCACTGACACTCTTAATGATACTTTTCTATGATTGCAGACAGGAGCCAAGCAGAATTGTCCTCTGAGAGTCTCCACCCAGCAGCGGTTCAAAACAGATGCTGAGATTCACAGCCAAACATTGGCATGAGCATAGGGAGTCTAGTAGAAAAGTGGGGGAGGAGGGATTTTAAAAGGATATAGAAGTGATAAGAACTATACAAGAAGTCAACCAGAGCCACTAGCTAGGGCCCAGAGGGCCCTGTGGAGTCCGAAGCACCAAACCTAGGTCCTCTACGTAGATGTAGCCGATAGGCAGCTCAAGCTTCATGTGGGTCCACTAGTAAGGGGAACAGGGGCTGTCTCTGGCATTGACTCTGTTGCCTGGTTTTTGATCACTTGCCCCTTATTGAACTGCCTTGCCAGGCCACAGGGGAAGAGGACAGACTCAGTAGTGATGTAACTTGATGAGCTGGGGTAGATGGGTAGGGGTGCTCCCATTTTTGAGGAACAGTGGAAGAGGGTGAGGGTGAGAGGGTGGGACTGGGAGGAGGGGAGGGAGGGGAACACTACCAAGATGTAAAGTGGATAAATAAATTAATTAATAAAAAATAAAATAAAAAAGTGATATCATCACACACACACAAAGTATTCTATTCATAGAACAAAAGAGTATTCAGCAATAAAGACAAAGATGGACTGGAGGTGTGTCTCAGTTAGTAGACTGCTTGTCTTGAATGTACAAAGTCCTGAATTTGATTCCATGCACTGCTTAAAACATGGAGTGGTTGTACTCACAGCCCCAGCATTTCAACGTCATAAGTTCAAGGCTATCCTCAACAACATACAGTGTATGAGGTCAGCCTGGACTACATTAGATCCTTTTTCAAAATAAAAAGTAACAAAGTACTGGCATGTGTTATAATATGATGTATTTCAAAAACACCTTGGGAAGTGAAGATACCTAGTCATGAGACACTATATTATATGATTTCATTTATAAGAAATATGTAGAAAGGGAAAATCTGCAGACAGAATACACATTTGTGGTTGTCTAGGGATTGGGTTTGGAAAAGAGATAAGGCATAAATGTCCAGGCAGAGTTTCACTTGGTTGATGAAAATGATCAAAATCAAAACAGTGGCAATAGTTGGAAAATTGATATACACACTATGAAGAGAATACTTAAATGAGTCAATTATATATTGTATAATTATAATTCATTAAAGATGTTCAGAGAAGCCAGTCTTTCTGGATAATAGTTGTTAGTATAAAATTCTATAAAACAGAAGCTTCCATTTGGCCTAAAACATTTTTTTCTGGATATTGGCCACCCAAAATGTTAACCAATTAAAATGAAATAGAGGAAGTACAAAAAGGGGTGTGTTTTTATGAAGTTTTTTAAAATGAACACTAGCAACATCATAAGCAGTTGCAAGTTCAGAGTTTCAAAATACTTCAATCTAAGAGCTTTTCATGATAAGAATCCAAGCAGGGAAAGGACCCTGGGCTCATCTCAGCTCTACCATTAACGAGGTTCATTTCGGCTCCCTCACTAACTGTTTCACATGTATTTCCTTCAACTGTAAAACCAGTAGGAACCTGTTCTGCTACTATGATAAAACACCCTGACAATAAAAAACAGGAGAAGAAGGGGTTTAATTGGCTTTATTTTGGGTGGGAGAGGGGAGTTGAAAATGGATTTCAAGCTGCCAGTCATATCACATCCAAAGTGAAAATCAGAGAGAAACCAATGCACCAATACTGCCATCTTGCCCTTTCACTTCACCTATCTCTCGTCATACCTCCAGCACAGAGATCAGTGCTGCCCTCAGAGTCTGGGGCGGTCTTCCTATCACTTACATGCTAGACAACCCATTCATAGACTAATCCACCTAATCTCCATAGTTTCTCAGCTGAGGCTCTCTTGCCAGGCAACTCCATGCTGGGTCAAGATAACTAAGATATAAGCTTCCCAGGGTCCTTTGCCTGCCTGGGACATCCTAAGACTCCTGTTAGGCTCATATAGGACAGCTAAGAGAGAAGGTGCCAATAAATATAATATTTTTCAACTGCTTGTCAATTATGCAGGTGCCACTTACACTTTAACTCCTCCTCACTCCAAGACTGGGGCTGGAGGAAGTCAGTCCTGGGCTGCCATCTAACCCCACATAAAGCCAGCCCTAAGAGAGTTTGTGACTATGTTCAACCTGGTTAATGCTTTCTGCAGAATCCCATAGCCCCATACCTCTTGTTTTGAAACCAATCAAATAGAGCTTTCATAATAGAAGAATAGAAGTGCCAGGAGGTCCTATCAGAGGTCCAATATTCGAAACAACGCCGGTACATGAGTAATGCCACTAGAAATATGCAAAAAGATGGTCATTTTGAAAATCTTATTATAGAACACAAGCTATAAAAGTGCAGCGAAACAACATCTGTCTTTGTAGAGAAACCACACTCATTAGGTGCAGCCTATTAATCAGAACTACATTATATTCTGCACGTGAGCATTAGAAGACACAGATGGTCTCCTGAGGTACCCTTGTTAATGAACAAGGGATAAAGCAGCATTATTTAAGCACTCGGCATGATATTAGCAGGCAATACTAACTTCAAGCACAGAAAATTCCGTTTGTGATGGAGTATGAGCCACTTTCCCAGCCAGAACCTAAGGCCTCTCATAGCAGAAAACTGCAAACACCCAGTATGGTCCCCATATCCGGGTTCTCGGTCTTCCTCTATCTTACTTTGTAGCATCACTTCCTCCGTAATTCACAGAAGTCAGAATTCGGAAATGAAACATAATTCTGTGCCTGTGTGTGGCTAAGTAATTAAACCTCAAACCTGGTTCTTAAAAGACCCAAAATCCCATCTAGACTCCCAATAGGATGTCCTCCCCTCTGTCCCAGTTTCCTGGTAAGGGAAGGCTTTCGTGGGACATGCCCATTGGGCTAGTATGCAGATGTAAGTGAGTATATACCATTTGAGTCTTTCTGCTTCTGGGTTAACTCACTCATTAGGATCATTTCTAGCTCAATCCATTCATCCACAAATTTTGGGAATTCCTCGTTTTTAATAGCTGAGTAGTATTCCATAGTGTATATGTACCACAGTTTCTTTATCCATTCTTCAACTGAGGGACACTTAGGCTGTTTCCATGTTCTGGCTATTATGAATAAGGCTGCTATGAACATGGTTGAGCAAATTTTCTTGTTGTGTGCTGGTGCATCTTCTGGGTATATTCCAAGGAGTGTAATAGCTGGGTCTTGAGGAAGCCCTATTCCCAGTTTTATGAGATAGCAATGTAGAAGGATCTAGAAGGTCCTAGAAACCTACAAGTAGAACATTATGATAGGCAGATTTCGGCCAAGGGGTCCCGCTCAAACTAAGGCACTAGCCAAGGACAATACAGGTGGTAAAATTTAAACCCCTACCCAGATCTAGCCAATGGATAGGACAGTCTCCACACTTGAGTGGAGAGTGGGATATGACTTTCTCATGTACTCTGGTGCCTCACATTTGACTATGTCCCCTGGAGGGGGAGACCTAGTGGCACTCAGAGGAAGGACAGCAGGTCACCCAGAAGAGACTTGATACCCTATGAGCATATACAGGGGGAGGTAATCACTCTCAGGAACAGTCATAGGGGAGGGGAATAAGGGGAAAATGGGAGGGAGGGGAGAATGGGAGGATACAAGGGAAGAATAACCATAGAGATGTAACAAGAATAAATTAATTAAAAAAAAAAGACCCAAAATCCGTTCTACATAGTGAATACTTAGCAAAAGAAATCTTTGAGCAGCTGCATTCAATTTAAAAGTTATTAACCCCAAGGAAAAACCCACCACCACCAAACTCCACGTTGCGTTCACTGTATATGGTACAACTTTTATATTGACAAGTAGTCCTGAATGGAGTTCACATTTACATAACTCTAATCATCTCTCAAAACCAATTTTCATTGTTTTATATTTGACAGGAGTTGATCAGTGTATGGGGATAAGAATATCACAGGTTACCTACATAATTTACAGTTTAGTTTCAACAGTAAAACTAAGGCGGGGGGCAGGGGTGGAGAAACAAAATGACCCAGTTAATGCATGCATATTTTGCTGGGAAAGCAGGTTTTTAACAATGTATATTTTTGATATATGAAAGTGACTATGAGTGATACTAAATATCTACGTTTATTTCTCTTAGTCTTAGGTATGATCAATAACACTAGTATGTGCTGTTCATATGTCATCTGTGGCTGTATGTTTTTAGGAACTCCATTGAGATGTCAAATAATGTTGCAGGTGGTGTGAATTCAGAGGAATCCACACGGAGAAAGACCTTGGACTACGATCCAGAGTGCTGATGCTTTATAACACCGATGTTCATAACCAGGAAAAGTGAAAAGGGCAATGTTTCTTTTATGTGGATGTGTGGATGGGAGGGTGTATGTTTACATATGTGTGGGCTGGGAGCACATGTGTATGAGCCAGCACATGTATGGGAGCCTCATGCACCTCAACTGCCCTCCATCTTATTATTGGAAAAAAGTCTCTCCATTGAACCCAAAGCATGCCCTTAGGTCTAGTATAACTGTCCAGCATGCTCCAACATGCCCTTTATTTTCCTGTGAGGGCTGGAATCATAGGAGAGGCACCATGCCCACACAGCGTTTACACGGGTTTGGGAGATATGAACTCCAGTCAAGTGCTTCACTTGCTAAGTCTTATTAAAAGGTAAACTTTATTAAAAGGTAAATTTTTAATATGCTTGCTTCATTCATGCACAGTACTGTTGCATATATATGTCCTTTAATCATGCCACAGGCTGACTTTGATGTCTGACTTGTGTTGAATTTTGTCTCACAATGAACACTAATTAAAAGTCTGTAAGTGGAATGAACTGACCCCTTGATCTTTTCCTCTGTCCTTTGTCCAACCTACATAGGAGAATAGCAAAATGCAATTCCTCAAGAGAACATCCCTGAAGTGAGCAAACAAAACAGAAGGCAAGAATTGGCTTCCCGACTCAAAAGAGGAGGGACTTAAGTTCAGCTCCTTCTGCAGAGGCCTCTCCTCCTACTCTTTCCTTGGAGTCCAAGATAAAGAAGGTTGTTTCAAAAATAAAAAATAAAAATAAAAAAAAGAAGATTGTTTCAGACGATAGTGAGGAACCCTTTACCACAGCCTGCTCGCTCTGATCAACTGGTAGCCTCCTTACATGGCTACTCTGGGTGACTAGGAGTAGCACGTGGTACCAGTCTCACTAAGGCATGTGAAAAGAAGTGATGGATAAAGATGGCTTGAAACCTGCCTGGGCGTGGTGATGGAGAGCTATCCCAAGCAATAAAGTGCTCAAGGACCCGAGTTTGATCTCCAGAAACTATGGGAAAAACAAACAAAACCAGCTATCTGTGGTAACACAGGCTTGCAATCTCAGGGAAGAGACAGGATTTACAGAGCCCACTGGCCTGCTTGCCTTAGCATACTTAGTAAGTTCCAGGCCAGTGAGAGACCTTGCCATTACAAAAAGGGTGAGTAGTGCCTGAGGAAGGTCATCCTCTGGCAAGTGTTAGTCCATCCACATGGACACTTATGCATGCATCTGTGTGTGTTGGACATAGACACAGAGAGAGAGAGAGAGAGGGGGACAGAGAGAGAGAGAGAGAGAGAGAGAGAGAGAGAGAGAGAGAGAGAGCTCTTGGAGTACTTTGCCACTTTTATCAAGAAATGGAGGACAAGCATCTTAGAGCTATTTGTCATCAATGGATTGAGGCAAGAGCGGGTAGGCTTGATTTCCAGGCTAAATTGGAACAAACTATACTCTTTGCAGTTCTCTGTGGAAGCTTGCCTGGAGGACTACAGCCATGGTGCGATAATCCTCACTTTCTGGAAGACTCTGCATGAAGAGATTACACAGGAAACAGAGATACTAAAAACCCCAACTCCCTTGACTACAGCTACCTATGTTTTCATAGGCTAGGTGGTAGGCAATTTTGAGATAAACCAGGTCCCTGCTACCTATCCAGAGCACTAATCAAACAGGACCTCAATATGTGAAAAAAAAATTAACGTTATCGCTTTAAGCCACTATCTTTGTGGGGGAATATATATAGCAACACAGAATTGGGGCACAATTATAATCACTGTGTCACTTCTGTGAAACCCCTGATGTGGCTTGGATAAACAGAGAAAGATGAAGTCCTTAAGACAAAATAAAAACATGCTTGGCTGAGTAAACATGCCTGTAGTGCTGCAGGTCGATGGGGACCACAAGCCATGTGACATTCATAGAGAAGACGCATGAGTACCTGTGGTTTCCAAGCCAGTGTATCTGGGAACATCTCTATTGTTGTCCCTTAGATGTCCCTTTCAACAGCACAGTCCCAGGGTAAGGATCTTTAAGTATGAAACCATTTGGATCTGTAAGGAACCCATCTCTGGTAACAATGCCAACTCACTCTTTCTTTCTTCAAGATCTGATAAAAACAGGGAACCACTAATTATCTAAAGGTGAGAAAAACTGCATAGACAATCAGCAGAGAAAACTAAGGGCTCCACCTCTCAGAGGCTATGGATAAACAAATGAATGATTAAAGTGGGAAGGGGAAGTTGGAGAAGTGGAAACAGTATAGAGAAGACACGCCATCAAACTAGGATGAAATACTTTGAGCAGAAAGCTGTTAGGTTTATGAGACATGGGCAGTTTATAACTATTAGAATCAGTCCAACATATTACAAAAAAAAAACCCTACGATATCTGAAACTTTAAAATATTGAAAAGAAGCACTGAGAAGCACAGCCTTGTGATTTCAGACACTCAGAAAGACAAGGCAGGGAGACCGCACTTCAGGCCATGCCTGGCTACAGACTGAGTTCGAGGCCAGCCTAAGGAATGTTGTCAGATTATGTCTCCAAACTGAAAGGAACTGAAAAGAGGGCTGGGTTTGCGCCTTCGCTCAGTGCATGTGCCTGGTATTGACAAGGCCCTACATTCAATCGGCAGCTTAAAAACATTCGGGTGAAGAAGAAAAATTTAGAAAGTACAATTAGAATACAAACAAAAAGAAAGACAAAGGGCAGGGGAAAGTATGAAAAAACTTAACATCAGCTAAAGAGGTCAATGCCTGTGTGTTAAATTCCAAAAAGAGTAATAAAAAGGAAACATATATGATAAATCTCAGGCCTATAAGACATGAGTAGAGCAAGGAAAAACAGGCACAATTCTAAGTGTATCATCATGGGGTTTTAGGAAGTCACAGGTAAAGATGCTGGAAAGAAGTGCAAACAAATAGGACTGCACCAAGAGATGGTCACAGTCTCATCAACGTGGGCAGTCACAGCACTGGGAGCAATCAATAAGAGAAAACTGGACATTTGGAGGGAAAGTGTTATTATTCTTGACCTCTGCACCCAAGCCAGCCTAGTTTGCTTTCTATTGCTGTCATAAAATACAGTGTAAAACCAACCTGGGGAAGAAAGGGTTATTTTACCTCCCATTTCCCCATCAAAACATAGCAATAAAGGACTTCCGGGATGAAACTCAAGCAGAGACCATGGGAGAATGTTACCTAGTGGCTTGCTCTCCATGTCTCATATATATATATATATATATATATATATATATATATATATATATATATATATATGCACTAAGAATCACCTGGCCAGAGATGGCATTGCCTACAGTGGGCTGAGCCTTCTCACATCAACCATATAACCATGAAAATGCCCCCACATACTTGCCTACAGGCCAATCGGATGGAAGTACTTTCTCAGCTGAGCTTCTCTTCCCAGATAACCCTAGCTTGTATCAATTTTATTTTTTAAAAAATCTAACCAGTACACTGGCTGTCATTCAAGTATGCAACAAGCCCGGAGACTCTTTCCAATATGAAAGTTTTTGAAAAACAGCTTCCAACATACATTGCTGAGCGACAGTAGAGGAAAACTTCAGCAGGCCTAGAAAAGAATGCAAGGAGAGAAATAGAAGTGTGAGCAAGGGGTTCGGGAAGCAGGGACGACGATGTGCTCCCACTTGACACCTTTGCTGTACTTCAAGCAAATCAGGAATGGAGGCCGTGGAAAGAAAGCCAAAGTAGATGGAATGCCATAGAGTCTTTAGATCTGAGATTGATGTTGGGGCAGATGGAGTACTGAGCAGAACATCAGGGAGAAGCGGCACCAGGCTCCCCCAAAAACGAGGGAAGAGCACTATAGTGTTTGGATCCAAAGAGAGAATATGCATAGAAGATAGTCATTGGCTTAAGTAGCTTGATAAAAATACTTGGCAGGATTGCATTGAGGAAGATATGAGGAGGCAGATGGGAGAGAAATCCTCTACGAACCCAAGAGCTGATCCATGGCAGGTATCAGGTGCATATAACCCAAAAGCTCACAGTAAGGGGCATGTTACAGTGAAATAGCGAGGACTTCAGGAGAAGCTGTGTGCAGCTATAAGCCCCACTCAGCAGGCTGAGACAAAGACTGCCAGGACTTTGAGGTCAGTCTGTGTTATAAAGCCAGACTTTGTTTCTGAAGAGGGATAGAGGTAGGAGAGAGAGAAAAAGTGATGAGAGAGAAAGGAAGAAAGAGAGGGGGAGGGAAGCAGATAGAGACAGACAGGTGGAGGTAAATATCAAATTTCGTTTCCCGAAAAGATATTCCAAAAAGAATTAAGATGGACTGGTTACTGCTGTGGATTCCATCTTGGCAGTGAGGTACCTAGACCACCTCATGTGGAGAGCTCCAGCAACACGGAAGGCTCACACAGCTCTAGTCCGTCTTCTTTTAAATAAGAGTTACACACTGTCACAGAACATGATCAGAAATCACAACGAAATGAAGCAACAGAGAAATATACATGCAGGCAGACTTATACTAATGCCACAGAGAGAAGGCAGAAGAGGAGGGGAGATTGGGAGGGGTACAGGGAGAAGGGGAAGGCAAGAGAGGGAGAGGGAAAGAGAGTCCACGGCTTATGCGGTAGTTAGTTTTGTGTGTCCTCATTACTTGGACTACATCAAAATAGCAAAATCTCCTGTTGCCATGAAGTCTACATTTTAGTTATATTTAGAAAGAAATAGAAGAGTAATTTATTTTGTTACATAATATGGATTTTTTTTCTTGCCTCTTAGGAACATTATAAAATTAGTGCTTGAGGTCTTTAAGGAAAAATAATTATAACTTTTAGCAGTAAAATCCATGCTGTATATGCCAAGGCTTTCTTATATTACAGAAATAACGCCACCAAGAGTCTATTAAATACATGCCCCTTAGATGATCTAATGTCCACAGAAGTAATTAAAATGATTTCAATTTAATCCAGT
The DNA here is from genome assembly GCA_907169655.1 of Acomys percivali. Classification (NCBI taxonomy): domain Eukaryota; kingdom Metazoa; phylum Chordata; class Mammalia; order Rodentia; family Muridae; genus Acomys; species Acomys percivali. The sequence continues at coordinate 86,316,084 of OU015747.1, read as the reverse complement.
TCCCAGGGGAACTATTTCATGGATTTCTAACACATATTAAAACAAACTCTTTCTCCTAAGAACATTGTTTTCTTTAAGAATCTTGAAGTTTAGAATGTATGTGTACAATATATATAATGCAATTTTCCTTATAATACTTTCCTGCTGAAAATATTATTTAAGCTGTGGTTAACTGTGAACATAGATAAGATCTTTTATTCTTTTGCAATGTCACTGACATAATGTATTTTTATTCCAAGTGAAAAATTCTATTTTATTTACTTTGCACATAGAATAGAGGTCATTATTCTTACACTTATCATGTGAGAGTTGTTGAAATTAAATTTTTCTGAGAGTCTAATATAAAGACAAATTTATACCTCAAATCAGTAAAATCTTTTTTTAATAAAATACATGTAGCTATCAAGCAATACTTATTTCGTATGATTAGAGAAGTAAATTACACAAAAACCTCAAAGCACAGAAACATGGATATATCAGGCACAAAACTATCATACAACAGTGATAGGAAATGGCTCTGGAGAGACGGCTTAGCAGCTAAGAGTGCATGCTGATCTGGCAGAAGAACCGAGTTTGGTCCCAATACTCATGCTAAGTGGCTTATGACCATGCATTACTCCAGAGCCAGCATATCTGATGCCTTCTTCTGGCTTCCGTGGGCATCTGCACTCATGGACACAAACTACTACACAAGCACACACACATCATTTTTAAAAATCTTAAAAGGGAGACAGAGACAGTAGCTAAAATTCTTGAGTAATCAGTTCTCATCATATACTGCAATATTTTATCCTACACTCCAAAATAATCCTACAAAATGTTGACATCCTCACTTTCAGATAAATAACTGTGACTCTGAAGGGTGAAATAACTCTTCCCTGCAGACACTCAGGATTTGGAGGTGCCTCCCTATAGTATAATTTATGCTACTAAAAGAGTTAGTTATATGTTGACAAAAACATTTTTAACTTATTATGAAGAAATAACTATGGAACTTGTTTTTCTTTCCTTTCAAATTTTATTATCAAAAAAAAAACAAAACAAATTTGTTTTCCTGTCCTTTTATAAGCCTACTTGTAAAATGTGACTCTGGCTAGTGAAAACAATCTGGAACAAGGTATCGGTGAACGCTCCAGCTCTCTCTGAGTGCTCTAAATCTCACTGAATTTTACACCTTTAAAGCTGCTAAAATGGTAAAGTTTATGTTACGTGCATTTTAGCACCGTGATTTTTTAATGTCATTTGGCTCCTGAAGGATATAATCAAAATGTTATTCTCTGCATATACAGGATCACAAATTCTGAGTCCAGATCTCTAAAGCTACATTTAATTTCAACATCTTTGCTGCTATGTACCCTGCATTTCTCTCCGGTATTCAGTCTATATACTCAACTTTGTGATAGATACCTGCATGGGAATTTCATACAATGTCAAAACATGAATGTGGCCATTGCCAAGCACCTCAAGGCATACTCTTTGTTTCCTCTACAGCACAGCAGAAACTATGTAAATTTTAATTCAATATTCATTCATTTATTCATTCAGCGTGTGTGTGTGTGTGTGTGTGTGTGTATGTGTGTGTGTGTGTGTGTGTGTGTGTGTGTGTGTAACTGACATGAGCCACAGCTCACATGTGGAGAAGAGAGGGCAACTTTCACAAGTTAGTTATTTCCTTCCATCACATGGGTTCTGTGGATTGGACTCAAATCATCAGGCTTAGTGGCAAGTGAAGCGATAAAGTCACACTGAGCTACACGACCTAATTTACTTCACTAATCAAGGTAAAATCATCCTCTCTCTTGTGTCTCTCCTTCCCACCTGGGGTGTTTTAATGAGAGTAGCTTTCAAGGCTCATAAGTTTAAATCCTTGGTGCCCAGCTGGTAGAATTGTTTGGGAAGGATGGGGATGTGGCTTCATTGGAGAACGTGTGTCCCTGGAGGTGAGCATTGAGGTTTTTAAAAGCCAATGCCGTTCCCAGTTAGCTCTCCTTCTCTGTGCTTTTTATACTTCAGGAGTAACATAAGCATTAACATAAGTTACTGCTCCAGCACCATGCTTGCTTGCCAACCATCCTGCCTGGGCAAGGTATTGTTTCTCACCACTGTGATGCTGACGTATTCTACCCCTCTGGCACCCTGAGCCCCAGACTAAATGCTTTCTTTTATAAGGTGCCTTGGTCACGCAATAGAAACATTAAGACACACTCAGTGGCTTTACCTTAACTCAAGGCTTTTCAATCTGGGCCTTAAAGTCAGTTTCAGGCCTGATATTTTGTTCTGGGGTGGGCACTACCTTGATCATTTTAGGATATTTAGCTGTTTTCCCTCGGTGCAGGTAATACTCCATCTCCAACAAGCAGAAGTATGTCAAGATACCATCAAAATTGCACCTGGTGATTAGATGGATCTGCCCTTCAATAATAAGCCTTCCTTAAATATAACTTCTTAAAACACAGCTGCCCCTCAATATGTCTTAAATATCTAAGTCTGTTTTTATATACATCTTTAAGTCAAAGTCCTCACACCAGCTTTGCTTCCATGATGTTTGATCTAACCTGCTCTTTGGTCTAACTCACTCTTTGCTCTTAGCACCACCTAACTAGACTCCATGACATGCCTGTCAGGTCTTCCCACAGTGACCTCACTCAAATCTTACCAGAAAGAATTTCTCTAGCATCTTTCTGTTTTCTTCAGAATCACAGCTGTGACAGATGAGTACATGGCTACCATGGCCCTGCTACTTGTTTGTCCTGAGTTCTTGTCACTTTCCCTGAGTTGGCTAGTTGTGAACTCATCCGCCTGGATTTTTCTCCTGAGTGTTAGCATTAAAGGTGAAGGGCATTATACCAAACTCCTCCCCAGGCCTTAAATAACACCACCCTATGCTCCTGCCTTGGTATCCTACGCCTACTGTCTATACTTGTTTTCATCAGCTCACCCTACCTCACCGCCCCTCAGCTCATGTCTTCACTTCACCTGGGTATTTTATATAGAGACACTTCCTCAACGAAGTGTTCCATTGGCAGCCTTCACGTTTCCAGTCTCTCCTCTTCCATGTACACCTATGTCTCTACCCTGGATTTACTTCTTACCAAATCACCTATTTTCTGTTGATGATATTTATTACAGGTTTCTTAGAACGAAGGATCTAGTTTATTCTCAATTTTTATTTCTCCTCTGTCCTTCTAACACTGCCCAGAATGCAGGATTCAGCAAATATTAATTGAATGGACACACTTCTCAAAACCTCTTCCAAGACTTTTTGAAGTAAATAATTTTCGATGACTTCAGAGACTGTGGTCTGGCCTCTCCTTAGCAAAGCAGGTAGTTACAAATAACTACAGACTTGAACTTAAAACAGTAAACAAGGTTAATTCTTATCCGATACTCATAATGGACTGACTCTTCTTTCTCAGACATAGATGATGGGCTGGCTGCCTGACACTAAATATAGACCAGATGTCCTCATGAAGAGGACAGGTGTTGGAAAACTTTGGCACATCAGTAGCCCCTTACCTGCAACTTACCGAGCACCCCCAGTACAGCAATCATTAACAACAAAGCACAATCCCTAAACATCATCGATCCACTGTGCTTCCAAAGGCAAAAGCTTGCCTAGAAATACCTCTCATCTAGAGGAGGTTTACTGACATTTAACCTTTTAATTTATGGGGAAAACAATGAAGATTAGCAAGGACTTTAAATGGATGGCATCCAATCTAAAAGAGAAAGATGATTTTCAGGTTTCTAGTATAAGATATGTTTATCTGAGTTTCCAGAAATTTTTCCAGATTCCAGATTATAGTGGACTGATATTCACCTGTGTTCACAGATCTGATAACATACTATACACATGTAAATAATTTTAACAACAAAAGTTTTCATGTGAAATATAATAAAAATCATGTGTGTGTGAGAGACAGAGAGACAGAGAGAGAGCGAGAGAGAGAGAGAGAGAGAGAGAGAGAGAGAGAGAGAGAGAGAGAG
>OU015747.1:86279855-86304796 GCA_907169655.1 Acomys percivali | reverse complement strand
AGAAGAAGAAGAAGAAGAAGAAGAAGAAGAAGAAGAAGAAGAAGAAGTGATTCCACCCTGTGTATCCCACAAATGAGAAAAATTGCCTTAGCTATGATAGAATTATGTTATTCTGGGTGCATTATACCAACACGAGCAATTCCTCATGCCCTCCAAAGCAAAGATCCAAGCCTTCAAACTTTGTAGGTTCTCTCAGTGGCTTGTGCAAGACAAACTCTTCTATCATTTTATTTAACTCATAAAAATATCATAAGCAATTATTCCCTTTTTCTGCAAGAGAGAATAATCATAGGGATATTAAATAATTCTTCTAAGATCATTTCAGCTAGGAGTTCAATAAGCTGGGTCAGGAAAAAGTAATGCAACCACAACCACCTGTGTTTACTGTTACTCCTGGTGGAGTTCTTCAGATCACCCAACTCTTGGGGGCCTCCTTAGCTATAGAGAGTCCATCTTGTACTAAGCTAAATTCTCAGAAATAGCTTCAGAGTCTAAGGTCATGGACACATATAGACCATAATGTCTCACCCCACGTTTGTTGGTTAGCACCCATCCAGGACCGAGACCTGGCAGCTCTTGAGTGGGCTCTGATTGGCTGGCGTAGGTCCAGGCTGAGCTATTAAGGAAGCCACCTGAGACACTTCAGAGATAGGAAGTCACTTACGATACCAGGTGTGAAATATAATATAAAATGTACAGTGAATTCAATAGCTGACTGGATGTCCATTACCATCACCCTAATTTGTGAGGGATTTTGGGAGGGTTTGTGTGTGTGTGTGTGTGTGTGTGTGTGTGTGTGTGTGTGTGTGTGTGTGTGTGTGTGTTTGCATTTTGGGTTTTGTATTTTTTTTCTTTAAAAAGTTGCTCTGCTCTACCCTCTGTGATGTGTGTGGTTAGGATTCCAAACCCATTGTCTCCATAATATATCAGCTCTTGAATAAAGGTATTTTTTGTCTCCTTAAAATTGCTTCTCTTCTCTTCTCTTCTTTTCTCTCCCCTCCTCTCTGTTGTAGTTAATAATAATTATAGGGCTAATAATAAACATTATTAGGCCAACTGATCAATTAACTGTAACACCTTTCTCCTTCTCCCTCAAACTCACAGAGATCCACCTGCCTCTACCTGCCTGAGTGCTTGGATTAAAGGCTGTGCTACCACGCCTGGTTGTACATGATTTTCATAGTGGATCATTTCCAAAATTCTCAGCCCCTAACACAACGACCTCAGATCTTTAGCATCCTCAGCTATAAACCAAAGACAGTCGTCCTCTAACTCTATTGGGAAAAGTTAGAATAAAGGATTAAACAGAAAGTATGTCAATATTGTTCTGGTAGACAGTTATCATTATAGAGTTGCTAGTAAAAATTTCTGACTTATCCTCTTCAACATTCAGGAGATCCCTTACTCTGGAGTAAGTAACAACTGGCTCATTCAGTTGGTTTGTTGCATTTGATACAAGGTTCCGTGCCATAAACAGGTTGGCCTGGAAACCACTATGTAGTCCAGGCTGGCCTGAAAGAGCCAGCAATCCTTCTGTCTTGGATTCATGAATGTTAAGGAATATCAAATGTAGCCTTGCCCTGCAGAGATGCATTTTCAGCCTCTCAGTCATTGTTACTTTAGATGTACCTTTGAAGAGTTAAGAGCAAGCTGTACTGAGAGTCTAATAAAATCTTCCCACTGACCTTCTTAAGGATAAAACATATATCATCTCTATTTTATGGCAGTGTGGCCCCTGGTTTAGCAATGGCACAATACTTAGTTAACTATCCCCTGGCTTTTAACCACTAGACACTTCCTTTGCACACTGCCTCTACAGAGTGCATACTGGCACTTTCTGTGGCTCACTGAAGAATCTTAATAACCTCACATGTAAATATATATATATATATATATATATATATATATATATATATATATATATTGTGTTTGTGTTCAAAGTGCTTAGTTCTCTCTATTAGTAACTGAAATAATTTTACATCATAAAATAAAGCACAGAAAAAAATGAAAAATATTTCATTAATAATATACCTCTCCTCAAATAAACGTTTGCCAGAGAATATAGTGTTTTAATGGTGGAGGGCTTGAAATGGGTTTTCTAACCAAAAATACAACCTATCAGTAAATGAAGATATTTCCATATGCCCCATTTCTCTCAGAACTCAGATTTTAAAATATATCCTGATTAAGAAAATAAAATAAAATCATGTTTTCAGATATGCTAGTGGTAGCCCAGCCTTGACACAGTTCTGGCAAATGATTTATAGGCTGCAGGGTCAAAGCTGTGGACACCACCCGTGTTCAATAAGAAAGACAGTTGGCTGAAAGAAAAAGAACAGGCCCTGGCTTCTTCTCTACAAAATGGGAATGTCATCTTCAGACTGAAGATGGATGACACACCCTGAGCATGAAGGAGGAGGACGCAGAAGAATCCTAGGACTCTACTTTCTTCATCCAACTGCAACCATGATTCAAGATTGCCAACTTCGAAATGATTTTTAAGAAAAACCTGTTTTTGCTCTGACAGTCCTCTCTCTGCGTTCTTATAGCATAAGCTGAACGCAAGTCCCATGTCCTACAGAGTCTGAGGCACTTGAAGGAGAGGGTCTGTTCAGAAGCAACAGTTTGTTTGGGTGTCTCTATTGCTTCTACAGATTGAAACACACCTCAACACAGTATCACACGTGATACTGAAACTTTCTGCTGAATCTGAACACAAACAACCCTGATTTTGGCTTCCTCATCTACTTGCATCTTTGGACACTTTATAAAAGTATTATTCCTTGATATAAAGGGATACTTCATGTAAGTGACAAGGGAGGTGGCTACAATCTGGGATGTAAAGTGGACAAATTTTTAAAAATAATCTTTTTTTAAAAGATGATAACTACATACAAGGAAACTATAGGAACTGGTTTGTTTTCCTTGGTCAACCTGAGGCTGCTGACCAAAAAAAAAAAAAAAAAAAAAAAAAAGGAGTAATTATTTTTGTAAGCTAATTCAGTTTCCCCTATGAAAATAAACTGCTTCAAATATCCAGGGTTAGAGAAGAATACATTAGAGAAACAACTATCTAATTTTTTTCTATACCCTGTAAAATTTGAGACCTCTTTAAAATAGTTATTGTAGTTTTATAATCAACTGGCCACAGGCTCACAGAGAATCATGAAATCTTTTTTATGACTTCATAGAGCCTCCCCCACTTTCTTCACTTGGGACAAGTTGTGAAACTTTCGTGTCAGCTCCTTCTTTCTGGCATCCTCTCTGTGGCCTACAGCATTCACACATCCTCCTCATTTTAACATTCATAGTTGTGTGGTTCTGGCTCTGTCCTCAGATTCCTTCCCTTTCCCACTTTGTTCGCCATCCAAGGGGAGCTTATTTGGTCCCCCAGCTTTAAATAGCCCATGTCTCAATTCTCTATTCTCCATATCTGTTCCTGTATCTCCAGCCATGACTTCTTCCCTGATCTGGTCCATACACCTACCACTATGTATCTCCACATGGATAACTGAGAGCCAATTCTTGCATATTAACAGACAATGTTTCCTTCATTCCTCTGCAACCATAGACCAGTTCTCACTCAGTGTTCCCATGTTAATAACAGTCACATGTCACCAGAACAGGCCCAGTAGTTAATCATGGCATCCTATTTTTCTCTCAGATTCCCAGGTCAATGCATCAGCAGATCTAGTTTCTAATGGGTCAATAGAAAACATGGAATTTTTAGGGATGTCTTTGGGTTTAAGTTTGAATTTTCTCTTCCATGCTTAGAAAACCCAATTCATAGTTACACAACTCTGTGCCCTTGAGCTGGCAAAATTTTTACTTTTTGTAATTAATCTTACTCTACCTGGACCCAAATCGTAATAATAGAAAAAGCAGAACATTATCTATACTTTTTCTCAATATGAGGACACTTTAAGGAAGGTAAATAAAAAATTTAATCATTGAATAGAAACAACATAGCATAACCAATGAAGAATATATATATATATACATATACATATATATGTAAATGTGTTTATATATTATACATAGTTTGAAAGAATCTAAGCTAATTATAAACTAAAAATTAATATATTTTAAAAACCTTAGAGAGGTAAGAAATTAATATAAATATTTCTGTAGGTAGCTTAAATAAATTAAAAAGATATGTGATTGTGTCAATTTTGTAATGTATCTTGCTTGAAGGACATAGATGAATTTAATAATTACTTTTTATATATGTAGTTTACTAAACACACATGTGTGAACATTGCAGAATAATATGTGTGGGCTTACAATCAGTTGCACTAAAGACTCATTTAAAATCCAGGTTTGGAAGACTGTGTGAATGAAATAAATTTCTCCTTTCAAATGATGTTGACCTTTAAAATTAAAAATGCTTAATTACTCATTAATATTTTCTACAATGTAAGTTTCTAAATATTTAATGCCAGGACAATTATCTGGTTAAACTCTAAGTACGGCTTTGTGTTTTCCTGATTAATTATGCATCTAATGTCGCAAGGGAAGCAATTGAAAAATGTGTCCACAGTTGACATCAAAATAATAACATGTTTATAAGCCTATGAAATTCTTAAGCAGTTACTCCCATTATCTTTTATAAGCTTTCACTTATTATGGCTCCGTGTCAACCATTAACAAGACGCTCACTACATTCAAGAAATTTGGTGGAACCCTCCCCATATTGTGTCCCGAATCAACAGAGTCAAACCTGAAGAGAAATAAGTAGAAATGGAAAATAAAGTCTTAGGCTTTTTAAAAGAAAAATTATTGTACTGAGAACATCCATCAAAGAAGACAGATTGTGTTCTTTTAAGGCGCGTCTTCAAATTGACCATGTTTGAGTGCATGGACATGTGTGGGGATGCTGGCTTATTTTGCCATTAGTTTAAAATCAGCATATAAAATGCTAAGTACTGGGGGAGAGATCCAAGATGGTGGCACTGATCACACTCTGCTTCTGATCAGCAGGACAAACCAGGACTGCACAGTAACCTGAAGACCAAACTGAGAGCTGCGAAGCACCAGTGCTACTGATTCCCAGATGATAGGGATCCACACAGTGTGGAGAATGGGTTGGTATGAAACCTGGCCACCAAGCTAACCCACAGAAAAGTCCTTGAGCCCCCCATGGGCCACCATCTTGATAAAGAGTGTGAGACACCCATGCAGCTTTGGGCTCTCTCCACCTGTGGTCTGCTACTTACTGGATCTGAGACACAGAGCAGACAGGCAGAGATGAGTCCTGGCACTGGCCACACTTGACATTAGCTGGCATCCTACAAGCAGCTTAGGGCATGGATCTCTCTCTTTCTCTCTCTCTCTCTCTCTCTCTCTCTCTCTCTCTCTCTCTCTCCCTGCCAGCTGCTTACCAGCCTAGTCCATCTGGGTCACAGAGCAGATAGGCAGAGCCCTGCAATCTCCAAAAAGCCTGTAGGGCACCTGAGCATCTTTGGGCTTGGAACTCTATCAGCCTATTCCTCTCCTGCCTCCCAACTGGGATATAGACAGGGAACCCAGATGAGCTGAGATGAATGCAGGTTCCAATGTCCACAATCCTGAGGAGGCCTCTGGGGAGCCCTAGAAAACAACCTTTTGCTTGGAGCTCTCTTGCTTGCTCTCAACCTGCATGGCCCATGTGGGATAAAGACAGCAACCCCATTGGAGGAACCTCTAGGCCTGATAACAGTAGAGACAACCAGATGCCTAGAGGCCAGTTCTAGAAGACTATCAACAAAACATAGAGCAATATAACACCATCAGAAAGTAGTAGTCCAACCACAGCAAGCCCTGGAGATAGGAACATCCATGAAGCACATGAAGAAGACTTTAATCTGAGGTTATGAAAATGATAGAAAGAGGAAAGAGGAAAATAAATCACTCAAATAAATTCATGAAAATACATTCAAATAGATGAAAGAATTGAATAAGCCTTATAAAGAATTACAGAAAAATACAGCCAAACAAATGAAGGAATTGGATAAACCTTATAAAAATTACTGAAAAATACATCCAAATGGGAGAAAGAAATGAATAAAACTATTAACAACCTAAGGAGGGAATTAGAAGCAACAAAGGAAACACAAGCTGAGGCAATCTTAGAGTTGGAAAACATAGCAAAGAGAACAGAAACAAGAGGTGGAAGAGAGCATCTCAAGTGTGGAAGATTGAAGATATGATCAAAGTTATTGACACACCAATCAAAGAAAATGTTAAAACTAAAAAGTTCCTAACACTCAAGAAATCTAGGACGCTATAAAAAGACCAAAAGTAAGAATAATGGGAATAAGAGGAAAAGACTTCTAGCTCCAAGGCCCAGAAAATATTTTCAACAAAATCATAGAAGAAAACTTCCCTAACCTAAAGAAAGAAATGCCCATACAAGAAGCTTACAGAACCCCAAATAGATTGGACCAGAGAAGAAAATCCTCCTGCCACATAATAATCAAAACATTAAATGTACAGAACAAAGAAAGAATATTAAAAGCTGCAAGAGAAAAAGTTCAAGTCACGTATAAAGTCAAACCCATCAGAATTACACTTAACTTCTCAACAGTGACTATGAAAGCTAGAAGGGCCTGGATAGATGTCATGCAAATATTAAGAGAACACAGATGCCAACCCAGACTATTATACCCAGCAAAACTTTCAGTCACCATAGATGGACAAAGCAAGATATTCTATGACAAAACCAAGTTTAATCAGTTCATAGCCACAAATCCAGCTCTACAGAAGGTACTAGAAGGAAAACTCCAACTCAAGAAGGCTAACTACACCCAGGAAAACACAGGAAATAAATAATCCCATATCCACAAATCCAAAAGAAAGGACACACACACACACACACACACACACACGTATGTACACACAGAAATAACATTACACACACTGAGCCTTTTGTATTTATATTTTAGGAGTGTGTGTGTGTACATGCATGTGTGTGTATGTGACAACAATTACAGAAAAAGAGGACATGAATTTGAAAGATAGGGTGATTAGGGGATCCAAGATGGTACCTCCAAACACACAGGGTATCTGATCTGCAGCACGGAGATTACAGACCAGGATGGGACCTACAGACCACAAGACCTGACGAGCCCTAGCTGAGTGAGGTCTGCAAAGTACAGAGCACAGGTGGTACCAGCTTTGGACCACCCAACTGGCCCATGGAGGACCAGTGTACAGTCACCAGAAACCAGACCCATACCTGGCAGGGAGCTGCTGTGTACGCCTGGGTACTCAATATCTGAGACAGAACTGAGGGCAGTGTAACTCCAACTGGGAGATGCAGGCCCAGGAAAAAGGGAAGAATCTGACCTCAGACCATCCCATGAGTCCTGCAGAAGACCCAGAGGTTGGGGACCACACAGGCACAAAATCCAAAGTCCAGTGCAGCTAAGATTGCTTGTGGCTCTCGGTATCCCTCTCTGACTGATCTTTGGGACGGCTGGCCCAGGGGGACTGGAAAGAGTGGATCTGGGGCCATGGTCCATGGAGAGACCCAGGGCCCACATTGGGGCCCAGGTAGCTATGGACACACCCTCCATAGCTCCAAAGCTGTACACTTGGGCTGACTGATCTGAGGCTGCTCTGTCTGATAAGATCAGGCAGAAGCCCCCATCCCAGCAGTCTGTTCCTTCACACCTGGGCACATCTGATTTGCCCTAAATGGACCAGGCAGATGCCTAGCCAGCCAGCATAGCTCAGCTGGGGCTCCCACACTCTCGAGAGGGTCTGAACTGGCTGAGAAGGATCAGGCAGAAAACTAGTCACCTGCTCCAAACCAGGGAGACATTCAAGCAAGCTCTGGCAGAGCCTGGCCAGCTAGCACAACCCAGCAAGGATGCACACACATGCCCAGAGGGGACTGAACCAGCCTGAAAGGATCGGGCAAAAGCCCCACCAACTCCCAGAAGCCAGAGGGCAGTACCTGCTCTCTCAAGTGGGACTAATCCTAGGCCCCACAGCCTGGAAGGAGAGGGCAGAATCCTATCCAACTCCACAAACCAGAAACCAGGGGTTCTAGCACTCTAAAGTGGACTGAGACAAGGCTCCCAAAGCCCCAGTGCCCTAGGGCAAGGCTTTCAAACCCAGCCAAAGGCAGGATAACCAGCTTTATTTACACTACCTCGAATTGATCCTTGGGCTGCAGAGCACCAGCACCTGCCTCTGCTGAACCAGTGAAGAGCCTGGAGTGTAAAATAAAGTCCCTTGTAGCTGAAACCAGGTCACCTGCCTGATCCAGGGAAGGACACCAGAAACTACCTCTCAATGTCAGAGATAGCAAGATTACTAGAGCTCAGCATAAAGACCTAAACAGCAAAACCCAAAACATTATGGCATCTTCAGGTCTCAGCTATTCCAAAGAAATCAACCGTGAGAACTCAAACACAATTGAAACACAAGAAAATGACCTCAAATCCATGGTAATGAAGATGATAATGGAGGAAACAAATAAAACCTATAAACAAATGCAGGAAGATGCGGCCAAACAGATTGAACACATTAAAGAGGCCCAAACAGATTGAAGATATTAAAGAGGCCCAAGCAATGTGACAAACTACAATCAAAATTACATAGGAAATAGATAACTACACCATTGCAAAAACACAATCACACAAACACTCTACTGCAAGGGTCTTAACAGTCACTGGTCATTGATATCTCTCAACATCTATGGTCTCAATTCTCCAATAAAAAGACACAGACTAACTGATTGGATGCATAAATAAGGCTCAACATTCTTCTACATTCAAGAAACACATCTCAGCCACAAGGATAAACATTACCTCAGGGTAAAGGTACCTCAGGGTAAAAGGCTGGAAAATGGTATTCCAAGAAAATGGACACAGGAAGCAAGCTGGTGTAGCCATTTTAATATCTAATAAAAAAAGCTTTCAACCAAAATTAATCAAAGGAGATGAGGATTCATATTCATCAATGGTAAAGTCAACCAAGAAGACATCACAATTCTGAACATCAATGCTTCCAATACAAGGGCACCCACATTTCTAAAAGAAATATTAACAAACTTTACTCCACATATCGACCCCCACACATTGATAGTGGGAGATTTCAACACCCCATTTTCACCAAAGGATAGGTCAATGAAACAGAAACTAAATCGAGAAACAATGACATTAAGCAATGTTATGAATCAAATGGATCTAACAGATATCTACAGGACTTTTCACCCAAATACAAAAGAATGTATATTCTTCTCAGCACACCATGGAACCTTCTCCAAAATTTATCATAAAATAGGTCACAAAACAAGCCTCACCAGATACAAGAAGATTGAAATAATACCTTGTATCCTATCAGATCACCATGGATTAAAGCTGCACTTCAACAACAACAGAAACAACAAAAAGCCTACACACACATGGAAACTAAACAACTCTCTACTTAATGACACCTGGGTCAGGGAAGAAATAAAGAAATTAAGGATTTCCTTCAATTCAATGAAAATGAAGAAACAACATACCCAAACTTATGGGACATATTGGGAGCAGTGCTAAGAGGAAAATTCATAGCACTAAGTGCCTTCATAAAGAAACTGGAAACATCTCATATAGGCAACTTAATGACACATCTGGAAGCCTTAGAAAAAAGAAGCAGAAACACCCAAAAGGAGTAGATGGCTGGAAAGAACAAAATGTAGGCCTGAAATCAATAAATTAGAAACAAAGAGAACAATTCAAACAATCAACAAAACCAGGAGCTGGTTCTTTGTGAAACCAACAACGTAGATGAACCGTTAGCCAAACTAACTAAAAGACAGATAGACACTATCCAAATCAACAAAATCAGAAATGAAAATGGAGACATAACAATAGGCACTGAAGAAATACAAAGAATCATAAGGTCCTACTTTGAAGGCTTCTTTGCCACAAAATTTGAAAATCTAAGGGAAATGGACAAATTTCTTGATCATTTCCACTTACCAAAGTTGAATCAAGATCAGATAAACAATTAAATAGTCCTATTTCTGCTACAGAACTAGAAGTGCTTATAACTAGTCTCCCAACCAAAAAAAGCCAAAGGCTAAATGGTTTTAGCTCAGAATTCAATTAGACCTTCAAAGAAAAACTAATACCAATATTCTTCAAGCTACTATAAAAATTAGAAATGGATGGAACATTACCAAACTCCTTCTATGAGGCCATAGTCACCTTACTATATAAACCCCACAAAGAAAGAGAATTTCAGACTAATGTCTCTTATGAACATTGATGCAAAAATACTCAATAAAATACTTGCAAACCAAATCCAAGAACACATCAAAGATATCATTCACCATAACCAAGTAGGCTTCATCCCAGGCATGCAGGGATGGTTCAGTATATGGAAATCCACCAATGTAATACGCCATATAAATAAATTGAAAGAAGAAAAGTGTATGATCATCTCCTTAGATGCTGAAAAAGCATTTGACAAAATCCAAAACCCATTCATGTTTAAAGTTTTGGAAAGATCTGGGATACAAGGCACATACCTCAACATAATAAAGGCTATATACAGCAAGTCAATAGCCAACATCAAATTAAATGGAGAGAAACTCAAGGAAATTCCTCTAAAATCAGGGACAGACCAGACAAGGCTGGCCATTTTCTCCATATCTCTTTAATATAGTTCTTGAAGTACTAGCCAGAGAAATAAGACAACAAAAGGAGATCAAGGGGTACAAATAGGAAAGGAGGAACAAATTATCCCTGTTTGCAGATGATATAATAGTGTACATAAGTGACCACCAAAATTCCACCAGAGAACTCCTACAGCTGATAAACAACTTCAACAAAGTGGCTGGACACAAAATTAACTCAAAAAAATCAATAGCTTTCCTGTGTACAAATGACAAATGTGCTGAGAAAGAAATTAGGGAAACTAAACACTTCATGAGAGCCACAGCAATATATAATATCTAGGAATAACTTGAACCAAGCAAGTGAAAGACTTGTTTGAAAAAAAATTGAAATCTCTGAAAAGGAGACTGAAAAAGACATCGAAAGATGGAAAGATCTCTCTTGTTCATGAATCAGAAGAATTAACATAGTAAAAATAGCCAAGTTACCAAAGGCAATTTACAGATTCAGTGTAATCCCTATCAAAAGACCTACACAAGTTTTGAAAGACATTGAAAGATCAATTCTCATTTTCATATGGAAAAACAAACAAACAAACAAACAAAAACAGAGTATCCTGTAAAAAGAAAAAAAAAGGATCCTCCAGAGGAATCTCCATTCCTGATCTCAAGCTGTACTATAGAACAATAGTAATTAAAACAGCATGGTACTAGCATAGCAACAGGCTGGTTGATCAATGGAATGAAATCAAAGACCCAGAAATAAATCCACACACATTTGAACACGTGATTTTTGACAAAGAAGCCAAATTTATTCAATGGAAAAAGGATAGAATCTTCAACAAATGGTGCTAGTCTAACTGGATGTCTACATATAGAAAACTGCAAGTAGACCCATATTTATCACCCTGCACAAAACTCAAGATCAAGTGGATTAAAGACCTCAACATCAAACCAGAGACACTAAGTCTATTAGAAGAAAAAGTAAGGAAGATCCTGGAATGCATTGTCACAAGAGACAACTTCCTGAACAGAACTCCAATAGCCCAGGCCTTAAGAACAACAATTAATAAACAGGACCTCATGAGGCTGAGAAGCCTCTATAAGGCAGAAGACACTGTCAACAGAACAAAGCAACAGCCTACAGACTGGGAAAAGATCTTTACCAACCCTACCTCTGGAAAAGGTCTAATGCCCAACATATATAAAGAGCTCAAGAAATTAAACACCACCAAACCAAATAACCCAATTAAGAAATGGGCTTCAGAACTAAACAGAGAATTCTCAACAGAGGAATATTGAATGGCTGAGAAACACTTAAATAAATGCTCAACATCCCTAGTCATAAGAGAAAAGCAAATAAAAACGACTCTGAGATTCCATCTTACACCTATCAGAATGGCTAAGATTAAAAACTCAAGTGATAGTACATGCTAGTGAGGATGCAGAGAAAGGAGAAGTCTCCTTCATTGCTGGTGGGAGTACAAATTTGTACAACCACTTTGGAAATCAATCTGGTGCTTTCTCATAAAACTGGGAATAGAGCTACATCAAGACCCAGCTATTCCACTCCTTGGAATATACTCAGAAGACATTCCACCACACAATAAGGTCATATGCACAACCATGTTCATATCAGCCTTATTTGTAATAACCTGGAAACAACCTAAATGTCCCTCAGTAGAAGAATGGATAAAGAAACTGTGGTACATTTACACTATGGAATACTACTCAGCTATTAAAAATAAGGACATCCTGAAATTTATAGGCAAATGGATGGAACTAGAAATGCTTGCCCTGAGTGAGTTAACCCAGACACAGAAAGACTCACATAGTATATACTCACTTATAATTGGACACTAGCTCAAAAGGGATGTCCCATGAAAGTCTTCACTTACCAGGAGATCGGGATAGATGTGGGGACTACCTTTGGGACTCCAGGTAAGGGAAATATGGGAGAATGGGGAAATAGAAGGATCCAGAGGGTCATAGAAACCCACAAGAAAAACATCATAATGGGCGGATCTGAACCCAGGGGTGTCTGCTTAAACTACTGCACCAACCAAGAACAATACAAGCTGTAATCTTCAAACGCCTATTCCGATCTAGCCAATGGATAGGACATTCTCCACAAATGCAGGAGAGCAGGGACTGACTGTGACAAGAACTCTGGTGACCCATATTTGACCACTTTCCCTTGGTGGGGAGGCCTAGTGGCACTCAGAAAAAGGATAAGCAGGCTACCAGGATGAGACTTGATAGGCTGTGACCTTACGGTGGGGAAAAAGGTCTCCTTCTGTCAAAGACCTAAGGGAAGGAAAAAGGATGAAAGAGGGAGGGAGGGAAGAATGTTAAGATAAAAGTGAGGAGATAACAATTGAGATATAATCTGAATAAATTAATGAAAAAAAATTTTAAATGAATTTGAAAGATAGAGAGGGAGAGAATATGAAAAGGGTTCAAGAGAAGAGTGAAGGAGAAAAATCATAGCTGTATTATAGTAAAGAAACTATAATAAAAATAAACACATCACATATGATGTATATATGTACTCATATAAGTGTGTATTAAGAAACTAAAAAGGCAACCAATAGAGAGTCAAAAGAGGTGCTGGGGATAAAGGGGATGGTGGTGACAAGAAAGACTTATGTGCCATGAGAATGGGAAGAGGAGAGGGAGGATGGAAAGTGCAAGGGGAGACAAGCAGAAGGTGGAGAACATTGAGCAGGTGAATCTGCTGAAACACACTTGAAAATGCCATAATGATACTTAGCACTTTGGTTTTTTTTAAGACCCCACATTTAATTAATTAATTAATCAATTAATTAATTATACGAGAATATATGAGATCAGGTATGCCATGCTTTCTAATGGACAGTCACTAAGTCACTAAAAGCATCCCAGAAACTCAGCATATTTATTTTATATATCTGTTGAGGAGGTGGGCTTAGATAATCTCAGGAGAAGATTATTTTATTAAATATTTTTACATATACACTTATATTGTTACACATATATACAATAAACTACCTACAACAAAAATAACCACAAAACAATCAAGAATTATATACTTATTATTTTCATAGTGTTTTGGCTATTTGTATTTGGCAGCCTTAAAGAGAACAGCTTTCCTATTTTGGTGAGTCTAAAATTCAGAATGTAAATCAATATCTTGTCATTATCAACTTAAAACATCTATCTAGACCTAAAAACATCTTAACCCCTAAACAACTAAGCTTAATTGTAAAACTAAACTATCTGGTCTTCAACCTTATCAGAGACTGGATAAGGAATAAAATTAATTAGCTGAGTATACAAGGATTGCCAGCTAGCAGCTTCCCAAATGAGAATATGATAGAGACAGCTTGCTGCCTGAACAGTCACTCAAAACTCTCTATAATGTTGGAGCATCATCTTCATCCTTCTGGCCCAATATATCTGATAGACATATTTGTGAGGCATGAACTATTGAGGACTTGCTTACCCTGTCTTGGCAGGCTTTGGCTGTCAATTTTGCCTGCATCCAAGCTTGCCCACTTTTGTGCAGAATTCTGTCTGTGGTAGAAATGAGGACATTTTGCTCAGTGGCTTGTTTGCCACATTTGAAGCCATCTCCACAAGGAGGTTCTTTGATACTCATCATCTTCTCTGTGGTAGGCTGGGTGTTGCCAGGAGTTAACCTGTCTCATTGTAAATGTGTCTTTGAAATAATAAAAACACATCTTTAAATGCCATATTCTATATGCCTCTGAGGTTTTTGAAGATCTTATCTATTTTACCTTATATTTCTATAGAATCCTATCTATCTGTTACACCTTGGATGTATGTTATTGTGATAAAAATAGATGAGTAATTGATATGTCCATGATTTGATCAACTAACATTGACTTGTATAACACGTGTAACTTATTTATCCTAAACAGCCTGTTGTCATGCCTAGTACTGGAAATCTAGTGAACTAGTTGGGATTAGTTATGTCATAGATCTTGGAGGAGCACCAACAGTGTTACATTACTAGACCAGCATAATTCCAAACTACATTCTAAATATTTAGCCTTATACCTACAAATAAGTGTCGTTCTCACACCTCATCAAGGAAACTTCTCTTTGCAACAAATAGCAGTTATTACAGAAAAAATGCAACTTGCCAATGAGAATGAAGAGTTGTGGAGCTCAGTCCAAACTGATATCTCTACAACACCATCCCGGCACCCAAGGCACAGGTATCACTAAAGAAAGGTTTTAGGAGACAGAGAAAGAAGGGCTTTACTGTGAGATTGTGTCTCCTAGAAATGTTAGAGAAACTACACTAACAAGGTCTAACCAACCTGGTGCTTAGATAATATAAACAAAACCACCCAGCATGAAGGCAGTTGTTGTGAAGTGTATTTCATGTATTATTTCCCTACCTTAATAGCAACCATATGTTTATCTAAACAATTCTACCCACATGGAAAGAAATCAATGACACTAAATAGAAGCCATCCTTCCTTATCGTGTCTCATGACTAATATATCTCTATGCATAGAAGCAGATATTCTAGGATTATACATATGTGTGGGTATAGTACAATAGTTCATTATGGGCATATAAAACACAATGATCAAGCCCAAGGAATCTGCATTTTGATCTACTTAACCATTTATCATTTCTTAATGGTACTAAGCTTCTAACACTTCCTGTCTAGTTGTTTAACATACATAATAAATTATTATGAGCAATAGTCACCCTACTGGGGTTTATATCCCCATAAATTATTCCTCTTTTCAAAACGTATCTTGATATCCATTATGTACATCTCTATGTAACCCTCCCTGTGTTTATTGGCCCTTACCAAGAGCACGTTCCACAGTCTGTTTTTATTAAATCAAGTGTATTAAGCTATATATGTGAGTGAGAGCATACTATAGTTGTCTTTCTCTATCTGTCTAATTTCATCACGTAACACAATACTTTCCAGTTCCATCTATATTTTTACAAACGACAAGATTTCATTTCCTTTTATGACTTAATGTTATTTTGAACAAGCCCACCCAGCCTCGAGGCATTGTCATGCAGTACATTTCATCTCTCATTGCCTAGCATGGTACAAATACACCACACGTCCTTTTCTATACGCCCACTGATACATACCTCAGTTGATTCCACACCTTGGCTATTGTGCATGCTATAGCAGTTAAGACAGTAAAGATGGAGGGCAGGCATCTCTTTGGCATACTTATCCTATTTCCAATGGTACATGCCAGGGAGTACAATAGCTATGTTAATGTTACTTCCATTTTTGGTTTTCCTAGGTGTCTGTTTGCATAATGGCTATCCTGATTTATATCCCCATAAATAGTGCAAACAAATACTTTTAAAATGATAAACTGGCCAAGTTATCAAACCCAATTTTTTAAAGAGCGTTTTTCTCTCAGAGAAAGACAAAAGTTCGCTGGATAACCTGGCAATTTGCCCCTGGAAATTTTACATTTGGAAGTTTAATTACAAACTTAGATAAGTGGATTATAATGAAAGATATCTCTAGTGAGGGAGCCCAGACAGATGCATCGTGAATGCATTAAAGAAAACACCAGAGAGAGAACTTTCCACCAGCAGAGAGATTTTAATTAAACAGCAATAGGATGGATCTCTTCTGTGAAATGATTTTACTGTTACCCACAGTTCATTAAAACTATTTACGATAGTCTTGAAAACGAGTCCACTCTGGAAAGGACATCTAAACCTGTCAGTCTCCATTATAAGGGCAAAAATTATGGGTACGAGCAAGGAAGATTCATTGGACAGCTGTTGGGTAGAAATGTATTTCTTAATATGCTGATCTTGGAAAAAACAGAGAGCAGAGTTCTAAACTACACATACACCCAAGGCCTTCAGAGAAGTAAAAGGAGTGACTCTTACCACCAGCTGCCAACTGAAAGTACAAGATCCTTTAGACACAGCCAGAAGGAAGGCATTTCTGTTCCCTTACTAGTGAGGTGGACTAGATGACTTATTTGAGATATTAGCCCATTGAAGTCATACCTCCACCAACAATCCTGTGACCTTGAAAGTGTCCAAACAAAAATGCATGATTCCTGTGAAAGCTAATATGTTCTCCGTTTTGTATGCCTGGATTACAGCCCAACAGCTAGACTCAGTGAGCATACTGTAAATGTGAATGAAAATCATGAAGAAATGAATGAAACAAATAGGTAGAACCAAGTAGATTCTGTTTAAAAGAATGGACTGTGAAATTATAAAATAATAATTATATATACACTTACATATATACATATATAATATTATATAATATATGTAACATATGATATATTTAAAACATAAACATATGTATAATAATAGAAGGATATATATGAAGGAAGAGTAGCTGCAGGGATGCTACCACACCAGTTAAGAGAATTTGCTTAGAATAAGCATGACAACCTAGCTTGGTTCCCAACACAATTCACAACAGTCTGGCTAACCAGTCCCAAAGCATCTAATGTCCTCTTCTAGTCTCAGTGGGCTCCAAAGCCATGTGACATACACACAAACATAAATAAAAACAAACATTTAAAAAATAAACTAATGATATATGAAAATAATTGGTCTAAGAAAAGTAAAGCCTCAACCACTTATAGAAAGTGCCTTCTCGATTGTAGTGCTCCAACTATCACATAATTCTTTTTTTCTCAGATGTCTAACTTCCCTGCTCACCCCAAAAAATATTATAATTTGTATAATAAACATTTTCTATGCTGTCATTAATTATAAAACCAAGTGAGCATCGACAGACACCTTTTTGGAGGGTACCTGATGAGTCAAAAAGGACCCTGTAGTCAAGCACAGTGGCACACCCCTGAAATCTCAGGCCCAGGAGGCTATAGAAGTATGACCACTCCAAGTTCAAGGCCAGCCCGGGCTACGCACTGGGGCCTTGTCTCAAAATGCTAACTCCCTGGGATGCAGTGCACTCGTGACGTACTTACCTGGCTTGTCCAAGGCCCTGGGTTTGCTCCCCATCAGCACAGAAAACCAAACTAGTCCAACTTTCTGAACCTGACATCATACGCAAAGGAATCACAAACTGATGCTTTGATACGGGAAGGGGTGGCAAATGATGCTTTGATAAGTAGACAATAGTTCATGATCAAGGAAAGCTCTTAGATGAAACTAAATAAGTTTTATTCCCTGGGCTCACCATCTGGAATGCCACATACCATGTAATTTCTACAACTAGTTCCCTCTTTTTTTATTTTCAGTCAGGAGTGATGTTCAGGAGCTCCAGAGGACCTATGGGCCTTTAAAAATACCGTTTTAATAGAATCAATTTTCTATGAAAGTTCAAAACATAACTTCCTACAGAACTGAATTTTTTTTTTTTTTTTTTACTGTAGCAGAGGACTAGACATTAACATCAACACAGACATGACCTCTGTCATTTTGGGGGTGAGAAATAACACTCCAAAATCTGAAGGTCAGAGGGAGATGTCTGTTAGAACAAAGAAGCCATCAAAAGAGAGGAAAGCCATAGCAGAGATGTCTTGACTGCATTAAAATAAAAAATGACACCCTCTAAATGCATCCGCACAAATACAAGGTGAAGTCTCGGCAGCAGAAGAGAACATCCCAGGCCCTCCCATGAGTGACTGTCAAAGAAACTGCACTTTTCCCTTGCTGGCTACATCACCGGACAAGTGGCATTCACACCAAGTCCACAGGTGTCAAGAATCCCTTAGGAAAGCCGAAGATACAGCCCACCATCCGAGCAGATCAAATCACACTTGCATGGAATTATATATTTATGAGACCAAAATCAACACAATATATCACCCTGTGGGCCAAATGTCACTTTTTTGTGTGTGTGGCCACAGCTGCGCTTTGATCTTGCAGCTGCTTTATACAATGCTTGTCCTTGGTCACGGTGTGGGGGTTCTGAGCCAGCTCAGCCAAGGTGGGAGTGTAAGTGAGATTCCACGCTGAAGTTCACACTGGAGAAGAGATATTTTAAAGACAAACACTTGGGTTCCTCCTTTCAGCTCTTAGGCTATCACCTTTTCTCATTTGCATAATTAGTGTGCTTAACAAGCATGCAGGAGTTCAACTTGAAGTTGACCTCTACAGCTAAGAAAAGACACAGAAGATTGCAGTCCTTCTCAGAACACTGTGGGAACTCTGCAAGGTCTGGGGTGGGGAGGAGTCTCATAGCCACCACCCAAGAAAACCCGCAGGTGTTCTTTTTTGATACTAGATGCTCCATTGTTTAAGAGATTGATGCTTTTCTAGAGGACCTAAGTTCCATTCCTAGCACCTACATCAGGTGGTTCACAATCACCTATAAATCTGGTTCCAAGAGATCTGTGACATCTTCTTCTGGCTTCCATTGATACTGTGTTCATGTGCACATACTCATACACTTCACTACACCTACATACACACACACCTACACACACACACACACACACACACACACACACACACACGCACGCACACTAAAATAATAGCGAAAACTCTGAGACAGTGAAAATGCATCCTGGAGCCAATCTGTCTGAGTCGCCTTTATTTTAGTGAAGGCCTCATTAAGGTGACTCACACCTACATTTACATGTCTTCTGGCCTTTGTCTCATAGTTTTCTAGAATTCACAAGAAGGCCATAGACAGGGTAGGAGGAGAAGATGAGATTTTACCTTGCCTCATATTTGACCAGACTGTGAGTCTACTCACTGTCCTACATTAATTTGTTTCCTAATTGTTTTTGGAGCACAGAGAAGCTAAAGACTTCAGTGCTGGGCAATAGAGTGACATGTTCCAACAATGCTTTAATACCATATTTAAAAATACGGTGGGGTCCAACAAGATGGCTCCTTGCCTAAGGTTGCTTCCCACCAAGACTGACAACCTGGTCCCATGCCTGGAACTCACGTGCTGGAAAGAGAACCCGTTCCACAAGTAGTTCTCGGCCTCCAGAAATGCATCTGGTATGCCTACCTACCTACATACAGGCACACATCACTGCACATAGGTTTTCAATCACTGTAGAACAACTGTCACTGCAGAGGAGCAGTCTTGTGAGAAGAGAATCATTTTTAAGAGATGGTGGCTGGCACACTCCTTCAATTCCAGCACTTAGGGAGGTGGAGACAGGCAGGTCGCTGTGAGTTCCAGGACAGCCTGGGCTACAAAGCAAGTCCAGGACAGCCAGCCAAGGCTACACAGAGAAACCCTGTCTCAAAAACAACAAACAAAACAACAAAAAAAGTATCTATGAAAAAGGAGATGGTGGCTTGCAGTAATGACATGTTCCTGATCCTGATAACCAAATCTTTCCTCAACAATTCCCTGGATGCGCCAGTGTTGTCACAACCATCTCCTTACCTTCCCTAGAGTGACTCTTCTGGCATTTTGTACCTCCCAGCACAATTAGAGATGAGCACAGATGCCCAGTGTGGAAATAGGAGAGGACATTCAAAGCACTCTTATGGACAAAGGAAGGACCAAGGAACTGAAAGGATACTGAAAGGCAGCTTTGTATTCCAAGCATCTCTAGTACCCTTGGCAGCAATAAGATGTTTCCAATGACAGTGAACACCCTCGGTGTCTCACCAAGCAGCTGCCTCCTGTTTCCCATAGCTCACACACATTAATGGTGTTCATCTCAGTTTCTTTCTTAACTTGTTCTTGTAATACAAATCATTTGGTTTTACCACTTCCTCTAGAGTTGAAGCCCAGTTATAACTTACAGTCATCATGACAAAACCCCAGAAACGTCGTTTTCTAGGTTACACGTGTCCACCCTCTTCCAACCTCTTCCCATCCATCAAGGCTTCCAGCCTCCACTGAAGTAACCTTTCTTCAGGCATGCCCCCAGGGGGTGAAGATGGAGCTGAAGGATGGAGCTGTGAGGTCTGAGCAGCCTTCAGTGGAGGCATGTCAGTCACTGGAGTAGCAATTACTCTAGAAATAACCCTAAGGATTAAAAAAAAAAACTGTCCACACCAGTGTTCATATCAGGGCTAATTATAAATGTTAATTAGAAACATAGTCATGTTAATTATGGAGGCAGTAACCTAGAAGTCTATTATAGGGACATGATTAACTTCATTATTACTTTCTCAATGAAATACTGGTAGCCATACAGTTCAGTTATGAAGAGAGTAAAATATCATTTAAAAATATGTGTGGGGTGGATTAGAATGAACCCTCAATATTGCACTGTATTTGACTGAAAATGATGAAAATATATACCTAAAAGCATTGGATTCATCTTATAGAAAAGTAGAATGTGTATTTGAGGGAGCTAGGGTGATAGCTCAGTTGGTAAAGCTCTCGTCACACAAGCATCAGGTCCTGAGTTCAAATCCCTTGAACCAATGAAAAAAGCCAGGCACAGTGGTGTGTGCATGATTCCCATTCCAGTGACGATGAGAAGGAAGGTAGAGTGTGGGAGTTTATGAATCCCTGGAAGCTCCCTGACTAGTCAGCCTAGCCAGCTTGGTGAAGTCTCAGGCCAGGGAGATACCCAGAGGCAAAAGTGGAAGGTACCTTTTGGTTGGTTCCTGATCTCCAAAAGCAAACATACATACACACATGCATTGGCACACATAAATGTGCACATAAACACACACACAAATTATTTATTTAGATTAATTGGGGAATAAATGGAGTACAAAGAAACAAAATGAAAGGCAAGTTGTGCCCATCTATGTAACAGTGACATGACCAGTGCAGGCCTGTTCAACTGTGTTGACTGCTCAACAGCCCTCTGATGGGATTTGAAGCCTGTTCCACAGGGAGGCAGGGTATGACTCATGCCTGCATTTGTGAGCCCAGCTAACAATTCAGGTCTGAAGAAGTAGTGGGCCCACGTGGAGAGCTTATTACTGATGGCTAATTAAGCTAGCACAGCCACAAAATGCCTTCTAAGTACTTCGGCTTATACCCATCAACAAAAGCAGCTCTCAGCAATAATTCTCTAAGCCTCTTCTTACAGCCAGTGGTGGTGAATGCAGAGACCCGTGGCTACTCCAAGATGCAGAGAACAACAAAAAAAAAAATGGATGCAGGTTAAGCTTTAAGCAAGTCACTTATACCACCTCCTCTAGAAAATTATGGAAGAGAGCACAGGAAGTATTTCGGAGCCTGGAGACAGGACAAAGGGCTATAGGATCCCATCTTTAGACTGCATACAACCATCTCAATTATTAACTCACAAGTGTAGTTATCTGTACTAGGCCTTCACGAAGCTACCCTTATTAACAGTTAGTCAAGGAAGGGTGCAGGAGGCTCATGTGGCCTTTTCCTTCTGAACTACTGGATTCTGGAGAGTAGGAACCACTGTCTGTAATTTATGCCCTCTGCTGAGCCCATCAGGCTCCCACAGTCACATGAATGGCTCTGGTCAATCTCAGTAGGTCCCAAAACAAAACAGCTATGCACATGGGAGAGAAATGTGTGGGTGACAGTTTATGGAGGTGGTAGAGAGGCAGGGGTTTATAAGGATCAGTATGTGTTATACACAGGAGCAGACCACTCTAAAAACAGATTTAACTCAAAGGAATGAAAATGAGTGAGTGAACAAATTAATTACAAAAGTGGCTACTACACAGTGTGCCCAACCTCAGATGCGGCACAATTTGCTCATGACCTGGCTTCTTAGGGAAGTGCCTGCGCCTGCCTGACGAAGCCATCACAGCACAGGCCATTTCCCTGACTATAGACTCTGATGATTTGTCAGTAAAATGATGTTTTTCCCAGGAAGGAAAATAATCTTGCTGCAAAGAAACCTTAACGACTATTTTAAAAATAGTGTGTTTCCCTGTGTAGCCATTCGTCCCCAAGTAGCAAAGAGGGAACATGCTTTCCTTCCCCCCTGTGCGCCACAGAGCTCATCTAAACAGGGAGTTACTGTCAACGTGTAATAGAAATGCCTGGAGCAAGCCAGTAAGCAGACCCTGGGGGTTCATGGTCTCTAGTAAATAATCAAGGTTTATTGTGGGATACTTTCCCATCTTTTATAACACAAATTGAAATGAATATAAATGATGACCTTCTTTCTAGAAAGTACTTTCAGTTTGATTTACTTTCTTTGCAACTATGACTGTGTTTCATAAAGAAAGGCTAAAAGCCAAACCAAATTGGGGACCTACTCCTCTGTCTTTGTAGTCTCACTCCAAATGGTTCTGTCAAACATGGGACCCATTTTTTAGTTCCCAAAGCCAAGCAAGGCCAATTGTCCTTTGCTACAGTCCTACTGAATTCAAAGAGCAAATGACAAAACCCATTACAGTGACAATCACTGCTGCAATTGCCTGGCTCTTCTGATTCTGCCACAATCTGATATACAATTAATCATGTATTATTATTCATGAAAAACACAAGGAATAGACCCCCATGGTCCTGTTTTCCCATTTAATACCATGTTCCACAGCAAATATTAGCATCACAAAATATTTAACAATTTACAGAATGCAGAAGCAAAGTAGAGAGCCTGGCTTGGATGCAAGTGAGAGAGAACAGCCTTAGCATCTCCTTTGATGATATTCATCAAGTCACTGAAAATTACCGAACACAAAATAAGTAAAAATTTCATTACTTCATTCATTTCATTTATACCTTGTGCATGAGCCGATGTCTCATTCCTATAATGACCACAAGACAATGCCTGTGTGCCAGTTTCCATCTGTTACTATGCAAAAAAACAAACATAAACAACTTAGGGGAGGAAAAGGTTTATTTAGCTAACACTTCCAGACCAAAGTC
The DNA here is from genome assembly GCA_907169655.1 of Acomys percivali. NCBI lineage: Eukaryota > Metazoa > Chordata > Mammalia > Rodentia > Muridae > Acomys > Acomys percivali. The sequence goes on along the minus strand of OU015747.1, from coordinate 86,281,463 downwards.
CACCTATGAGGGAAGTCAAGGCACAGACTAAAGGCAACAGTTTGAGAAAAGTTAACGTACTTGCTATTCCACACAGCATTACGACTGACTGACCAGGGAACTCACATCACAGCGTAAGATGTAGGGCAAACAACAGTGGAGGAGATGGTTTGCTGGATCATAGATAGAATTATACTCAAGCAGAGTTTTTTTGTTTGTTTATTCATTTGTTTGTTTTGTTTTTAGTTTTCAAGACAGGGTTTAAATCGAGTCCTGGACTCGCCTTATAGACCAGGCTGCCCTTGAACTCACAGAGATCCACCTGCCTCTGCTGGGATTGCATGGGTGCACCACCATGCCAAGATCAGCTAGATTTTTATCCAGGTCAGGACCACTTACTCAAGGAATGGTGTCACCCATAGTGTCTGGACCCTTCTACATCAATTAATTAATTAAGGCACATGCCCAAAGGCCATTTTGATGGAGACAGTCCCCAACTGATGCTCTCCTCTCAAATTACTCTAGGTCATGTCAAGTTAACAGCTGATACTAGCCAAAACCATCTGGAAAAAATAGGGAGGTTTTAGCCAAGACTTGAGATCAGGAAAAAAATATCATATCAATGAAGTGAATGGAAATAACTGTGTACTGAGACTGGAGTCTTAGAAGTTAATGGAAGTCATGTGGAAAAGACCCAATATGTAAATGATTCTGATTTTACTCAATAAGCAATGTTTGGAAAATACGGTCCTCTGTATTGATAGATAAGTCCACAAAGCAAAATCTAGGGCAAGTTATCCAAGTAAGCAAATGTGGTACAGGGAGAGCCTACAGTCTGTCCATATTAACAAGGAAGAAGAAGCAGGTTTTGATGGTGATGCTGCCTATTTTGGTACAATCTTCTCATCTGCTTTCTCATCCTATGAACTTGTCTGCAATCTTCAAGTGCTGGTTTAAGCTTTCCCTTACCTACAGGGCCTTTCCATCTCATCTTAACAGTTACTCACTCTGTAACACATGCATGGTCTCAAATAACATGATGCAGCCATTACTGATACATCTTTCCCCCACATGCTACAGTGTAAAGTTAATGAATGAAGATTCTGTAGTATGGATATTTCTAGCCAGTATTTGGCATGAAGTGAGTTAATGCTTAGGAAATATTCAATGTCCAAAGTCAAGAAAACTGACCTGATAGGAAGTAGAGGACTACACATATACTGGAATATTAATAATAATATCTTGGGTTTATTTATAGAATGGGTTTCTGCCAAAATTATAAGTAAAACTGGAGGTGTGTACCATAAAGGAAGTATGTTTTAGATATGGGAGACCAGGAGATATTAGTTGACAAAAGAACAGATGGTGGTAGCCAGCCTTGTATAGAAGAATAATTCCTTCCCACACTGAATATAAAATTATTAGAGTGAAGGCTTGGGAGGTGGCTCAGCAGTCAAGAAGGCTGGCTGCTCTTGCAGAGGGTCTGGCTTCAGTTCCTGGCACTCACATGGTGGCTCACAATCATCACCACCTCCAGTTCCACAGAATCCACTGCCCTCTTCTGGCCTCCATAAATACCAGGCACACACACACACACACACACACACACACACACACACACACACACAC
>OU015747.1:86246006-86274256 GCA_907169655.1 Acomys percivali | reverse complement strand
CCCCCCTACTCCCCTCCCCTATGTCTGTGACTGAGGGGGCCTCCCCGCCCATATATGCTCTTAGGGTATCGAGTCTCTTCTTGGTAACTTGCTATCCTTCCTCTGAGTGCCACCAGGCCTCCCCATCCAGGGGACGTGGTCAGAGATGGGGCACCAGAGTTTGTGTGAAAGTCAGATCTCCTTCTCCACTCAACGGTGGAGAATGTCCTGTCCATTAGCTAGTCTGGGTAGGGGTTCGAGAGGGAGGGAGGGAGGAATGGGAGGATACAAGGGATGGGCTAACAATTGAGATGTAATATGAATAAATTAATAAAAATAAAGGTACCAGGCTCCAAACAGCAGCTGTGTAACCAGCATCAGGACCAGGCCATATGCCAGGTGGCAGACTTAGCATAAACTCCAGTCCTCTCAGAACCCTTTTTTTTTTTAGAGTAAGATAAATAAAACACCCAATTTTCAAAAAAAAAAAAAATCAATTCCATCTATTATCCAGGCAAAGGCTAGCGTAAAAGAGTAGGAAGAGGGATGATGTGAAGATCAGCAATCAAGGACTGAATAAAGATGTGACTAGCCCTGTGACTACCATGAGACAGGAACGAAAGCTGCCTCCATAAAACCCTCTGCAGGGAAGGGTAGGTGTACAGATAGCAGGAAGACTCCTGGACTCCTACACCATAGCAGCTGGCTAGCTGCTGCCCCTTGTGTGTCTTCCCTTCACAGTTTCTATTCTCATCACCTTTTCTTTCCTCTTCTGGCCTTGGCAAACAACCTTGCAGAAGCAGGGTACTGAAATAATAAAGGCCAAGCGAAGTTCAAAGTAGAGGACCTGGAAAAAGTAAAAGAAAAAAGAACAGGGGTGGTGTCTTAGGGTTTCTATTGCTGTGATGAAACACCATGACCAAAAGTCAAGTTGGGGAGAAAAGGGTTAATTTGGCTTATAGTTCCATATCACTGCTCATCGCTGAAGGGAGACAAGATAAAACTCAGAGGAGGCAGGAACCTGGAGATAAGATATGATTCAGAGGCCACGGAGGGGCCTTACTTACTGGTTTGCTCCTCATAGCTTGCTCAGCTTCCTCTCTTATAGAGCCCAGAATCACCAGCCCAGGAATAGCACCACCCACAATGGGCTGGGCCCTTACCCATCAATCACTAATTAAGAAAATTCTCTACAGGCTTGCCTGCAGCCAGATCTTATGGGGGCATTTTCTTAATTGAGGTTTCTTCCTCTCAGATGATTACAACTTATGTCAAGTTGACATAAAATTATCCAGCACATGTGCTCAGTGTCAAGATGGACAGACAGCATCTAAAATGGAGGGAGCGGGAGGGGTCCAAAAAGGAATTTCACTGAAGCCAAGAAGCAAATAAAGATGACATAAGCTATCTCACTTCCTAGGTTTACAACATAAGAAAAAAAAACATACAAAATAACCCTAAAGTATTCTAATTGGAATTGGAAGTTTTCCTAACAACTTGCAGAACTTAAACATATATAGATATAGGATTGGCTCAGCCTACATATATACACACAGGTACATACACACATAAATGTATGTAAACATTTTTGTGCATAATTTATATGTATTCCCCAGCCTCTGTTTCCTACATTTTTCCAATTCTATTTCCTTTTTTGCCTAGCTCTCTTTCTTGCCTTTCTGTTAGCTCTGTTTTCTAGTTTTCACTTCTATTTCCAAGAAGCAGAAATGCTCTAGTAAACATGACTCAGTCTTGAAATAACTTCCCTCAGGAAAAATAGTTGATGATAGGCTGGTCAGAAAACACAAGACGGGCAAGATGGATTTAGTATCTCTTTCTGTGACAGAAAGCCAGGAATACTTAGAGTGTGCAGGGGATGTCTGTCAGAATAAAAACCAGCCACCACTGGCCAAATCCAGGACAATCTAATAATAAGAAAACAAAACCCTAATGAGAATATTGGATTACATACACCCAAAAGTATGAACTCCTGAGTCTAGACTAACATAATTAAATAAATGATAGAAGAAAGAGGGAAAGTCTCTCTCAAGTTATGACAGCAATTTGTAAAAACAGCAAGAGTGGCCGGGCGGTGGTGGCAACTGCCTTTAATCCCAGCACTTGGGAGGCAGAAGCATGAGGATTGCTGTGAGTTTGAGGCCAGCCTGGTCTACAAAGTGAGTCTAGGACAGCCAAGGCTAACACAGAGAAACCCTGTCTCGAAAAAAGAAAAAACAAAACAAAACAAAAACAACAACAACAACAGCAACAACAAAAAACCCAGCAAGCGTGGTGGGTCTAAATGGCCATCTTTTAGGAGTCAGGATAACAGTTGGTATAAGCCAAAGTAAAGAAGGACTGCCGAGCTAGACAGGCGAGCCATGGCTCAGTATGACAGAGCTCCTTATGAAATGCTAATCAAACATGAAGGGCAAGTGGTAATTTCAAAGGCAAGAGACTGACTGTGGCATGCTCTTGACCAAGTCACCTTGTCAGCATCACCAGCCTTTTGAAGTTTTTAATCACACATGTGCCCTGCTATTATGCATTGAGAACAATGTAAATAGCATGTGCCTTGTCTTAGCAAGAGTGTATGGTCTAAGTTAGAGACACTGGACAGGCCTGTGCTAAGGAGCACCCACAGAATGTAGGATTGGTTTTCTGAGATCGTAGAGAACAAGAGAGGTGAAGGAGGAAGGAGGAGTTCGTTGCCAGATCAGTGAAGTCACAGGGTCACCCTTCCGTCTCTGAAATGTGCTGCCCTGTACCTCACAGGCTGCTTGTACTTAGAAAATCTATCATATCCCCTCTTTCTCACACATTTTCCCCTTCTTCTTTTCTCACATCTTTCTGTTTTAAGCCAGAGAAATAGAGCTCTGCCTTGAGGTCTATATGCGATTAGCTGCCCTTGAGTAATCCAGGGTAATCTCCCTATTTTAAGGATATCATAAATGTAGTGAAGTCTGCAGGATCTCTTGGTGATAAATACATCAACAGTACTTAGGATATGGTTGTTCTGGGCAGAAAGGGGATTATTCTGTTACTGCAGAGATCAAATGATTGAGTTGTTGGAGATTTCATTATTGATCTCAGTTCTTTACCTTTTTCTGTGTTTACATGCCTGGTCACTCTTGAGGAATCTCTCCTATAACGGCAAAATATATGTCTATACATATTGACATTGACTTTTGGACTAAGTCACAGCTAACTAGAATCACTTTCTCTAGTAAAAATAAGTTGAAATTATGCAAAATGGAACCTCTGGACAATTTGAGTGGCCCCTGCCTCTGTATAGTCACCATGAGAATATAGTTCTCCAGCCTTCAAATTAAAGCAAGACCAGAGGTCCATGGAACAAAATCACCTTAGCAGAACCCACACAAGGCCAGCTGCATTCAAGCTTACCTACAGAGATGAAAACAGTAGTGAAAGATGCAAAGGGCAATAGATTTGTATGGAAATTTCTATTGTAATAATAGTCGTAAAAGTGATCAGAAACATTTAATGAGTAAAAAAATAGAGGCAGGTGGATCGCTGTGAGTTCGAGGCCAGCCTAGTCTACAAAGCGAGTCCAGGATAGCCAAGGCTACACAGAAAAACCTGTCTCAAAAAAAAAAAAAAAAAAAAAAAAGACAAAAAGAAACTAGAAAGTAAAACTGAAGAATTTACCCAAAATACAATATGCAAAAGTAAAGGAGGAATAACTGTAAAGGTTAGCTAAGAGACAGAGTGTAAATGGGAGAACTATAGAACACATAACTGCTAGGATCTACAATTTTTTTGTTTGGTTTTTCGAGACGGGGTTACTCTGTGTAGCCTTGTCTGTCCTGGACTCACTTTGTAGACCTGGCTGGCCTCAAACTCACAGCGATCCGCCTGCCTCTGCCTCCTGAGTGCTGGGATTAAAGGCATGCGCCATCACGCCCGGCTCAAAAATTTTAAACGTAATTCAGAAAGTGGCACAGAAGAATGTTTATAGGAATAAAAAATAAAATATAGTAAATTTAAAAAGTTGTAATATTCTAAACATCAAGCAAGGAATTTATTTCAGAATACAAAAGAAATAATCTATAACAGAGTAGTTAGTCTATGATCAAAGTTTTTTATCAGTGACAAAGACAACTGAACAATGTGTTTAAATAGATGAGGGAAAAATCTTACATCTCTGTTTTTATAACCAGCTATACTATTGCTTGTGTATGAGTTCAAAGTAAAAGCATATTTAGACACATAAAGATAGCAGGCATCTATGAAAAGATAAAAAATATATGAAATATACAAGATACAAGGAGTAAAAATGAGCATAAACTATTGATATTAATAAGTTAAAACATAATTACTATTAGCTTTGAAATCATTCTCCATTCAAAATCATATTTTATTCATTGTTAAGTAATGTGTCAAAAGATTTCCCAGTTTTATTAAAGAAATTAAAAATTAAAACTTCATTCACATGTCGGTTTGTATTTCTTAGGCTAAGTAAAGCCTAAATGAGTCTGGCATTATAAACTCTTGAAAGAAAGAATCCTAAGGCCTTCAGGAGGTGGAATGCACTGGAATAGCCTTTCTGGACATTTGTCATCTCCTAAGAATTGACACTATACGTGTCCTTTATCTCTGAGTACCCGCTTCTAAGACAATACTTGTTTGTTCTTACTGTGGACACATCAGAACATTTTTTGCAGTGTACTCAATGGTAAAAACGTATAACAAATTTCATTACATTGCTTTGTCACAGCACATTATTGAAATTATTTAAGAGCCTTTTGCAAAAGAGAGAGATAAATCATTTAAATGTATACACAGAATATTGCACTGTGCAGCTAGGCACATTAATAAACAGAAATTACATTAATCAACAAATCCATGCTCTAGTTTCATTTCTGTTGCTTTGACAAATGCCATGACCAAAAGGAACTTGGGGAAAAGGAACAGGTTTATTTCAGCTTACAAATTTCAATTAATCATTAAGAGAAGTCGGGGCTGACACTCAACCATGATCTTGAATCAGAAACCATGGAGAAACGCTTCCTGGCTCGAGGCTGGCTCATGGTTAACTAAATTTCTTATACAGCCCAGGACCTCCTGCTCAGGGAATGGTGCCACCCACAGTGGCTGGATCCTCCTCCTCCAATAAATAATCAAGACAATCTCCTACAGACATGTTCACAGGCCAGTCTGATCTATTCATTTCTTGTATTGAGACTTCCTTCTCAGGTGACTCTAGGCTGTGTCAAACTGACAGATAAAGCTAAATACAACATTATATATGTATATATGTATGTATGTATGTGTATGTATGTGAGAATATATATATATATAAAGACATATATATGTGACTGAAAGTAAAAATTGTAACATGATATAGAAAGTGCAAAATTGGCTAGGTAAAGTTTGCAATATCAAAGAGTGTATTTTTATAAGTGCAGATAGATGAAATGATGATATAAACATTTATATTGCACAGAGGTGGATGGGTTGTGGTTAAAATAAAGCACCTCAGAAGATTTCAATGTAAAAGTTTAAACACTTAACAACCGACACCAACACAAATCACTACTAGGATTTGATAAAACTGACTATCAGTATATAGAAAAGTAGTCTATTATTGGATGTAGCTTTCTGTATGTCTCTAAGACTTGGGGAAAATATCTGAACAACTTTTCCCTAGATGATGTGTCCTATTTCTGTAGATGCCAAAATGGAATCCGGGAAAGTGCTTTAGTGCCTTAGTCTATGCAGGGTTTGGGCACATTTGCAGAAGGCAACTGGAGACACAAGGTCTACTTTACCAGCTGTGAAGCATTAGTGTGAAACACTAATGGACAGATATCAGCCTCTCCAGACACTGAGTGTGTCTCACTAGGGAGCAAGGATAGAGGCTGGAAATCCTGATCCACCTGAGGCCTCTCTAGCGAGAATGCTGCTACATCCATGGGGAAGTCTGACACTTTGGTAAAGGAAGATGGACACTGTAATCGTATTATAAGATAAGAGCATTTCAAGGCTGAAGGAACCATTTGGCCAGAAGATGAGTTTAGGAGACAGGAAAAATTTGAGTTCAAATACATTTCCCCCAGATTATCTGGATAAATCTCTTGCCTTCAGAGCTGTAGAGTTCTCATTTACAAAATGAGATTGACAGTAGTTTGCTTGCAGAATATAGAGAGGCATAAATGAAATCACATGTTTAAAACATGTCACACCAGTAGGCACTCAATAATTAGCCTCTTTATTATTTTCAAAGAAAAAAATCAATGAAAACAAGACAAAATCTTTCAGAAATCAGATAAAATCATACACTACCACACAAGGAGACAATGTTTGAGAAACATCCGTGGGTGATTTTGTTGTCCAAATATCATGCAGAAGACTTACACAGACTGTGTAACATCAACCAGGCAAAAGGAAAGCCTCAGCTCCATCAAAATCTGACAGTACCACCATTGTGGGCCACCCATCTTTGTCCAAAATAGCACTGCAGGTAAAGGTTGGACATGATTAACAAAGAGGAAGTGGGCTTTGAGATGAAGGTTGTGGATCCTTTCAGCTATGCTCTCAGGCTGCATAAGCTTTTGAATGAATTACAGAATCGTTCCTAGTGTCAGTCTCATGTGTGAAATGGGAATGGTAAAGTTGACTTTTAGAGTTGCTGGGAATCTTAGCCTGGGCTTCAAAATGAAACAGTAGAAATAAAAGGGACCTGGGTACTTGATCACCAATAGTTGTTTGTGATAAGCAGCCTTACGTCACTGTGAAACCGTTCCTGAAGTAACAATTCCAGGGTAACTGGCTCTATTTTCTTTAGATCTGTGGCAAGAGAAAGTATCATAGGAGGAAGGTGTGCCCAAGAAAAGCAGCTTATGTCATGGGAGGCAGGGAGCAGAAAGAGAAAGACAGGGGAACATTACAGAGATAAGACACATGTTTGGGAGACACCCCCAGGAATGACCTACCTCCTTCAACCAGACCCTACCTTATCATTGCTATGGCCTCCTAATAATGCCATCAGATAGTGAATCCACTGGTGGGCTAGGCCACTGGCTAGATCCAAATTCTTCCCATTATTCCTTTCCAAGAGGTCTAATGTTTGTTCAAAGAACACACCAATAATGGTATAATTCCTTCCACAACATCCTACCTTCTCATTTTTACTACCTTCCCATGATGCCATCAGATCATGGGCCAGTTCTAGGTTAATTTATTGGAATATCACAACACTCGCCATCCAATCCCTTCACACTTGACCAGCCTCTTAAAATGAATAATGTTAGAGCCCCATGCTAAATCTACCGGATTCAAAATTATAAAGATTAATCTCAAATTTCTGTGCTTTGCAAGATTTCCATGGAATTGTAATGTATGGTAAAGTTTGAGAAGTATTAGAATCTAGCAGATGACCTGTAGTTTATGTGTGTTGAGAATAGGTTACTGTTACCTATAAGACCAGCCCCACTCTGGAAGAAGTACTCTGATTATAGGAATTCACACACTGGCCTGCAGCCTGGATTCGAAGCCTTCCAAGTTCCCTTGCATCTTTGATGCAACAACTAATGATCCCTGAAGTTGCAAACATGCTTCAAAACAGAGGAGGCAGCTCTCTGCTCCAAAGCCTTCTGCCCTAAAAGTTCTGTGATAGCTATCCTGAGTAGCATGAAAGAACCTTTCAAAGAGAGGCTAGAATCCTAGCAAATATTTTCCTATAAGAAGAAATAGTTAAGGTCTAGTTGACTATGAAGCTTTAGAAATCCACATGACCTGCTTCTCACATAATTATTCAAACTAAAGAAAGGGCTTAAGCACCAAAACACCTTTCCAATGTGTGAGTTCAACATTAAAGACATTTAATGGGATCTAGAAGGCTAGCTATTGGCTCCCAGATTGCAGTGGCTTTTGAAGGGTGAGGCTCAGATTGCTGTGTTGGACATTGACAGACAGATGACAGAATTCAGGATTCCACATCCTACTGTGATTCAAATGATGATATATCTTCTTCTCTATCCAAGGATACTACACAGAACATAATAACATGCTGTGTATAAGAACACATTTAAAGATTGATTTACCATTTCAACATTGACACTAAATCTAGAAAGTTCCACTTTTTTCTAAGCTTCCCACCATGAGGATCTAGAAAAGGATCCCGAGGAATACTCATCCCAGTGCTTTAGGAGGCAGAAAGCTTCCTGGAGATCTCCAGAATATTCTTTGTCCTTTCAGGCTTTTCCCTTCACCACCACAGAAAGAGGAATCATCATTACAAGCTCTGGGTTAATTCCAGAAAGTTCTACATAGAATAAAAACCAGTACCTCCCATGGGTATTCATTTTCATCATATAACGTGCACTTCCCTCAGAGCCCACAGCCCAAATTTAAATTTCCCATGTCATGCTTGTGCCCTCTTGCCTGTGGCTTATTAGCAAATAAGTACCCTAGCCAGCGGCAGAGTCCTTTCTAACTAGGGTATCAAACTGCCCTGCCAGAAGGTTTAATCGGAATCAAAGTGATTAAATTTATTTCCATCCAAATTAAGTTGTGTCTACAAGACATCTCAATTCCCATCTTCAATGCAGCAAAAAAAAAACTTACTTTTGGGAAAAAATACAAGTATTGTGTCCAAAGAAGGCTTTTCAAGTGTGTCCCTTGTGGCCAGAGCTAAGAGCTAAGCATTACATAAGCTAGAAGTACCTCATATGATTACATATAGACTCAATAGGATATATAAACTATAAGGCATTAAATTTCCATAGGGTAAGAGCATCCATAAATGATTCTCCTGTTAATTATTTAGCATCAGCTTTGTAAGTAGAGAAAACCAGGCAGGTAGTGGGGCCATTGTTCCTACTTCTTGTAATATATACATTTTATTATAAAATTTCTATAATAGAAGGTGTTTTCGTTTCTTTTATGAAAGAAATGACATTTTTTTCCAGTTATGGCTCTTTTCCCCACATGACACTAAATATATAAAAGGATCCTAAAACTGACTAGAAGACGTGTGCCTCAGTATCACCTTAGAGTTCACATTCAGATGCCGAGGAGAGGAGGCAGTGCCTCAATCCAAGTCAGTGAGGACACTGTCATGGTTGGCTATAAGATCAACCATATAGGATGTCCTCCCCTCTGTCCCAGTTTCCTGGTAAGGGAAGGCTTTCGTGGGACATGCCCATTGGGCTAGTATGCAGATATAAGTGAGTATATACCATTTGAGTCTTTCTGCGTCTGGGTTAACTCACTCATTATGATCATCTCTAGCTCAATCCATTTATCCACAAATTTCTTGATACCCTATGAGCATATACAGAGGGAGGTAATCCCTCTGAGGAACAGTCATAGGGGAAGGGAATAAGGGGAAAATGGGAGGGAGGGGAGAATGGGAGGATACAAGAGATGGGATAAACATAGAGATGTAACAAGAATAAATTAATAAAAATAAAAAATAAAAAATAAAAATAAAAAAATAAAAAGATCAACCATAACTAATTACCATTTCATACCATCTATTGACCATCACTCTTAATCCATTATCAGGGGCAATGATGGGAAGATGCCATCTCCTACTTACCTAGAGCTCTTCTCTCTCTCTCTCTCTCTCTCTCTCTCTCTCTCTCTCTCTCTCTCTCTCTCTCTCTTTCTCTCTCTCGGTTTTTTGAGACAGTGAGACAGTTAGCCTTGGCTGTCCTGCACTCACTTTGTAGACCAGCCTGGCCTTCAACTCACAGAGATCTGCCTGTAACTGCCTTCCAAGTTCTGGGATTAAAGGTGTTTGCCACCACGCCCAGCAACCATCAGGCCACCCACAGGAAAGCTAGCACAAAAAATGCTCCAATTCTTCCTTTTGCATACACAGCATCTCTTAGAAGCTATGCAGTGTCCCAAGAAATTGGTGAGAACCATTCATTGAAGTTTCTAAGTATAATAACTTTAATGACTTTTTTCTTTATTGTTGTATAAAGCATTATTTGATTTTTCGTTCTCATGGTTGTACTGATGTGATTTGAGACACGCGATAAATGTATGTTCTACACCCAACCTAGAATCACAAAAGGTACACTTTGCCTCTGTGGAAGCCACAATTCTCCCTCAATCAAAGTTCACAACCACCAAGCCCAATGTTCTACAGTGCAATTGCTGTGTAAATGCCTCCCAATGTCTTTTAAGTATAAAAACCCATTTATGAAAAAGAGTTTGCATTTAAGCAATAATCTCTTCTACTTATCTGCTTATGCTTTTGTGACTTTAAGTATCTATGGAGCAAAAATAGGAAGTGTTACGCAAAATTTTGTTGGAGAGTTTACTTAAAATCCATATGCCTCTTTCTGCCATTCAGTGGACTGTGTTTCCTTGGATGCTTCAAATTTGAAAACAAAGACCTGTTGCACTGGATACACCTCTTTCTGTCTCCCTGGAACAGATGTCCAACCTAAGTCCTTGCACTACCTCCTACACTGAACACAACAGTTCTTTTTGTTAAGATTTTTGACTGAACCCAAACCCCTTCCTTCACCACTACCCACCTGTTCAAGCCTGCCATCTTTTTGCTTCCTCTGATAATGCTCCCACTCACCCCAGAGCTCAAGGTGCTTAACTTTTTTTGAGGCTTTTCAAGTATTATGAAAAGAATTACTATCTGGATTCCCCTCCCAGATTTATACATATGCATATACATATGCACATATACAAACAAACACATATACATATATCAACATAAATAACATGCATCCTGTGTGTGATGTCAAGAAAAGCCATTGTTATCTCATAGAACTGGGGTTGGAGGCAGTTATGTATCACCCCATGCTAGCCATGGGAACTGAAACCCAAACACTGCAAAATCAATGTCTTAACCACAGACTGATCTTTCCATCCCTCAAATCCTGTCCTTTCCTTCCTCTGCTCTACATCACGCTTGAGGTTTGGGGTGATGAATATGTCTCTATTCAACCTGAAATTATCTGGAAGATATTCCAATTAGGTTTTATATGCAACAAAACACAACCAACTTCAAGGAAGGTGTGGGCACCTGTGATTTGCAGAACAGAGACACAGCCACAGGAAGGAAGTAGACTATACTTTGCTTTATCAAAGAATTGGATGTATTCCACCTCAAGATCAGACAGACAACCCTCATGCATTCCCTAGTTCCATCACCAGAGGCAAGCTGTCATGGATGGAGCATTACCCATCAAGCAAGCTATCTGTAGCTGAGACAAGGTGGAAATGCTGGCAGCTGGAGGCCGTCTACCCATGAGACTTTCTGCTTGATTCTCTCTCGCAGGAGGAGGGCCCACCACATCCATCCCAGTGATCTTCACGTGCTTCAAATTAAGCCCAACATCAGGCTTTAGCTTTCCAATGACCGTTCAGAGGTTTCCAACTTCCTTGCTGGTTTTGGCCCACAGGAGGCACTGAAAGGAGTTTAGAGACCAGAAGTAAAGGAGAACCTTGAGTTGGCTATGAAAATAGATGTCCGCCTTTATTGTGGTACTGCTATTACCACATTGGCTCTGTGAATACCTGTCTCTTCCATTGGAGTAATTCTTGGTTATCAAATTTCCATAAAGCACACATGCTTTAAGACTCCCAACTATGAAAATGTCTCATTTAATATTTTCTCTATTTTCATAGTTCAATATGAATGTGACGTGGTTGCCGTGTTGGAAAAAGAACAATGAGACATTCCTGAGGACCATCCCATCGTGGGGGATGGGGACATTAATGAACTCACCAGCAGAGCCAACTTTCAAGGAAACCAGGATTCCTCCTAGGATATGCATTTTTAAACAGACTTGAGAATATCCTAACCTGTCTCCCCAATATGCATCAATAACTCTAACTATGGGACATAACACAACTTGCAGTCACTGACTAGCCTCAATGATTGACACGTAAGCTGTGTTTAAGACCTATTGATATATAATAATAGGATAATATAATAATATTATATTATAGGGTATATAATATAGGATAATAATATATAGGATAATATAGTATATATATATATATATAATATAGGATAATAATAGGATATATAATAATAGAATAATAGGAAAGAAGTAGAGTCCTAGTCAGAAGGGGAGGGAAGAAGCAAAAAAAACGGAACCAATTGGAAGGGGTGAGCGGAGACTTGATCTCAAGATTCCAGTATCATACTTTGGGCAGGAAGCCATGTCAGTGGGTGTCTGGTTATGCTTCATTACTTGTGAGTGAGACAAGATGTGTTTAGGAAATGATGAAGGCTTGTGCTTAATGTTTTCATGGGTGCTTTCTTACTCAACTCCTAAAATAAGTCTAGGCAATTGATTCTTATCCAGTAACAACAAAGGAACACAGAGACCTGTAAAAAAAAAATTACAAGTGGTTTGCCCAAGCCAAATAGTAAAAGGAAGAGGTTGCAGAATCAGAGGCAAAGTGACCGAATGCCAAATCTGCATGTGTCTTTGCCACAACTCCTCTACTATTTGGGTGACAAGTTCGCTCTACTAAATTAAAATGTTTTATTGTTTTAATAACAGGCTTTCCCAAAGCATGCAGAAATGTACTGTGTATTTTGCTTTGGAGTGTCAATTTTAGGGGCAAACTCAGCCTTTATTCTTCTGATGGACCTGAGGAAGAAACCAGAGATTTTTTTTTCATTGTGGGCTCTTCTCTTGAAATTGCCTCACTAAATAATGTTTCTAATTATTGCTTTTTGCTAAGATAATATCTGTTAAATGCATGCCTATCAGTGAACTGATACTCTTCCACTTATTATAATTAACCTATCTTTGACCCTCATAATGGGACCAGATTGATATAGTTGAGATTAATGAGTCAATTATTTTTGGACAAGGTACAAGGAACACAAACTGTTCATACTGCTAGGCCCTCGTGGCGTTCCCAACTTCCTGTGTAGCTGGCGACATCTATAAAATGACCCAGTGCACTGTTTTCTCCTTCCAACTTAGCCATGATGAATGCTGGTATTTCCCCAAGAACACAGAAATCATTTGGATGAAAAAGGAACTGATAACACAAGAGGGCAAGCTATTCTTTATAAACAATTGTCTTTAAATCCTTTTATTTGACAAATTCATGCCTCCATGGGTTTAGCTGCCTCCAAGTGTCATTTTTATAGTTCAATTAGCCTTCTAGGAGGATTTAGGTCCCATTATTGGTAAGATGGGCGACGGGAGACACTGACAACTTAGCCTCAAGTAACATGGGAAGAGAGCACCTGAAATCCCCAGGATCAAGAAGTGCTTCCTTCTCGCAGCACCATGTACAAGCGGCCATTCGAATCTGCTCCCATCACTGAGCCTTTGATTTCTTCAGACAAAATTAGGAATATCATTCTCTCTGCAGAAGTTATGTACCCAAATGCTGGTGAGAGTTTTAAGAAAGGTTTGTTTGTCTTTCCTTTTTTAAAGTGTGTGTGTGTGTGTGTGTGTGTGAGAGAGAGAGAGAGAGAGAGAGAGAGAGAGAGAGAGAGAGAGAGAGACTTGTATGTGTTAGTGCCTCTGGAAGCCAAAAGAGGGTGTGTCAGCTGTCCTGGAGCTGAAGGTGAAGGCAGTTGTGGGCCCAGCATGGGTGCTAGAAATGGCACCATGCAGTCCTCTGGAATAGCACCAAGTGCTCTGTATCATTAAGCCTTCTCTACAACCCCATGTTTCACTTTTTAAACCCACTCTCCATCTCTGCCTGGTTTTCCTCAAGCCCGCCACTTTTTCCTATTAACTATCCACACAACGCTAGCAATAAGTTCTCTTGAATTCAAGCTGACTAATACTTCTGTATTCAAAACTCCCATATCAAGATAAACTCAAACTCTTTCTCAAGACAGTCAAGGTTTTTGTTTAGCTAGATTTAATTGAAATTGGCCTTCTCATTTCTAATGAGTCCTTCTCCTCCTACTTCTGTGGCCACAACATAAGTCTGGTCAGAAAGCATGCCTGCTTGGCCTCGGTGCTTTTACTAACAACTCTCCCCTTCTGCCTGTCAGCCAGGCTGACTTCAGGAAACTTTTTTGAACCACCCTGCAACTTCCCAGAGAGAGCAGATGGCTTACTTCTCTGTATTATTTTACAGATTATAGTTCCACACTATCAGTTTGCCTCCTGCCTACTTTTGTATCTGTGTTTGCTTTAATAAACTGGGTTCTCCTTTGGGTAAAAACCTGTGGCATTTTAATTTGATGTCTGTAGATCATAACACGATGTCAGGCACAAAACTGGGATTCGGTTGAAGCTTACTGAATGAATTCCTTTGATATGTGAAAGAAAGCACTTCAATGCCATTTTAATAAGCTCAGTAACATGAATCTCCATATGCCTGTTTCATTTCTACTATGGATGTTATGAATGAGTGAGACTAACCTAAGCAGGTGGAATCCAACCTTATGGCATCTCTGACTCACATGACGGTGAAGTGGGTTGGACCACATATTAAATACACAGACACTAATGAAAGCTGATGAGGAAAAAGTAGAAGAGGGAAAAGTCCTATGCATAATTGTGTTTCCACTATCACAGACAAGCAAAAAAAAAAAAAAATCCTCATACAATCAGGGTCTGGCACCAGCCCTGGCCTGGCACCAGCAAAAAAGCAGGCTGTAGAGGTTGCCCACATATTATCATCATTAAGATATTTAAAAGAAAACACAGATGATTCCTGTGAATTGTTTTTTTTTACCTTTATACTTTCTACTTTGAAGGTCAAGTGTCTTCTGGGAATGGCGTGCTGTTTTCCATCTGAGGGAAGAAAGTCAATGCTAGACTCTTGACTCTCAAAGCCCAGAGCTAATGAATCCATAGCCAGACAACACTCTTGAATGTCAACATGTATAGCATTTCTTCAGATAGTGAGAAGCGCTGACACCCTAAGCAGGAAAGGAGAACAGCAAGGGTGCTATTTTAATAGAGCAGTTTTCTGTATGGCATAGGGAGGAAAGCCTTGCTGGTATCTGCATGAAGAGTAACAATCGCAGGCTGAGGACGCAAAGAAAGACAAGCATCTGTTTGGGGGAAAATATTACAAGGCAAACTGGGGCTCCAAAATATTAGTAGGAGCTAACGGAGGTTACAGATAGATCACGGTAAGTGAACTGAGTACACAAAGGGAATGATTGTAAAAATAACTGCAGAGTGAAGAGCAGTGGGGAAAACATGGAGCACCCAGCAGGCCATGCTGAGGACTTGGGACTTCTCAGTAGGACATGAAGCGTTTAGAAGATGGGAGTGACAAATGAGGCTCATGTTTTGGGAGCCTGATTAAATATAGGAAGTGAAGCAGAGGGTATCGTTGAGAGACTATTTGGCGGATGATTTCGGCCCTAGGTAGAGAAATAGGATGGGACTGTAGGGCTTATTCTAGAACCTACATAGAATATATTTGTATAGTATAGATCCTATAATCTATTGCTCATAGATTAAATTTGAAATTAAAAGAGAAAGTTCAAGAATAATTTACGGGTTGATCTCAGCCCAAGAAACTGGTAAAGGGTAGCAGCCTAAGACACTGGGCATGATTGCATATTCCTGTCGTGACCGCACTCTAGAGACAGGGGAAGAAGAAAGGTGAGTTCTGCCTCAGCCTGAACTGCAGAGAGGGACACTTTGGGAAGGAAGGAAAGAAGGAGGGATGAGAGGGTATAGAAGGGAAAGGAAGAGAAAAAGAACAAAAGACATTATGGACAATATAGAGGAGAGACGTATACTTGGGAGAGAGCAGGAAGAAGGAATCAGTTCAGGTCCGAAGAGATGAGCAGTGGTTAAGAACACTTGCTTCTCTTGAGGAAGACCTAGGTTCTGTTCCCAGGGATGATTCATAACTAACTTCAACTCAAGTTCTACAGGATACGATACCTTCTTCTCGCCACTCTGGACACCACACGCATGTGGTTCTCATACAGACAAGAAGGTACATGTATATACAAGTAAATTTTTTTAAAAAAACAGTTATCATTTTAGGAACACTAGGCACACTTGAGATGATTTGGGACATACAAATAGAGGTATGGTAGAGAAGAGATAAAGGTGTGAACACTTGGAGCTGGAAATAACAGTATACAGCCTACAGACGTCACTTAAATTATGGGGTTGGGCAGAATCGCTGAAGGGACACGTACAGTTAGATGAAAAGCAGTGGACCAAGAATCAACCATTGGACAGCACCAACATTCAGATGTCATCAAATGGTGAAGCAAATGGTCATAAGAAAGAATAGCCAGCGAGGGACCAAAATCCCCGACAGGTTACAAGGTGTTTTGTTTTGTTTTGTTTTACCAGTTGTCACAGTTGATATATAAAGCTAATGACTGCACAGCAGCTGCATCTCATCCCTATGACCGCAAAGCCTCAGACAACATACAGCTGAAGTATGAGGAGGACAGGTTCAGAGGCATCTCCCCACAGCGCCTATGGTAAAGGCCCCCACACAATCTTTCCTCTATGTGCATGTTAGTTTCAAATCCACTGCGTCATATGATGAACTTGCAGTACATGCTCAAATCAAGTTTGTGCTGCTTGCAATCTCCATCAGAAAAGATCCTTTTCCCAGTGAGCAGTGGTTAAAGCAGAGACTTATAACTAGCCAGAGAACTGAGAGTCAGTAAGTATGAACGCTTGGTCATAGGTGGGTCATCTATGTGAACCCATTCCCAACCCGGGCCCAGGAGACTGCTGAAGAGAAGGCAGAGAGAACATAAGAACTAGAGGGCAGAAAGAAGAGCTGTGAAACGCTGTCCTCTGCATAGAATATGGCCGATACATACATGAAATCACACGCTGTGGCTGTCTCCACAAGAAGTGCACAAGGTAAGGGCAGTCATGCCTCCAGCAGGGTGGGAAGGGCCTCTTGAGGGCTCACTTCTAATTGGGGAGCTACAGGAGTTGATGGCTACCAAGAAAGACCATTACTTTTCCTAAAGGATGTGGCCACCGAAAACTTAGCCAGGTCCAGTGGTGACCACACCGTAAGCGTGTGGCCAGCACCACTGGACTCAGGGTATAAGCAACATCCGTAACAACAGGAGAGGAAATGACATCAGGAAGGAGATAGGTTGGGGACGGGAGGAGTTAGTGACCATAAGATCAAAATACACTGCACACATGTAAGGCATTTTCAGAGAATAATTTTTTAGATGGGGAGAAAAGAAGAAAGGTAGTAACGTAGAAAACCAGAAAATGGCTTCTCATCTCTCGTTTCATCTCTGTCATGAGTAGAATATGGATCGTCTAAAACTGGGAGCTCAAATTTATACCTTCCGTTGTCAACATCCAATTAGCACCTGGAGCTCAGCCCCAGTGAAATTTCCTTCATGATTAAAACCCCCAGTGTATTTAGAAAGCACTCCCCATACCTGCTTTGAGAATAAATATGTTTTAAATAATGAAACAGCGTTGCCAAGAAGGCCTGCATTGTTTTGACTAGTGGGTTTCATCAGCTCCCAAACTAACTTTGATTTCGTTAATTTCATATTTAAAAAAGAGAGGCGCTTAATGTTCCTCCTACATGCAATGATCTCCTTTCTAATAATGTGTGCTGCTGTTTTCTGAAACAAAGATTAAAGAGTACAGTCAGAAACTTCCCAAATAACTTTGATGAGATTAGTTTAATTTCTTCCCTGAAAGCAAAGATAAACAGACATTAATTCTCAGTCGTTTTCTCTGTCCTCATGTAACTGGAGCCCTTGTGTTTTTCTTGTTCTTTTTTATCAACAACAGGAAGCAATTTAGTCCTTTGTGGAACAGCACAAATGTGTACCAGTCTGTCTTCTTGAAGCTCAAAATGTTCTGGAAGTATGTTAGAAATTGTGTGTGTGTGTGTGTGTGTGTGTGTGTGTGTGTGTGTGTGTGTGTGTGTGTAAACAACCAAAGTATTTCATGTATCCACTGCTTGTCCGGAAGTCCATGAAATGGCATCTGAGATATTCCTCTTAATGAGGCATGAAGACACTGAAATAAATTGCTGCTTATTGGAATGCTTCTTCCAAAGACCAGGGACATAATTCAAAAGGTTTCCCACAGAGTGGAGATGGAGAATGGGCACACAAGTCAGCTTGCCAAAGGGCTAAATCTATTTCTGACGTTAACAGAGGGACAGATGTTACAGCCGGGGCCTCCTCACAGCTGCAAGACTTAATGAATTCACATCCCACATCATGATAATGCACATCATCAATATTCCTAATTTTGAAGTTTCTCAACACTCAGTTATTAATGTCCCCTATGGGGAAAGCTAATGTTTAAAAGCCATGCCTCGGTATTCATGAGGAAGTTATATCTGAACTCGGTTAACACAGCACACCACTCTACTCCCTCTCTTTTCGTGGATCGTGGAGAAACACAACGAATGAGGTTTCCATTTTTATACTGTAGGGCATATTGCTGTTTTGTTTTATGGCATGAGGATTTTCTATAACTTCAAATTTTCCTCATTTAAAGTTGTGCACTGTCTGTGGAGAGACATAATTGGAAGATTCTGTCTGTTCAAAGTTGGGCAGAGAGGAGTTGCGTGGAGCCACCCGGGTGCTTCTATCTTCGCTCCACCAATCAGAATCATCTGGCTTCCATAGACGGCTTTCCTGAAGTGTAACCATTTCCTCTGAATTGATACATTCCTGATTTGGGAAGTAAAATTAAAGGTTACCAGAGTCAGGAAGTTCCTGAAACTTACAGGATTCACAAGGCTCCTCCTCAGGGTTGTGTAAGTAGCAGTGATGGCTATGGAGAAGAGACTCTGATGGAACAGGCAGCAAGTTGTCAGGGAGCTCCAGGGATGCAGCTTTTGCAACTTGCTCCCCATGCTTTCATGAGAATTTGAGCGATGCAGCCGTCTTTGAGTCATCCAGGCCCCTGTAAACATTCTCTACAGTGGAGTGGAGATTGGGGTATGACTTTCACATGAACTCTGGTGCCTCATATTTGACCATGTCCCCTGGAAGGGGAGACCTGGTGGCACTCAGAGGAAGGACAGCAGGTTACCAAGAAGAGACTTGATACCATATGAGCATATACAGGGGGAGGAAATCCCCCTCAGGCACAGACATAGGGGAGGAGAATAAGGGGAAAATGGGAGGGAGGGAAGAATGGGAGGATACAAGGGATGGGATAACCATTGAGATGTAACAAGAATAAATTAATAAAAAAATTTTAAAAGTATTCCTTATCCATAATCTGTAAGGAACCTCAATAACTTACAGGTGCACAAGAGTGGACTTGGGTGGAACAGTTCCTTTGGTCTGTCAGTCATTGAATGCCTATCTGACTGAGGTGAATAATGTTCACATTTCCCCAGGAAAAATTCATACAACAGTAATAATATAAATTTAGAAACTGGAGCCTTCCTCACTAGTGTTATCAGGATGAAATAAGGCAATAGGTACACTAGAATATTTACAACCAACGACATTAATTACATAAAATTGCTATTCCTAAAGTACAGAAGATAGCATTTATCTCGTAGTAGTCCTCAATGAACGTAGTACTTTTTAGAGGAAAGTGGTCATGTGGGACCTGATATGTAGACCATGAACAGATGCAAGCCACAGTTACTCCCTTGATGGTTGTGTTTGTTTCCTAAGTTTCTTAGGACCATCTTATTTTAAATAAAAAGACATTTCATGCTTTCTGGAATGTACTTCCATCAACACTTACAGATCAAAAAGGCTACACCCTCTGGTTCTAGATACTTCCAGCATATCTCTCTGAGAACTCTGCAAAAACTTTTGACACCTAGAATCGACTTCTTTGTATATGCTTGGGAAATGATATCAGAAAAAGAAAAAAAAAAAAAAAACAAGAAAGCAAAAATAAGCACTGTTCCAGTGACTTTTGCCCAGAGGGATGGGAGTTTGTGTGTGTGTGTGTGTGTGTGTGTGTGTGTGTGTGTGTGTGTGTGTGTTTGTGTATGTTTGTTTGTGTGTGTGCGCGCAGTGAGTGTATGTGTATATGTGTGTATAGTGGGTATGTGTGTGTGCATATGTATGTGTGTACATGCATGTATGTGAGTATATTGTGTGTGCATATGTATGTATGTGTGCATGCATGTATGTGAGTGTATTGTGTGTACATATATGCTCATGTGTGTGCACACAAACGTGTGCATGTGTCGGGATATGTATATGTGCATATGTGTGTGCATGCTTGTGATATGTGTGTATAGTGTGTATGTATGCATGTGCATATAGTGTGTGTGTGTGTGTGTGTGTGTGTGTAGTGCAAGTTTAGGTTCTTTAAAAACTCATTTATGTTATGTAAATATGTTATTGTTTTAACCCCAAGTGTGGGATATGGAGCTACCTTGGTTTATACACAGCTGAAAACTGCCTCTCTCGGCTCAGAGACGGGTGTGGTCTTTGCCAGCTGCAGTTAGTTGGATTCTGAGAAGTCGGAAAGGATACAAATATTAGAGCTGGGGGGGGGCAAAGAAAGAAAAAGAAGGAGGAGGACGAGGAGGACAAGAAGCGAGGAGGAAGAGGAGGAGGAGGAGGAGGAAGAGGAGGAAGAAGAAGAAGAAGAAGAAGAAGAAGAAGAAGAAGAAGAAGAAGAAGAAGAAGAAGAAGAAGAAGAAGAAGAGGCTTCTAGGAGATGCTTGGAGGAGGACGAAGGCTGCTGGTGTATGTGCTGTTTCCTGGTTAGCTAGACTGCTGGAGATCCTGACCACTGAAGTTGGTACTTCCCCAAAGAACCCAATGAGCCTAATAAGCTGGAAGTAGTAATGAGAACACCGCCGCCTCTCCCCACTAACCTCCTTTCTCTCCTACCAAGTGCTGGATGATTGGAAGGTATTAGGAGGGAATTTTTTAAAGGTGTTACATATGTGTATATGTGTGTGTGCATGTATGTGGGTGGATGTGTGTGTGTGTGTTTGTGTGTCTGTGTACATGTCTGTGCTTGCATGTGGTCAACCTTGAGTCTTCCTCTTCATGGGCTTCATAGGCTTTGCTTGTTTGACTGTTTTTGTCTTGTTTGAGACAGGTTCTGTCAATGGGAGAGGAAAAATAAACACCAACTAGGAGAGACTGACTAGCTGCAAGCTCCAGAAATCCTTCCATCTTTGTCTCCAGGGCTGGGATTACAAACACATTCTATCACACTCATCTTTTTATGTGGCTCCTGGATATCATGGTAACCTGGTCCCTATGTTGGTGTGTAAAGTGCTTTTCTGACTGAGCCATCTCCACCATCCAAGAAATGGGAAATTTTAAAAAAAACATACTATCTCCAACTTGGAAGAACTCACTACTATTTTGGAATTGGTGTGTCTGTCAGAGAACATTGCAGAAGACCCCCAGTTTTGTAGGCAGCAAAGAAAAAGCCATCATCCACCAAGTGCTAGTCAGCATTTGCAGGAACAGCAAGGCTGATGTTCCAAACACTTCACCACAACAGCCAACTACTTCCTGAGCAGGATGCTTGGCAGCTTCTAACATACTGCTCGTGCCCAGATCAAGGCAGTGATATTTATTAGTCAGTAGGTACATGTTTCAATAGCCAATAGGTAAATGTTACAATATTTTAACAATTTCTGTGTCATGTACTAGCTTCGTTTCAGTCATGGGAACAACTGGAAAGGAAATGTTCTGATATGTTATTCATATACTAAGGAGTGCCAAAAACAGAGGAACAAACCTCAAAAATATGGCAATTATTTTTTTCATTTATTTGTAAGTTTTTGTACATGTGTATGTTGTACCTCCATGTTGTCCATTTAATGACCCTCACCATTTGTGATATGCCTTTTCCTTGTATGCAATTTTAAATTACACTTTTATGATATTGCATGAGTGTGTAGTATGTGTGTGATTTTATATATTTATATTAAATCTAAGAACAATTAATGAGAGAAAACCTATCTATCCTTGCATAACTAATTTACTTCACTGAATATGATCATTTCCAGCTTGTGGCACACATTTTAGGCAAGTGAACATTAAGTGAATTTAATTTTTTTTTTTAGTATAAGTAAATTTAATGGTTTTTGTGAATTGAGGTGGTTTCTAGCATTTCAGTAAACTTTCTCCCATCTGATCTCAAATCCCTTCAATATTTTTACCTTCATAAGAAGCTAGCAGGTAGACCTATGATACAAAATAAAATACGACACGATTCCACTTAGCCTGCATTTTCCATAGAATAAAATGACTCCTTCTGAAGACAAAGCCTTAAGTCAGCAGTTTTCACACTCCGACATGACTTTGAATACCCAAAAGTAAAGTGGCAAAGTGGGATATTTTTTAAATACATTATTTACAAACTCTTTAAATTATGAGAGCCACACTTGACCTTTCATAGTTCAACCAGCTGAGATTAGCTCTAATTATCATCTTAAATCCGAAAAGGAACAAGATAGGTCATTAAAAGTACCAAACAGCTAATTGAAAAAAAGGATCCTAGAAAATAATCAAGACCTATGAGTGTCTGTTCCTATTAAACTTCTTAGAGCACTGATTTTGACCACTATGGTTATTATCCATCATGAACATCATTAAATGCGATGTTATAAGACAAACAATCTACCCACAGTGAACTATCTATATCAATATTTCCAGGTGAAATAAAAGAGAACCAATACTAATGTCACACCCATAGGAATGATACCTGTCGGGCTTCAAGATGCAGTGTGGTAGAGGAAAGAGAGCCTTCTGCATCTGCTGTGCTGGGGCGCTCTGAAAAAGTTATGTAATGGAGTCCTGAGTTTCAGTTTCTCAAAGGTAAACTGGAAAGACTGCACAGACCCATTAATTGCCAGATACAAAACAAACAACAGCCGTATGTTTGAAAGGTTCTCTGGTGTCTGGGCTATCCAATAGCAATTTGATTAGGGATACTGGAAACAACACTGTCTTGTGACTCTCTGGTGATGGTTGATACTTCTTGTTACTCTTACTGGGCATATGGCCAGGTTAACCGCGGTTTCTGAGCATGTCTGAAGGCTGGTTTCTTATGAGCATAGCATTTGCGCAAAAAGAGTAGCAGACGAGCCTGTGCACTGTGGGTGTGTAATCAGCTGAGCTCCTGAATGGAACAAAAGGAAGAGGAAAAAGATCTGTCCTGTAGCCTTGAGTACAGGAGCTAAAACATGGGGTTCCTGCCCTCAGATTGGATACGTACCTAGTTCAGTCCCTAGCATTCAGGACTGCAGGCTTGCCTCAGCTCTGCCTTCAGCTCTCTTGTTGCTCTAGTTTTCAGGTGACACCATCAGACTTCACATCGAACCAATTTCCCATGATAATCCCCCAATTACTCAGCCTGCCTGCCCCTATGGCTGTACAGACATCTATAGAACGTGTTTCCCGTTGGTTGGAGGACCCCATTCATTAGTATTGGCTTCCTGTACAATCCTGACTAGTATACGTTTTAACCAGTATTTATTGAGCCTACTGTGGGTAAGCTAAGGAAGTACAAGTAGGGTTCTGTCTTCAAAGGAACTTAAATCCATTTGAGGTGCTGAAGTACTTTCAAGGAAACTAAGCTAACATTTGGATTACCTCTTCACAGAGAATACAGTTATCACATAAACTTTCTAGAAGGGGGAGGTCCCAGTCTCCTGAACAACTTAGAAAAGGCCTGGACAGAAGCACTGTCCTGGGCTTGAGGGAAGCAGGAGTTTCTATACGTGTGCTGGGATGGAAAGGCAGAGATGACATGGCTGGAGTGAAAGGGCCTCAGACTTTCCTGAAGCTTCTTAACCATCTAACTCTTAACTTCTGGGCATTTCTTTATGGTGCCCCAGCATTTGCCGGGGTCACTTGTAGCTAATGTCCAGAGTTTTTCTAGGAACATCTGAACTAACAGAAAGAGAGACATGATCTTCAGCAAAGGTCTCTTGACACAGAGCTCCAGCGTCCACTTACAAGGTAGCAATTTGGCCAGGATCACAGGTGTGATGGAAAGCCCGAAGGGCCTAAACCCAGAGGAGTGGACTAGCTGCCCCATCTCGGCCATGCATCAGCCACACGCTTCTGCCTAATCCATTACTGCTCAAGAGTTCCCACCCAAAATCTGAGACTGTAAGAATCTCCCTGCTTTCAAGGATGAGGTGGGTGGGAGGGCGAAATGAATGCCGTAGGGAAAAATGATAAGCATTGATTTGCTCACTATTACATTATTTTTAATCTTTAGCCATCATGCTTATTTCTCCTTAATGAGAAAATACTAATAGGCATATCATTAGGAGTTGTTGTTGATGAAAAGGAAAGGAAATCCGATCCACTAAGAGACAATATCCCAGCGGCCCCCAGCCCAGAGTACCACCCAAGAAAGGCAATCTGGAAAGTGCAGCTCCGTTCCAGCGGGTTGAGACATGAATGCCAAAGAGCTTCACTGATAGCAGGTACCATCTGAGAGTCTTTATGCACTTATAATCAGCCCATAGATGTCATTCCTGCCAGGCAGTGGGACTCTACATTTCTGGAAAAAGAAAAAACAAGTCTGAAGGGAATCAAGAGGTGTTTATGGCTGGCTTACCATGAGATCTAATTCTCTGTGTCAAGGGATTTAATAATTGAGGCAGAGCAAGGAATATCGTTCATTAAAAGGGAGAGCTGTTCCACATAGGGTGAGCCAGGTACCAAATTGTACAGAGAACTAAACTGAATGAGAATAAAATAGGCAATTATGCATATTTAAAAATAAGCCATAATCCACTTAAAATATCTAAATAAAGGTGCTTAGAGGGGAGAAAGTTTCCAGAAAGTGGGAGGAAAAGGCTTAAATGAAAAGATGAAATTTTGCATTTACAACAAAAGTCAACATTGAGAAGAAGAAAAGCATTACAGTGTCCTATTGAAACTCTATTTCCACCTACTCTAAGGTTAACACAGCTCAAAGCACCTTAAAGCATTATCTATATGAGGTGAGGAGTGAAGGCAGAAAACAGACCCCACAAGAGGCAATAAAAATCAGACCTGAGTCCTTGGAAAAACATTCTGACCACCAGGAGCCTGAGTTACTTGTTTGGTTGCGTTTTTTCATTTTATTCCTTTCAGTGGAAGAAATGTTCATTGTGGTATGCAGCTAATTTTCCATCCTTTAACTTAATGTACTAAAACAGTTTTGCACAAAAAAAAAAATCTCATTTGTCAAATGCCAAACAGCTGTACCCTTGCTTACAGATCTGCTACTGAGACTCTGGCTTTGCAGGTACCATATGTCAATGTTTCTCTGCAGCTCTGTCATTGCTTATGAGCTTGCAGCGGTGCACGCACGCAAGTGTGTGTGTGTGTGTGTGTGTGTGTGTGTGTGTGTGTGTGTGTGTGTCCATGGACATGGGAGGTTCCACAGATACACAAAGAAACTGACATCTGGTGCCTAAAACAGGAGGAGAGGGATATGAGAAACAGTAACCTGACATTGTTCATATGCAGATATGAACGAAGCTGCACGCACAGCTGCTCGCACCTATAGCTTATGATGTGCCTTAGCATTACAAGTTGGAACCTCGAAAATAAAAATATTAAAGAGATGAAAGAAGTGAACAGGATACTGCTAAAAGGTATTTTAATGTCTAACTATTATACGGTTGCAGAGCAAAGGAGTAAAGCATGAATAAAATGGATATGATTTATATATCTCAGACAAAAGTAAGCTGCAGGTTAGGGTTTTTGTCAATACAAGACCCTGTTACTTTTGCCTTCTACACACCCATATCCCCCCCACCCCCACACCAGGACCTTAGGGGCTCTCCCTGTCTCTGTTAATTTCAATTCCCAGCATGTGCCACTCTTTGTATTAATGAGAGCTTCATCTTTATTTTCTAAATTTAAATGCGACAGCCCAATGAAGAACAGTAGGCCTGGAGTCAGGGGACAAGTGTGATGGTCGCAGCTTGCTTTCTAATTAGTTATGCAGCCAGATACAAGCTACCGCACACCTGCCTCATGTAAGGTGAGTGTTTCTCCTCTCTGGGTCCAGTTTCCTGATCTGAAACAAGCACCTTCAGATGCTAATGAGCAGAGATGGAGAAAGAACAAGGCAATAGTGGTTATGGGGTGATGCCTCAGACACAGCCTCACATACCTGGCAGAAAAGGTACGCTGGAGGAAGAAGGTGCTGTGAAGATGTGGGAGGAGAGATGCCCACGTCTGCAGGGGTAGTGGGCATGGGCCAAAGTAGGAAAGAGCTGTCAAGGGGAATCCCCCCGGGGCATCCCATCAGAAGATCAGTGACTTGTCTCGCCATTGAATGAGAGGGTGACACCGAAACAGCTGCTTGGGACACAAGATGAGATTAACTAAGAAAGGAACTACTTTCAAGACATGAAAAAAATTGGAGGCCTCAGTAGTTTGAAAGGAAGACAACATAGTTAAGCATGCCAGCAGCTCCTGTTGGCGTTTTTCAGCACTTGCATTATATCTATAGACACATCACACACTATTCACCCACACACTCACGCATGTGCACGCGCGCGCACGCACACACACACCATTTATTATAAACTGTCCCTGTATAATTAAAAAGAAAATGTAACTGGATTAGTCAATCTTTGTAGTCTAAAATAATACAAAATATACAATTAACTATTTCCTTTTCTCTTTCTCCTCTCCCTCTCTCTTCTTCCATCTCTTTTCTCCTTTTCTATCTCCCTCTCTGTCTCTCTCCATTGCTCTTTTCTTCCCTTTTCCATATCTCTTTCCCCTCCATCCCTTCCCTTGTATCTCTCTGCCTCTCTCTTCTGTCTCTTGCCTGCTCTCTTTTTGTCATCTCTTATCTCCTCATCCTTCCTTTCTCTCTACATCTCCCCCCTCTCCCTATTCCATTCTTTCTCTTTGTATGGTGTGTGTATTTCTCTCCCTCTTTCCTCACCTTCTCTCTCCTTTCTTCCTTCTTTAGCCCCTATTCCATCCTCTAATTCCCTCTCACTTATTCTCTCTCTCTAAATAGTCTTTTGACACAGAATCAACTTTACCAGCTGGGAGTGGTGGCCACGCCTTTAAACACCCAGGAAGCACCCAGGAAGGCAGAGGCCAGCCTGGTCTACAAAGAGTCCAGGACAGCCAAGGCTATACAGAAAAACCTTATCTTAAAAAAGGAATCAAATTTACCTGTACCTTCCTCTAAACAGAGAGCCCTGCAGCACTCCAGGGCACTGGGAGGCTCTGCTTTGGGTTCAGCCCAGTGCCTGAAGCCCAGAGGTGCCTCCTTACTGGTCATCCCACAACCAACCTCCAATAAAGAACAGGAATACTTTGGCCACAGAGGCGGGCCACCAGAGGGACACTGAGTTATTCTTCCATAAAACAAGACTTTGCTTTCATCCTCTGGTGTATAGACAGATTGTTACCCTGGCCTCAACAACTGAGCTTTAGTCTCTGCTTGCTGCCACAGACCGCACATCCTCCCTGCTGTCTGTTTGTCCCAATGGGGTCAGGATATCTACTTGTCATGGAAGATGACAACCATAAGTCTGGATATGAGAACATCATGGATGTGAGTCTCCGAAACACCTGGATATTATGTATCTTTCCAAGTCAACAACAGCTCTCTGGAAACACAAGTTCAGAAGTGTCAATAAAGGGTGATGCTATCTTACCATTGCTGCAGTGGCTTCCTATGATGCTTTCTTTTTTTTCTTTTTCTTTTTCTTTTTTTTTTTTGCCATTGTTACCCTGAAGTATCAAAACGAATTGCTCATCATAGAACAATGCATGTTACACCAATAGCATGTTTTCTTTTCCTACATTTTTCTCTGCTTATGTCAATTTGTCATCACACCATCATTTTTTGTGAGGGCTAATATTGATTGTCAGCTTGACAGGATATAGCATCCTAGTAGACAAAGCTCTAGGCACTTCTGTGAGGGAGGAAGTTTCTTGTGCGGGCTACTGAGGTAAGAAGACTGAGCCTGGGTGTGGCTAGGCTGAGGTATTGACTTAGAACAGAGAAAGCTAGCTGTACACCAGCATTCATCTCTCTGCTTCTGGGCTGCCAAGGCAAGGGGACCAGCTGCCTCACACTTCTGCCACCATGCCTTCCTTCTCCACCTTGGTAGACTGTATCTTTGAACTGTGAGGAGAATTCAACTCTTCCTTCATTAAGTTGTTTTTCTTGGGCATTTCATCAAAGTGCTGGAAAATCACCTAATGCATTCTTTGAGAGAAAAGTCAGTGGGAGGCTGGAGAGATGGACTGAGTTCAACTCCCAGCACCACATCTGAAGGCTCACTGGCTTGGTAACTTCATCTCCAGCTTGGCAACTACATCTCTGGCCTCTGTGAGCACCTGGCACTCATGTGTATGCCCCCCCTACACACACACACACACACACACACACACACACACACACACACACACA
>OU015747.1:86204202-86245996 GCA_907169655.1 Acomys percivali | reverse complement strand
CACACACACACACACACACACACACACACACACACACACACACACACGCATATTTAAAAGCCAGAAACTCTCTTTATAGATAGGGATGAGGTTGTAAGGTTGTAAGCATATAATATCTTTTGTAACACTTGTTACATGTTAGGGGAGGCACATGTGTTAGGGGAGGCAGAGGGCAGAGGACAACTTGCAGCAGTTAGTTCTCTTCTTCCACAAAGTGGCTTCCAGAATTTGAACTCAGGCTTGATGTCAAGTGTCTTTGTCTGCTGAACCATCTTATCATCATCAATATATACTTTCATTCACCAATTATAAGCTGTACTCAAAGTTTTCCCTGAAATACACTATAAGTTATTGCTTTCCAGTCACAAATCATGCAGAGACAGGAGCATGGTCCACGATGAAGGAAGAAAACAGGGGAGTGTGAGGAAGGACCCTCCAGGAAGAAATTTCTCTCCTGCTCATTGGTTTCATCTACAAATCTGTCACCTCTTTCTTAGTGTTTCAGTGACCTTCTTGATGTCACAAACACACTTCCCCAGGTTCCATGAGTGAAGAATCTAAGAGCAGATCCTGTCAGGATGGAAGGATTCAGATCCACATGCCTTCCAGGAGCGATGAAAGACAATGAGACTTGGAGCAGGAGAAAGGAAGAGGCTTGGGGCCACATCAGAGCCTTCACTTGAGATTTTTGGGCCAGTCCAAGAGCAGAAAGGCTTTTTTCCCCACAGAAGTCAACAGATGAAATGAACGGCTCAGCACTGAGCATTCTCTCTCTACAGAAAAGGAGGAACTGGCCTCAACCTCCTGCAAGGTACTTACAATTCACTTGGGACTTTATTTCAAATGAACAAAACAAATTCACATCAGAGACGATAACAAATTCTGTCAATGTTGATCCCAGAGAACTGGCTCTTTATCTGAGGCTGGTGAGAAATGCTCAGAGGACAAGAGCTCTTTCTTTGAAGTCATGATGACCCACGTCAATAGCCCCAAAACTCATGTTACAAAGCTCAACGTGACTGCCCAGACCTACACCCCAGTGCTCAGGAGGCAGACAAGGTACACTGGAGCTTATTGGCCACTAGCCTAGCCCAGTTTTAGTAAGAGACCTTGCTCAAGTAATTAATATGGAAAGTGATTGAGTAGGATACCCAATGTCTACCCCTGGCCCATGCAGCACACCTATGTACAGCTGCATACACACACACACACACACACACACACACACACACACACACACACACTCCCCACAGCCAAGAAACTATGAATATGTCCCCAGCCATCACACAAAGGACACTGCACAAGTTGGAGAGGTGAAGGGCCCGAGGTGAAAAATTTGAACATTTAAGTCTTTTCAGTGGAGACATGTTCCTTCTTGGACTAAGGAGATAAGAAGAAAGAAAACAAGAAAAATGGAAGCACCCAGGACTGGACTGTTCATGTAGGCTTTGAGGACAAAAAGGGGAGCAAAAATTAAAAAAATAAAATGCACATGGCCATTAGGACACAGGGAAGAGGCTCTCTAGCAGAACCACATTCCTGTCCACACCTTGATGTTAGCTCAGTAGGTGAGACCTACAACCACTTCTAATCTGAGGATTAATAAAACAGTGCAGAGCCAGGTGTGATGGTACACACCTTTAATCCCAGCACTTGGGAGGCAGAGGCAGGCAGATCTCTGAGTTCAAGGACAGCCTGGTCTACAAAGAGAGTTCCAGAACAGCCAGGGATACACAGAGAAACCCTGTCTCAAAACAAAACAAAGCAAAACAAAACAAAACAACCCCCCTAAAAACCAGTGTGGGGTGTGGTGTGGAATGTTCCCCAAAGGTTAATGAGTTAAACTTTTTAAATTAATTAACTGAATCACTTTATAGCCTGATACCAGCCCCCTCTCTCCTCTCCTTCCAGTCCCAGTCCCACCCTCCTATTGTTAGGGGACCTACATGTTGACTAAGCTGCACATCTGCTACATATGTGTACAGGGTTTAAGTCTAGCACACATATGCTAAACTTTTGGTTCCACCGAGTGTTAGCACTAAGAGGTAGTGGGACCTTTAAAAAGTAGAAGCCAGTGAGAGGTCTTAGGCAACTGTGGCGTGCACTTGCAGGCTATTGTGGGACTCTGGCCCCTCTCTGTGTCTCTGTCTTTCCATTTTAACTGCCTCAAGGAAAGCAAGCTGCCCCACCATAAGAACCCACCATGCGATGTGGCCTCACCCAAAGCACTGAGCTGATCACAGAAAGGGATTTCAATGCACCAGGCTAAACCTTCCTTCTTTTTAAGTTTATTGATCTTTAGTACTGTGATATAGTAACTGAAAGATGACTACATTAAATTATAAATTTATCTCAGGCCATTAAATGTGTGGTGATCTGTTATAGCAGCCATAGAAAACTGCCTCGTTTTTCTTTATATTTTTCTCACTATAAAATGGGAACAGGTTTCTTCTCTTTTCTTTTAAATGGTTGCAAACATAAAAAGGGCACACACTGGACAAAGACTGTTATAAGAGCGGCACGGGAAGAAACCAATTTAGAATGCACTTCCTTTTCCATATTCCACAAGATTCAGTCAATCAGAAAATAAATCAGAAACCTAATATATCTTAACAGTTTCATGGCTTCCCCAGGTAATCAGAGGCAGTCTTTCATATTGATCATAATGTAAAACTAGGTGAGTTATAGAGACACATAACCTGTCAGTTCTTTGGCAAATAGGAAGCCTCCCTTGGAAAACACAGTAATGAAATATTCTCTGATTCAGTATGCAGATCTCCAACTGCTAGGCAAGCTAATGAGATGCGTAGCTGGGGACTTAGCATGCAGCTCCAGCCCTGGTTCTGCATAAGAATCACAGTTGATTCTGATCTCATCACCTTATCCATTTTTTACAGAAGCATCTATCAGCAAAGAGAAGACATTCCATGTATTAAAAGTTTCCACAGCCACCCTCAGCTATCAGAACCAGGACAGCAGGCCATGTATTAGCGCTTGCAAACTCAATAAGGTATTTTGCAAGGAACATACTTAATCAGTCAAACACTGATTATATTTGGTACGTCCAAAATACAGAAGCCTGGCTTCATGAATGATTTGTCAACATTCCAGGAAGGGACCTTTAAAGAGACATGACTTTGGGATTTATGGGTCAGACAGGCCAGAATTGAGCTTCCAAGCCAACCTAACAAAAATCCTCCTGTGGGTATACATGAAAACAGCATCTCAGCCTTGTATACTATTTAAAAATCGTGTATACAACAAGCATTCAGAGCTTAAGAATAGTGTTTTCGTGATTATTTTTAAAATAGAGCAGAGAAGAGGGAACATGTGTGCTAAAAGTAACTATGAATATTCAAGTCCTGGGTACAGCACTTCCTGCCTTTGTCTCCTTCGGAAAGCTTCTGAATTTGTTTGCACCTAGGTTTCCACCCACCCCCACCCCCCTGTGAGTGGAGGTAAGTGGCCGCTGTCCTGTTCTAGTGAGATGTGAAGAAGACAGTAGCTACAACTCTAAAGCGTGAGAAGTAGCAGGGCGGCCACAGCACCTGCTAGGATCACATCTATCGGCATGCTTATCATGTTCAGGGTAGGAATAATTTATCATAAATCCGCCAAAAAAAAAAAGAATCCAGGCAGCAGGCCAAAGTTCAGCAGACCCATTTTCTCCCTGTCTGGGTCAATTTCTTGCTACTAACAGGAGCAATACAAAAGAAGGGACCAGCCCAGATGCTCTTTGTTAAGTTAGTTAAGCTCTACAGTAGCAAGGAAATAGAAGAGGCTTAGATGCCCAGCAACAGATGAAGAGATAAGGAAAATGTGGTGATGTGGTATACGTACACAGTGACATTTTATCCAGCTGGAAGGAAAAACGAAATTATGAGATGCGCAAGAAATGAACGGGAAGTGAAGTGAAAATATTATATTAAAATTGGTAAACTGGGCTAAAAATAAATAAATACTACCTATTCTCTCTTATATATGAATCTTAGCCTCTAATTTTTATACATGTGCACTTATGTGGAGGTTAGTGTGTGTAGATGTGTAGGGAACTCAAAGGGGTCCCATGAGAGAGGAATAAAGAAGCTTTAAGGAAGAGGGTTGGGGAGGGTCATAGAGCACACATGATAACAAAGTGAAAGGTGAGATACTAGGGCCGTGGAGGCTTAAGCAAAGACGAGGCAGAGAAATGGAGAAAAGGTGACATGAGGTAAGTCAACCAAATAAATAATCATTTTAAATTACAAAGAGATTTGCCTGGGCTAAACCTGTTCAAAAGCAACTGCATGGTAATACATTTGACACCCAGAAGAAAGGAAGAGTAAACTCAGGAGGAGAACAAAATGAACTTTAAAAAGAAAATTTTACCCAGCTAATCAATTGGCTACAAGGAGTTGTTGGTGGATAATGAGGAAACAGGAAGGTCATGAAGTGTAAAAGGTAGGACTGGCTCTAAATATAAAGGAGCAATGTTGTAATAATACATTTTTTTCAAATGAAAAATAATAATTAAAGTGGTTACAACCAAAAGACACAAGACTTCCTAAAGCAAAAAGACCAGGAGAAAAGACCCATGTTCCTTACATGGAAGCAGGTTAAGTTTTCAGCTGTCTTTCACAGTAAGTGCTGGGCTAGCTAGAGAGACAGCTCAGTCACTGAAAGGATTGCTACAAGAGCACAAGAACCTGAGTGTGACACGCAGGGCCCAAGTAAAATCACCAGTTGCGGTGACACCACTTAAAATCCCTGTGGCAGGGACATGGAGACAGATATGTGCCTGGTGCTCACTGGCCGGCCAGCCAAGCCTATTGGTAAGTTGCAAATGAAAGAGAGACAGAAGCTCTGAGAGAGAGAGACAGACAGACAGACAGATACACACACACACACACACACACACACACACACACACACACACAGAAGGCTCGATGACATCTGTAAAATGACACCCAAGGTTCTCCTCTGGCCTACACACACACACACACACATGTGCACACACATGCACACACACACACATACATGCACACACACATATACACACATATACACACATATACACACATACACACACATGCACGCACACACAACCATCTGTCATGAAGAAAAAGACAATAAAACCAAAATTAAGCAAGTACCAAAATGTTTTATATTTTTATTTTTATTTATTATGATTTATTCACAACACATACCAATTGTTATCCTCCCCTTGCTCTTATCTTGTCATCCCCATGCGTTTTCCCTCTAAGATTTTTCAAATCAAAAGAACTTAAGTTGCCCATTTTTATAGGACAGTTGAGATATTTCCACATTTTCTTAGTAAGTTCATTCTCCTTGGTTATACACTCTCTTTGTCTTCACCTGTGAAAAACCAATCACATCATTCTAGGATCTGCTGCCTGATAATGTCCCTTGCACAGATGACACACACCTCGTCTGCATTCAATAACCAACCAAATAAGCAGAAAATGTGTCTTGGGCCCATTGTTCTAAATACCACCCATGTCGTTAAAAAAAGGAGCCAAGCAGACGCTTACCGGTAACATATGCTTAATTGGAACCCAGACATCTTAAAGAATGACTTCTCACACTACTCCACAGAAGAAACTAAAATACACAGGCTTTCTTAGAATAAACAATTTCATTAGTGTTTGAGGTCAAATCTAGCTAACTTTCCAAACCAATTCAGATATCAGAAGAACTCAAAGTGCTTTGAAAAGCGTTAGAGTCTCCATGTCTTCTGTGAATCTTGAGGCCTGGCTTTCAACACATTCTATGGATACATCTGATATGCAAATGGATGTGCCTTGGCCCCTGGTCCTTCTTTTAAGTAGATACACTTGTGCATGTATTGATGTCTTTACATGTTTATGTATATGCAGCTATGAACTATGAACACACAAATGTGTCCAGGAATGAGCACACACGCGTGTGCCTGCACGTAAAGGCATTGTTTAACTTCTAGATACAGGTTATTCACTAGCCTGGAACTTGCCAATAAGGCCAGTGATGCCCAGGGGGTTGTGCCTCCAGGGTGTTTCAGTGACCTGGGTGACTGGTCTCTGGGCATGCTTGTAGAGGAGCACCTTGGTTGTTTTCACTGAGGCGGGGACACCTACCTAACTGCTGTGGCTCGTATATTCATGGCTGGGATCCTGGACTGTGTAACGGAGAGGGAATGGGGCAGCAGCATGCATTTGTGGTGCTCTCTTCCTGATAGTCGCTGTGATGGGACATAGCTATTTTACACTGCTACTGCCTTGACTTACCCACCCTGATCTGCAAGACAGAACAAGCCTTTCCGCCTTAATCTCCTTTTCTTCCCCACAGCATACTGTCACAAGGGGGTAAAGAAACAGAAGAGTTCAGTGGAAATGGGGTCACAGTTCCACAGTTCCTGTGTTCCTGAGCAGGGGGCTCGGGGGAAGGTGGTGGTGACCACATCCCCACACCATTCAGATAATGAAAGCAAGCTGAGCTGAGCTTTATAACTCCTGTCATTCTCCAATCACATCCTAGTTACTCTGTTTTGTCTAAAAGGAGTCTGACTTCTTCAGTGTCCAACATGAAATGGTTTCATTACTCCTCAGCGACTTTGCTTTGTCTAGAGTGAGCATGCTTCTTTATGAAGTATGGCGCAGGGCTTGAGATGAAGAACAGTGAGCCGTGACCTGGGTGCCAGACAGCTCATTATGACCCTGGCAAGTCATGATTGGATATAATTTGTTGTGTGCTCCATAGACATCACGCAGTCAAGGAACAGTTACCAGGACTTCGGCTTACCGTGAGTCTCTGGCTTCCTAAAGTTGGCCTTGGAGCAAGAGATTTGTCAGCAATGTTGAGCCACGGCGCATGTCCTTGTCGTAGGCTATACAGAACAGTGGGAAGGGTCTCCGAGTAGTCTCGCAGTTTGAAGCTACAGCAGACTACATGCAGATTCTATTGAGGATGCCAAAGTAGGAAAAGTTCAAAGCAAACACCAGCCGCTCACAGAGAGGAGATGTTGCTGACGTCATAGCCGGCTATCTGAAGCAATGCTTCTTACACTGTTAGAGTGGGAGCCTCAGGCTCAGCCACCTGCCCTCAATAGGTCAGTGACAAAAACAATAGTGAAAAACAAAATGGAGATTTACTCAATGTAGTTACATTGATAAGAATAAAGAGGTCCAGTGATACCCTCCCCAAGTCCAATAACTCCTCTAAGCCCATCTTTGGGATTCTGAAAGGAGGTTTGGGTTTGAACACAGAGCAAGAGGTGTGCACAGCTAAACAGTCCTGGTCAAGGTGTGGTCCTGTCTATCACCATGGTCTCTGCCCTGGCCTGGTCTGCAAGGCAGTCAAACAAACTGTCAGAACTGTGTGAAATCTCTTTCCAGGAAACTAGCCCCACCGCTTGGTGGCATCAAGCCTTTTCTTTTCCTAGAATGAGAATACTCTTGCAATTCATTTCTACTATAAGAGTTGCTATTTTTAAAAATATATCGGTTTTCATTTGCTCTTCACATTCATTTTCTATTGGTGACATTTATATCATTTGCTCCTTTGCCTTTCCCCCACTCCTCCAGCCATGTGTGTGTGTGTGTGTGTGTGTGTGTGTGTGTGTGTGTGTGTGTGTAGATAAATAAACACAGATACCTATAGGCATAGGTATAAATGTAAAACAGAAATAAATATATAAAAATAGTGCCAAGAACTTAGAAATTTTAAATATAAAAATTTACTCCTAAATATTGTAAGTGTATTTAGTATAAAAAGAGGCATTTTCTCTCTCTCTCTCTCTCTCTCTCTCTCTCTCTCTCTCTCTCTCTCTCTCTTTTTGCCTTT
Organism: Acomys percivali; assembly: GCA_907169655.1. Taxonomy (NCBI): domain Eukaryota; kingdom Metazoa; phylum Chordata; class Mammalia; order Rodentia; family Muridae; genus Acomys; species Acomys percivali. The sequence goes on along the minus strand of OU015747.1, from coordinate 86,238,178 downwards.
GATTATTTTTTTAACTTTTTTTATTAATTTATTCTTGTTACATCTCAATGGTTATCCCATCCCTTGTATCCTCCCATTCTTCCCTCCCTCCCATTTTCCCCTTATTCCCCTCCCCTTTGACTGTTCCTGAAGGTGATTACCTCCCCCTGTATATGATCATAGGGTATCAAGTCTCTTCTCTGTAACCTGCTGGCCTTCCTCTGAGTGCCACCAGGTCTCCCCCTCTAGGGGACATGGTCAAATGGGAGGCACCAGAGTACGTGTGAAAGTCATATCCCACTCTCCACACAAGTGTGGAGACTGTTCTGACCATTGGCTAGATCTGGGTAGGGGTTTAAAGTTTACCGCCTGTATTGTCCTTGGCTGGTGCCTTAGTTTGAGCGGGACCCCTGGGCCCAAATCTGCCTATCATAATGTTCTACTTGTAGGAGGAGGCATTTTCTCATAGTGATACAGTATATTTATCAAATCTGAGAATTTGAGATTAATAAGTTTTCAGTATCTAATATACAATAATCCACATTTTTTAAAAATCTTCTGATTGTCTAAATAATGACCCCACTTTTTCCCCTAGTCCAGAGACACATCTTGCCTTTGTTTGGTGTCTCTTTTACTAGTTTTAATCTGGGTTGTTCTTGGTTCATCTGCAAGATCAGTATTCTTGAAGAGTGCAAGCTGGTTATAATGGAGACATTACCCAGGCTGGAGCTATCTGACATTGCATTGAGTTTATAGCAAGATAATGCAGAAGCGGTATTTTGTCATTCCTGGTGTCTCACATTAGAAGGCAAAGGGCTACTGTTGGGGACATCTGACTTAAAAGCCTTGGTTAAGACAGTGATCTTCAGGTTAGCTCATTACATAGGTTAGCACTTTCTCCTTGTAGCTAGAAAGCCATCTCTGGGGAAAGCAGCCACCCCTCTTAGATGCTTCGTATTAGTTCAAGGATACCTACGGAGCCTACACCCCACCCAGCATTGTTAGAGGAACTGGAAACAAAACTCTTCTGTCAAGGGCCCAGGTAGAGGGAACAGACTGGAAGGCAAGGAACACAAGGAACACGGTATTTAGAATTCTAAAAGACAGCAGTTTGGGGCATTGACAAAGGGTTTGTCTGCTTTGATTTTAAGCAAGGCAATCCAATCGGGAAAGGTCTCTTTGAGGAGTTGATGTTTGAGAAAAAGACACAAAGAAGTGAAGTCAGGAATTGTAGGAAAAAGAAGTCTTCCCTGAAGAAGTCTTTCAAGCTTTCAAAGGGCTCTGGTACCTGACATGATTTATAAAAAAGAGCAGAGAAAGCAACAGGTTTCTCCGGAGTCCTTCCTTTGCAGCTGACTGGGCTGGCTCAACATCCCACAGTCAACTAAAGAGGAGAGGACACATAGCAGATTAGAGACTTTCAGACACCAACAGCACAGCTCTTTTGAGCCTCAGTGGGAGGAGGGGCTTGAGGGAGCTGGGAGAGTCCATTTCCTCTCTTCCTGCTCTAGCCCGCTCAACCTTTCATTTCCTCTGTCAGTGGTGGCGCAGACAACCAGTCCAGTGCAGCCTTTCATGGCTCTCATCTACTCAGTGTAGTGTTAGCCACAGGCACATTGCTTTGACAAAATCCTCTGGAAGAAGAAATCAACTGAAAAGGAGGAAGGAAGTAGTTTGGTCTACTCTGAGAGTGTTCAGTCCATCATGGTGGGCAAGGTATGGCTGAGTAAAGCGGCTAACACTGTGGCAAACTGGAAGCTGAGAAAGGAGGAGCCTATCGCTCAGCCTGGTTTCTCCGTAGTCCCCTATTTATGCTACATGAGGCCCAGCTCATGGGATGATCCGACCCTCACCTGAGGGGATCCTGTAGGGTGGCTATGGCAGGCAAGAGGACAGATCACAAAGAGGGGAGAATGAAAACCGCGTTCAGATTCACTTGGCCAGCCCAGATTATGACTTAAGGGAGTCTCATGCCAGGCAATTTATTCCCAACAAATTTAAACACAGTAAAATTTGGAGGGTGGGGGGTGGGGGTGGGGGTTCCTGGTATAATGCAATCCCCATTGCACAAGAAAGCATAACTACATTGGAACTCAACTCAGGGGACGTGTCATTTCTTCCAAAAAGCTGGCTTCTATAGACAGCCCACCTGTAGTGGCTTAAATACCCAGGGAAGGATCTGGCCTGGTCTCAGCCATACACATACCAAAGAGGTCATTTGGGTTATTATCCACCTCTGGTCTTGTTTGGGGGAGCTTGGGGGAACCCCTGGCTATATAAATAAGGCAATGGTCATTTAGACAGTTAGGTACTGGTTGTGGGGGCTTGGGAAGTTCCTGACTGTAAGGGTCCTTTAGATTACTAGCCACCTCCATTCCTGGTTGTAGGAGCTTGATATGCCTGGGCCCAACAGATAGCGCAGATCACCAGGCTGTTGGTCGCCTCTGATTCCCAGCTTTGTGAATGGAAGAACAGATTTATTTTTGGGTACATTCTGTTGAGAGGATAATTCTGTGTGCTTACCATCCCTGACGTTCCTGGAGATATGTGGGTACAAGAACCTTCATACTGTGCTTCTAACACACATTCAGCATCGGTCTTTTACCCTCCATTTCCAGAGAGGTCAGGAAATGTCCTCATGGATATGCCCCAGAGTGGTTTCACCAGTCTGCCGGGTCATTCTAAACCCAGTGAGGTTGAGAATGTAGATTGTCACTACCTCCCTTAGGAAAACAGTGCTTCTTCCAGACACACTGAGGACAAATCCTGAGGTCAGTGGCCTTACCATCCCACCTAGGTTCCCAGTCTATTCCTCAGGGATAAGCCTAGGGAACGGCAACCCGAGGGGGCTTGGATCGGCACTGTCTGAGTTATAAATCCATCACAGAGTCAGCCAATCCTACCCCACATCACAGTGAGAGAATGACCAAGGGCTAACTCTGCACAGGTCCTCACTCAGAAGAAAGGAAAAGGGTGTCCTGGCAAGGACAAGTGGCAGATGTGCAGGATTAATTTAAGTGATTATGTTGTCCCCCTAATAAATAACGCTATTAACTCCTAAGATCCTAGTAAATGACATTCTGAGTGTCTCTGTGCTCTCTCTCTCTCTCTCTCTCTCTCTCTCTCTCTCTCTCTCTCTCTCTCTCTCTTTCTCTCTCTCTCTCTCTCTCTCTCTTTCATGCTCTGTATCTCTTTATACATATGGGTTTTATATAATGTTTACTATATGAAACATATATATATATATATATATATATATATATATATATATATTATATAGACAGCCAAGGATACAAGTCCACCCCCAGTTTGACAATGAAAATTGGTAAGAAATAAGAAAAACAGTGAATTAAGCACCCAGCTTAATCTTTTCTGTGATTTTTTTCACATGACAAACACAGAAAAAAGCTTTGAAAATGTATAGCAGGTGGTTCTGTGATCATCAAATCCGCTTCACCTATGCATAAATACCTAATTCTCCACTGAGGTGCTAGGATACAGAGAACATAAAAGTCTGATAGTACCTAAAGTGACAATTCACTTCTATAACAGCATAATTTTATTAGAGCTATAAGTAGCTAAATCTAGTCCTCTAAAAAAATCAACTTATCTGAAAGCCAATGGACATTGCTAAATGAAAGAAATTAGAAATGAGAGACCAGTGACATTTATTGTTCCAGTGGCTTTAACACTCATGTTGAACAATTTCATAGAGAGGCTGAAAAACTAAATTAAAGCATAAATTCCATTTTAAGCTAAAAGAAGCGAGGGGTGGTAGTCATTTTCTAAACCATTACAGCCTCTTTGTAATGCTAACCACAATTCAACATTCTTTATTAAGAAAAAAATTGTTTCTTTTTTTTTTTTTTCTCAAAGTTGACGACTAAGACTAAGCAAACCCCTAACATTTCTATGAACTCCGGTGCTGAACAGAAGTGCTTGCATGGGCGGACCTACCCACCTGTGCCCACCCTCATTAGCTCCTATCTGTACTTCTTCTTACGTGCCTGTCTAGCGGGGCTTGACGAGAACCAACAGGGAGTAGAAGTTCAAAATGCTTCTTCACATACAGTAGGAAAAACTGAACATTGGAGCAAAAGACTCTAAAGTCTGTTGCCTAAATGTGTGCTATGAGAGACACTTGAGAACTAATCAGCGAGCCCATCAGTATGGCAAGCCATAAAATTAAGCAAATGTATAGTTTTCTTTATAAACCAACAAAGGCCCGATAGGGCAGGGGTGGGTGGGTGGGGGGTAATAGTGGAACAAAGTTTCTCATTCAACACAACAACAAAAGTAAATATGTGTGAGAAATGCACCCATACTATTGTTTTAATTATACAACCCTGTTGAGCCATGAGGATATAAACACAAACGTAAAGAAACAAGGACAGCATTTGTGCACACTCCCAGTAGAAAACGGGACCATTTTGGGGGGCAACTAAGCGTGATACAGATACATTAGGTTCTAAAAGAGAAGTATGCTTGTTAACCCAATGAATGCTGGAGAGAAGCATTTTAAGAAAGTTACTGAAATGTCATCAAAGATGAAGGTTATCTGTCCCACTGTTTGAATAATAAACTATGCAGAAAAAAAATCCAACATCTTAAGGATGGAGAACTGACCACACTATTCCCTCATGCATAGGAGGGAAGCCAAGGTAGTAAAAGAATCACACTGCTTGAGGCTGAGGGGGAGGGGGATGCTTCTGTGATTAAGAGTGTTTGTTGCTCTTCCAGAGGAGCTGGGTTCCTCCCACCCCTGCTGAGTTGCGCACAACTTCCTGTATAGTCTGGTTTCTGGTGATCTAACACTCTCTTCCAGGCTCTGTGGGTTCCTGCACCCATGTGCCATATATCATACATGGACATAAACACACAAACGGATAAAAATATATTTAAATCCTCAAATTTGTGAGTATAACCTAACAACAACTTCCTCCAAGCAAACACAATCAAATCTATCAGAAACTGTCAGACCTAACTAGTCTCTAAAGGATGTGGAGCAAACTAATGTTTCCTTCATGTTCCAGCGTTCAAGGAGGTGAAGGAGCCTTTAAAAGTGTCATATTAAAGGGTTATGTGTATCAAGCTTGAGAGGCAGAGCACTTTCCTTCTTGTAGAACATAGTAGTGTGGGAACTAGGGAGATGGCTCAGTGGCTAAGAGAGCTAGCTGCAAAAGCATCAGGACATGTGTTCAAATCCCTGGAATTCACATTTTTAAAAAAAGCTAAGCGTGGCCACATATGAGCCTGTAACTGCATTAGTTCATAGGCAGGGACAGGAGGAATGCTGGAGTTTTCTGGTTGCCTGACTAGCATCAGCTCTAGCAAAAGACCTTGCAAAGGGCGTAAGGTGGAGATTGGTAGACCAGGACAGAGTCTTCCCTTGGCCTCTGCATGTACAACACACACACAGACACTGTGTGTGTGTGTGTGTGTGTGTGTGTGTGTGTGTGTATAAATATATGTATTTATGAGTTAGTGATTCATTATTATCAGAAGATGCTTTTTGGCCTTTTTGAATCCCCAAATCTGTGAGCATAAGTTGACACCAGCTTCCTCCATCAAATGCAACCAAATCCCATGGCACGCCATCAGACGTGACAGGTTAACTCTGAAGGGCCGGGAGCAAACAAATGCTTTCTCCATGTTTCAGTGATTCCACAGTCATATTGATGTCCTTTCCCCAAAGGATGAGTTTCCCCTTCATGTGGGGATGGCCCTCAGTTCATCACACTTGACCAATCCCTGCCTTTACCCTGGGTCTCCCAAGTAAACGCACAACCTAATTTGTTCTTAGTTAGAATGGTGTTTTGTAAACATTAGGTCATTAGTTTACCTAGCTTAGGGAATCTGACCGCCTTCTTGTTTACTTTCACTTAAATACTTCAGTAGGGTATCCATAAACCTTGGGTTTGATGCCGTGATTGTTTTCCTGATAGGTCTTCAAATCAAAGGCATTAAAGGAAAATAAGCATATGATGAATTATCTAAGGCAATTCCATTGCTATTGATTCCGATAAGAAATATCTGGGAATCAGCAATTGAGTGAGTGCCAATACGTGATGCGGGCTTCACTCCCATGCTCCACCAGGAAGGGCAATGTCTTACCCCAGAACAAAGACTCAGCACAAAGAAGTCCCTGGCCTATGCCTGACCATTCAGATAGTCCAACAAAACTGCTTTAGACCACCAGGGTTAGTCATGTCACAGCTTCTATATTAAACTGACAGAAAATAAGACACATATATGAACATCTGTCCATGAGAATATCTTTGCATATATAAAACACTTATTCACTAAGGAAATAAAACCATGAGCCTAGTCAAAAATCCCCTTTTTAAAGAGTTTTAGGAAAAAAACATAATGAGTGTCATTTAATCATACATATATTAATGTCAATTCAGAGACTAATCAAAGTGAGTATGTACATTAATAATAGAGTTCCAACCTTTCCACTTCTCCCCCGTTAACAGGAACTTAGACAGCATCATCCAGGAACAAAGTGATCTACTGAAGTTCATGTAATGCTTATTCAATAATTAAGGAAATTGCAACCATGTGCAAAGATCAATGGAAAGTAGATGTGAAAGTTCCTGGCGTGGGGCTCTCAAAAGGAGATACTGGAAATCAAATAGTAACATACTAAGTCTGGAAGCCTGGGTTTGCCTGTCTTCTCTATCCATGGCCAAACCAAGAGAGCAAGTCACTGTGTAAACCAGCTGAGGTAAGCTCTTCATGTACAAAACAGCCACCACCAAGCCCCCAAACTTTCATGAAACCAAAGTGGAAAGAGCTTCTAGATAGGAGAGAGTAGAAAGTTGGGGTGAGCTAACTCAAACTGAGGATGCATGGATAAGCCATACCCCACAATTTAGAAATCTAACTAAATTTTGAAGTTAAAAATCAAACGTTTGATTAGAGATACCCTACATGGGTTGATAATGCTGCTGTCAAAGAACACGGATTATGAAGAAAAATCTCTGTACCAGGCATGGGACATCTCTCTGTGTGTTGTTCCTCAGGGAGACCCTGGAGGCCTACAAACAGTTCTATCACGGACTGTCACCGTTGCTCTTGCTTTCCCACCATTACAAGATGGTAAGACATACTTGTTAAAGACATCAAACAATTTGGTTGCATAGCGTAAAAGAAATCAAGCTAGACCTTACCAGGAAACTTCATTCCTGATGGCTAAACTACCAATCTGCCAGCAAAGATAGCTCATTAGTGCAATAGTGGGTGTTAGAAGGGTAAGCAATGATACTTTGAATGGAACTAAAACCTAATGCACACAAAATGGAATTCATTCCAAGTCATGTAAGCCTGGTCAAAAGAGATGATTCGTGAGGTCACAGGCCTTCTACTGTTACTTGAGTAAATGGTTACATTGTCAAAATGCCTTTTAGCTGTTTGTGTTTACACCTGTAGAATGAGTCCTGCTCCCCACCTTTGTCACAGAAGCTTCTTTTTCAGTGGGAAGTGGTTAATGTTGACAGTCATTATTGGTGAAAGTGCTGAGAATAATTGACCGTGAGTGCTCAACGGGAGATGGGGCATTTATATCTACGCCCCTTCACTTCAAGGTTCAGGGGACATTGGGAAAGCTGGCTAGAAAGAACACGAGAGCCAGAGGGTAGAAAGGAGTTTTGTGAAAGGTTGTCTCCTGGATACGGCATGATTGTTAAACTTGTGAACAACAGCTGTAATTACCTACACCAGACATGTCAGCAGAGAGCAGAGTGGGCTCGTGAGGCAGATGATGAGCTACTGAGAGTTGGGGGATGCTTTGTCCTCTAGCAGGTCCTATAGGACCATCCTATAAGAGGTCCCATGTCATGTGTATATGAGCAGTATTAACTGGCCACATGGGGTGTGAAGAAGTGGACAGAAAGGGATGTGGAAAGTGAATATAATCGAGATAAGTGATCAAATCTCAAAACTTTCAAAGAATGCACAAAATATTTTAACTTAGAACATAAATAAAATTAAAATAAAATCAACCAGGCTTTTGTGAAATTTTAGGTTACTTAGCTGGGAAGATGGCTCATCTGGGGAAGCACCAGTCACCCAAATATAAGGACTTAAATTCCATACCCCAGACCCATGGTGTTTGTTTGCTTGTTTTAAGCTGGGCATGGTGGTGTGCTTTTTAATCCCAGTGCTGGGGAGGCTAAGACAGGGGGGTTCTTGAGGCTCACTGTCTTTAAACAGGGTAATCATTGTACTTGTAAGCAAAGTGAAACAAGATACTAATGGTAGGTTGGAATTCAACTGTAAAATGTCAGGGATGTCAAATAAATCTTTACTTCTGTATAAATGTGAGGACCACCTTAGTTAAACAAAGATATGGAAATAAAGAAAACTAAGGTTTATGATACACAGGATGATATTAAAGGTGGGCATCTGCCCTCTATATGCACATATATTCAAATACACCCATACAAACTCTCTTCTTTCTCTCTCCCTCTCCCCCGCCACCGTCTCTCTGTCTCTGTCTCTGTCTCTGTCTCTGTCTCTCTCTGTCTCTCTCTCTCTCTCTCTCTCTCTCTCTCTCTCTCTCTCTCTCTCTCTCTCTCACACACACACACACACACACACACACACACACACACACACTTCAACTGTTGCAGGCTGTGTAGAAACAGCATAAAGTTAATGGAATCAAAGAGAAATTCCAAGCAGTCAGAAATAGAGAAATAAGCTGATTGTCTTCATTAAGTAGCAGAACAAGCAGCATCACTTAGAAGAGCATGGCCATTATTTTAAACCTGTCTCCCGGAGCAACACAAACATCCCTCCGAGCTTTTGTATTGATTTGTGGAGCTCTCTGAAAACATGACAGAATAGCACGTGAATTGAATCATGGCATTTTTATAAGTATTATTTGCGACTTTGTCATTGTAGTTCAAAGTCATGTGAGTTCAAACTTGAAATCAGGAGCCAAAAAAAAAAAAAAAAAAAACCCTCAGCTGTCTTGAAACTAATATCAATGTAAATACAGCCATTTGTCAATTCCCTCCCCCTCCTCTTCCTCCCTCCCTACTTCTTTCTCTCTGTCTCTGTGTCTGTCTGTCTGTCTGTCTGTCTCTCACTCTGTGTGTGTGTGTGTGTGTGTGTGTGTGTGTGTGTGTGTGTGTTTATCTCAAGAAGCAGTCACTCTCTTTTCCTCGTCTCTTGGGAGATGAGAAGTATCCATCACTAAGTTTCCAGCCACCCTGGGCTCTGTAGTCACACTGTGGGGCTAATCTGAAGAGTTTGAAGGCACAGCAGGGTCTAGTAAGCCACAGCAGGTCTGAGGGCAGGTTAAATGGCTTTAATTAACAATAATAATAAAAAGGAAAGATTATTTGACAAGTAGGTCAATATTTTTTGTGTCAAACTGATGTAGTCATACTAGGAAAAAAATCATTATACATCCATCAAAAGGAAGTGGGGAAGGGCTCAGCAAAGACACTAATTAAAGAGTAGAAAAATAATTAACAAGAAGAAAACTGTGGATAAAATAATACTTTTATCCAGCCACATTATTGTTTTATCTTGTAGTCAATTGGTTAATAATAATTGAAAACATTTAAGTGTTGGTTGACTAAATGCCAGCCAGCATTGCATTGCTCATTTGTGTCAGTGACCATGTATGTGTGTATATACATGTGTATGCATATATATGCATATATATATTTGTATTTTCTCAGTAATGATATCTTATGTGAAGTTTCAAAAATAATATGTCTTTAAATCAAAGTTTACAGTAATCAATAAACAGTAGTGTTTTACACTAATTAGTCCTGTATGTAAATCCCAGTTTATATTGATATTTACTTTTAAATTTATGTTCATTTGAAGTATAACTTAAAATATTTATGGTGGTGATATCCAAGTATGACAGGCCCAAAGCTAAATTTTCTGTGGCCCATTACTGTGTGACCTGATGCAAAGTTCTTAGGGTTGTGTGTGTGTTTGTGTGTGTGTGTGTGTGTGTGTGTGTGTGTGTGTGTGTGTGTGTGTGTGTGCATGCGTGCAGAAGCAAGAGGAAGACTACTCTAGGGTCATAGTCTACTATTCGTTCCCTTATTCCTTTGAGATAAGACATCTCAGTAAATCATTGTCGGTTAGACTGGCACCAAGCAAGCCCCAGAAGACTGAGTAACCGGGATCTGTGCTCATGCTTAGCTTTCTACATTGGTGCTGGGATGTGAACTCAGGTCCTTATGCCTGAGTAGCAAGCACTTTACCTAATAAGCCTTCTCCCCACTTTCTCTAAGTTTCTTAACCCTAGTCTTCTCACCCATGCAGTGAGCATACTGAGGATCACTGACCTTTTGAATTAGTTGAAGTTTTTAGGAAATTACCATATATGATGAATTCAACATGGTATTGACATGTACAGACTTCTCCATAAAGAGTCATCACTGTTACGTCACCACTTTCATAACTACCATCACCATCACCGTCACCTCCATCATTACTAGTTGCTCAGCTTCTGAATTTTAGGTTACAACTACCACATCAAGGTCTCATCAGAATCATTTAAGCTGAACATCGAATACAGTATTACTGTTTACAAAGAACAAAACAAATACTAGAAATTATTCTCACTTACCAGTCTTCCTATCTATTTAGCACTACAATTTTTAATATTTTTTAATAATTCACTTGTTAAGCCAAAAAACTTCATTTTGCACAATGTTGGCCAATTTAGGGAGAAAAAAAGGTTCATTTTTAAGATGAAGTAGTTGAGCATGCTCAGAATGTGCTCTGACAACTTCTGAGGGGCACGAGAATGAGCTTTCAAATTACTGATATTTTAAAAACAAAGCTACAAGCCGGGCAGTGGTGGCGCACGCCTTCAATCCCAGCACTTGGGAGGCAGAGGCAGGAGGATCTCTGTGAGTTTAAGGCCAGCCTGGTCTACAAAGTGAGTGCAGGACAGTCAAGGACACAACCAAAAACCCAAAAACAAAACCAAAAAAACAAAAACAAAAAGACAAAAACAAACAAAAAAAACACAAAGCTATGAAAGCTATGGCTTAGTATGAATGAATCATTTCAACATGATTCATAAAATCCTAAGAATTTGGAGAAATATTGTACTCACCAAGGAATTTGCCCTTTACAAATAAAGATTCCTTTTATATCAGTTTAGACTGGAAATGGAACTGTTCGACGTAGTCTGAGAGGAATTTACTCCTCAGATCCGAGGACCTGAACTCTGGAACCTTGCCAAGGCCTGGAGGGGAAGGTCAGAGAGCAAGAAGCATGGTGGAAACTTGAAGACACAGACCCTCACCCTTCCACAGAGGACAACCGCCACTGAGTATGTGCTTACAGGCCCCCTATGCGAATAAGACTCTGTACAAACATGGTCCCCATACACAAACAAGACCTTGAAATACGATCTGAAAACATTTCAAAGAAGCTTAAATATGTTAAAATAGCTATAAGGCACTGTGCTGAGAAAGAGAAAGCTCAGGAAATGTAACTTCGTGATGAATAAATAACTCTAGAGTCGTAAGTTAATTCCATAAACTTGAAGATGCAACTCCTTGTGACCTCTGATTTAGCTTATAGACCATCCCAAGAAGGCAGAAGGCACAGACATAAAATGAAAAGAGCATTTAGTCATCCTCACACTCACTTTTAAGACGTCCCAAGGGAGTTACTTAATTATTGATGCCTGGGACTCCAAAATGGGACAGATGACATCCATCTCCAATGGTTAATATTGTTAGCCAACTTGGCATGATCTAGGAACATCACAGAATGAAATCTCTAGCCATGTATCTGAGGGAACTGAGTTGGGCAGGTCCACCCTGGATGTGGGCAGCACCATTCCACAGTCTGGTGCTCTGGACTAAATAGAACAGAAGGAACAAGATGAAAGCCAATATTCATCTTTTTTTTCCCATTCCTGGAAGCAATATGCCAGCTGTCTCAAGGTCCTGCCACTAGGACTCCCCCACCATGACGGAGTGTCCCCAGATATGATATGACCTAAGATAAACCCTTCCATCCTAAAGTTATTTTTATCAGACTCCCTGTAGGAGCAATGCATAGAGCAAGGAGCACGCCGCCTCTACACAGTGAACACGTGAAATAAAACTTGCACTCCAAGCCCAAGGAAAGAATACACTTCGTTTAAGGGAAGAGAACTGCAGCATCCAGGCCAAAGTTGGAGTCTCAACATTGGGGCAGAATGAGAAAGGACACTCAAGCCCTCTTCCTGTATTGGACCTGAACAAATCCACTTCCAGGGCCTAAGTTGTGAGACTTTTAATGGCCGACTGCTCTGCAACTGACTTTAGTTCATGCCACTCCTTTAAAGACAATGTAGTATTCCATAGTGTAAATGTACCACAGTTTCTTTATCCATTCTTCTAATGAGGGACATTTAGGCTGTTTCCATGATCTGGCTATTATGAATAAGGCTGCTATGAACATGGTTGAGCAAATTTTCTTGTTGTGTGCTGGAGCATCTTCTGGGTATATTCCAAGGAGTGGAATAACTGGGTCTCAGCCTATTCCCAGTTTTCTGAGATAGCACCAGATAGATTTCCAAAGTGGCTGTACTAGTTTGCATTCCCACCAGCAATGAAGGAGTGTTCCTCTCTCTCCACATCCTCGCCAGCTTGAATTTTTGATCTTAGCCATTCTGATGGGTGTAAGATGGAATCTCAGAGTTGTTTTGATTTGCATTTCCCTGATGACTAAGGAGGTTGAGCATTTCTTTAAGTGTTTCTCAGCCGTTTGATATTCCTCTGTTGATAATTCTCTGTTTAGTTCCAAGCCCCATTTCTCAATTGGGTTATTTGGTTTGGTGGTGTTTAATTTCTTGAGTTCTTTATATATTTTGGATATTAGACCTTGGTCAGATGTAGGGTTGGTGAAGATCTTTTCCCAGTCTGTAGGCTGTTGCTTTGTTCTCTTGACAGTGTCTCCAGCCTTACAGGGGGAGGTAATCCCCCTCAGGAATAGTCATAGGGGAGGGGAATAAGGGGAAAATGGGAGGGAGGGAAGAATGGGAGGATACAAGGGATGGGATAACTATTGAGATGTAACAAGAATAAATGAATAAAATAAAATAAAATAAAAAGACAATGTAGAGCTACGTGAAGGTCATGGCCCATTGGAAGGCCCTGCTGCTTGAGGTCGCAGTGGCACAATCGGCCGGCGTGATCTATCACCCAATATTTCCTGCACAAGTCCAGCAAGATGCCGGTCAACATCAGCTTAAACCCTCTCTGCCAGGAGCAGCGCCAGTGCAAAGGGTTCGACATCACTGTTTGATTTCTCTCTCACACACGCCCAAGTTTGACATTGTGTCCATGTCTACCCATAGAGGAAGTATTCTTACTCGTGTTGGCATGAGCAAGTCAAAAGGGATGTGGTTCAGTTGGTAGAGAACTTGGCCAACATGCATAGAACCATAATCAGTCCCTATCATTCCATAAACCAGGTGGTGCGCATCTATAACCCCAGGGTTTGGGAAGTGGAGGCAGCAGAATCAGGAGCTCAAGACCATTTTCAGGTACATCGTGAGTTCAAGGGCAACCTGGGATGCATGAGAAACTGTCTTTTTAAAAAGTTACTATGATTCAGTTAAGGTCAACAGTGCTTAAGGAACACCTTCTAAATGTCCATGTAAATTATTACCCTTGCTCTCCCAGAGACCCCACAGTGGTAAAGGCACAGTTAGTAAGTCAAAGACTAGCCAGTGGCCAGCTTGAATAAGATATTATTGAGGAAGCCAAACCACCCATTTCAACAGCTCTAGAACATTCGACATACCTTTTTTTTTTTTAAAAAAAAAACAATTGTGTGTTTCCTATAAGGTGTATATGCAGACCAATTTTGCTACAGAGAGGAGATTAACTACTAGACACAGCTTGAAAGCTGGTATGGTGAGCCACAGCTCTCTCCTTTTGTATTTAGTGACCGCTTTATAGCTGTATAGAGACATTTTAAAGGGAGAGTTCACTTTTTTTGTTTTTGCTGCTCAGAGAGAGAAGCCTGAAACAAATGACTTGGGTCTGTTTTCCATCTCGTCCGGCAGAAGCAATTTCTTTGAAAGACGACTCTCTGGGAAATTCCAAGTTCAGCTGAGCCCCGCTGTGGCTACGCTGCTTTCCAGGAAAAGCTTTCACGGGCCATGAACTCAGGCAGCACATGACTGAACAAGTGAAATCTGCAATGGAAACGTTCTTGTCACACTCTCCTGCTTTATGTGTTAACTACTGAGGGTCTCCTGCACATAACCTATCCACTTCTTACCCACAGCACAGCTAACGCATACTCTGTCCCTGCAGGAGTAAGAGAAGGGCATTCCTTGCCTTCAGGGAGCCGGGCTTGCAAAAACAGTGCCCCGTCTGTGCTGATAAATCACAAAATGAATAGTTTCCCCCAATGGAATGTGCCTGGATCGCCACCGCAACACTGGCTACTTGCACATTGGCCAAGGCACTACATGCCATGGTGCTGGCTGCCTTGTATCATGACTGCCATCACCATAACTCGTATAAACACCAGACTCTTGCACTCAGACCCAGGAGCAAGCTCTCAGGTGGTCTCTTCTATTCCTCCTTGTTCTCCTGAGAGGATACACAACAGATACAATAAAACTTATACCATCCTCCTTTTCAGTTTAATTACATCACTTCCGTCTGGCAATCATCTTAGGGAATTTTACCTCCATCAGAGAAAAAAATTAACCGCACTCACCAGCTTCACTACCACTCACTCATAGGCCAACAGGGGGCAGCACTGCCAACAGGAGCTCAGTAGAAATGGCTACTCACAGGTCTCAAACCAGACCCACTGAGCTAGCACCCAACTTCCCAAGTAATGTCTAGACTGGAGGAAATTCAAGGATCACTCACTCAACTGCCAAACCTAAGCAGAGCTGAGAGCACAGCGGTATCTTCATGCCTCTCCTCCCTAGTGTGTGACTGTCCTCATGGACACAACTCAGGTCGCCAGAGTCCTGCTGTTCTTCAGACATGGCAAGCATATTGCAACCTCGGCTCTTCCTTCAGAACAACATCTCAGCTTGGCTCTTTCACTCACTGGGTTCTCACCCTTACTCACTGCCATCTTTTTAAAAAAAATTAATTAACACGATAGTGGTGAATATTTATGGACTACAGGGTGATATGTCGATATATCTACAATGTGTAATGATCAAATCTGGATAGTTACTTTCTCCAATTTGTCAGATCTTTATCATTTCTTTACACCAGGAACATTCTAAACCTTCTCTTGTTATTTGTGTGTATTTCTCTGGGTATGTGTACCTGCTGGTACAGGTGTATGCTCATGGCTGTAGAAGCTAGGGGTTAACACCAGATGTTTTCCCTATAGCTTACCTAATATTTTTCTTTGTCTCTGCCTTCCCGTGTCTCTCTTCATTTAAACCCCCTAGTCTAGCCTCTCCCTTTATCTCTTTATAACACTGAACTGTATTCCTCCTTCCTTGGAAGACTTCCTTCCTTCCCCTCCCCTAATCCTTTGCTACCCACCTAACCACTGTGGTTATTGAGATTGAAACACAGGTATTGAAAGCTTAAAAGCTATCGTTTATATATAAGAAGAAATATGCGATCTTGGTCTTTTTCACTTTTCTGTGTGGGTTACCAGACTCATCTTCATCTACTTACCTGCAAATTTCATAACTTCATTTGCCTTGAAAGTTGATTAATATCCCACTGTGTAAATGTACCACATATTTATTATGCATTTTAACCTACAAGATTCGGCTACACTACCCTTGGGCATATACCCAAGGACTGACCTAATTTTTTGCAACAGGGTCTCTCACTGAGCTCAGAATTCACTGGCCCACCTTGGCTAGCTGGCCAGAAAGATCCAGAAATCCCCCTGGCTCTGCCTTTTGGCACCAGGATTACATGCATGCACCAAAAGCCTGCTTTTCCACGGGCTGGGGGCAGTTGAATTCAGGTCTCCCTCAGGCTTTGAAAGCAAATACTTTACCAACTGAGTGATTTTGCCAGGACTTTCTTACAGTTACTTTGAATTCATGCGTGATTAGTTGTTCTAAACTGTATTTAACCCCACTGTGTGCTAGGATGTGGAGCCGTTTCCTCCTGTCTGGCTGCCTTTGGTACTTATCATCCAGCTGCTGTCTGCCCATGCTTCCCATCCTCCAGTGACCACAATTCTAGCCTCCTGTTCTATAACATAAAACTCACTTTTTTTGTTTGTTTGTTTATAGAAACAGGGGTTCTCTGTGTAGCCTTGGTTGTCCTGGACTCGCTTTTGTAGCCCAGGCTGGCCTTGAACTCACAGTGATTCACCTGCCTCTGCCTCTCAAGTGCTAGGATTAAAGGCGTGTGCTACCATGCCAGGCAACTGTCACATTCTTATTAAGCTATTCCCTCATCTCAGTTCTCTCCTTGCTCCAGACTTTGAGATGAGCTTTGACTGACTGCAGCGTCTGCTGGTACTTAATATATGTTTTGTTACATGGCAGTGTGTGTGTGTGTGTGTGTGTGTGTGTGTGGTGTGTGTGTGTGTGTGTGAGATAGTGTATGTTGTCATATTTGTTTTCTTCCTACTCCTGTGACAAAACAACATGACCAAAAGCAATTTGGGAGGGAACGGGTTAATTTGTCTTCGGTTTCCCCTTCATAGTCCATCTTGTAGGGAGTCAGAGAAGAAATTCAAGCAAGACTTGATGGAAGTATCTGAAGCAGAGATGGCGGAGTAGTGTTCACTATGTTCACTCAAGTTGTCCTTCTGTACCAGAACCATTTATTTACCCAGGGGGCAGCAATACCCATTGCAAGATGGGCCCTTCTACATGAATGCATCAATTATTAACCAAGAAAATGCCCCACAGACATGCCTGCAGGTGCTTCTGATAGAGACCCTTCTCAACTGAGGCTTCCCTTTCACAGATGACTCTAGTTTGTGTCAAGTTGACAAAACTACCAGAAATACATTCATATGAAATCTTTTTCTCCCACTTTTTCTCCCTGCCCCCTACAGAGACCTGAGGCCTTGTCGTTTATTTATTTCACTGGCTTATCCCCGCAGCCCAATACACGGTAGGTATTCAATAAATATTTGATGAGCAAATGAACATATGAAATTAGGGCCTCTAATGAACTGTGGCCGGGGCAAGTATCCAAACTTGTTTTTATAGATCTTGAAAAGCTATCTTAGGAATGCAGTGCCAACTTCTGAAATAGCATTAGCTGTAGTTTGCAAGTAACCTTGTTCAACGTGAAGAGTAAGGGAAAGATCCAGGGCCTGCAGGGTTGGCTCAGAAGCCATGAACACTTGATGTACTTGCAGAGGACCTGAGTTTGGGTCCCAGTATGCACATGATGGCTCATAACCACCTGTAACTTCAGTCACGGGACCCAATGCTCTCATTGTGGTCTTGTGGGCACTAGGCATAAACAAACATAGTGCACATACATACATTCAGGCAAACCTTAAATGCATAAAAGAAAAACATAAATCTTTTTAAAGGGGGAGGAAATATTATCAAAGGAAGGAGGAAGAGAAGGAGGAGAAAAAGATGAATTTTGGGGTCTATAACTACAGCCAAAAGCTATAGGAAAGTTAAAACAAAAACAACAAAAAGAAAAAAGAAGGAAGGAAGGAAAGAGAGAAAGAACCTAGCCTGTGTAGAACAGAAGATGTAGCCAGGTAGAATGTTTGCTTAACATTTCTAAGGCCCTGACTTCAATCAACAGCACTGCATGGACCAGGCGTGGTGCATGGTGGTGCTTGTTTTAATCCCAGCGCTTAAGAGGTGGACACACGAGGATATGAGATGTGTAAGGTTATTCTCAGCTACATAGTGCATCCAAAGCCAGCTTGAGATAAGTGAGACCCTGTCAAGAACGAAAGAGAAGGGTGAGGGGAAGACAAAAACAGAAGGGAGGAGAGGGGGCTATCATAGGAGCGGGGGCTGGGGGAGGGAAGGGAACAAGAAAGAAAAGAAAGGAGAAAAACTGCCATGAGCTTAGCTTTAGACACTGATGAAGAGGACATAACTCCAAGCCCATGCCTGGTAATGGAGACACAACGCACAGGAAGCGTTTCTTCACTGCTAATGGGATGAAAAAATGAAGCACCCTTTTGGGAAGACTTGCACACTGGGCTCTGCCCAACAAGTTTGAAAACATACATCCACACAAAAGCGACATGCAGAAACCCACAGTGGTTTTTTTTATTATTAATAATAACCAATTAGAAGCAACTGTGATATCCTTCAATAGGCAAACATCCATCTTCAAAAAACAAACTATAGTACGTTCGTACGAGTAAGTCTAGGAAGCGATGACAAAAGAAAGATCAAGGTGTTAGTCTATGCCACTATGGGAATAAATCTTACACATACATGTAAGGATACTGCCACTTTGGCAGTGACTGGAACCAAAGATGGAAGGAGTCACTCGGAGCCCTGCAACATATTAGTGGAGTGGTTTCTCTTGGGGAAGTTAACAGTTCTGAAAGTTGAATCCATGTATCCCCACATGGAACAGGTAAAGTGAAGGATGGGTCATCACATGACCAGTGAGGTGGAAGGTCACAGGAAAGTCAGAATAAAGCAAGGTGTGACAGATCAAAGTCAGAGTCCTAAGTAAAAAGTCAAGTTTCATTTAGTGTATAGTCAGGGTTTCCACGCCTTGTTTCCTGTATCTGCCACTGAAGGGCTCCACAAGCTATGACACCATGGTTTCGAGGAATGTGCCGATGGACAAAATTTTCCTTCCTTCCTTCCTTCCTTCCTTCCTTCCTTCATTCCTTCCTGTCTGTCTGTCTGTCTGTCTGTCTTTTTTTCTTTCTGTCTTATTTATTTTTATCTTATTTAAATAACTTATTCAGATTACATCTCAATTGTTATCCCCTCACTTGTATCTTCCGGTTCCCCCTCCCTCCCTCTTTCACTCTATTCCCCTCCCCTAGATTTACTTTCTAGTTCTAGCAAGAGGAAGCAATGTTTCTTGGGGAAGTGAGTGGTTGTAGGATTGGAGAAGGCTGAGCTAGAGTTGGCCCACATTTCCAGCAAATAAGGAAATGCTCAAAAACAAAATATGGACGCTTGCCAGAGGCACACAGGAAGCAGCTGACTGAGCACCTGATTGGATGATATGAACAAAGAATCAGTAACACACGGTTGGCTAGCAAAGTGAACTACAAACATATATTCACAAGTCCGTACTGACATAAATTAATGCTTGGCTAAATAAATAAACAGAGAGAAGGAAAACAAGTCTCCTGTGCAGAGAAATTCTAAATAATTCAGGCAACTTCCTCCTCTCCCTCTCCGGAGTGAGTACTTTACATTTTACTCCTTAAGTTTGGGCTCTGGTTGGTGACCTGCTTCCAAACTGCAGAGAAAAGGAAAGGCAAGTCTCCAGAGTGACTTTCCAACGGGGGAGCTTGCTAAACACTTGCTCAGCCAGCTGAAGAAAGTTAGAGTTAATAGTGGAGCTGGGAAGGTAGTTCAACGTACTGGGCTTGCCTTGCAATTCATATGAAGACCTGAGTTTGACCCCCCCCCAAATCCACAGAAAAGTAGATGGGCATGCTAGCCCCCAACCTAAAGTCTTAACACTAGTGGATCACCTTGCAGAACACTCCATCTTGACTGAAGCATTTCCAGGCTGAAATGGGTCTGACATGTATCAAAGAATTGAGTTTGTTTTCCCCAGTATTAACCCTTGTCTGTACAAGTATTCAGGGGAGAAGTGATGGTGCTATAATACAGGAGGGATGCTGGAGCCTGAGGTGAGGTGGCACTGGGCTCTGACCTCTGCATGTCACTCACTACACTTGAAGGAACTCCTTAAGGGAAACCTCTACATAAGAAGCTGGGTAGAAAAAGAAATCCTACTGCCGGAGACCTCACAGCTGTTAGTGATCAAACCATTGCTCTCCGGACAAGCTTTTTCCAAGGTTTCTTGCAGACACTAGATCATATGAAGCTTTGCATTTTTATGTTAACTTTGTGTGTCACATTAGCTTGTCTAAGAGACATGCCTCTCTCTCGCTCTCTCTCCCTCTCTCTCTCTCTCTCTCTCTCTCTCTCTCTCTCTCTCTCCCTCCCTCTCTCTCTCCCTGTCTCTCTCTCTCTGTCTCTTTCTCTGTGTGTGTGCGTATGTGTGTGTGTGTACATATGCACACATGGCACACATGGCACACATGCATGACTGCACATGATCATTATGATGTTTTGGAAGAGATGACCATTGTGATAGTAAACTGAGTAAAGCAGAAGCCGTCTCAGGGCCAAAAGGCAGGGAGACACCACTAGATCTTTTGAAGGTCCAAATCAGCACTTCTCAATCTGGAGCGACCCATTTGGGGGATGTATTATCAAGTATCCTGCATATCAGATATTTGTATTGTGGTTCATAGCAGTAGCAAAATTACAGTTATGAAGCAACAAAAATGTATTGGTCTATTGATAGATAGGTGGAGTAGAGATAATTGAAAATAGGTGATATATAGATTGATTAAAGATTGGTAGACAGATAGGTAGATGATGGGTATAAGTAAATATTAGCTATAGATAGATGATGAATGATAAGTGGATAGATATAGTGTAAATAGGTGGATAGAGAGATATAGGATGATAGATTGAGGAATAGATAAATACACAGATGGAAGGATGAATGGATGGATGGATGGACGGACAGATAGATAGATGATAGATAAATAGGTAGATGATAGACAGACAAAGAAACAGAAAGGTAGACAGACAGATAGATTAATAGATAGGCTGATTATTGAGAGAGAGCTGCATCCTTTAGCTTCTGCCTCTATGAATAACTCTAATCCAAGTACACAACTTCATCTTTATGTATTAAGCAGCTGGATAAAAGTTCTCCCTGTTTTTCCCACAAAAGAGCCACTGTACACACTTAAATCCCACTGTCCCTAAAATTCTCTTATGTAAAACTTTCTTTCAGAATTTTAAGGAAAATAATTTTTACAGTTAAAAAAAATAATGTCACTCATTTTTGATAAAAGAATTTTGCAATTCAGTCAGAACTATCAGGAAAGTCTTGACAGATTGAAGTCTTGTCATAATAGCTAGTATTGGTTCTGACAGTAAATTTGGCTTTTCATCATTTCCATGGTCTTCGGTGCTCACTGCATTAACTTATTATGTTCCTATTGAACTTCAAATAAAACAAATCAAGAGTCTTTAAAATTACGTATTTATATGCATTCATATTTTATGATTTAATCCATGATATGTCTAAATGTATATAATAGGAATCTTTATTATCAAAGCTGTTCTTGAAGGGTTCATCCAGATTTTTTTAAGATAACCACATTTATCTTGTGTGCATCATGCCTGATAATTTTTATAAACAGATTCTTTAGTAAAAAATAATAGCAATAACTAAGATTGTTATATATCAGTTGTATTTGTTACAGACAAAAATGCTTTCTGGCATGCCATCATTAGGTGGTAATAATGACCTAAATGCTAATAATGGTGTTAATAATTCATTTGGTTATACAGCAAGTGTCCCTCTAAGTGGAGCAGAAGGGCTCATACTTCTAAACCACTTTGTAGCAGTTCAGCGAGTGAATTAAATATTTATTAGTCTACTCAATATTTCATTGGTGACACATCCTAGGTTTTGCCTAGTCTTGGGTACAAAAGCTGTGATCAAATATACACCTATATACATTTAATATATAAATAATCTTTAAATGTCTTCTAGTCAAGTGCACATAGGTAGGGGTGTTTGAAGGACTCTTAACAGTAAGCTATCAAAAAGAAATTATAGCTCTTTGTTTTCTGGGTATTTTTTAAAGCCACTCAGAACAAGTGATCTAGGGACAGGTACGTGTTTACTCCTACACTGTGCAGTTCTGAAATCAAGAGCATTGCTCTTTTTACAAAAGAATTCAGTGCTCCAGCCAACATGTCCTGGCTCTCTCTGCAGCATGGCATTCCTCTTGCCTTCATTGTATGTATATTGCTGAAATCTGTTTGGAAATGAAAGGAAGTTAATTCTCCATGGATCCAGGGGACTGTTTTGCCTCTGGCTAGTTTCACTTCCTCTCCCACATGGTGTGTTTCTGTCTGCTTTGAAAGTTCCTCGTAATGGTAATTGGCAGCTTACCCCCATCAGTGTTTCCCCTTATATTTAAAATGTTTCCCTCATTACCAGCTATTTCTTATTCAGTCCCTAATAATGGGGAAAAATAATCCATCTCTCACCAGAGTTGCAATGACTTGAGGAGGTTTACAAGGAATTGCTTATTAAACAATTATTAACTGTTCGGAAACCACACGAGCATTTGTGTTATTGTAAAAGCTACTCATTTCAGTAGCAGCAGCTCACTAAATATGCATAAGCCATCTCTCTGCAATAACAGTTTAACCACCACGCCTGCATTATGCAACCGGAATGAAAAAAACGTTCAGTTTTAAGATGCTATCGTTCCCTTCTCTGGAGTCTGCTCTTCGTGCTAGCTCTCCAGATCACAGCATGTGCTGAAATTACTGCCTTCCTTTTAGCCATTCAGCGCTGCACAATCACACCCCAGCCCTCAGACACAACTCCAATGGCTTGCCAATTGCATTAAAATACTATTCAATCCATCCCCCTTGCTTTCAAAATGCTCTCACACTTGTTAGAGCTGCACCAGTGGGCCTGTCCTTTGCTCTGTTGCATTTTTTTCTCTTCTAATGTAAGTGCTGATGAAAGACTATGGAGACAGAAAGAACAATAACAAGTGAACTATGTGGAATATATGGAAAAGGCAGGCATAATGAGACCAGGCCAAGAGCAAAGCTCCAGACAGGGCTGGACAAGTGCCGCCAGCTCTTTCCTGAGATGACTTTGACAACATGTGTGTGTGCGCCTATCCAATGTCATTCAAACTACTTTATATGAGAAAAATCTACATAATAGAAATTGGTCCATATGCACATACACTTTTCTCATCTGTAAAATGAGAATCTTAACCAAAAATAGAATCTCCAAGAGTTTTTTTAGTTCTAAACTGGTTGGTGCCTTCCATCCTTCATTGGTCGTGTATGATTGATTCCACTGGAAGTCACATCATTTGGCTGGTAAAGATATGGGACTTGTAAGTGACTAGTTACCTAGAAAGGCAGAGTATGCTGACCTACAAGACTTAGGACTCTTCTGACATTGATGCCGCTCAGCCAATATAGAGCCTGCCTAATTGGCACAAGGCCCTTGGGTCTATCTCCAGTGCCCCATAAACTGGTTGTGGGGCACTCTTAGAATGTAGAGGCTCTAAGGAAGAGGACCAGGAGTTCAAGGTCATCCTTGCCTACATTGAGACTTCAAGGATAGTTGGGATTACATGGAAACCTATCCCAAAGCAAGAGACATGAGGAAATGCTTGGAAAGGAAGGGAAACATTTGCCAAGATGGGCCATTTTTCAAAAGATACAGATTGGTGTAGGCTTCCGCAATCATCTCATTTGTTTCCAAAACACAACTATTTCATTCAGTTTGTTATAAACTCTAACATTTTCACTTAGCTGCGTGATTAACAGATAAAAACAGGCTTTCTGCCTTGGCTACTAGTTCTGAAGTTTGTATTCAAACTTGGCAGCCACGAGGCATATTATACAACTTGCCCTGTAGAGGAGATAACATTCCGTTACTAACAGATACCAAGACACTCACAGCTAGTTCAGACTCATAACAATGAAACAGTCGATGTACCGATAGGGGTGGCTGAATAAGGCAGCCTTAGGCAAGAGCCTGTGGTCATTCTGGGAAGACTTCACCCCATGCCAAAAGGAGAGGACAGTCCCAAAAAGTAACTACTTTAAAAAAGGTGCTACCCATGTTGGTGCTCTATCTGTAAGAGCCAGAAATTGGAAACAGCCTTGATGTCTGTAAACTGATGTAAGGATAGTAAAAACACAGTGCATTTACACAACAGATTATAGCTCAACTATAAAATAAATGAAATTCTGAAATTTACATGTAAATGAGTAAATCTAAAAAAAAAAGTCATCCTGAGTAAAGCAATCCCTCCACACAAAGGGTGAATACTGCATGTTTTGTCTTATATGTGGATATTAGATTTTAAGCTTTTAATATGTGTGTTTCAGTCCCAACAACTACAGAGGTTAGGTAGCTATTAAGGGGTAGGCAGGAGGGTGAGAGGCTCTTCCACGGAAGAAAAAAATAAATAAAATATAGTGTTCTAAAAGTATAAGGGAGAGCAAGAATTGGGGTGTTAAATAGAAAGGGATATGCAAGAGAGGAATAAAGGAGAAATATGGTGAGAGATAACCAATACTAAAGGCCTTTTGAAAAACCATGTGAAAAACTCCTACTCTAGAAGTTTCCTAAAATGTATGCGTATATAAAAGGAACTTATACAGAGTCACCATTTAAAAACAGTCATCACTATTAGCCAGTTACAAACCCTGTGGCCTATAATAATAACCTACCTGCAAGATATACAGGTCCAATAAACTTTACTGGAGTAACCAACCACTTTTTGACTGGATTAAGGCATACTCCAGGAAATGGAACCTATACAGAACATTGTTAAAGTGACAAAAAAAAAAAAAAAAATCTGAGACTAGAGAGGTCACGGTCCTAGAGGAAAGTATTCTACTAATATTCTGCTAAGGGAACATGGCAATAAAATGACTCCTAATGACATAATACTGTACACCTAGATCAGGGCATTGCTCAGCTCTCATCAGAGAAGCTGCTTCTTGCAGTAGATGGATGTTAACACAGAGACTCAGAACCGGACAATGTGCAGAGGGTGAGAGACTTTGGAGCCCTCAGTCCTAAACGGAAGTCTTTATCAAACTCCTCCCCTCAAGGCTCAGCGATCTATGCGGATAGGAGACAGGAATAGTTTAAGGGCCAGAAGCGGTGAAGAATGCCAAGGAAATAGCATCTTCCACACATAATAGGACACATGCACATATGAACTCACAGAGTCAGCTACTCATGCATAAGACCTGCACAGGTTTAAAACAGATAGAATCCAGCACTGAGAAGGGAAAATAGACACAAAATCCCAACTTTAACCAAGAAGCTATGATACCTGCTGGGAAAGGGAAAATCCATTTTCTCCAATGGAATATCACCAGGCATATCCACTGCAAAGAAGAGCAAGCCCCGTGGCCAGGAATAACTGGCCAACAGAAAGCAAATTCCACAGTGTGTGTGTGTGTGTGTGTGTGTGTGTGTGTGTGTGTGTGTGTGTGTGTGTGTTGGGGGGAAAGGGCGCTTTCTTTGGGTTTTTTTTTTTTTGTTGTTGTTGTTCATTAATTTTGATTTATTTTATTTTAGTTCTTAACTCACACAGAGCATCTTGAACTCTCCTGATCTTGTCTCATCGCAGAAGCTAAGCAGAGGCGGGTCTAGTTAGTACTTAGATAAGAATTTGTTTTAATTTTCATTTTTTTGTGTGTGTTTTTGAAAGGAGAGCAAAAGAACATGAAATTAAGTTGGGTGAGTAAGAAGGTGAGGAAGATCTGCAAGGAACTGTGGGAGGATAAGGAGTATGAGAAAAATACATTTTATGAAAAAATAATCAAAAAGAAAAATGGAAACACAGTTACAAGTGCACTTATTAAGTGGAATTTTGTAATCTGGAAGTTGAATGCTATCTCAAGTATACACTGCATAATGGATTATAGACTTACAGCCTGGATGTGTGAAGGCTCAGGCACTAATAGATTATGGCTTCATTACATCAAGATACAAAGATTGTTGCTCCCTATTCATTCCACCTTGTATAGTCCATCACTAATGAGCATGCTCTTCTAGTCCTCACAGGATGGACGCATGCCTAAAGGTAATTGTCTTGAGAGCTTTTCTTTTGCTGATGTCACAAGGAACATTGTAGAAAGCCATTTCATGTACACAAAAATTTTACTCTTGCCTTGCTACTGAGGGCTGAAGCTAATCCACAGCGACCCATGTTAGGATAAAGAACGAAGACACCCCCATATCTATGAGCTAGATTTAATAGGAAATGAGTGGCTTAGGTATATATAGCTTACAGTCAGTCATACCACTCCATGGTAAACACTGAGACATGATACTTAAATCTCCACAAGTCCCCGCTTATTCTAAAGAAACATAGAAACAAGGGAAATATCTCTTTTTTAAAAAATGTATTTTATTTTATTTTTATTAATTTATTCTTGTTACATCTCAATGGTTGTCCCATCCCTTGTATCCTCCCATTCTTCCCTCCCTCCCATTTTCCCCTTACTCCCCTCTCCTATGACTGTGCCTGAGGGGGATTTCCTCCCCCTTTATATGCTCATTGGGTATCAAGTCTCTTCTTGGTAGCCTGCTATTCTTCCTCTGAGTGCCACCAGGTCTCCCCCTCCAGGGGACATGGTCAAATATGAAGCACCAGAGTACGTGTGAGAGTCATACCCCATTCTCCACTCAACTTTGGAGAATGTCCTGTCCATTGGCTAGATCTGGGTAGGGGTTTGAAGTTTACGGCCTGTATTGTACTTGGCTGGTGCCATAGTTTGAGCGGGACCCCTGGGCCCAAATCTGCCTATCATAATGTTCTACTTGTAGGTTTCTAGGACCCTCTAGATCCATCTACTTTGCTATTCTCCAGTGCTTCTCTCATCTAGAGTCCCAATAGGATGTCCTCTCCTCTGTCCCAGGTTCCTGGAAAGTGAAGACTTTCATGGGACATGCCCCTTGGGCTAGTATGCAGATATAAGTGAGTATATACCATTTGACTCTTTCTGCTTCTGGGTTAATTCACTCATTATGATCATTTCTATCTCAATCCATTTATCCACAAATTTCAGGAATTCCTTGTTTTTAATAGCTGAGTAGTATTCCATAGTGTATATGTACCACAGTTTCTTTATCCATTCTTCAACTGAGGGACACTTAGGCTGTTTCCATGTTCTGGCTATTATGAATAAGGCTGCTATGAACATGGTTGAGCAAATTTTCTTGTTGTGCGCTGGTGCGTCTTCTGGGTATATTCCAAGGAGTGGAATAGCTGGGTCTTGAGGAAGCCCTATTCCCAGTTTTTGAGATAGCACCAGATAGATTTCCAAAGTGGCTGTACTAGTTTGCATTCCCACCAGCAATGAAGGAGTGTTCCTCTCTCTCCACATCCTCGCCAGCTTGTGGTGTCGCTTGAATTTTTGATCTTAGCCATTCTGAAGGGTGTAAGATGGAATCTCAGAGTTGTTTTGATTTGCATTTCCCTGATGACTAAGGAGGTTGAGCATTTCTTTAAGTGTTTCTCAGCCATTTGATATTCCTCTGTTGAGAATTCTCTGTTTAGTTCCAAGCCCCACTTCTCAATTGTGTTATTTGGTTTGGTGGTGTTTAATTTCTTGAGTTCTTTATATATTTTGGATATTAGACCTTTGTCAGATGTAGGGTTGGTGAAGATCTTTTCCCAGTCTGTAGGCTGTTGTTTTGTTCTCTTGACAGTGTCTCCTGCCTTACAGAAGCTTTTCAGCCTCATGAGGTCCCATTTATTAATTGTTGACATTAAGGCCTGGGCTGTTGGTGTTCTGTTCAGGAAGTTGTCTCCTGTGCCAATATGTTCCAGGCTCTTCCCTACTCTTTCTTCTAAGTGACTTAGTGTCTCTGGTTTTATGTTGAGGTCTTTGATCCACTTGGATTTGAGTTTTGTGCAAGGTGACAAATATGGGTCCAATTGCATTTTTTACACATAGATATCCAGTTAGACCAGCACCATTTGTTGAAGATGCTATCCTTTTTCCATTGAATGGATTTGGCTTCTTTGTCAAAAATCAAGTGACCATATGTATGTGGATTCATATCTGGGTCTTCAATTCGATTCCACTGATCAACCAGCCTGTTGCTGTGCCAGTACCATGCTGTTTTAATTACTATTGCTTTATAGTACAGTTTGAGATCAGGTATGAAGATTCCTCCGGAGCACCTTTTGTTATACAAGATTGTTTTAGCTATTCTGGGTTTTTTGTTTTTCCATATGAAGTTCAGAATTGAACTTTCAATGTCTTTAAAAAATTGTGTAGGTATTTTGATAGGGATTACATTGAATCTGTAGATTGCTTTTGGTAAGATGGCCATTTTTACTATGTTAATTCTCCCAATCCAGGGAAAAATCTCTTAAGCACAAAATAATACATAACACACATATCATCTGTGTTTAAATGTGAATGAGTTCAAATAATCTCAACAGATAAAACTTGACTTAAAAAAGCCGATTGAACTCAATGACTTACAATATATTAGAACTTGACTAAATTATATGTCAGTATACTTGAAGGTGAAATTGGATTGAAAAAATAAAATAATGTAGACTATGAAAGCTATTGATGAACAAGTAAAATATTATTTTTGTCAATGAAATAAAATAATAAGCTGCTATTAATAGCTCCAAATACTGAAAAAAGTAGATGTCATCCTTGTGAGACTTGTGTGAGAAAATTATATTTCTCAGTCTTCCACCAACATTTCCAAGATGTATTTTATGCTTTAAAAATTAGATTGTTAGAGTGTAATTCAGTAATAACATTATAGTAACATCCCAGGGCAAACGAACATAATTTTCACCATATGAAAATAAATAATTTCCCTTATTTGACTACCAGAGCAGTGCTAAGCACTACCATTCAGAGCAAGCTTTTGCTGTTATTTAGGCAAGAAGAGTAGAAATTTGTTTTTGTTTTGTATTTATCAATAAGAAAATAGAGCATGGAGCCTGAGAAGTGGTACCCAGATAAAGCAAGAAAATCTACAGATCCACCTCAAAAGCAGCCATAGGAACAGTCACTCGGGTGGGAGAGTGGCCTGAACATGGGACACTTGTTGTTAGGCAGAGCCTAAAGAGGAGTACATATGTACGCCTATCTCTGGCGTCTTTGCTTAACGGGTATGGGGACTGAGGTTCCAGAGGAAGCTGGGTAAGGAAACTGCCAAGCGATTATGTCATCTTAATGCCTTCCACAGAGAAAGCAAGTAATCACGGGCCTGTGAAATTGGCTAGAATTGGTTTGCAAGACAGTAGAGGTAGCCAGTTGTACCATTGCTCATAAGGTGCCACTTTTCATAGGAGTCTCCTACAGGATGTGCAAACATTTTTGCTTAATGGAAAGTAAAAAAAAAAAAAAATCACCATTTAGAAGGCAGGAGAAGGGATACGATGTTAACTATTATAGAATGTCCCAAGCAGTCTGATACAAGGGAGACATGTCCCACCCAAAACTGTAGCTAGGGATGCCTTTAAGAAACATTAATCATGGAACTAGAGAGAAAGCTGAGTGATTAAAAGCACTGGCTGCTCTTCCAGAGGACTCAGGTTTGCTTCCCCAACACCCATATAATGACACACAGCATTCTGTAATTTCAGTTCAAGGGGATCTGACTGGATGTCCTCTTCTGGGCACTGGATGCACAGACATATGTGCAGGAAAAACACATAAAAAAATAAAGTAAAAAATTTCTTAAAACCTTTACTAGGGATGGTGAGAAGACGCCTGGCATTGCTACCTTGACATTTTCACAAATGGTGGCCTGGGGGCACTGGAGGGGCTTTTCTAAAGTTGTGAGGAAATCAAAGAACCAAACACAAACTTTCTGAAAATTATCCCTAATTTGTTAGGAGCCAGTCAAAGCAAGTCACCACCAGAAGAACGGCATTATTCTAACATGTAATACAGAGGGCACTAACATGAACTATTCGGAGTGTTGAGACTTAGGGTGCTGATCCACTCACAACGGAAGTCAAACTGAAGAAGTTAGTTTCAGAACAAAGACCATTTGAGAGCTTGGTGTGCTGCATTGGCCAAAAGATAAACTCAGGTAGGGACCAAAAGATATATGATCCAAGCAGTAAGAGGTCACAGAAGACAGCATGGGGAGGAGGCGACATAGTGTAAGATAGTGCTGGTGACTGGTCTGGAATTGTGGGAAAGATGGGAAGGAAAGGCCTTCGGGTTCCCTGAAAACCATCACACTCCGTAGCTTTTACAAAGAAGTAACTAGTCCACTGCTCTTAAACACAAGTAAGTACCAGACATAGCCCAGGCATGTGAAATAGCACAATGGGGACTTCACCAACCATCTGGCATAGATATGCATCAAACTCCACCTAAAAGTTACTGTTTTAGGAGGGGCAACATGGCTCAGAAAGTGAAGCAGCTTGCCACCAAGCCCAGCAGTCTGAGTCTGGTCCTCACTATGGGCATGATGGGAAGAGAGAACCTACCACCACAAGTTGCCCTCTGACCTCCACATTCATGACATGTGTATTACAAGCCTTCGTGCACTAATTTTTAAAGACTCTACTGTTTTAAATAACAATAAACATTTGCATATGGTAGAGAGAACTTTGCTGATATTCTCCCTTAGAGAAATGTATAGTTGCCTTAAAATATGTGCCATGTAATATGCTAAATGCTTACTTTGAAGGACAAGACTGAAGGGAAAGAAGAATAAAGAGCAAATGTCCCCCTAAAGCCTGGGAGAAACAGCACCAACACTCAATCCAATTACTCGGACATGTGCAGCGTTGTCTTGCTCAGCGTCTGGCCAGTCTGGGAAGATCATAAACAAGTAGTCTATCTAATCAATGGCCCATCCGTCTGCAACACGCGGACAAGTCCACTTTAACTAAGCCCCACGTCATGGTCTTTCTAAGTCGTTCATCTCCACTATTGAGACCTCGCTTGGCAGATATCTGCTCTGAGTTTATGCATTGAGACGCAGGTGCCTATGGACAGAAGCAAGATCTCCCAGCTATTGGTGAGCCCATTCACTCCAAATGCACCAGAGTTGCTTAATTAATCTCTCCATTAGTGACTCCTGGCCTTGAAAGAGTAAGAGCATTCCTTTAAATTGTCCCCTTGATTTAAGCAGAGAAGGAATAATGAGTATTTGAACCCACAGGATTGAATAGTTGTCCAGAAAGAAAAGAAAACTTTTCTCTCAAAACCTGTTCAGGGGCTGCATGGAGGGCTCAGCACTTGAGAGAAGGCATTGCTACTACACAGAACCCCAACAGAGCTCCCAACATCCCAACTAAGTAGCCCAAAACTGCCTGCAACTTCTGCTCCAGGGCATCTGATGTCTTCCTCAGGCATCCAAAGGCATTATGCTCTTGTGAGCATGCCTTTACAGATATATAGAATTAAAAAGGTTAAAAACAAAACAAAGCCTGTTTAAGATGAAGGTAGGTGACATTCAGGAATAGTGTGCCGCTGTCTCTGACTGTCTCCTGAGTGGTATTGGTTTCTACATACTTCACTTTTTTTTTTTTTGATTGCTATTTGTCCCCCTCTTGGCAAAACAAATATCTTCAGTTCTTTTTATGTATCATCAAATATAGTATGAATACATTACTCACTAAAATCTACATTATATTCTTTTTATGTGTACATGTGTGTTCTTGTGAAGAGGTGTCTATAAGGGTATGTCTGTGAATCTGTGCACAAATGCATGTGGAAGCCAGAGGTCAGATGTTTTTCTCAATCACGTTTCACCTCATGCTTTTAAACAAGTTCCTTCAGTAGCCTGAAGCTCATCAGTGGCCCCAGTATGACAAGCCAACATGCCCCTGTCTCCACAGCCGCAGCCCTAACGTTACAGATGTCAGCCACCACATCCATCCAGCTTGTCATGTGAGTGCTGGCTATCAGAATTCAGCTCCAGATGCTTGCTTGGTACTCACTTTACAGACAGTGCCATCTTCCCAGACCCCAAATTTATGTTATAATCCATTCTCGTGTTACAAATATTACCTATAAATCCTTCACAAGTGTCAGAAACACAGAAAAGGAAGTTTTATTTACAACTTTAAATCACATAAATTCACACATCTTCAATTTAGAAGTTTTCAATGTCAGAAGATGTGTTCAGACCTCTGTTTACTTAGTGTTTATGTTGTGAGATGCCTGCAACCTCATCAAAAGTCTCTTTCTAAATATAAAAAATTTTTTATCGTAGGAGCCAAAAATTCTAAGTTAAAATACTGAAAAGATTCGATCCCATGGTTCAGCAATTCATCTTCGAAAGTTGTGAATTATATTGGGCAACTGAATGACTCTCTACTGCCACCTACAGGCAGTACCTAGATCATAATTCGATGAAAAAATGGCACTGTGAGGGAAGTTCAGCTGCCCAAGGTACCATCCCCAGCACTGTATAAACTAGCTGGGTGGTACACATCTGTGATCATAGCATGCCAGCGCTCAGGAAGTGGAGGCAGGACATCAGAAGTCCAAGGCCATCCTTGGATACACGGCAAGTTCAAGCCCAGCTTGTACTTCGTAATGAGTTATAGAGTGAGACACTACCTATCAACAAAAAGGGGTGGGGAGGGTGGGAGAAGGGCAGGAGGGAGGGGAGGGGAGGAGAGGGTAAGGAAATGAAGAGAGATGCTTATCAAAATCTCGCAAAGTAACCATTAGTAATAAAATGATGACTTGTGAAATTGTTTTTTAAAAGTTAATCGTGTGTGTGTGTGTGTGTGTGTGTGTGTGTGTGTGTGTGTGTGTGTGTATAAATACATGCCTCATGTGGGACTCAGGTCCTCTGGAAGAAGACCAATCGCTCTTTGTCACTGAGTTACTTCCCCAGGCTGATGTAAAATCTTTTTATGATCTTTCTTACCAAAACTGAAGAAGAATAAAAGAAAACATAAAGCAGACTTATCAGAAATTAATGATGTGTAACATAATACACAAGAAGATAATGAGGGGATATTATGAACAAATTTACAGCAATAAATCTGCCAACCAAGATGAAAGGATAAACTCACCAAGAAAACCACAAATTACTAACATTTTTAAGGGAAAACCACAAAAACCTGAATCCATAATTACAACCCCTGCTACAAAAAGCAGAAGGCTTTAATAGTGAATGTCTCATACATTTAAGGAGAAGTACCCAACTTAAATACACTGACTTATGGAAAAATGGAAACACATTCCAATTTACTTTATGAGTCCTTGTTAACCATGCTACAGGCACACTTAAGGAGCACATTATAAGAAAGAAAAATGAAAATTATCATTGCTTGTGCACAGAAAGACAAAATTCTTCAACCAAATATTAGCAAATTAAATGTCACAGTAACAATATGTCAAAGCAGAAGGCACAAAAGGTAGAGTGACTTTTAGTGCCACGATGCAGGGTTAATTTAACCCCCAAGTCAACATGGCATGAAGAAGAGATGAGGCTTGCTCTAACAAAACTGAGTGATTTCTCCTTCAAAAGATGCTGTTAAAGAAAAACATTCTCACATTATGGAAATATGTATGAGCCATGTAAATCATCGAGGACTTTATCTGGGTGATACAATAAGCCATACAAGCCAATAATTTTTAAAAAATTTAAAGAAAACAAAAAAAAAGATTTGAAACTTTACAGAAAAAGGAAAACAGTCACATTAAAAGGCATTTCATGCTATCAGTCACCAGGAAAATGTAAATAAAACCTAAGAAAGACATAATTTTGTCAATCGACTCTTTTCTAGCAAGCATCTTCACTCGTTGTTTCAGAGGTTTCTTCCACTGCCCCTGGATCAGGTGTTTTGTTTACATGTTTGCTTCAGGCCAAGCAGAATACCATGATGAGAGTGTTTGATGGAGGAGGCTGGTGACTTGGTGGCCATCAGAAAGCAGAGAAAAAGTCACAAGGGGGCCAGGAATTAGATACACTCTTCAAATGCCTCACCCCAGTGACACTCTGTCCGATGAAGCCCCACTTCCGAATCTTTCACAATGCCAGCGTATTATCAGTCCACTGGCAGATGGGTGTGTTGATCAGGTTAGGGCCACTATGATCCAAAGGCCTCTAAGTGATTGGGTGAGCTTGCTGGGCACCACGCCTTCAACACAGAGGTTACACTTCACACCCAAACTATAACACACCTGCAAGAATGAATACAATCAAAAATATCTGCAAACACCATAGATTGCTAGCAAGAATTTAAAATCATATTGCAACCTCGATAGAGACTTTAATTGTGTTTAAAAGGTTAAATA
>OU015747.1:86184849-86204192 GCA_907169655.1 Acomys percivali | reverse complement strand
TGTGTGTGTGTGTGTGTGTGTGTGTGTGTGTGTGTGTGTGTGAACAGCAAAGGACAAGTTGCAGCAATAGGTCCTCTCCTTACACTACGTGAGTTCTGAGGGTTGAGCTCAGGTCCCCAGCTTACTCACTGAGGCCCCTCACCTCTCCTTGCTTTGATTTTTTTAATTGTTATTATTATTATGTAGGTTTCCAATGGCCATTTTCCTGAAAGTACATAACGTACTTGGCACATCAGGAACTCACCATCCTTCCCATCTCAGTGTCCCCTCCCATCAGTCCAATTTGTTGCATGAGCACTTTGTTTGACTTTCATGACCTTTATGCACATCTTATGACATCTATAAACCTTAGGACCCATAAGTAAAGAAAACATGGGATGTTTATCTTTCTGAAACTGACTGGATTACTTAATAAAGGTATTGGCAGCTACATCTGTTTTCCTGCACATGACATGACTGTATTCTTCTTCATGTCTGAGAAAACCCCCCACTGTGTGTATAGACCACATTTTCCTTATCTGGCGCTGCATTTATGGACACCTATCTATACCACTCCTGGGTATTTACCAAAAAAAAAAAATCTCTTTAT
The DNA here is from genome assembly GCA_907169655.1 of Acomys percivali. NCBI lineage: Eukaryota > Metazoa > Chordata > Mammalia > Rodentia > Muridae > Acomys > Acomys percivali. The sequence continues at coordinate 86,203,603 of OU015747.1, read as the reverse complement.
ATAAGCACACCAGAGGCCCTTGCACATTCATATTTACTGCTACAATGTCTACAACTCCTAAGTTATGGAACTGAATTTACTGTTTAACCTCAAAGAAATTTGTAATAGACTTCAAGTTTTAATGTAGTTTAAGCAAAATTGAGAAGGGAGGGAGAGAGTCCTAACATACTCTCTGCCTCCACACAGACTCCCCACTACCCACAGCCTGTGGAGAGCTGCACATCTGTTCTGTAGTGTCAAGGTGTGTTTTACAGGAAGATGGATTAGGAACTCAATCCCCAAACTCCTATGTTAGTGGGATTTGAGGGTGGAGTTCGTGGAACGTAACTGGAGTGGGATGGGGTCAAGAAATGGGAATCATCTGAGCACCATGACTTCATGAGGATGCGAACAGAGAGAGGAATTGATAGCCTCACTCTCTCACCATGAGAGACCATGACCATTCACCAAAAACCAGGATGACTCCTGGTCTTGGCCTTATCCTGCAGACTCTAAACATCTATAAATTAACAGCCTGAGGTCAGTTTGTTACAATCCACGGCAGTTCATCACCTGAAGTTTGAAATGTGTATCAGAGCCCACCCTTGGAGCTGCACATTCCATGGCTTTGATTACTGCATGGTGACACACATGCAGAGCTATGATAGCACACAGAATGGCTTGCTGGCCTCACGAGAGTCCTGTGCTCCATCTGCCCACCCCTCCCTCCTCTGTTCTCCAGCACCCCTCCCCCCAACACACACACAACCACGCTCTCCCTAATAATGACTCCGTCTTTTCCAGAATGTGATAGCAGGAGTTATTCAGCAAATTGCCTTGTTAAGTTTTCTTTCTTTTACTTAGTAATATATATTTGGTTATTTCCACATAGTACCTTTTGAGAGGTAGTAGGAGTGTTCTAATTCAATGTTGTGACATGAAAAAGAGTTCAGTGTCAGTCATGATCAAGAAAATACAAATGAAATGTTCAGTGAGCTACAGGTTCATTCCCTCTAGTGTCAGAAACGCAGATGATAACCAAGGCTGGCAAGGAGGCGGAGTCGCTGAAAGCCCTCTCCATTTCCAGCGGGAATGCAAAACGGTGCTTAGGAAGCCAACTGAAGGTTCTTCAAGCAGCTACACATAGGTACTTATGACATGGTAATTCTGCTTATCTATATAAAGAAAGACATGAAAATAGTCCCACAAATGGGTCTGTAAGCAAATGTTTGTGCTGGCAGTGTTCATAACAGGCAAAGGCAGAAACCCAGATGTTGGCCAATGGATGAATATGGTATATCTATGCAATGAAATACTATTTGGCAAATAAAATAAATGACTCATGGATGTATATTGGTGAATATAAATGAACTTTGGAAACATAAAACAGCAACAAAAAACTAGTAGCAAAAGATAACAAATTGCACAACTGTGTTTATGTGTCATGTTCAAAGTAGATAAATAAATCTAGAGGGTCAGAAATATGGGGCTTGCCTAAGACTAAAGAAGGTCTCAGAGCCCAGGGGTGACTGGGGTTTCTTCTTTAGTTAATGAAAAACTAATAAAGTTTATTGTGTTTCTAACAGTGTTGTGAATATCCTATGATGATTGACTTTAACAGGGCCAGTTGAATGTGGCTATGTGTGTGGTACGTGTACATGTGTATATGCTTGCTTCCATGTGTGGGTCTGTCTACACGCATGTATAGGCTCAACATGGGTAGAGATCCAAGGCTACTGTCAAAAGTCTTGCTACAAACCTCCCCAAGCTCTGCCTAATGTTTGGCTATGGGTCTCAGCATGTTTCGAAACAAAGCTGGGTGGAACCTCTCAGAGGGCAGCTATACTAGGCTCCCATCTGCAAGCATAGCAGAGTATCTTTAATAGTACCAGGGGCTGTCGTAAGCACCTTAAGGAGGGAAGGGGTTGTTTGGGCTCAGATTTGAGAAACCATGGCAACATGGATGTGCGGCAGCTGGTTACATGGTATCCATAGGCGAGAAGCAGAAAGGGATGAAGGCTGGTGCTCAGCTCGTTATCTCCTTTTTATTCAGGGCCCAACACATGTACCAAGGATAGCTATGGTGTGTCTTCAGTCCTCACTATTCCTAATCTGAAAATGTCCTCACAAAGAAGACCTGAGATTTGTCTGCTAGGTGATCCTGGATCCAACAGAGGTGATACTCAGGGTTAACCACCTTAGTGTGCACTCTTGCTCTCTGGGAGCATTTCTTGTGTTTCCCACCATCCTCTGCTTTCCCCCTCTGCCTTCTCCTAAGTTTCTCTGGGAGGTTTGAGCATCCTGCTGCTTGAAGGTTGCCTGGAGTTTGCAGTGTCCTGGGTCTCTTATTGTGACAGGGTTTTGCTCTCTTTCTCCCCCTGTGTTCTTTCTCTGAAATGCACAGGGGTAGATTTGGGCTTCAGTAGATACTTTATATAGCAGGAACCTAAAAGCCCAAAGTAATATTTTTACTGCTACCAATATGCTAACTGCCGTGATGGAAATGAGAGTAAATTACAGTCCTTGAAATCTGTAAGGACTTTCATCTATGCAGGGAGAAAATGTTTTAACATAGACTGTAGAAAACAAGAATAGAAGCCATATGCAATAGAACCTTCTATCACATACAGAAAGTGTACACGTTATAGATATTTGTAATAAAAGTGGAAATCACTATGACTTAAATTATTGATAAAAGCGTCATAAAGAAGGCAGGGTTTTACTTTAATGTCTATGAAAAATATGATTTCTTACAGATTGGAAGCCTGGATCTTTTTAGCAGTACCTAGTTCAATAACTGTGGTGAGATACCATTTTAATATATTTGAGATATTAAATAAAAAGGCTTATTTCCTCTACTTTTTCGTACATTCTCCACTCATTCCTCCATTCAATCAGTGGGGTTTATTATTTGCAGGAAAATATGATTTTTCAAAATCCTTGATGAAGCCCTGGGCAAATTGAATGTGTAACTCATGCTAGGGGAAAAGACACCACGGAGAGTTAGAGCTAAAGGTGAACTTAGCTTTTGGGGAGACCCTTAAAATAAAGCATCCTCCCCAAGATAGTAAGATCACTCACAAGTCTGAGGGTTAAAAGAGTATGGGGCATCTCTGAGGAGGGCCCAGCCTTGCTATCACTTAAAAACCAGGGATTCTTGTTCAAGGAACGAGGAAAAAAGCCAGCCACATTCCTTACTCTCTAACTTATACCCTAGAAATATGCTAGGGTTCAGTGTCAGTCGTAATCAAGAAAATACAAATGAAATGTTCAGTGAGCTACAGGTTCATTCCCTCTAGTGTCAGAAACACAGATGATAACCAAGGCTGGCAAGGAGGCGGAGTCGCTGAAAGCCCTCTCCATTTCCAGCGGGAATGCAAAACGGTGCTTAGGAAGCCAACTGACAGTTCTTCAAACAGTTAAACACAGGTACTTATAACATGGTAATTCTGCTTATATATAAAGAAAGACATGAAAATAGGCCCACAAATGGGGTCTGTAAGCAAATGTTTGTGTTGGCAGTGTTCATAACAGGCAAAGGTAGAAACACAAGCGTTTCTGCAATGGTGTCCACCATAACTTTAATGGTTTTAGTCACAAAAGCCAGTCCTGGAAAGGAAATCCATCCCATTTATATACAGAATTCTTAATGTGTCGAAGTAGAAGCAATTATTCCCATGCTCATGAACTTTCCTTCCCAGCACTGTACCTATATAAAGACTCTACAAGGATGGTCTACTGATTACAACCTTGAGTATACCCTGACTCCTAGTACCCACCAACCCAACACTAAGAGAAAGTAATCAGACAGTATCTGAAGCCAATAAGGGGGATTTCTCCCCTTCACTGTAACCCGCCTACCTAACCTTTCTACTAATGTACTTGAAAGTGTTTTAATTTACGGCTTTTTTTTCTCTTACTATGTTTCTTGTTCTTAGGTCATGATCATCCATATTTGCTTCCAGAATAAGCCATCTCCATCCCTTGGAGGTAAGAACTGTAGATTTTTTTGTGTGTTGGCAGCTATGATACCCTCATCATGTAACAAACTGAGTTACACACTCCCTATTTTCTGTCTGTCCCCTTGAGGAGATTGCAAGCCTCTTGGTGACAGAGAATGAGTGTTTGAACCTTTACAGTACTAACTCAGCAACTGACCAATACACAGTAGATGCCTGGTGAACTGGCCTGAAATGACCATCAAGATGAGAGGGGTTTATCAGCATTATAAGAGAAAACCTGCAAATTCACTTTTGTGTGCGTTAAAAATAGAAGACAAACATGTGAACATATATATATATATATATATATATACACACACACACACACACACACACACACAGTAGGCTGTATACACATACCTACATAAATAGATATGTGTATATAACAATAATTATCAAAGAAAAAGAAGTTATCAACTTGTGGGTGGTGGTGCTTGGAAAGGCTTAAAGAGATTGGTAGATGGAAGGGGCTGGGGAAAAGTAAAATAATTCTATTTCAATTTAAAACATTGGGGAGAAAAGATTGCCTTTTGCTGAAGACTAAAGTGTAGAAGGAAATGACCTGGAAGCAAATTTTAAAACTTTAAAAACCAAATGGCTATAGTTTTAATTATTCAATCTTGGCAATAATATCCCTTTAAAAAGTGGTTTAAATATCGTTACACCTCCAAGAACCTCATTTTGCACTGAATATGCAAATCCAGAGGTCATTTCATTTAATAAACACATACTTCCTAATCAACCACATGCTAATGAAGTTAATCTAAAGCTAAATTTCAATTATGAGTTATAGACCCTGGACTGCATTTCTTGATTGCCTGAACAACAGGAGAGAGAGAGAGAAAAAAAAAAAAAAGACTTAACTCTGGAAATTTCCAACACAGCAAAAGAGATAATGGGAAATAGCACTGTTTTAAAGAGCAGTTTTATTCCACCAGGTGAGATGAGGGTGGACATGCTCCTGATTCTTACTTTCAGAGTAATTCTCCTTATGTCAAAGAGGAATTCCTAACTCCTGAGCAGGGAACACAGCTGACTCCAGCTGTGCTGTGTGAGTCCCAATGCTGGCTCAAGTCAAGAAACCTAAGAGGCCTGAAGTTTGTAATTAAGGCACACACTTCAGCAGGAGTATTTATCCAGACTCACTTCTGAGGAATTAATTTGAATTGAGGGGAGAGTGGCTTCTGCTCCAACTGATAGCTCACACACTTTATTCTAAGCATGCTCTTTCCTAAGGAAAAAAAACAATACATGTATATCAAACACATGGGATTTTTCTTCCTAAGCTAAGCCATACATCATCTGACATTCATATTCATTTAAAAATTAATTTGTGTGACTATAAAAGCAACAGATTGTGTTATTTCACACTATGACATTGTAATTTGAATAACTATCTCAAATTGCATACACCCCCAAAAAAAATAATTAGAAAGGCCCAGCTCATTTTCAGTTAATTGTTCTGTCAGACAGCTACTATTAACATCCAAGTAGATTCCAGCTACAGTCAGTACAAGTCCCTGTGCTGCTAGCTAACAACTAGGACTCCTCATGTTAGGTTTGTATGCTGTCTCCAGTGGGATCATCACACTTTTTTATTAGTAATAGAGGATATATTTCTTTATGTGTATTCAGGATTAGCTCTCTCCTTCTATCATGTGTGTCCCAGGACTGAAACTCAGGCCATCAAGCTTGGTGGCCTTCATACACTGAGCTACCTGGCCAGCCCATGGGCCATTTTATTAAAGACATTTATGTGCTTTGAGTGTATTCCCACAAACACCCCCTCCTTATCCCCAATTCCTACTTTCCCATCAGTCTCTTTTTTTCTCCAGACATTTACATTTCTACTTTCATCTCATCCATGCAGATATGATATTATGTATCTATGATATCAGGGCCCACAAATGAGGGAAAAAAGCACACTTATCTTTCTGAGGCTGCTTTAATTGACTTAATGTAATCATCTCCAGTTGTACACATTTTTCTCTAAACAATGTGATATTATTATTATTATTATTATTATCATCATCATCATCATCATCATCATCATCATCATTACTGAAAACATACCATTGTGTATGCATACCACATTTTCCTTATTCATTCTACTGTTGAGGGACACTTTGGTTCCATAACTTACAGTATAATTACACATCATATAGTATATAGTTTATAAAGTGCTATTTTGCAAATATAGACTTCTAGGACCTCTGTGTGTTTAATTGGAGCCCTTTGGGAGAATGTTCAGGAGTTGGCTCAAATGTTAGGTCTATTTCCATTCTTTTCTGGCAGCTTCATAATCCCAAAGCTGAAATATAAATTTGGGTGCCTTCAAGTTAATGATGCTAAACGGGTGACCAACTTAAATTTCTCAGCCGTAGCCTCTCATCAGCCTCTGCACAAACCAAAAGCACAGTGGCTCTCTACCGTCATGCTCATTGGCCATATGTTATAAGTGTTCATCGCAGCCAGGAGAGTCAAGGTGAAAGATGAACCTCTGATACATGTGTCCAACCCATGGCCCAAGGGCTGAGTAAGCTATGAATGCATTTCAGAAGAAAATTGTAAGTGTGCTTAAGACATTAGTAAATTTTTTTTACAGTTTTTTTAACACTGTCAGGCAGCTCTCTGGCATGAATTTTGTAGATGACAACATCATGCCACATTGTCAAAATGCTGGATCCATATCTACCACTTTGGGGACATGAGAACACAATGGCTGTATTCCCATATGGCTCTTAAATTGTCTGTTTAGAAGAATCACCTGTAATTACCTTCTCTATTTCATCGTCCAAAACAAGTCTCATGGCCACATTATATATGGGAGGTGCCTAGACAAAGGACAAGACATTTCTAATAATACAAAAAAAAAATAAGGAAGAAATGCAGTAACAATCTATCAAGAATACCATAAAGCCTCAAGTCCTTCTACTTGACAAGGAAAACTCTGGATTAATCTCCAGGGGACTTGGAATCGAGCCATGTAGGAAGACAGAAAGACACTGAGTGTATTTTACAAAGCTACTTCTTCCAAACAAAGATAGAAAACTACCGAGGAATCCAGGACCTTACCAGACAGTCCCACCAGCAAGGTCAGAAGCAGGTCACTGCACTAGAGCACAGGATAATTTACTCCCAGAAAACAGGAAAGAACAGTTTACACCTAAAGAGCTGAAAAGACAGAATATAAATATATATAGAGAGAAAGATGAAGAAGAAAATACTCTGTCTAACTCAAGACTTTCCTCGAAGAAAAAGTCACCTTACACGGTTTTTTTAAAGCTTCTTGGATTTCTCTTTGGGGTTAGTCTATAATTTTAATAACAAGGGGTTATGAAATTCTCTCTTTCCAAAAGTTGCCCTCCCCCAAGTAGCCCCTCTACATATAAACTTTCAATGTCCCTTGTGCTGAAAATTACCTCTACAGTCTAGTCTCTTTGGCATGAGAAGGTACTCTGCAGGCTATGGAAAGATCTGGACACCAACCCAGCTATCAATATCAACCTACACTCTGCAAGATGTGCAGGAACAATGGTGACACAGAACTTGTATGAGTGGCCAACACATATCTGGTTTAACTCAAAGCCCATGCCGCGAGAAGGCGCCTGTGCGCTACCATCCCTGAATGGCCAGGGAGATTGGCTGACATAGAGGCTTAAGGTAAAACCAATTGGGACTGGAAAAAAAAATCAAAGAAACAAGTCCTAATGATATTCTGATATACTCAATTGAATTGTATCTTGTCCAGTAGTCATCAGAGAGGCTTCATCCACCAACCGATGGGAGCAGATGCAGAGACCCACAGTCAGACATTATGCAGAGAAATAGTCCAAATTGGAGATCTCCACTGGCTCCTTCCCCTTGGAGATTGGTATTACCATGGAAGAGGGCGGTGGGAAGATTGTAGGAGTTAGAGGGGATTGAGAACACCAGGAGATCATGGCGCCCACTGAGTCAACTAAGCGGAGATCATATGGGCTCACAGAACTGAAGCAGCAAGCACTGAGTATGCATGAATCTGTACCAGGTCCCCTGCATATATGTTATCGTTGGTAGCTTGGTGTTTTGTGGGACTCCTAACAGTGGGAGTGGGGGTGATTCTGACTCTTCTGCTTGCTCTTGGGACTCTTTTCCTCATACTCAGTGAGAGGATCTTGGGGAGAGAGGAGTTGGTAGGAGCAGAAATTACGGTTGGGATGTGCTGTATGAGAAAATAAATTATTTTCAATTTTTTTTTAAAGATCGCCCTATGATTTCCTTTTTAAATTTAAATTTATTATAATTTATTCAGATTACATCCTGAATGTTATCCCCTCGATTTTATCATCCTGTTTCCCCTTCCCTCCCTCTTCCACTCTATTTCCCTCCCCTAGACCTCTGGCTGAAGGGGACCTTCTCCCCCACCATATGGCCACAGCCTACGAGGAGGATATATCTCATCCAGATAGGCTGCATCCCCTTCCTCTGTGTGCCACCTTAGTCTCAGTTTTTGATATTTCTGGCAATCCTTTGTGGTCCTGACCAGAGATAATTATAAAATCGGGATGCTTCTTTAACTAAACAGACAGCAGAGGCTTCTGTTTACCCTTCTGTGGACGTTCTACAGTGCACCATGCCCAAATCGGCACTCCTGCACACTTCACCCTTTCCATTTTAACCAGTTTTGCCCATTTCAATAGGAGCTAAAACTATCAGAAGTTTTTACTGTACGTCATGTCATGACTTTCTATTAGGAAGAGGAAACATGTGAGTAGCCAAGGGAAGTGTCGGTGTTCACATTAATCCAGTCATCAATTTTAATCTAACATAGATAAGCTTGGGTGTCAGGCTAGGGGACATCTCAGTCAGGAAAATTCTTCCATAAAACCACAGGAACCCGAGTTGGATCCTGAAAGCTATGCTAAAAGCCAGGCATGATAAAGTGTGTTTTAACACCACAGGGAGGCAGAGTCAGGTGGGTCCCTGTGGAGCTTTGGCCGGCCAGCCTCCTCTTCTTGGTGAGTTCCAGGTAAAATCAACAGGACAGTCTCAAAAAACACAGTTAGGTAAGCAGGGAAGGAGGGGTGCATCTTGGAAGAACCAAGGGAGGAAATGAATATGACCAAAACACATTGTATGAAATTCTCAAAGAACTAACCTTTTTTTTAAAAAGACAAGTCCAATGGTACCTGAGGAAGAATGCCTAATATTGTCCTCTCCTCCATGTACATTCACACACATGTACAAATGTTCCCCATAGGCATGTATACATGCACACATATTAACACACACATGTACACACATGTGCAAATGCACCAATATACATGTACACACATACATATGAACAGATATGTACACATATGTAAAACTGCATCCACACATGTATACTCCCACACAATGTGGGAATACACATACACACATGTACAAATGCACCCACAAATGTGCACATATATGAACATATATGTGCCATGCACACACAAGAATGTATAATCTAAAGAATGTAAAATCATCATCGCAGATGAATCCAAACATAAACTATGTGTTGGAAACCATTTAGAGAGGCCCAGTGTGGGGAGGGAGAAAAACACAACATCTCAAAGAAACAATGAGAAGCATCTAGGCAGGACAGCTGGACAGGACTGTTCAACAAGCCAACTGTATCTGGAAATAAGCGGCTCTTAGTTAAAGTAAATAAGTACAGTACAAGAAATGAAAGGAATATGAGCTCCTCTTCTGGAAGCTGGCTGGCATAAATGGCAGTGGAAGATATTTGTGGAGCGACTAGAAATGTTTATCTATTCTTTGGTATAAAATGGCTTATAGAGTTTGGAAACTATATGAGCATATATGTCTATAGATGAGAGAAGAAATGGAGAGGGGTGCTAGAGAGGCGGCTCAGAGTTTAAGAGCACTGGCTGCTCCTGCAGCGGAGCCAGGTTCAATTCCCAGCATCCACAGGGCAGTTCGCAACTACTTGTTAACTCCAGCTCCAGGAGATCCCACACTGTCTTCTAAACCTCCCTCAGCACCTGCACCCATGTGCGCAACACCCCCTCCCCCGACACACACACACACACACACACACACACACACACACACATACACATACATACACACACACACACACACACACACACACACACACACACACATACACTGTGGTGGTTTGAATAGGTGTGGCCCCCATAGACTCATGTGTTTGAATGTTTGGCCCATAGGGAGTGGCACTATTAGGAGGTGCGGCCATGTTGGAGGAAGTGTGTCACTGTGGAGGCCGGCTTTGAGATCATATACATGCTCAAGTGCTGCCCAGTGTGGCACACAGTCCCCTTCTGCTGCCTGGGGGAGGGGGGTTGGGGTCAAGGTGTAGAACTCATCTGCTCCAGCACCATATCTTCCTGCTCTCTGCCATGTTTCCCACCATGATGATAATGGACTAAAGTTCTGAAACTGTAAATCAGCCCCAGTTAAATGTTTTCTTTTATAAGCATTTGCGTGGGTCATGATGTCTCTTCACAGCAATAGAACCCTAACCAAGGCATATACATAATTAAAAACAAAATGAAAATCAAAATATTAAAATAGAAAAACGAAATAGATCGAGGCAGATGTGCACCAAGGTTAACAATAGAAACTTCTGCACACTGAAGCACACGTATGTACATTCTCACTTCTGTGTCAGCACCTGTCTAAGTTTCTACAGTGCATATATGTGGCTTCTGTAATAACCCCAGATGGCTCTTTAATGGCTTTGCCTCGGCGTGGTTGTATGGTTAATACTTTGCATTACAGCCTTGAGTTGGTTTTCTGATTTCATTAGGTCCAGTGTATCTACTCCAGTTATATATATATATTTTATTTCTAAGCATGAAGGATCAAGCACTGCACATTCTGGATGGTCACTGGGCAAATCTGTCATATTGAAACTTAATAAAAGCTACACAAGCAGGACACTGTAATTCCTCTTTGAGGGATAAGAAAGCCGGCTCCTAGGAGTTACACAATAAGGTTTATGAAGCACTTTGGAAACTGACTGAGATGCCATCACTCCAGCTTTATTTAATTTCTTGACTGGGATCATAAGATCTTTATCCCCAACCCCAAGGCCCTCTGCAGAACTGGCTATATCTCAAGAGGATGCCCAGGAGAACCTGAAAACGGAACTCTCGGTTTGGTTATTCAGTTGACAAATTGGCCTTTTACACGTACTTCAATCAGAACACAGACATCTGAAGAGAAATCAGTTAGGGCAGTCTGAGTTTCTAAGCAAGAAGTGTCAGGGAACAATTAGACCTTCTGGAGCCTCATTTATTCTCCTTCTTGAGACTTCAGAGATGGTCAGTGTCTCCTAACCCTAACTATCACAGTGCCCTCGCAGCCAGAAGTGAAAGTCAGGGCAGGCATGGCAGCAGCGGCTAGGTAGGGGCGAGTTTGCTTCGTAAAGCTTTGTGCACAGCAGAAGGAGCAAGGGCAAGGTCGCTATGTGACACACATGGCAAGCAGCATATTTAAAAGTGAGAAAGGACAGCTGCAATAAAGACACAACAGGTGGACGCTGTAATAATGTTCTACTGAGCCAGCATTAAGATGGCTTGACAATGCCCAAAGTGAGCAAACACATCTTGGGGGCTTCCATCTTGAACCAGGGGAGACGCCTGAGGGACAGAGCCACAGCAGGCTTCAGCCAGAGAAAAGATACGGGAAGAGTATCTGAATCTTTGTATATTTTTTAATGTAGTATGTGTGTGTGTGTGTGTGTGTGTGTGTGTGTGTGTGTGTGTGTGTGTGTGTGCACATGCAAAAGGCTAATATTACATGACCACACTGCTCTTCATCTTAGTTTTTAGATGAGGTCTTTCACTGAACCTGCAGCTTTCAGCTTGTCTAGATCAGCAAGTCCCCAGGATCCCCGATCTCTGCTACCCCAGTACTGGAATTACAGACAAGTGCCACCATGCCTTGGCTTTTTACATGGGTGCGGGGGATTGAACTTGGGTCGTCATACTTGTTTGGCTAACACTTTTACCTACTGAGCCATCTTCTCAGCCCCAGAAAATCTGGAACTAAATGATGAACAAGAAGGCATGACGAAGTTAACTTTCTGCAAATGGAGATCACATCTGCTGCATTTGGGCTGGATGGAGTTGTGAAAACCAAGATTGGCATGCAAGTGAAAAAAAAAAGAAATATACTTATTCAGCATCTTAGATGTGTGACTTAAAAGCACTGCATCTGCCGTATTTTATGCCTGTGCAGAGCCAGTAGATGTGACTGGGACTTGCCTGTAAATTGGACTTCATCGCACTACCAATGGAAAACATTAACAAATATTTCATCATGATGACAACTTACACAGGAAGAATAAAAAGTGTCTTGCATTTAATGTCTGTCAAGACCAGAACTAAGTACTCCTAGATAGAAAAGACAATATTAAAGACTTTTTTACTAAATAAGGTATACTGATAGTAAATATTTATTAAATTAATAAGGTGGTTTTAAAATTAATTTACAATTTATATTTTCTCTTTGAAATAATTAATTGCTCAGCACTTAGATGTTATTTTGTTTTAGATTTTTTTCCTTTCACATATTTTTTACAAAATGCAAAATCAAAGAGTGAATCTATATTAAATAGGTGTTCTATTGCTGTGATAAAACGCCAAGGCCAAAAGCAACTTGGGAGGAAAGGGTATATTTCAGTCTACAGCTCTCAGGACACACTCCATCACTGAGGGAAGTCAATGCAAGAACTCAGGGCAGGAACCATGGAGGTAGGAACTCAAGCAGAGCCCAGGGAAGAACACTGCTTACTAGCTCACTCCGCACAGCCTGCTCTGTCTTTCTTATATGCCCCAGGACCGCCTGCCCAGGATGGCAGCACACACAGTAGATTGGGCCCTCTCACACTGATCATTAATCAAGACTGTGCCCCTACAGACTTACCTACAGGACAATCTTATAGACGCACGTTCTCAATTAAGATTCTCACTTCCCAGTTATGTCTAGGTTTTATCAAGTTGACATATTACCAACCGACACAGGAGCCTAAGGAATAAATATTGCCTTTTCAATGACCTAAGCCCTTTAATATCTTATATTAGCCATTTCAGCAGTATAGAAACCATGGTGCTAACACAGAATAGAGGAACTATAAAGGCATCCCCAGTAGGAGGACGGTTATGGGTCTCACAGGGAATCCAGCCTAAAAACTGTTATTTCTAATACCTCCATTTGATTACTTTGGTTTTGCCCTGAAGAGAAGTTTAGCATGCAATTGGAAGCATGATTTCTGAAGGACATTATTTTCTGTAAAAATGCAAGGAAAGCAACAGAGATAAAGGCTTGGAGTGGCATGCTGCATTGGTGAGTGGTGCTAGTGAGAGGTTCCACTTTGCCACCTGAAACACACATGGCAGCCCTCGCCCTCTCTGGCTTTGTATGGCCTACATTTAACCCTTTCACCATAAACTATCTATCCCCAATGAGTTCTCTTGAGGAAACTCTAGCTAAAGTTCTAGCTGCCATGCACCATAGGGCACAGATAGAAAGGCTGTTCACATAGGACCAGGAACAGCATGGATGGCATTCATTGACTGATTTGTTAAATGAGGCAGCAGGTGGGCATGTGGACTGAATAACTTGCACAAGTGCTCTGGCCATTGACCTCAGCTTCACATCCTGCTCTTTTCTCTGGAGGCAAAGACAGATTCCAGAAAACTCTATTCCTCCTGATCCCTTGCCAGCTGGTTCCAGTTAGGTGTTTGCAGTGGGAAATTCTGCCAGAAGAACCCCCATCTCTCTCTTTCTTCTCTCTCTCTCTCTCTCTCTCTCTCTCTCTCTCTCTCTCTCTCTCTTCATATCTGTCTCTAGAATTTTCAACAATGATTTCTCTATGGTTCCAAGTGCCCCTTGCTACCTCCATTCCCAAACCTTAGGACTTGATCCCTGCATAAGTCTTTCTGCACGCAGTGGGGCAGCAGGTGTCTTCAATAGATAATCCCTGAATTCCTACACCATCCTCTGTTTGCCTTTCATTTCTCAAAAACATCCCTCAAAGGAGTACCCCTTAAACAAGTGAGTAGCGTCCTCAGCACAGTTCTTCTGGACATAGGGGACCATGCAGATCAACCATGAAGAGGCAACCTCATGGTTTTGCTCTACCTATCAAAATCAGCCTCTTGCCTGCATGGCAGATGATGAGAATCCACCCTCCCCCCACAAAATATACAAGAGAAGTGGACAGGCATTAATTCCTCATTAACATGCCCAGCACTAACCAGGCAAAGCAACAGATGTTGGGACTACACAGATGAGTGCGAAAGAAACCACCCTGCCTGCAGCAGCTGTGGACTCCGGGAGGAGCCCTCTTACAGAAGGCCACAAAGGTCAGCATATAATCGTAGCCATGAACAGTCAGCTCTGCCATCATGCTTGTTTTAAAAACATGAAATATACATATGGTGGGATAAGTGGGTAGAGCTGAATGCTGTGCTGGCTGTGAGCAGTTCCATCTCTGATGAATTCTGTGTGGACAAGAGCCCCATAGAATAGAGACAGTGTTGGCAGGCCTAGGCCACCTGGAGCCACACCAACCAGGTGTTACCACTTCTACAATTTTGCCACACATAATCATGGTCCACCTCTTTGTAACAGCTGCTTTTCTGAAACACATTTCTTTATTTGTTTATTCACTTTATAACCTGGTCACAGTCCCCTCCCTCCTCCCCTACTGGTCCAACCTGCCCTCCCTTCCCCCAAACTACTCTCTCCCCTATTTCTCAGAAAAAAGGATCCCCCATTCCCATCCACCCCAGCTCAGCAAGTCACATCAGGACTGAGCATGTCCTCTTCCCCTGTGGCCGGCCGGGCAAGCAAGTCCCACCAGGGGAAGTGATTAAAAAGCTGGGAGCAAAGTCCATGTCAGAGACAGCCCCCACTCCTGTTTCTAGAGGACCCACATGAAGCCTGAGCTGCCCATGGCCTACATTTGTATAGGGTCCAGATGCTGAGACTCACAGCCAAACATTGGGTGAGGCATAGGGAGTCTTGTGGGAAAGTGGGAGGAAGGACAAAGGGCCTAGATATGACAAGAGCTCCTCAAGAAGCTCAACAGAGCCAACTAACCAGGGTCCAGAGGGGCCTGTGGAGTCTGAAATGCCAATGTGAAACACATTTATATGAGTAAGCTTCACTAAGGTAAAACAGTACATTCACTGGCATGCGTAGCTGCCTTTTGACCATTACAACCACACATTATACGATTGATGTTAGCTTTGTTTTCAGTTTGCTTGATTTTTTTTTTTTTTGACATAAGGTCTCAAGCAGGCTATCCTCAAATTTCTTTTGTACCCCTCAAGTCCTCTGCTTTACCTCCCCTGCTGGGATTAAAAATGTGTACCACTTCTTTTGGTTTATTAGAGCTTTGGGTACAAACCAGGACCTCACAAATTTGAGACAAGCATTCTAACAGCCTATCTATATATCCCACAACACTTTGTGTCAGATTTTTTTACATTTTATTTTGCCAGTTAGTGGTGAATTTATTTATTTATTTATTTATTTATTTATTTATTTATTTTCAGGGATCTACCTACTTTTACCACAAGCCTTGAGAATTTCCATTAGTGAGTTTCGGCATCATGAAGGTACTGTAACAAAACAAAGCAGAATAGCCTTTGAATGAAAGTGTAGTGGCTGTTTTTCCAGAAGAGAAGGGAGGCAGAGACCACAGGGATAGCAAGAGCAGGGCACAGGGATAGGGCACTGGAGGAAGGCCAGCGGAAGGCAGCTAAAGAACACAGAGGCAATAGTGTCAGAGAGCTGGAGTGTTAGGTGGGGGCTGTGTGTGCAACCTGTCAAGCACCAGAAAATGCCAAAGAGGACCATCAGAAGGGAGCTGGACATTTAACAGGTCAACAAGGGAAGTGATAGGTGAGCTAAGCACAGTTATCCATCTGTATGTGTGGGAGACTCATCCCAAGACCTTGAAGATACCCAAATCCAATACAGCTCAGTTACATAGAATAACACAGTGCTTGAATATAACTCATGCATATCACCATGGAGGAATACCGCCTGCTGGCTCTCACAGGATCATTCTTAGCTCGCTTTCTCAAACAGCTTAGCTAGCCCACCTGACTAGGGACAATACCATCCACTGTGGGCTGCACCCTGAGGCATCAGTTATCAATCATGATAATCCCTCATAGGCATGTCTACATGTCAATCTAACTTAGGCAATCCCTCAATCAAGGCTTTTTTTACTCAGATGACGCCGCTAAGCTGTGCCAAGTTGACAATTAAAGCCATCTAGGAGAACAATGAAAAGGCAACATGTTCAGCTGTTTAGGCGATGCTGGCAAGAGAAAATGTCTATTCATGTTAATCATAAAGACATTTTTAATCTACTTATAATGTTGAAGCTATTAATCCTGTGATACAATTATATTTAAGTCACTTCACAGGGAAAATTCATTGATTTTATTTTTTTTCCGTTGGCTTAATTTTTTGAGGCAAAGTCTCATGAGAAGGATAGTCTTGAACTCAATGTGTAGTTGAAGATAACAGTAAGCACCTGATCTTTCTGCCTCTACCTCCCAAGTGATGGGAGTATAGGCATACACCAATACGACAGGGTTATTGGGTGCTAAGATCAAGGCCAGGGTCTCAACCATACTAGGCAAGCACTCTACAAACTGAGCCAAATCCCCAGCCCCAATAGTAATTTTTGAATATTGCTTTTCACACCCACACATCTCATGAGGCCATTTCCTCATTTGTTTGTTGACACAGGGTTTCTCTGTGTAGCCCTGGCTGCCCTAGAACTTGCTCTGTAGACCAGGCTGGCCTCCAACTCAGAGATTCCCCTGTCTCTGCTCCTGAGGGCTGGGATTGAGGATGTGCACCACCACAATCAGGCCACTCTTGCTTCTCCTGTACACTTACCATTACGTACACACATATACAGCCCAGGCTGGGATCCACATATGAGAAGTATTTTGTTACAATAGCCTAGATGGGCTGGAAGTGCTATACTTTGAAGGGTTTTGCTCCTTCCAAAAATAATCATGTGTTGAAACGTAAGCCTCAAGCGGAAATGTTGGGAAATAGCTCCCAAAAGAATGTGTTCTGTTTGTGAACTTGTTAATATCCAAATTGGAAATATTCGTGGGAATGGGTTCTCTTTTATGTCACATAAAAACACAGGCTTTCTCCTCTCTTGAGAGCAGAAGAGCAGGGCAAAGAAGTGCCCCACCTGCCAACTTCTACTGCTTGAAATATAAAGGTATGTCTTATAAATTCCCTAATCTCAGACTAAGTCAGTCAGACAGACAGACAGACAGACAGACAGACAGACAGACACGTGTGCGCGCGCGCACACACACACACACACACACACCAAACTCATGGTATATAATTCATACCTTTTACTAACCCACCCCTTCAACTCTGACCTTGACATTATTTTTCCAAGATTCAGGTCCAGCTCCTTTGATTTCTTCTATAATTTCTACTGTATTCTAAACACACAACCTTATTAGCAAGCTTGACATCAGTTCCATAGGATCAGTCTCATAGCATCCAAAACTAGCCTGTGTGCCTCATTCGATAAGTTCCTTGTTGACTGGATGGTCTACTTTCTGCTCCTTTTATAGTAAAGTGCCATCTATTATATGCCTACAATCACAGAAAACTTAAGCATAAATTATAGTCTTATTCAACAGTAATTGATTTTCTTCACATTTCTGGGAATGCTCCAACTTCCTACAAGTACTCTAAGTTATCAGAGAAAGATTAGCCTATGTTCAGTGGAGCCTTTCCCATCCCTTTTCTTATTCTAGTGCACTTCATTTAGGAAATGTTTAAATTAGCTCCCAGAGGATACAAGGCAACGCGTTCAGCACCATGGAATGTGTCCAAACACAGTGCCAGGCTCGCAAACTGCAGGGAAACCAGGACACGTACACTAGAGCAAGAGTTGTATTGATGCCACTCATCAATAAAGACACAGCTTTTTATGCTCTTAAACATGGTTGCATTCTGGACGATGAGGACCTCTGAGGTGGCTCAGTGGGGGACATCGTGTGCTGCTGTTATCGATAACATGACTTTTATCCCCAGAACCCACAGGGTAAAAGTAGAAAACTCACTGTTGCAAATTGTTCTTTGAACTACATATGCATGGTGTGGCATGCATGCATGCATTTCTCCCTCCCCATAAATAAATAAATGTAATAAATTAAATATTTTCCAAGGGAAAATATTATAAATTATAATTAGGAGTTGCTTTTCTGATTGAAATCTTGTCATTGGCACTCAGAGGAAGGATAGCAGGCTACCAAGAAGAGACTTGATGCCCTATGAGCATATACAGGGGGAAGAGGTCCCCCTCAGTCACAGTCATAGGGGAGGGGAGTAAGGGGAAAATGGGAGGGAGGGAGGAATGGGAGGATACAAGGGATGGGATAACTATTGAGATGTAATATGAATAAATTAATAAAATATATTTAAAAATACACATGACACAAAGTCAGTAATATGCCACAAAACAAATATATCTCCAGGAAACTCTGATATCCACTAAATGAAAGGTAAGTGTCCCTCAAAAGAAATAATAATAATGAAATCACACAGTGGGAATTCAGTGTCCTCAGGCGTGTATGTAGCACACAATGAAACTATCATATAAACTCGAATGTGTTATAAATTTTACTTAAAGCCAGTTCTGATGAAAACAAGTGTGTCATTAACTGTGGCTTTGCTTGACTTGTTGGATTTGAAGGGTACTTTGG
>OU015747.1:86158381-86174849 GCA_907169655.1 Acomys percivali | reverse complement strand
ATGTTCCATTCCCTTTCCTTCTCTGCTCCACACAGCTGGTCGAACAGTTCTGTCTTAATAAGTCACTAATGAAAAGAAACATGAATGTGGAGGAAATCTTCCAGGCCTGGGTTTCCTGAAACTGGTATTATAGTTCCTCAGGAAGCCAACTGAAATGAAATGAAGTCTTGACTCGGCTTTTTGCAATTCCCTAGGCCTTAGACAAGGTATCTTTTAAGTAGTCATCTCCAGTGAACTGAAACCATCCTCCACCTCCTCACCCCACGCTCACCCCCAACACCATTCCCCTGGTTCTTGAAGATTCAGGAAGTAACGAAAATTTACAAGGCTCAGAAAGTCAACTAAAACTCACAAGTCCCCTTCCTAAGCCTACATACCAAATAATTTCTTGGGGGGGGGGGGAAGGAGACTCTACCTGTCAAATGCCTTAATGTCATTTGAAGAACTCCAGGTAAGTAGCTTGTGTGTGTTATCACTCACAACAGAGTGGGCCTTCAGTGATGTAGCTATTTTTAAGGCACCCAGCCTTTTGGAAGTAACCCTAATAAACTAACTGGTTCATTAAAGTTGACTTGAACAGAACTGTTTTGGTTTTGGTTTGTTTTGGGTTTGTTTTTTTCTTTTTTCTTTTTTTCTTTCTTTCTTTCTTTTTTTTTTTTTTTTTTTTTTTTTTTTTTTTTTTTTGATGGGGGTGGGGTGGGGGGTTGTTTTGTTGTTGTTGTTTTGTTTGTTTGTTTGTTTGTTTGTTTTTCTTAAGTCTTTTGGGCCACTGCCCTATCTTTGGTTAATAGATGGTTTTTGTTTGGGTTTGTTTGTTTGTGCCAAGGTTCCCTCAGTCCCAGCACCCTGATATGAAAAATGATACTGAAATGCTTCCTGTTTTGAAATGGCAGTTAATGGGCTTAGACACAGCCTGCACTCAGCTTGATGAGGAGCACGTCGGAGTCGGAGATCACCAGCAATTGGCAGCCCCTGCCCATGTCCATCTGTGCACTGCTAGGCCTCTCCTAACGTGTCCTCAAATGCCTATTGTCACCCAGGCCCCTGTCTCTTTCTCATCTGTAGCACTTTCCAGTACTCTCATTAGGGATGGCTGCCCTTTCCCAGTCAAAGCCCTTGCCACCAGAACTCTACCAATAGATGCTAATAAGGAAGCAGATTCAATCAAACAATAAAATTAGATTTTACCCTCTGAGTTGTTTGGGGAGAAAAAAAGAACTTTATGAACTGCCCGAATGAGAGAAATCTCAGTGGAAACATGATTAAAACTGGGTTTTAATTCACTGGTAGAATTTGGATAACTGCTGAGAGAGGAGGTGGAGAGAAAAAAGTGTCTGCGGAGTCAATGGGTAAGTGTGAGTCTTGTGGGTGTCCTGAAAGAGACACGTTTGAAAGAAAAGGGCAGGTGATAGGAAGTTAATGACTGGCACAAGTGCAAATTGGTATAGGATCGAGAATGTTAAACTTCTACCTAAGTAGCTTTTCTACTTTTCAGGGACCAGAATAAGTTTAGTCACAAGAAATCCACAATGGCCTAGCAGGAAAAGGTTATTGCCACCAACTTTGAAGGCCTGAGTTCAAGCCCCAGAGTTTACACGGAGAAAGGTGAAAACTGACTCTGACTCCTATAGACTGTACTCTCTAACCTCCACATAGGCAAGATCTCTCTCTCTTTCTCTCTCTCTCTCTCTCTCTCTCTCTCTCTCTCTCTCTCTCTCTCTCTCACACACACACACACACACACACACACACATGCTAGATAAATCAATGTTTAAAAAAAGATAAAAAGGAATCTCAAAGAAAAATATTAAAGAGTTTTCTTCAGAGTCTTTGAGGACATCAACATCTTTGCTCTCTGTGGTTGGTCAGGAGACATTACAGTTTAAATAATGTGATAATTTGTGTAAACCAAAGCTTCAAAATAAATGGAAGTCAGTTTGAAATAAGCTGAGTTTAATTCTAAAGACTAGAAATGAAGGAGGCAGGGAAAATAACTACTTTTTCTTTGAAAAACAAAATCCTATCAAATTCTTCCTGCACGAATGATTTAGATGAAGGGTCTGAACAGCTGCTGGGGGCTGATCTGTCCCTGCACTGGGTGACCTTAGTTAGACATTTGGCTCTGACCCTACAACAAGCATTCTAATTGCGTGCTTTTTGCTTAAGCACGCTTATGTTTCTTTAGAGAACCAGCTCAAGCTGAAAGTGCGGTGGGTGTATATGAATTGATAACTCAGCCAAAAGGGGTCTTGATACCTGGAGGCAATCAGTACTCACAGGTTTAAATAGATATAAATGTTACAGTGAAGCACTACAGGATAAAGTCAAACAGATTTTTCAACTCAGCTACACACGGTGCCAACGGCTGCACTCAGCTACACACGGTGCCAATGGCTGCACTCATTCTTCTCATGACTGAAAACATCCAGAGATAATATTAAAATATTGCAACTGCTAGTCCTTAGGTGCATACCAACTGACCAATACAATAGCCCACAGGGAGTGATGTTTCCAGTAGCTGAATCAATACCATCTAAGGAAAGTTAGGGGAGCCACCTACCGGACACCAGGGTAGTAGAGTCCCCAAGAGACCTGCGCTGGACTCATGTACCTATGAGTAAAGAAATACTTTGATATTTTTATATCCTGTAAGGTTGTATCAACCACAATGGCCAGATCACACCCTCCCTACCCCCAGCCCCCCTGGGGGGAAAAAAGCTGCCTCACATAAGTAAGCACAAAAGCACAAAAATCAATAGGGAGCATCCAGATGCAAACTCAGAAAGACATTACTGCAAGCTTTGGTCTCACTATAATTAAAACACTTCACTTATGCCTACAACGTGGTATGCTTTTTTTAAAATACCATCCCAAAGACCCCAAAATTAAAATATGCGTCACTACAAAACTACAGACTACGGCCAAGGCAACTGTGCCTGACTGCCATGAAGCTTGGAGTGACTCTCCCAAAAGCCATGGGCTGCTCAGGAGCATCACACCAGGCTCCAATCTGGAGCCAGCCTTCACTCAGGCAAGAGGAACCCAGCAAGGAGCTTTTTCGGCAGTCAAGGCATTGAGGAGTCAGTTGTGTGTTCGTTACTTGGGATTCTGTTTTTAGCTGCCGCATATTTAATTACAAAGGCCCGCAATTAAAATATGCCTAGAGAGGCAAAATCAAAGGCGAGCATTGTAGTCCTCCCTGCAAAATGTCTTCTCCTTTGGTGCTGATAGCTTTTTTGTTGCATACAGGAAACAACACTACCACTGCCGTGCGGTTATGGATTCCCTGCTCTAGGTCAAAGTCACAGGTTTCCCTTATGAGGACCATTTTTAACCTACTAAAGAAAAAAAAAATCTTCCAGATGTGCATCTCACAGCCAGGAGATTTAGAATTCTTTAATTGCAAACACTGAACAATCAAAAGCTCATATAGTTTCTGAGATGCTTCGAGATGAATGCACTGTATTTTCTCCAGCTCCACAGCTCGGTCACACACTGAAACGCACTTGCTCTTACAGGCGCCAGCCAGGTGACTTGACTGCTCACTTGACAAGCTGAGTTGTGAGTTCGACTCTCCACGTTTACCTCGAGCGTTTGCCGACGGTGAAATCTGCTCCACAGCACCGCTAGCATTCTAACATTTCACCTAAGGAGAGGACGTAAGTAACTGAACTAATCTTCCGCTTTGCTTCTTCTGCTGGAATACTTGACCCAGTACCTACTCTGTGCTCATTTTAAACCAGCAGCTGGAAATTTGACAACTCTTCCAAGGGTCAAGGAATGGGAACTTCACAGAAGAAAAGGCTCAAAGAATATATGAGTTACAGGTTCAGGAAGAGTTCTGTGAAAGTTATCTCCTGGACAGGATATTGCCATTGTCTTGGAGGACTCACTGCAGCTGGGGCTACCAGCACAACACACACCTGTGACTACACCCATCGTTATCCCATCACTGACAGGAGAGTGACTCATAAGTCCGACTCATCATTGAGAGACTACGGGCAATAATTGGATGTTGAGAGACAGGGTGTCACTTTCTTTGGTGATACAGCCATCAATACAATTCCCCACTTTCCAGTAGACAACTCTGCTCAGGAATGCAACCCAACTCAACACAATGGGTCAAAGAGAAGAGAGCAAAGTAGAGTGGCTTTGGCAGAATGAAGAAAGATCTTAGGAGAGCAAGAAGGACTAGCAAGCTTAATAGTAGGTGAAAACTCAGTGTATACCTATGTGAAATTGTCAAAGAATAAAAAAATAAAATAAAAGGAAATGGATAGTGGATTATTGTGAACAACTGACTATATTGCTAGCCATAGCTGTTTTCTTATTGAGGGAAAAAAATCGACAAAATAATCTCAATTAATGGAGACGTTCTAAAGGAGAAAACTTAAAGATTAAACAAACAAACGTTTAACTTGGAGCAAGGGTGCCAGTGATTTGAAGTGTGATAAGCCACAGATTCCAATCAGACTCACAATAGTAAACTTGTAGAATTAAATCAGACCTAAAAGTCCTCCCACTTTTCACAGGTTTGATGTGTTAATTATCACTTAGATATTAATCCTGCTAACAACTCTAAATTAAGGACTCGTGGTATAGCCAGGGAGCTGCCTGGTGCTAAAGTGATTATGGCTGAGTGTCTTTTAAAGTTATATGCTGGGAAATAGCTCCTTGTGAAAACATAAGGAAGGCACAATGTACGTTAAATTCATGCTTGGAACTCTAGAAACTGATGATGCCCAAAGTGAGATGCCCTTCTGATGTTCACGGCTTGATCCTTTATGCTTCTTCTAAAGCCTCGGAAGCTTGGTTGCTAATGGAGCTGTTCTTCCCTTCCCTCCCCCGCCACCCATCAACTGGTATAGTTGACACTACTTAGAAATCTTTAATCTGTTTATCTTAATCATTCACTTAATACATCGTATCATTTGTCATTTTGACTGTTGACTGAATAGGACCAGTCAGCTCTTCTCTATCATTCTATTCAAGCTTTCCAATCAAAGTTATTGTGCTAATGCCTCCTAATCTTTACAACGGTGTACAGAACATCAAAATTGCAGTTTGGGCAAGGCTGTTGGGTTTTTTTTTTTTTTCTATAAAAGAATTGTATTACGCCAGCTCCTCCGACTTCTGAAGTACAATTAAAACGGGTTGACAGACGGAAAATTGCTCAGACACTCCTCTTCCATTAGCTGCCATGCTAGCTTTTCATTCTGTCTGTTTAGCCAATGACTTAAAGGCAAACTTCACTCTTACAAATATAATAAAAAAAGATTGTTCCTTCAGAAATAAGGCTGGTGGCAAGTAGACAAGTTCTCAATGGCCTTTCTGCAGAAGAACATCTTGGCAGACTTCTTTTCCTTCCATCCCCTGTCCTAACTCTTGAAAGGCAAGCTCAGCAGACAGCAGAATCGCACATCTAGGCATCGACTCATTAATGGCAATCCTCAAAACATCAGTCTGTGTTTACATGGTTTTTATGATCGGTAATTATGTCCTGCCTGTCTAGCCTTTCAAGTTTTTAACAAGAAACAACTTAGGCTAAAAAAAAAAAAAAAAAAAAAAATGAATGAAGATTAAGAAGTATTTCAAAGATCATTTTTTCAAGTACCTTTTTAAATATTGAAGTAAATATTAAGTGAGCCCCTTATGTTTCAACCTCAAAATAGACCTATGAGGTCCACTCTCCAGGAAATCACATTTTCAAGCCCTTGGGAAGTCTTCAGAAGCCTGAAAGGGCAGCAGGTATTCCGTTCTTCTGGGCTTGTCTGTGAGAGCATGCAAGAGTTGCCCATAGCCTCTAAAACAATGTGATCCCCACAGTCCTTTAGAAGCTTATGTGTAAGTTGCCATAAACCAAGATAATTTTTTTTCACTTACATTTGGAGTTTCCAGTCCACAGCTTCCAGCAAGTAGGTACCAAGTACACAAATGGCCAGGGAAAGCAGAAGCCAGGCTGGAGGATTCCACTCCCCCCTGCTATTCAACCACACCACAACCATCACCACCACCACCACCAACAACAACCCCACACACACACAACAGGGAACTTGTCATATGACATTTTCAAAGGAAGCACTTGTTAGTAATTGCACTGAGATTTAAAGACAGGAGAGCATCATCGACAGGAACTTTCTATAACCTTTAACCCACAAAGACCAGAGCATGCACACGGGATGAACAGAACTTTCTGTTGTTGTTCTTAGAGGCATCCTTAAATAGTTCTCAGAAAGCCTTAACTGAGTATTAGCAAGTGTGTGGGGTGAGGGTGGGGTGGGAGTGGGGTGAGGCTCTTCCCTGTAGACTCTTCTCCCAGTTACTCGATAACCCCAGATTGCTTTCTGAAATGCCACAGGGCGTAAAAAGATCTCTCTGGCATCCAAAGATAGCCTGGCAAGAGGAAACTCCAGGTACACAAAATACACACACACACACACACACACACACACACACACACATCAGGTTGTTTGGTGTGATCCTTGCCTGCATGAATGACCCCTCTGATAATAAACACTCACAGGTATGTTGAGAAAACACCAGGTAGGGGCTTTCTGCTAGACCACCACATACAAGTGCACAGATGCACTTGAAGGAGGGAAGCAACCAATTACCAACAGACCACCCGAGCAGCGAAAAGAGCATCAGGGACCCTGGTGCTTCCTACGGAGAATGCTAGTCTCCTAATATCATTGGACTCCACTCACTGAACAGAACTAAATCACATGGCTCTTAAAGGATGCTCACTCTTTAAGAATTTCAAAAGCAAAAAGTACCCTTAGATGGCATGTCTGCCTCTATAAAAGTGTGTGCTTTATAAGTGTGTGTGTGTGTGTGTGTGTGTGTGTGTGTGTGTGTTTGCATGCCAGAGAATGCTTACTGCCTTCATTCTGACTACACACACACACACACACACTCACGCGCGCGCACTCGCGCGCGCACACACACACCAATCTTTCCAACTTCAAGACTCAATGTATGGGGACGCCAGAGAGCTGAGGTTTCATTTCCCTGTTCAAATAACTTTAATAGTGTATAGAGCAAGCAAGATGCAAGGTGGGAGCGGTGGGAGAAAGCATGCTTCTCCTCCTCCTTGCCTCCCACTCTCACATGCTGGACCCGTTTTTCCCCCTCAATAAGCAATGTGGCATCACATAGGACCAGTGGGCTCCCCTCTCCCCTAGGACACCCCTAGCCCCCTCGGAGACCATGGACATGTAAACTGTTGCTGTGGCCTTCTGTCACTGCAGGGATAAATCAGAGGACACCGCAAAACTTCTTGGCTTGCTCAGGTATCCTCTTGGGTCCCTGGGCACCCACCCACGCGCAGATTTAGCAGTCTTTGCTACCAAAGGGGACCCTTCCTTAGACCAGTTTGAAAACCCAACAGAACTCGCCGCGCTGGGATCCGAAAGCTCCAAGGTTCCTCCGCACAGGATGGGGAACCGCCAGCCTCCCTTCATAGGTTCCCCACAAAGCAAGCTGGGGCCCCATGCTTTCTCAGTTTAAATGCCTGAGACCTATACCCAAGTCGCATGAGGTGTCCCCGCCTGCCCCCAGCCTTAGAGGGTCCAGGCATACTGCATCCCGGCAGCCAATCCTCCTGGCAGCCCAGAGCCAAAGGCTCCGGTTCCAAGTTCCCGCTACTGGCTGGGAGAAGGGACGAGGGAGGCTGCCTGGCTAGGAAAGTCTGTGTCGGGGCAGCTATCTCCTCCATCCCGGCTGGCCAGCCAAGAAGACCGGTGGCATCAGTCCCCGCCAGCTTTGAGCACTGCGCGGTCTCACTCACCAGCCTCGCCCGAGCCGAGCCGCAGCTGCAGCCTCTGGGAGCCGCTGAGCCCCGAGCTTCCCCAGTGAAGATGAATGTGTGTGTCGGGAGACCACCCATTCCAGCGTCTGGCAACCCAGCGGCGACTCTGGCTGCTCAGCACTGAAGCAGGAGGAAGAGGAGCACGACGAGGAGGAGGAAGAAACGGCGCAGTCGGACGCCATCTGCTGTACACCTCTGCGCATCCATTGGCTGCCTGGTGCGTCCCCCGGAGCCACGGGGCGCCCGGCCTCGGGGAGCCACCTTGCGCCTACCCTCCCGCAGCAGCTGCTCCCGGTGCCCCTCCCTCATTCCTTCCCCTCCTCCCTCATCTCTCCTCCCTGCCCTCCTCCCTTTCTATGGGTTAGTGCACCCTTCAGACCCCAGGGCTCCGCAACCACCTCCCCTCAAAGCAACTGTTTTCCCAACTCTTAAGCTTCTGGAAGGCAGGTGCTGGCTAGATGAGGGAGACTCCCCAGCTGGGTTGAGCATCTGGTGCCTAACCTACAGAGCGCCGCCCGGGAACCACTCTGAGCCTTGGGATAGGCGGGGAGAAGTCCAAGGAAAGACGGGGTAAACAGAGGAAAAGGGGTAGGGTTGCTCTTGACACACTTGTCTGCAGGCACTTACAGAGCTTCCCCAAGCCTTGGAGTTCCTCCCAGAGACAACAGAAAAAGACAGAGATCCCAACCGGTTGCCTCCTGGGAACCATTGGGGTACTAAGGCATAGCCCTGTCGTGAGACTCCCAGAGGCTATCACAACAAGTCAGTCAGATACCTGGGGGAAAGCCTTTGCTCCTTGGTTTTTGGTTCACAGGATCCTTGGTCCTAGAGCAAGTGTGCAGGAAATGCAGTGTGGGAAGTTCGCCTCCTAGGTAGGGATGTCAGAAGCTGCTGGGAACTGGAGAGGCCAAGCCTGCCCAGGTGAGGGAGGCAGGAATGCAGCCCAGACAGCTTGCAGGCAGGCAGGCAGGCAGGCGAGGAGGAACAGACAGAGCTTGAGCTCTGAAAGTCCTTTGCCTACTCTGACACTTGTTCCAAACCCTCCTGGTTTCTGACAGCTTTGATCCAGAGAACTTCTTAAGCTTGTTCAGAGAGCTGAGGTTGCTTCAAAAGGCTAGAAGGAACAGGGGAAGGGGAGGGGGAGTACAGACTACCTATTGCCAATTA
The DNA here is from genome assembly GCA_907169655.1 of Acomys percivali. Classification (NCBI taxonomy): domain Eukaryota; kingdom Metazoa; phylum Chordata; class Mammalia; order Rodentia; family Muridae; genus Acomys; species Acomys percivali. Next base: position 86,165,872 of record OU015747.1, on the reverse strand, counting down.
GGGGTATTTTGCTTGTTTTAGCTCTTTAAAAGTGTGAGGCCAGAGGCAGCAGGGAGTATATCCCTCTTATTTTATCCAGTGCTTGGTACATCATGGGTGTCTAAAAAGAAAGCAAAAATAATAATGATAAAATTAAAGCTTGATGTCATAGTACAAATTAGATTAAAGAGATAGAGTAGCTAGGATCTGCCACAGGGGGACAAACAAATCAAAAGAATGTAAGTGCCGTTGTAAGTGGAAATGTGAATATTTTGGTGAGCATCTTGCTGTGGTACAGGTTCTGAGAGTGTCCTGGCTAGCTATGTGCTCACATTCAGGATTATGTCTCTCTTTTCTACATCATTGTCTTAAAAATATATCAGCTGCCTTCCAGTTTTCACAGTATCTCCCCAAATCCAAGACCACATGATTTGTTACCCCCAAGTGGTAAAAAAAATGCCAAGGAGAAATGGGTCCATTACATTTATTGTAATACACACACACACACACACACACACACACACAGATCAATAGCCAATGGGTTTGATTTAAGTAACTTGAGAAACAACAGCCAGAGAAAACCATTTCTGCTTTCCTGAAGTGTTACACCAGGACTTCCCATGTTCATACACTCTGATCACAAAGCTTGGCTTTGAAATCTTTCTTGAATGGGCCATCAAAGATGACTTGAGAATACTTCATTCGTGGACATCTTGGTACCCCCTCCCCAGACGCATTGGCTTATATATATTTTTTCTTAGGCTGGTGATTTGATTTGAACCTGTATTCTAAATTTAATAAGAGGCTTATCCTCACTAATCCCATATACTACCTCAGCAATCATTTATGATGCTCATAAGAATACTTGGATTTCTTCTAAGGCCAAGCTTTCTCTCTCTCTGTCATTCCTATTTGGTCTCTGGTATTTGGATCTACAATTATAGATTATACTTATATCCCAATTAAGTTCTATACATTGGGCTTCTTCTATGTGTGCATACCCGTGTGCATGGTATGTGCATGTGCATAGTTTATGAATGCATGTGTCTGTGTGTACATGCACATGTGTGTGTGGAGACGTGTGTGAGCATGCATGTAGAGGCCAGAGGTCGACATTGGGCTCCTCCTTCACCGTTTCCCCTCCTTACCTTTTTTGAGATGGGGTCTCCAGTTGGTCCTGGAGCTCACTAACTAATGCAGCTGGAGGCCTGAGCTAGCACTGAGCTCAGCAGCTCTTCCTGTCTCGGTCTGCCCAGCTGCTTGGTCACTAGCACACATCACTGCTCCAGCTTTTTGTCTTGGGTGCTGCAGATGAGAACAAGCATGTTACTGGCCGGGCCATCTTCCCAGCACCTACACTTGGACTTCTTAAAAGGAGAACAATTCAGAAGAATAAAGTCTAAGTGAGTCCTAAATACAAAGAGCCATGAGTGTTAAACATCATTACTTCCTTTTCCTATTGGCTGGAAGACAGTCACTACCCTTTACAGCATCGTGCTGACCATAGTATTTCAGGAAAGTCACAGCATAGGATGACAGAATTTTACCTGACATTGTATAATAATGCATAAATCTGGTAAAAGGAAAACACAGAACAAAGATTCATTCTAACCTCATCTTTCCACTGCTAGCCCCAAACCTCTGGTTTATGCTCAAGTGGGACTAAAGTACCAATTTCTTCCTGAGAGAGTCAGCTTTGTTCCTTAGAAGAGCCCAGTTCTAAAACATCTGCATTAGATGAGAAACATTTAAAGGATAGCCTAGGCAGGAAGATGGGCAAGAAAGACTGTGAAGCAGAAACAGAGGTTTTACAGGCTTTGGGACCAGGGAAAGCATTTAGAAGAGCATAGCCTTGAGAGTAGGTGGCATCATTATCTGTGAGGAAGAAATCAATAGGGGTGGAAAATAAGCCGGAGGCTAGATATTCCCGTAACCCCCATACACAGATGGCACGGGCGCCAGTCACCACCCTTCTAACAAGTGCCGAGGAAACAATAGAACAATAGGAGAAGGGAGGGTGGAAGGCCTGTTGGGATTCATTCCCTAGTGCAAGCCAAAGCTAGCTAGCACTAGAGGACAGTAACCCTTGCTATTCAGGCTCCGTTGGCGTTTAAATGTTCATTCTGTTGTTGTTGGGTATGTTTGCCACGGCTACTTATGAGCACCATGTTCTCCATACTGTATAACAAGCTTGGGTGAGAAAAATATCATGTAAACAAAAATAAACAAATAGTGACATTAAACAAGAGATAAAGAAGGCATGCTGATAAGGAAGCCCGATTTAAAACAGGAGTGGGAAATGCAAGTGCTGGCAGCTCAGGCTTGCTACCCTGTACATCTCTCTGCTTGGTCTACAGTAGCCACGTGCAAGGAAGCAGTGAGCTGAGCTGAACACTCAGCCACTTTGGGGGAGCAGAGCAGGAGGTGGAGGAGGGAGAGAGAAAAAAGGACTAGAACGGTCTCATTTACACAGTTCATTCGGTCCAATTCCAGGTTGGCTGAGATCCTGTGGCAAAACTGAACATTTTTTTTCCCTGCCAAAAAAGAGCATTTAATGTTGGCATAGACGTGCAAGTTTTGAGTTTGGCCCAGTAATTTGATTTTGATATGTCAACATCTTAAAATACAACCTAATGATAATGTCTCAAAAAGTAGTGCAACAAAACTCGACTGGCCTCTGGCCCAGCTCTGTTGCTCTGAGGCACTAAGGTCTTCCCAGAATGCCCTCAGCACTCCCGATTTAGTCCCAAGCCATCAGCCTCAGTCACACATTAATATATTTGCTGTATGCCTAGTGTATGCCTACTATCTCCGCATTGGACATCTGCTATCTGGGGATTTAGCTGGCTGAGCACTTTGTCCTCACAGAGTTTATTGTCTAATAGAAAAAGGAAACACACAAGCTTATACATGTGCTTATGACTATATAAGATGAAAGAAAAGAAAGAGTTCTGTCTAAAAAGATACAGCAGAAAAAGAATGAAAAAAAGGTGGTGGTGGGGGTGGGGGACACGTACAGGCAAAATCTCACAGAGGAAAAGATGTTTAGGCTCAGGCACAGAAAATAATGGGTAGGGGGCATTTAATATGTTCTGTCCTAAATACTCTGTGTTGAGCTTAAGTCATTCTCACATATTGTTTAATCTATATAACCATACCTGATAGGCATACACTGTTATCAGCTACGTTTGACAACAGAGACACTGAGACTACAATCAGCTAAGTCACATGGCTGATGAGTGACACTTGTATCTGACCCCTGACCCCAGACAGCCTGGTGCTGTGTGTCTACTCAATCACTGAGCCATACTGCATCTCTCTCACACAGGTAGGCTTCAGCCAGGAATGTGGAGAAGTGAGGTACCACGCCAGGACCATGTAACCAACAGCATTCACACACGAATGAAGTAACTGGAGTGTGATGACAGTGGCAGGGAGGAACATCAGGCAAGATGTAAGAGGCAGTCAGGTGGCAGACCTGTCCTGTCCTATAAGCCAGTGAGTAGTTTTAGCTGTCTATATGATGCAATCTGATTTGGATGATAAAACATCACTCTGGTGCTATGCGTAAGCCAAGCAGATGTATAACAGGGAAGCCTGTGGTCCAGGCAGGAGATGATGATGGCTTCCTGCGAAGGGAATTGCATTTGATGGATATTAAAAAGATGTCATACATCTCTTCCACTTTGTTTCTACCTCCTCAGGTCTGATATGTAGTTATTTTAGCATCTAAAATCCTAAAAGCAAACCAAACCAAACCAACCAAACAAACAACTTAATTCTGCAGGTCATCCACAGGGTGGGAGACCCATATCCTTGTCAATGCTAACATGGTATAGAAGGTCAGTAGCCTTAAGTTCCCCATTGGTTCACTTAGAAATTTTTACTTGTATGCAATATTCTAGTAAGACCTCCTTCTAGCCCAATGCTCATGATCATCCCAGTCCCTTTCTTTGATTGACAGCTTGTCCTCCAATATTATGTACCAACTAAGAGATCTGAAGGTCAGCTGGCTCTTTTCCCTGACTGCTCTACAACATCACCAAACCATCATAAAGGTTCAGGAGAGGCTGAAAGGTAATCTTCACCTACCAAGGGAACATGGACCAGCAACCTCCATTGCCACAGGAAACAGCTCAGAATAAAGTGGAAATAATAAAACCCCCAGAGTGACAACTTGGACCACATTCATAATGACTTGGGTTGTAAAGACCAGGTGTTATGTAGATGGGAACTTGTTATTATCCAAAGACTTGGCAACCTGAATCCTCTTCTACTGGGCACCAAGCCATGCAATACACAAAGGCCTAACTTTGATGAGAGAGGTAGAACTTGTGTCTTCTATTTTGCTGTTTCGCAAGGACATCAGCATATTCGGTAGGAAGCAGGTTCTTTTACAGGTAAGAAAGACAGGAAGCTTCATATGTACATACAAACACTTGTGCCTGCCCTCCTATATACACATAAACACAAGCACGCACATCACAAACATGAATATACACATGTACCTGTGTGTACATCTGTATATACGTCTGCACATATATAAGCACACATCCACCTAGACACACATAAATACACACACACACACACACAAACAAACATGTATGTAAACAAACAAGAGCATCATACACAAAGAAAATAAATAAAAGGAAGCCCTTGTAAGAGATGTTTCTAATATATTCATCCCAGATTCTGAACATCAGGAGCTCCTAGCTGCTAGCAACCTCACTGGCTTTCCACCTTTCTCTGTTTCGTGTCCTCTTCCCTGGGCTCCTTGTCATATCACTTTGATTCCCAGAAACCTATTGTCTTCATCCTGTCACTTGATAAGAGTCCTTTCATAAATACCAGCCTCTCGGAAAAGCCTTCTTTGACCTTTCTTTATAGAAAATGGCATGTGCCGTCTCCATGCATCTCCTCATCTGGTCTTACTTTTTGTCATTGTACTTGTCATAACCTGAGATTCAGCTGTGTGACATAATCATCTCAACAATTTTTACTGTCTTCCCATAAAAAAATAAAATAAAATGTAAGGGTTGAGAGATGGCTCAGTGGTTAAGAACAATTGTTGCTCAGTCATGAGGACCCTTGCTCACATGTCAGGAGGCTCCCGAACACCTGTAACTCCAGATCCAGGAGCTCTGCTGGCCTCTTCAGGTACTTAAATATACATGTGTACATCTAACACACACACACCATATTTAAAATAAAGCCTCAGTGAAAATGTCACAATCAGGCAAGCAGCATGACGTTGCCTTACTACCTTTGGAGATTCTTTTTAACCGAGATCACCCCGACCTCGTACTCAGATTCATTTCTGTTTCCTAACATGGATCGTTAGTGAGGGTCACAGGAGGACTGCCCCAACTGCCCTCTCACACCCGGTGAAGCTCTCCAATCCAGTCCTTTTTTTCCTGCTCCCCTCCCAAAGCTTCAAAGCTCCCCCCTGCCCCGCCTCCTCTAAGAAATTGTCCTAAACCTAATTTCATTTCACATTTATCTATTTCTTCCTTTACGGGTTACAATAATGCACATCTTTGTGTTTTTCAATTAACTGTTGACTATTTCCCACCGTTCTCTAATGGGTTGGTAACAATCAGCCTACTCCCCTCAGCTGCATTGTCAGTGTCCTGAGGGCAGAGGCTAAGGGAGGTGTTGCCTTCCCCTGCACAGGTTTTTTTCATGCACAGCAGGCACTCAGTGAGTACCTGTCATGAATCTGAACAAGAGAGTTAGCCTTCCTGTGTCACATGATGTTACAAGACACACACTTCACTTCAGGAGTGTTAATAGCAAGTCCCCTTATCAGCTTATATCTATGGGAACTGACCTTGGTTGGGACCAGGCTCCACTGTCCATTTGTTGAACAAATACAGCCAGAATCTGCTTCCTGGCAAACATTGCTGTAAGCAATGGGGAAAGTCCTAGGAGAGGTTGCTATCTGAGAAAAGACATTTCAATCACAATATAAGCAGCCTTGCAGGACACTGGTGGGCTCTCCAGACAGGGACATCTAACAGACACTGACCACTGGGTGGAATCCATCTGCCTCTTTTCACATTCAGAGCCAGGAAAAGTAATCTTCGGATTCTGTGATTGGCTGATTCTGTCACTGCAGCAGCTTTACTGTGTTGTACTCCAGTCATAACTAATTCTAAAAAATGACAGCACAGACTCTCTCACAACTAATGCTCAAGGGAAAACAGTTGTCATCATGATGTCTGCGCATGCTGGAAAACCATTCTTTCTCCTCAAATACCCAGCACTTGGACAGTGAGGACCCAGGGCTTTACTTTTCTTAGCTTTTTTAATGCACACAGCCCTTGCGCTCCTCAGCTCAACCCATATATGTTAGAGTACATTAAGGTTCTAGACTAGATCCCCAATCTTCTCTGTCTAGTCTCTCTTCTTAAATAACTATATCTTATTTTAGATAGTATTCTGTTAGTACCAATGCCTTCATCAAAGTTTTTGACTACAGTAGTCAGTGTAACTTAGGTTGTGCTATAGTAACAAATTAACCCAAAAGCCTCAGGGGCTAAGCACAAGAAGTATGTCAAATGTAACAAATATAGATTAACAGGTTAACAGGCTCTGTTTCAAATAACTACTCAGGGCCCTAGACTGGAAAGGCTCTATATGTGGAGCATTGCTGGTCACTGTGGCAGCAGTAGGGATCTTAGAAAAATCAGTATTGACTTTTCTACGTGTCAACTCATTATGACATTGTATGTTGTACATTGGCCAGAGCTAGTCATGTGACTACCAAAATTTACAGTGCTCAAAAATATGAGAAAATACACAGATAAGTATGTAGCAAGCAATGGCTGCCTCTCCCACTCCGCGGGGATCCAATTCTATATACAAGGGCTCTCTGGACATCAAACTTGAACTTCAAACTAAACACTTATTTTTTTTCTGCCCAAAATTCTGGGCATGTTGCTTCATCCATTCTTTTTCTCATTTTGCCCATAAAGGATAGCAGGTTACCAAGAAGAGACTTGATACCCTATGAGCATATACAGGGGGAGGAAGTCCCCCTCAGGAACAGTCATAGGGGAGAGGAATAAGGGGAAAATGGGAGGGAGGGAAGAATGGGAGGATACAAGGGATGGGATAACCATTGAGATGTAACAAGAATAAATTAATAAAAAATTTTTAAAAAAGGAATCTCTAGTTACATGTATCTTTTCTCAAAATGAATCTCATATGCATCTACTTATATCCCTGTTCACTCTCATCATCCTGATCTAATCCACAGTGGCCTTTCATTTAGAAGGTGTGGCAATTGTCAACAAAGTGGCACCGATCACTCCCCCAATGTCTTTTCACAATCCAGCTATGAGAGGTATAACACCCACCGCCCCCTCCCATGGCAACCCAGATAAGAGGTGAGAGGAAGAAAAGGGAACCTCTGATTTGCCCTGCTTGCATTTGCTCTTGCTGGCAAGTTCATCTATCCAGTTGCTGCTGCTGCTGCTGCTGCTGCTGCTGCTGCTGCTGCTGCTGCTG
>OU015747.1:86129251-86140618 GCA_907169655.1 Acomys percivali | reverse complement strand
TCTCTCTCTCTCTCTCTCTCTCTCTCTCTCTCTCTCTCTCTCTCTCTGTGTGTGTGTGTGTGTGTGTGTGTGTGTGTGTGTGTGTTGGGCTTTTCTTCTTAAATAAGGGGATCCTCATGTATGCCATGTTCAAAATGAAGTTGAGTGGCAGTCTCAGTTTTTTTCCTTGGGAATGTTACTTGCAATGCCCATACATATGACAGGACACTTCGCAGAGCTCCCAGAAAGGCAGACATCCTTTGTATTGGTTTCTCATGGAACCTGTTAAAGCTAATACTATGCTGACTATTCTCACAGGTGAATAAAGGTTTTCTTCTATAAAGAGAAGAAAAATGTAGTTATAAATGTGAAATCTAATCACCATGGGGGTAGAGCAATATAAGGCATTTCTCTCTCTCTCTCTTAAAAATCATTCCCACCAGTCAGCAAAGATTAAACAATCTTTGAGTTCAAAACATTTATAAAGAGGGCTTCCTTTGGAATATAACTACAATTCAAGACATCTATATTTCATTTTTCTCCTCGAGATAAAGATTTGCTGACCAGCCTAAGTTCTGTTCTTCGAGATCTGCTTTGGGAGAGTGATGTACACAATATTAGAAAATGGGAAAAGATGGCAAAATAATCTACTCCTTCAGTTTTTATTACATTTCAAGGTTGGAAACCTTCTCTGTTTCTTTATTTCCCCAAACCCCAACAGATGATGCAGTAGGAGAACAGAGTTCAAAGAATGTCCATTAGAAGTGCTCTATGATGGCCAATGGGCCCTGCATCCTCGCATGAAATTCAGCTTTCAATTTTGTACCTTATGGGCATCCGTTATCCTTCCAACCTGATAACAATGTGACTAACTGACTGTATTCCAACTGTTTCAACTGGCTGACCACCAGTGTGGTGAACATTGCATGTTCTCCTGACCCTGTCCCTTCCTAGAGCTACTGTGACAAGTATTTTTTCATCAATTGTCCTCAATTCGTTGTCTTCTGACAGAGCCAGCTTGCATCATTTCTGTTGCAGGCCCTCTCCTCCTTGCCCCTCACCGCTAGGAATCATTAAATAAACACTTCCCAGACTGAGAAGCTTGCTCAGTTGATAAGCTATTTTTCTTTCAAGTGTGAGAGGACTTGAGTTCAATCCCTAGAACCCAGAGCCAGCCATGGGTAGCACACATTTATAATTCCAGAACTAGGGAGACAAAGATAGGTGGATAGATGCTTGGGGCTTGCTGACCGGCCAACCTACACTAATTGGCAATCTGCAGGACCCAGTAAAAGACTCTGTATAAAATTACAAGGGTCCTGGTGGTGAGGGGATGGAGCTAAGGGAGAACTCCTCCATTGCTGGTGGGAGTGCAAACTTACACAGCCACTTCAATTTGGTGATTTCTCAGAAATTTTGGAATAGTCCTACCTCAAGAGCCAGATATACTATGCCACTCCTGTGTAGATACCCAAAAGATGCTCCATGATACAAGGACATTTGCTCAACTATGCTCAGAGCAGCTTTATTTGTAATCGCCAGATATTAGAAACAACCTAGATGTCCCTCAAACCAAAGAATGGATAAAGAAAATGCAATATGTTTATACAATGGAATACTACTCAGATATAAAAAAAATACATCATGCAATTTTTAAGCAAATGGATGGAACTAGAAAATATCATCATGAATGAGGTAACCCAGTCCCAGAAAGACACATATGGTATGTACTCACTTATAAAGCCATAAAGTACAGGATAACCATGTGACAATCCATGGAGGCAAAGAAGCTAAGTAACAAGGAAGGCACAAGAGGGGAACATGTGAATCTCACTGAAAGGGTAAAATAGAATAGACATCATAAGTGGAGGTGGGGAGGGGACCATACAGGGCCCGGGGTTGGAATGGTAACTGGAGGGATCGGTTGGGGGAAGGATAGAGGGAAAGAGTACTGGGAGAGACAACTAGAATGGAGGAGCATCTCTGGGACAAGCTAGAAACCTAGGGCAATGGAAATTCTCAGGGATCTGTGAGAGTGACTAAGACTCCTAGCAACGGGGCACAGGGAGCCTGAACCAGCCATCTCCTATATCAAGGTGATACTTCCAATGGAGGGATTGGAACACTAACCCAGCCACTAAACCTTCAACCTACAACTTGTCATGCCTACAAGATGTGCTGGGTAAATGTGGAACATAAATGGAGGGAGTGGCCAACCAATGACTGGTCCAGCTTGAGACCCATGCCGTGAGAAGAAGCCCACCTCTAACACTGCTAATGATATTCTGCTATATTTGCAGACAGGAGCCTAGTATAATTGTCACTGGAGAGGCATTACCTAGCGACTGATGGAAAAAGATGCAGAGACCCACAGCCAAACATTAAGTGGAGCTCAGGGACTCCCGCTGAAAAGGAGAGGAATGATTGTTGGAATCAGAGAGGTCAAAGGCACCATGACAACCCACAAAATCAACTAACCTGAGTCCATAGGGGCTCACAGAGACTGAACTGGTACCCAGGGAGCCTGCATGGGACTAACTCACACCCTCTGAACATACGTTACAGTTGTGTAGCTTGAACTTCGTGTTGGACTCCTAACAGTGGGAGCAGGGGCAGTCTCTGACTACGCTGACTGCCTTTGTGACCCTTTCCTCCCACTGGGATGCCTCATCTAGACTGAGTAGGAGAGGATAAGCCTAGTCTAACTGGAACTTGATATGCCAGGGCGGGTGGATATCCATGGGAGGCCTCCCCTTTTGTGAAGAAAAATGGAGAAAGAGTGAATGCAGAGATAGGGGTAGGAGAAACGCTGGGAGGAAAAGAGGGAGGGGAAACTGTGGCCAGGATGTAGAATTAATTAATTGAGTAATTAAAAAATACAAGGGTACAATAGTGGCACTTACATCTTGGATTAATCAACAGCTGTGTACTTAGATTCAAGGTCTGTTCACTAGGAGGGAGTAAATGCATGGAACTGTAAACCTAGCCAACTACCCACAGCTGATGAGGTCATGAACACTAAAAGAACACCTACAGTACTATCCTAAGCCAGTGTGCTTTCTAAGTCCACTATTAAAACTTATCCTTATAGCAGTATTAATGCCTAGTTCTTATCCTGCAGCAGATGGAGACTATTACAGAAATCCACAACCAGTTAAAATACAGAAAGCAACTTATTTCAAGGTGCCCAGTGCCAACAAATACATCAGTGCAACTACCCCTACACTAAGGTTCTAGGGAACGTTATGGAGAGGGGGGTCGTAAGCTCAGGAAGACAAGGGCATCTGCTGCAAGATGGTTTCTGCCGTATATGTCAGAGAAGACACACCCATGAAATCTAAAAAATATGATCACCTAAAACAGACCTTCCTGATGACCACACCACTCGAAATGCCAGCTCAGATCAAAGAAATCTCAGAAGGTGCTGTGCCTTGATGAAAAACTAAAGACAAATAATTGGTAGTCAAAGCAGGAAAATCAGTCTTCTCCATAGATGAGCCCCTTAATCAGTTCTCTATTCCCACGTGGCCAGCCCTAAATACATACAAGTAACACTGAATGTACTCAGCACAATATAATACATACAATTAACACAGTAAAATAAAATACCAGTAATAATTTGAAAGGACATCATGAATTTGAAGGAGCATGAGGCAAGCTGGGGGAGAGGATAGGAGGAGGTAGAAATGATGTGAATGCAGAACACATGTAGGAAATCCTAAAAAGAATAATTTTAGAAAAAAGTGGGCAAGAATAGTTCCTGAGGGCCATCCCCCAAGGTTCACTTGTGGTCTACACACACACACACACACACACACACACACACACACACATACACACCACAGAGAAAGTTATTTTTAAATGAAAAAAATGCTTCCCTTGCAAAATTCTTAAGAAAAATTTTATATGGCGCTCCAGAATGTTATGACAAAAATAGAAAGCAATTCACCTATAGTAGAGGCTGATTCCCTTGCTTTTGTTAATTATCCTGGCCCCCACTTTTGCAGCATGGGGTGATTTCCTAACCACCCTACCTGTACTCTACACTTTTTCATGATCTGAAGAGAACCCAGCCTCAAATTTTAAGAAGATAATAACCGGCTCCATAGTTAGCTATGAGAACCAATTTGTCATGAGCCAGTTCCTTTATTCAGAGCATTTATAGGCCTAAATTAGAAAAATCAACACTAAATGACTGTTAGGGTTTCTATAGCTGTGACGAAGCACCATGACCAAAGGCAATATGGAAAAGAAAGGGTTCATTTGGCTTACACTTACCTATCCAAGACCATCACTGAGGGAAGTCAGGACAGGACCTCAGCCAGGGATGGAACCTGGAGGCAGGTGGGCTGATGCAGAGGCCGTGGAGGAGTGCTGGCTTGCTGGCTTGCTCCTCATGGCTTGCTCAGCCTGCTCTCTTACAGAGTGAAGAACCACCAGCCCAGGTGTGGCACCACCCACAATGGGCTGGGCCCTCCCCCATTCATCACTAATTGAGAAAATGCCTTACTGCTGGATCTTACAGAGTCATTTTCTCTGTTGAGGCTCCCTCCTTTCTGATAACTCTAGTGATTACATGGGATCCACTAGAAACCATCAATATGAGTTTGGATTCAGATCTGCTCTGAGCAACACTCTGTAGACATAGTAAACTGACACCAAGAGGGCCTTATATTGCAGACTGCTTCCAAAAACTCAGGTGCCTCCCAATACCAGCAATGGTAGACACTGTTCACTAAGATCTGTGTGCTGGGCCCTGTGGGTATTTGCGTTTCCACTTCATTATTTCGATGATCCTTTGAAATAAGCCAGACAGATCCGCATCTCCTCTATTTTGTAGGCAATGGATCTTGTCCTACCACAGTGCCTGCCAAATAAACAGACTTCATACTGCACTTGCTTTTTTGGATTAAATTGAATTGAGATCAGTTTCGAAAAACACAAATCTGTCCCACTTTCCTACTTCTGTTCATAGAAAAATGAAATGAGCCTCCATCATCACAAATTTTCCAGAGATTTCTACCTATGTTCTTTGACTTCATATTCTGAGCCTCAAGAGAACAAAGAGAAGAGGTTACTAATATCTTCAAAGGAGGAATAGAGTTGTTGGACGTATTCAAACAGATTAATGGAGTGGGTTTATGGAATCGGAGGGAACCTCAGGGGGCTATGTGGCTTATAACCAACCCTCCAGGCAGAACTACAACAACCTATCAGGAACACTATTGTGTCCACAGGTCAAATCACATTGTAATCTGTGGTGATTTGGTTTTCCAAGTGATGAAACGATCTCTCTGACTTAGCAATTACCCCACTCATAAAGAAAAAACAAAGAAATATTTTAGTGGACTAGAAAAAACATAAAAAAGAGTTGCTTGCTTTGTTTTTAACTATCTGTTTGTATGTATGTGTGAGGGAAGGGGTGTCTATGTGCTCAAGTGCAGTGCCTCTGGAGACCAGAAGAGGGCATCAGGTCTTCCGGAGCTGGAGTTTCATGGGGTTGTGACCTACCCAGTTGGTACTTGAATCCAACACAAGAACTGTAAGCCCTCTCAATGGCTCACCAATCTCTCCAGCCTCAAGAATTCTTAAACCCTTCAAAATGGCCAACGATGCAATGAATTTGCATCAACATGTTCTTTTTTAAACTGAAAATGTGAGGCACAGAGGGAATTAAAGAAGAAGGGGGAAAATGAATTTCTGAAACATTTCAATATGGTCATAAAATAAATACCTATTTCTTATAGGCCAGAAATAAATGATCATCATTACATGGGTGACTTTATTGAGTTAATACACATGGCCTTGCTCTACAGCCCCCAAGGCAAAAAAAAAAAAAAAAAAAAAAAAAAAAAAAAAAAAAAAAAAAAAAAACACAACAAAGCACGAACAAGAAAAAGAAGCAAACGATGTCTTCAAGCACCTTCTAACCCAAAAAGTAGGTTTTTATGTAGGCTTTCCCCATTAAAAGACAAAGATCGTTTATGAAAATAGGATGGTCCTAATGGGGCCTAAAGTGCTCACCCAGAGCCCCTTTATAACCTGGTTCATTATCAAACGTTGCTTTGTGCACAGCATAATGCAGGACGCCCTTTTTGAGAGTGTGTTTAGTAAAGCAGTTTCAAGTTGATTAAAGCACGTACTCAACTCTGCCCACCCACTTTAAATGAATGATGGCAATTGAATGTGATGAATTAGCTAATCAATTAATTAAAGATATTTAAAAAGCATCTTCTACGCTTGTCCACTCAGGATGGAGATACTGATTTTTGTGGAGGGTTGGCAGAACAATAATAGAAATTGAAGGAAATATAAAATATAAAAGAAGGTGAGGTAATCCCCCTCAGGAACAGTCATAGGGGAGGGGAATAAGAGGAAAATGGGAGGGAGGGAAGAATGGTAGGATACAAGGGATGGGATAACCACTGAGATGTAACAAGAATAAATTAATTTTAAAAAATTTTAAAAAGAGGGTTAGTTTTATTCTTTTTACTAGTCTTAGACACTTTTTCTTGTTATTGTAAAAACAAAAATTCCTTGACAAAAACAACTTAAGGGGGAAAGCGCTTGTTTGGGCTGATGGTTCAAAGGTGCAGTCCATCAGGGTTAAGGGATCAAGGTAGCAGTAGCTTGAAGCCGATGGGTCCGCTATGCCCACAGACAGGAAGGAAGAAGCAATGAATGCTGGAGTTCAGCTCACTTCCTCCTTTTTATGCACTCCGGAATCCAAAGGCACCTTCTGGGGAGGAGCTTCCCACTTCAATTCATCTAGTAAAGATAATCCTTCATGGGCATGCTCAGATGTTAATCTAATCCATGACGCAGGCATATCTGGTCACACCAACTTTGTGCATCCATATGCTGTCCCTTTCTGTGCCAGCTCTTTCATATCTGAGCCACAGACCAAAATGCAGGCTCAGAGCTATTCTGGCCTTTTCAAATTTCTTTTGTTCCATTTTTGCTTATCTGTACTAGGGAAGAGACATGTGCGCGTGAGTACGGAAGTCTGTGGAAGCCAGAAGTCACAAATACCCTTGGAAATGGAGTTACAGACAATTGTAAGCCTCCAGACATGTTTTCTGGGAACCGAACACTAGTCCTCTGCAAAAGCAATACACACTCTTAACCATGACCCATCTCTCCAGTCCCCAGTCCTAGCCTTCCCAAGCTGGAAGAATACAAGCTGAAAACTTCTGTTTTAGGTAAGGGATGCTAAGTGCTGCTACACAATCATATCCTAGAGGCGCAGAACCAAAGGCATCCTTTTCACACATGTGCTAGGGACCACTCATTATGAGCTTGATGCTGTCTGCTATGGTTAATGCAAAGGGAAAGAGCTGAGAAAGTGACTCCCAGTTTCTTCAAGCCATGGGTCAGAGGTGACACTAAACCACTTCCAGTCTTCTTCCTCAGATTGCAAGGAAGGTTTGGAATTCCAGTCCTTAGCCGCATAGCCATTTCCTGGCTAAGAGTCCCATTGCGAATAGCATAAGCATGCTTTCCTAGACAGTTGACCATCTCCCTACTGTTGTTTTCCCTCTGACACATATACTTTGATGTCTTCTGCCGTACTTACCTGTTGACTGGGTTTCAAACAGGTGACTTTTCTATGCTGCAGAAGTGTTTGATGAAAGCCTCCGCTCTGCCGTTGGTGAACTTGCTTTACTCAGAGGCAAACCATCTCACGCTCATGTCCATCTGGATATAGGCTGTGTCACATATCTAAATGGCAACTCTTCTTCTTGCTTCTAGATCCCTAACTATAGGATATCACATTGTTAATATTGATATTTTCCAAGTAACTTGGTCACTCAAATGTGAAGTTCTATATAGATCTTCTCTCCTCAAGTAATTTTTGGGACTTTTCTGTCTAAACCACTAATAGATCCCATGACTGAAGCTATGACCTTTGTATTAAACATTAAACAGAGAACAAAGAAATCCTAATAGTATTTCTAACTTATTAATTTAAACTCCTATTGTGAATATATTGTACACAAGGTGCTCTATAAGACTTAGGCATATCCGTGATATCTAGAATACAGCCACATGTCTCAAAAACACACACACACACACACACACACACACACACACACACACACTAAATGCACACTCAGTCACATGCATGCAAACACACATGTGCATATACATAGGAAAACACATGAACATTCTTCCACTGGTTCCCTGTAGAAACTGAAAATCTAGCTAAGGAGATAGACATTATTAAGTATACAACCAGTCACAATGTTCTGTGTACGATATCCAGCACAGGGTGGGCAGGTTGTTGTTGACATTTAAAGAAAAGAGACATGTAGTGTGAAGGAATCAAACATTTATAAATAAACAGATGCACTTTAAGTAAAATTAGCATTCTGAAAGATAACAAAGAGCAACCTAATTTATTCCCCATGCCTTAGTAATTGTTTTAAAAACATAGTGTCCACAGAATGCAGTAAAAATCCACTTAGAGTGAAGACACTCTATAATTCAGCTCTATTATCATATTACTATGTTTGATTTGTTTTCTCTGAACTCTGGTACAGCTAGGAAAATGAGAAAATCAAGTGTAACATTTTTCCATCAGTGAAAATAGAGATAGATGGAACCTAATTATTAAAACTGTCGTGTCCCTTAGTCACCTGCATGCTTAGATAAATCGTCCACTTCTCCAGCACATTTTAGCCATGAAAAGGAGCAAGAGCTAGGCTCTAACTCATTAGCACGGTATGAAATTGTTCACTTTATTAATAAAAGATTATAATCACAGAAGCTTGTGGGTACATAAGAGAGATTTATAGCTAGCATTTGTGGTTCGGGGGTGGGGGGAGGGATGTGTACATTTGCTGTTAATAAATTGAGAGCAAGTTTTTCTCCTGTAATAAACCTATATACACAGGTTGTGTAGTGTGTTGTAATGACTGCTTTTAAACAAGAAAAGTGCTAAATTAGCACATCGAATAAGATCAATAAATTCTAGGGCAAAAAAAAAAAAAAAAAAGAATCTTTGGGTGGTTTGCAAGGAAAACTATTTACCATGGCAAAGCTGCCCTTCCAGTCCACAGAGTGCTGACTAAGCACCTTTCCGGAGCTGCCTAAAGATTGAGTGTCTGTGACTGTAAGAGTAACCCGGGTGTGCTAAGTACCAAGTTTGGACAGTCCTACTTACAACAGCAACAACAACACACACCGCATATTATTAGAAGGCAGAAATGTTGTGTTGGTAATGGTAAGAAAATAAATGATTCTTCCCACCTCTTTCCCAGATGGGTGTAATTAAGGTGTCTACAGACCCAAACCTGGCAGATAGCTGTTTGCAGAAACCCTGGGTCACACAAGGTGGTTTGTCCCTCCTTCCACGAAGGTTACAGCCCATCAGATTTTCTCTCTGACATTTGGGTTTTTAATAACTGTATTGGGTGTTGGCATAAACATTTGTCGTGCTTTCAGACTGTGTTTGAAATGGGGAGAAAAAAAAATCAATACTTTGTAAGACTGGGTGTCAACGTGACCATACCCTTTTTTCCACTTTGAACTTTCTCGAGCATTAAAAGGTTTCATTCAATTTCTTGCCTCTGAATTCCAAGTGTTTCTTGTTCCCTCTTTTCATCAATTCTTGAAAATGAAAAAAGAATAGAATGATTCAGAATGCAGCTTTGCTGATAAAGGAGGGAAGCTGGGTTCCCATTACCTGCTCTCTCTGCTGAGGACAATTTCCCAAGTGGTAATTCTTGCAAATATATGCATCTTGGTAAAAGGAGCAGGTTAGGGAGCTCCAAGTCCAGCCCAGGGGGTGGACTGTTAGCAACCTACTCATTTTCAGCACAGAGAGGAAAAACAATACAATGTCCTATTATTGATGATGACTTTATTTAAAAGACTTTTGTAAAGATATGGGAACCGAATGACTTTGATTTTAAAATAATATATTCCCCTCCCCCAAATACTGCATGGAAACTGTAGCATCTCATCGGCTTCTAATTTTCACATATTCTTATTTCTATCGGAAGCTCCAGATGTTGATTCCATTGCTGTCTCAGAGAAGGAAAAGGATTTAAGCTGGCCAGCTCTAAAGGTCTTTAGGTTGTTGAATGTTAAGTTTTATAATTTATCATAATTCTTCAGTCATTTATCCTTTCCGGCTTCCAGGAAGTGCATTGCAGTGCATGGGGTGTCTTACTTTATGTGGTACATGTAAACCACAGACACACTGGGAAGCAGGAAATTCTCAGGCCACTGAACAGCAAATTTGGAGGTTTTCACTTCTTGTAAAAAGCTGTGACCTGCTCCATACTCATATCATTAATGCTCTGTAAGAGGCTTCTCGCAGCATCTTCCTGAACAGCTCCTTTGTGATTAAAAGATTTTGCATCTTGGAAGAGACAGCAAAGACAATTTTCATTTAACGTCCCACCAGAAAGTGCCTTGTCAAGTGTCTTCAATGATAACTTCAGCAAAGAAGCTCCAGGGACTCCCTTCTCCGGCTCCCAGTTCCCAAGCCAGGAAGTGATGCTGAATGTGACAGAGCTGAACTGTAATCCCACTCTAGCGGATTCTAAGCATGGATTCTCATGCACCCCCTAGTAGTCCATCATCAGAAATAGGAACTGGACCCCAGACCTTGGTAACAAGCTGAGGACTTCTGACAGCATCATCCCCAAATGTCAAAGACTATTTTCTAGTTCCTGTCTGGGTTCTTATCTCTTCTAATCATATTTTCTATGAATTTCTAGTTACTATCTAATTATTATGGTGTTTTTCTGGTTTTTTTCCCATTTTTTATTGTAATTCTTAGGATAGAACACACTCATTCCAAAATTCATTACAAATAATAGCTGCTTTTACTGAGAGTTGATATTTCACGGATATCAAACTTCAAGTGCTATCACTGGGAATTGTAGCTAATGCCATTTCTTCCTGCACCCACACAAGAAAACAGGCATTAGACAAATCCACCTATGGCTTAGTACTACCTCCCACATAAAACCCCAAAAGAACAAATTATTAAAGTGTATTGACAAGACTTTCCATAATTCGTGGTTGGAATTCAACAACCTTCCTAAATTATAGACAAAATTATAGGGACCTATAATATATCAATACCTCCAAATGTGGAATCTAGCTTCCCTCATACCTAGTGTCTCTTTAGGGCAATGCTTCCTTTGTAGTCAGAAAGCATCATCTTTTCTTCCTCAGACTAGCACCTTCTTTGTGTTAGAAGTGGTATTCTGACACTTGCCTGTACATAGGGATCTTAATTCTTTAAATCACCAAGACTTGGGCAACTCTCTCTCTCTCTCTCTCTCTCTCTCTCTCTCTCTCTCTCTCTCTCTCTGTGTGTGTGTGTGTGTGTGTGTGTGTGTGTGTGTGTGTGTGTGTGTGTGTGTGTGT
>OU015747.1:86087716-86119350 GCA_907169655.1 Acomys percivali | reverse complement strand
GTGTGTGTGTGTGTGTGTGTGTGTGTGTGTGTGTGTGTGTGTGTGTGACATATATGCAGAGGGAGGCCAGAGGTCAATCTTAGGTGTTGTTCCTCAGGTCACCATCCATCCTGTTTGTTTGGGCCCACCATAAGATCTCTCTTTTATCTGGAAATCACAGATTCAGCAAGGCTGACTGGCCAGTGAGCCCCAGGGATCTGCCTCTGTTTCTGCAGAGCTGAAATTATAGGTGCATGTCACAGCACTATATATAAATTAAATATATATGCCTAGTCTTAGATGTGTCAGCCTACTTCACATAGGTTCTGGGAATCAAATGTAGGTCCTCATCTTTCTGTGGCAAGACTGTAACAGCAGAGCGATCTCCTTAGCCCCCTCATTTAGTTTCTTATACAGACAACTAATGGCACATTCAGGGCCGGTAGGTACTAAGTGAAGACATAGAGACCAGCCCCTCTTTGCCAGTTGTGTCTCACAGCTTTCCCAGTGGGACAGGGACTATGGCTGCAGCAGTCAGAAGCCATTCTTTTTCAGAGGGATTCTTCAAGTCCTTCAACCCAGTTCATGGAAATAGAGCTCTAGCTTTTAAAACAAGAATATGTGACTCCCTTCTGCGTGTTCAAATGAAAGGTCCAAGTTTACAACTTTGTGGCTGCTTACAGATGGGCTTTTGAATGCAACTGCACTGTCTATTTGGAGAGCACATTGTGTGTCCAGTGCTGGAAGACTGCTCCTGGTTTAACCAAAGGATTTGAATCTCTTCTCACATGTTGGTCTTGCTCCACCTCACTACGCTTGATGAACAGGGGGCGGTTGAAGATATTTTTTTTATGTGACTAACTTATGGTTGCCTCCATAGTGGCCCTTTAGATGTAGGAGACCCCAGTTAGGGAGTTACATATACAGAAGATGCAACTCAGTCCATTTATTATGATATATCTGAAATTTTCTACAAAGCAGATAGTGAAGCAAAAAGAATCTTCCAGGCTCCTGTAATTCCTACAAAAATATAAAATCCCATTTAGGGGCCAGAGAGAGCGTTCAGTGGTGAAGCACGCTTGCTGCTTTTCCCAAAGGACCTGAGTTCAATTCCAGGCACCCAAGTTGGGTGCCTCATGATTGCATAAAACTGCAGCTCCAGTGAAGGTAACACTGTCTGTTTGCTTAGGCACACACACATACACATGCCACACATGCATAAATGTGTGGGCACACACACACACATACATGCACGTATGTATAAAATTCCGTCTTCTCTCCCTTATTACCCATATTTCTACCCAAAGTATACCACAGGAGCATCCTCTTCTGCTAATAGGGAATAAATGTCATGCTAGACTCCATATCAAGGAGGCTCCATCCTCAAGCTGGCTATTAAGCAATTGCAGGGATAATTTCTTCCTTTGAGTGTGAATGTAGAGACAAAACTCCCCAAAGGGAGAAGCTTGAAATTGAACTGGAGCTACCAAAAGTTAAGGGAAGGTTTATTGGAATGAGTTTCTCAACAGCAGCACTGTTCCTTGTTAGCATAGAATCCCTGGGTGGCTTTTGAGAATATTATAAATGCCACGGCTCCCTCCCAGAAACGCACATATAGACAAGGGATGTGTATATTGCAGGTGCTTCCCACAGCCTATTCATGAGATTCTAGAGACCATCTGGGTCTCAGCTTAAACTCCTGCTCTGAGTTCTGCTTTTTGGAAAGAAATCTCCTGCATTAGTTAGAGTAGAGGAAAGGGAAGAAGAGGAGGAAGAGGAAGAATACAAAGAGGACGAAAAGGAGTTCACAAGGTGCCGAAAGAAAAGAAATGACTGTGTGCTCTTTTTGTTTTGGTTTGGTTTGTTTTTCGAGACAGGGGATTTCTCTCTGCTATTTTGGCCATCCTGGACTCGCTTTGTAGACCAGGCTGGCCTCAAACTCACAGCCATCAGGTAGTGACTAAGGTTAGAGCGAGAGGTCCCCTTCGGTTCTAAGTAACAGCTCATGAGCATACACAAGTAGTGCAACGCAGTGATGGGTGCCAATGTGGGATAAATGCAGTATGGAAAACACCCATGGGTTGAGGAGAGTGAGGGGTGGCTGATGACAAGAAAAAATTCTCCATCCAGAAGACAAGAGGCAGTATGCATCATGAATAGGAAGGAGACACAAAGAAGAGAGAAAAAAAATGGCTAACACAGAATATGCAATGGTATGGCAGTCGGAATGAATATGACAAACAGTGCTATGTCTGGGACATTAAAAGTGCTGAAAGAGAATGCTGAAGGTATGGGTAAGTAAGTCCTTGGATAGCTTTATGGAGCATCCTTAGAACCTGAGATTTCACTGAAGGGAAAGAAAAGCCACTAACGGACTTCAAGGAGAGTCACGATGTGTAGTTAGCAATTTAGAAAGGCCATTTGTGAATGCAAATTTGTTTTAATTGCTTGACTGACCAATAGTTCTAAGATTTCATAGAAGAGGCATTGGTCATTCTAAACCTGGAAGATTCCAAAAGCAAAGAGTAGTGTGAACCTTGTGGGCACCCGTAGCTCTATAAACACGGCAGCATTTAACTTTGCTGAAAGTCATTTGAGATATATTACATAATGACTACGTTTCCAAGATGGAAAGAGGTCTTTGAAGTACACTGAACTGGTTTTCCATTGTTGATAACAAATCACTATGAAGTTAGTGGCTTAAAACATCACAAATTCATTATTTTACAGGAGGTCAGAAATCTGACACAAGTCTCATTCAGCTAACACCAATGTGTTGGCTGGGCTGTAATCCTTTCTAAGCATTTGAAAGGATAATTTGTTTCCTTGCCTTTCCTCCCTTCTAGAGGACACCTGAATTCTTGGCACATATCCCCCCTCCCCCTTCTGCAAAGCCAGCAAGTGGAGACTCTTTCCAACTTTTTCTCAGTGATAGCATTAGCTGGGGGAAGGCGCCACATTTTTAAATATCCTGTGATTAGATTGGGCCCATCTGGATAAACTCAAGTAACCTCATTCCAAGGTCTTTACTGTAAACCACAATTACAGTGGAAGCCAGCACCTTAAAGGTTCCATGGACTAGGGTAAGGACATCTTGTGGCCTTGGGCAACAGGGAGCATTTTTTTCTTGCTACCAAAAAGATATCTATCATCTTTGATTGCATCCAACTGTATTGCTGAACCAGGGACACCTCACCAATAAAATGTAACATAGTTCGATATGCTTTGGGGTATCATTAACTCTTAAGGCACTTAAAGTGCTCAGCAAGAGGCATAGTTCTGCCTTTAAAAATCCCTTACTTCAAAACATCAGATGCTTTCAGTCATCAGTTGAGGAATGTGGTAAGCCTTGAGTGTGTTCTTGGTACATCAAACACTGCTCAAAGTGGGCAATCAGAGAAAGGAATCAGTCCCTGGCAGATCAGACAGACTTTGACAGGAATTTGGGTAGATGGGAGCTAAAGGAAAAGGCAGTGACTGATAAAGGACTTGAACAGTGACAAGACTCCCCTGAGACTAAGAGAAGATGCAAAGGTGAAAACAGTACCAGAAAAAAAGGCGAAAACTTCTAAAGTGCAAACACACATGCACTTAAAATGGGGCTGATAATCTCAAAAGTTTGCCAGCACTTTTCTATCTACCTTCTCCGTTATCAAGGCAAAGTTATATATGCTTTTAAAAAATATTTATTGTATCATGTCTCTCTGTGTGTGCATGAATGCACATGTATGAAGATGATCCCGTTGGAGGCTGGGAGAGAGTTTGAGATCCTCTGGATCTTGAGATCCAAGTGGTTTTGATCTGCCTGCTGTGAGTGATGAGAACAAAACTTGAGCTCTCTGTCCAAGAGTATATGTCCTAACTGCTGAGCCAACTCTCCAGCCCAGTATGATTTTGCTTTTATAAATCAATATTTTATTGCCTGAAGCAGTACTGGAGCATCAAACTACTACAGCTAAAGCACATGAAGGTTTCTACTTACTAGTCTTATCTAGAGATAGGTTTTCAAAATCCAGAATTCTCTGTCCCTGACTTTCGCCATTTTAGGAAGCTACATATTTATAGTACAACCTCATATGCATCAAAGTACATGCTTTTCGACCTTCCCTTTGAGGATAAAGGAACAAGAACATATATTAATCAAACATTAATAACCCACCTCTATTCAAGTTATGTTTTGAATGCCTGCTATCTAATCAGACTCAAAATTCATTACTTGTTCAACTTTAACATGTTTTTAGACTTTTCTATGTAGTCTTGGCATTCAGGCTGTGTTTTATATTTTTGCATTTTTTATTAATTCATTCATATTACATCTCAATTGTTATCCCATCCCTTGTATGTTCCTATTCCTCCCTCCCTCCTGCTTTCACCCTATTCCCCTTCCCTATGACTGTGACTGAGGAGGACCTCCTCCCCCTGAATATGATTCCAGGGTATCAAGTCTCTTCTTGGTAGCCTGCTATCCTTCCTCTGAGTACCGCCAGACCTCCCTATCCAGGGGACGTGGTCAAATATGGGGCAGCAGAGTTCATGTGAAAGTCAGTCCCTGCTCTCCTCTTAAGTGTGGAGAATGTCCTGTCCATTGGCTAGATCTGGGTAGGGGTTTGATGCTTATAGCACGTATTGTCCTTGGTTGGGCAGGCTGTGTTTTATACCCATTTAAAGATAAACTGAAGACCTTCTTCATTGAGAGATGAGATGCCTGTGGAGATATTGAGGTCATGATGATATGAGAGGGTTTGATATATGAACAATTGTGTACCAGGGTCCCAAGAGGAGGCCGACACACTAGGTGATATTTGAAGGCCAACTTCAGGTCTGAGATGCAGCACTTCAATGACGTGAAGGACCCTGGAGTGCTTAAAGTGATGCAGGCTGGTGTTAACCTGTTCTGGAGGAAAAGTACAATTCTAGTTTCATTCTGTTGCTGTGAAAAGTACCATTTCCAAATGGAGCCTGCAAGAGAAGAGGGCCAATTTCATCTTACTCTTCCATGCCACAGTGCATCACTGAGGGAAGTTAGGGCATGCGTTCAATCAGAAGCCTGAAACAGAAGCAGTAGAGAAATGTGCCTTGTTGACTTATTCTCTGACTTTTTCATGGATTCAAGGTTTCATAGCTGCTGATACATAGCCCAGGACCACCGGTCTGGGAACGGTGCAGCCTATGGTTACTAGAATCCTCCTGAACCAATTCATAATCCAAGCAATCTCCCACACACATGTCAACAGGCTGACCGCAGTTCCTGAAGCTATGACTCTGGGCTGTATCAACTTGATAGTTAAAACTAGCTAGGACAGAGAAGCTAGAAAATTGTCTTGGAGGACCTATGCCAGATCATGTGACATGAACAGAGATATGTAAGCCAGTCTACAGACCAAGTAAATAGCCAGATATGGGGTGTGGTTTTAGAAACAACAAAGGTTGCCTCATTGAGATAGAGAGTCCCTCAGGAAAGGAGAGATGTAAGAAATATAACAACCTTTGTATCTGTTAAAAGTACTGGGGGAAATGTCATGAGCAAACGATACAATTTTGTGTTTAGATACTGAAAGTGAAATCTTAAAGGAAAAGTCTGGAGATAAAGAGAGAAAGTTGGAGGGGATGTTGTGTGTCCTCTCATCCTCTCATCCAGTCTCTCTCTCTCTCTCTCTCTCTCTCTCTCTCTCTCTCTCTGTGTGTGTGTGTGTGTGTGTGTGTGTGTGTGTCTGTCTGTCTGTCTGTCTGTCTGTCTGTGTGTCTCTGTCTCTATGTGTCTGTGTGTCTGTGTGTGTTCCTTACAGAGTTTTCAACATATAGGAGCATTTAACGGTTCATAAAGTCTGGGCTCTGACTTGAAAGAAATAACAACTAAAGGACAGGAAAAGGGTAGGAACAGAGGATCCAATCTGAAGCCACCTCAGGCAAGTTTGCTATAGGAGGCTGAGACAAAGGAGGCCAGCTCATGAAACGGTAAAATAAAACATTAGGTGTTCCCATGGACATCAGCAGAATGGTATTTATTTATTTTCTTTTATGCTATTCTAAAGAACATTGCTCTTAGGGATGGGGGAGAAACAAACCTTCAGACTCATCTGTGGTATTAAATGGAGAAGGAAATAGGCTGTGTTTGCATAGATGTGTTTGTGCATGTGGCCTGAGTGTACCTGGTTCAGGGAAGCATTCGGGTCTGCTAACAGATCTGAGCAGAAAATCAAATGCCTGCTAGAGAAGATGAAAAGAGCATGAGATATTCCAATGTCTAAAAGTGGCATGCTTCCAAACGCCCTTTCAGGCAATATCTTGATATGACTGTCATGAGAGCTATAATAGGAAGGTTGGAAAGCAAGCAGAACAGAGTGACAAGTCAGAATGTTTAAATGCAGAGGAGAACGGTAAACAATATCATTGGAAGGACATGTGAAGTTGCCTGTATATCCAGTCCTTACTCTTAGTGTAGAGCCTGTCCACAGGCCAAGTAGAGGCTGACATCAGTGACTGTTTATGCTGCACGGACTCATGGACCTTTCAGGAGGCCAGTATATGGTTACAGGATGTTGTATTTGTTCTCCCCATGAGTAACAGTGTTTAAGAAATTCCTGCATTAGTTTCTCATTGCCATGACGTAATGTCCGACAAGAACAACCTGAAACAGGAAGGAACGGTATATTGTGATCCAGTTTGAGGGTATAGTCCATTGTGATAGAGATGTCCTGGTTGCAGGAACAGGAAGCAGCTGGTCACATCACATCCACAGTCAGGAAGTAGAGAGATGAGCGCTGACTCTCACCTCACTATCTTCTTTTTATTCAGTCTAAGACCTCACCCTGTCGGTGGTACTGGCCATATGCAAGGTGGGTCTTCACAACTCAGCTAAGTGTCCCTCACAGACATATCCAGATTTTGTCTTCTAAAGGACTCTAACTCCTACAAGGTTCATAAAATTAACCACCACCTACCATCAAATTCAGTGGCTCTAATTTTAAGATTAAGATAAAAAATTAAATATAAAGGCAGATATACTTAAAGAAGAACAGAAATAAGACATATTATGTACAGGTTTGCATGTACATTTGCGTGTTCATCATCCACCTATCTTTGTCTCCTCATTGCTGGAATTACAAGTGCACAACACCACACCTGGCTTTGTAATGTGAATTCAGGCCACAGTACTTGCATGGCAAGCATTTTGCTGAGTAAGCAACCCCCGTGGCCTGGAAAAACCATACTTTTAAGCTAACATTTTTATTGGTCACTCTATTTGTGTATGGTTCTAAGTATCCTTTGATCCTTATATGATCAGTTCAGATAGGGGACTTCAGCCTGTAACTACCTGTAACTCCAGCTCTGTGGGATCAGATGCCCTCTTCTGGATTTTGTAGGTACCTGTACTCACAGGCTCACACTCCATCACATGCAATTAAAACCCAAAATGAATATTTGTGTGAATATACACATATACACACATATTTCTGCCCACACACACATATACATATAGAGAGAAAGGTTTAGCTTAGGTGTAAATGGAAGGTGTTACTATAAATTGAAAGAAAGGCTAGCCTTGTTACTATCTTGCAAAGAAGTTGGCCAAATTGTCATCTTGTAGTGCTTCAAGGGAGACAGGACTTCAGAGTGATGATTCAGGATGTTTGGCAGAAGGCAGAAGGTAGCGTTAAGCAAATTGTTGAAGATATGGTGTGTCTTCTCTTGACTGCTCACAGTAAAATTAAAGGAGAGAAAAACAAAATACAGATGGAATGTATAATCAAAAGAGAGGCAGAATTTAAAGAGTTGAAAATTTCTTAGGCTGTAAAGAATAAAAAAAATGTCGCGGGAAACAGTGGAAGGGCAAGGCAGAAGCTACTTGTTGTCTGTCGAGACAATGGAAGACTAACCCTAACGGCTTCAAAGATGGCTGCATGCTGTCCTTCCCACCTCACAGCCAGAGCACCAAGTCTTTGTGAGATTAAAATCTTGGAGAAGAAACTGACAACCATAGAGTCTCACAGCTCCCAGGCACAAGTCACATCTGCGGTATCCGTTCCTGTATCTTTGTCACCATTATCCATGGCCACGTTGGATGTAGATCCATCCAGTGCGTCCAGGTACAGCATGGGATGTGACATCTACCCAACAGAAGCTGCAGGCAAAAGAATCTGGATGGCTTCCTTCATTAAGAGGCAGAGTGTAATCTGCGAGACTACTGAGGCCCACCGACAGATGTTCAAACAGATCTTGGGAGCCTTGAGACCCAGGCAGGTGAGTATCATAACCATATACATGTCATACCACAACACATAGCCCCTGTGAGAGCATGCTTCAGCAGAATCATGAAGGCAGGGTCACTCTAAAGACCCCAGAACCATAGCACTGACAACATATATCCAACATCAGCCTGGAGAAGCCTATAGTGGTTAATATTGACCACCAGTTATTAGGATCCAGAAATCCATAGGGAGAAACACTAAGAATGACTGTGAAGGAATTACAAGATGGGTTGACTGAGGAGGGAAGATCCACCCTGAATATGAATGACAATATCCCACTGGCTGCCATGGACTGGGATAAAAGGGAAAAGCAAGTCAGGGAGCCACGTTCTTAATTTTCTGCTTCCTGACAATTTATGGGCCAAGAGCAGCTGTCTCATGCTCCTGCCACATTCCTTCCCCATCATAAAGGACTGTGCCCTCAAACTGACCCACCAGTGAGTAGCCCACAAGAAACATTATCTTTGACCCATTCCCATTCACTAAATATGGTTCCTGAGTTTCCAACTCTATAGACTCTAAGGAACTTCTGTTGTTATAAACTTCACAGTCTAAGGTAATTCTGTTACAGTGATGAGAACAACTTAAGATAGTGCAAATTAGTAAGCCCTGCAAGGTCATACAAAGGATAAGCACTAGAGCTTGGGTTTACATACCACATTAGTGTGGCTATGGATTCCGGGTCCTAACCTCTGTAATACAGTCTAATTGCTCTCCTGCCACGCTGAACAGGATGGCATTAGATAATTATTTTGAGGCATGATGTGCATTTTGGGAAAGGTTAATCATGAATGATGGTGGCTGTACAGCAGAATCTCACCCTTCTTAGTAATTATTTCAGAGCAGACTATTATTACAATTTTTCTACTTAACACAGTTGATTAGGAACTATGGGAGAATGCAACAAGGGCCAGCATGGCCACTTTCTTATGTCCCTTTGTGAATATTGCATTGGCACCATCATCAGTTCATGAGATTGTTTTTTATAGAAGTCTATTTACTATTTCTCACCTAACCCAGGAGGGAAAGTTTAAACAACACCACTAACCTCGTAGTACACCCCCAACTCCGGGGAGCCTTTACCTCACTACATCACAGTGAGTTGAACTCAGGTCACCTCCAGTTCCCACGTGATCCCTTGGTGTTCTGGAAGCTTTGTGTAGAACACGAAGAGCTGATTGTCACAGGAGTCCAGTGGGGCCATGGTTGTAAAGCTTGAAAACTGTAAGTGTTAAGCTAAGATTCTGGAATGTTTGCTACACTGTAAAAGATTGTTTCCTGCATCAAGAGTATGTGTATTCTACTCTGGAGACTGTTTCTTTAACAGGGTCCAATGTAGGTTCCTCTGGTTATTTATGTAAGAATCTACTAGGCTGTTATCCAAATATGAATGCCTAGGCTTAAACCTGTATTTTTTGAATGAGAATTTGGGGACAGAGTTTAGAGAATCTACGTTTTATTGACTTCTGGTCTGGGTATGTAGTTCGTTTGGTAGAGTTCTTACCTAGCAAGCACAAAAATGTGGGTTTCATCCCAGTAACACCACATAAGCCAGGTGCAGTGGTACAAGCCTGTAGTCCTAGCACTCTGCAGGTTTGAGCAAGAGGCTCAGAAGTTCACAGTCATACCTTGCTACATAAAACCCGATCTCAAAACATTTGTGTATTAGGTCAGTTCTTCAGACGACTCTTCTATGTCCCAGTGTTGGAAGAGACTCATTCAGTGCTGCCTGGCCTTTGATTTGGTTCTAGCCCTGAGAGTGCCATGAGCTCTTCACTGCCATCTAAGCATCTGTCTCCTGCTCATGGGGAGCCCACAGTAAACACTGCTTCCATTGTGTCTGTGAAGGTGTTTCTCGTGAAAATAGGGATTCAATCCATGAACCTAGTGAACAGTCACCCTTGACTGGTGAGGTTTCTTCATCTGTCCAATAAGAGACAGTTGAGGCTAGAGAGCAATGAAGGGGCTCCTCTCTTTTTTTAACTCCTCTCTAGCCCTGAGAATATTATTTGTACCATTGTGTCCCCAAGCTCTTAGAGCTTTGGATTCTATCTAAACCACAGCACCAGGGTCTAAGCTCATATCTGGAAAATAATGAAACTTTTAATCTTTTGTAATTGTACAGGTCAATCATTCATTAAAACTCTCCTGTCTGTCTGTCTGTGTGTGTGTGTGTGTGTGTGTGTGTGTGTGTGTGTGCGTGTGTGTGTGAGTGCATGTGTGCATGTCTGTCTGTCTGTGTCTGTGTTCTATTTCTTTGGAGAAACTACTGGTTCTGATTCTCTGGAGAAACTGAGCAATAATGACACTGTATTAAACCTAAATAACAAGATAATGAGCAAGTATAGCAATTTCCTTCCCTACACTGGGAATCCATCTGGATGGTACTTTGAAATGACTCAGATGCTGGTGGTTTCTCCACTGTAAATACATACACAGGGTTTAGGGGATACATTTGGTTTTTCTTTGCAATATGCATAGCATTTAATCTGGCACCATGCTACAGTAAATCATGGCCTGTGAACAGCTTTTATCTCACATGACATCTGGTTAATTCAGAGTGGTGATAGTGTTCTGTGGACAAACATTCTCAGACTGAATTGGGCACAATGATCCAGCTATTATGCATTATCCATGGTGACACAGCAATAACAGGGAGAAGCAGTAGCTAAGACAGAAGTGTGGCCATGTGAGGTGGTTTCCACAGCATAGCCTCAACATATAGTCATCAATAAATGCAGAAAGATATTCCACACATTGTGAAATGTGAGCAAATCATCTTTTATGCAGAGATTTTCATATTGTTCCCCAGGTTTATCTTTATAACTCATTAAGAACCCTGAGAAAATAATTACTCCAGACTTAGGTGAATGGGTAGAGTGCTTACCTATCATGCACGAATCCTGGGTTCAATTCCCAGCACCAATAAACTGACTGAGGTGGTGTACGCATGTAATCTCAACACTCAGAAGTCACAGGCAGGAGGGTCAAAGTTCAAGTCATCCTCAAATATTTGGTGAGTTCAACACCTGCCTGGGATACATGAAATTCATTCCCAAAATAAGAGGAATTGGACAGTGACTACCAAGAGTACAGATCTTGAGTCCAGAGTAGTTGAAAGCTGTAGAAGGCAGGCCTTAGACAGTTTCATTTTATTACCACTAAACACACACACACACACACACACACACACACACACACACACACACAGAGAGAGAGAGAGAGAGAGAGAGACAGAGACAGAGACAGAGACAGAGACAGAGACAGAGACAAACAGAGACAGACAGAGACAGAGACAGAGACAGAGAGGAGAGAAATTTAAAAAAATAAAACACTTTTGCCGGGCATGGTGGCGCACGCCTTTAATCCCAGCACTTGGGAGGCAGAAGCAGGAAGATCACTGTGAGTTCGAGGCCAGCCTGGTCCACAAAGCGAGTCCAGGACAGCGAAGGCTAAACAGAGAAACCCTGTCTCGAAAAACAAAACAAAACAAAACAACAACAGCAACAGCAACAACAACACTTTTTAGATGTCTCTCTATATATATATTTTAGGAAGTTTCTATGGTAGCAGATTTCCATGTGACTTCTTTGAAAGATCTTTAGTACTAGTTACTCCTCATAACCCCTTCTCTACCCTTGCCAGCCATTCCCATTCAGCCCTTCCTGTTCTACTGCTCCCCTTGTCCCTTTGTGCCATTGTATTTTATCTCTCCATGCTTAAAATCACCTCAAGGTCCCCTGTCTATTTACTGACCACCAGGAGTTGTTCTAAATGGAGCAAATATACCTAAAGGTTCAAAGCTATCACTCACCAATAAGAGAAAGCATACAACATTTATATTTCTGAGCTACCTCATTCAGAATGATTGTTTCCATCTCCATCCATTTACTTTTGAATTTCTTCATTTCATTTTCCTTTATAGCCAAATAATATTCCATTGTGTAATTGTATTACTTTTGTTATTTATTCATCAATTAATGGAGTTTAGCTGGAGTTATTCTGTCATGGGACAACAATGTCCCTACTAGACTACAGGTTAGCAAATAAAGAAGCCCAATGCCAGAAATATGTTACCTCTTTTGTAATTGTGAATGTTCTTGGTTAACGTCCAGAACGTGATGGTAAGATCCTACTACTGAAAACACCACACACTTGAGTCATGAAACATGAAGAAAGCAAGCTGGTACTTACATGGAAGGACCATCTGTAATAACTAACTCTAGTAGTGCTAGAATGTGCTAGGCATGCCAGAATAGGAGAAAACTAATTATCAAGCTTACCTAGTTGTGAGTTCCGTAAGCATAATAACAACTGACCTAACAACATATGATCACTGATGCAATAGTGACAAAAATGTCGTGGGAGTAACCAGCCACTTTCTGATTGAATGTAAGGCCTGCTCCACAAGATATAGCTTATATTACATACCATTTTCAAAGCCAAGATTCTATGATTAGACAGGCCATAGATCTTCCAAATGGACATAGCATTAAACCATCTACTAATGACTTATTATATCAATAGATTAATGCATCTCTCAACCTACATCAGAGAAGCTTCTTCAGGGAGTAGATGGTAATTAACACAGAGGCCAACAACTGATTAAGGTGCAGAGAATAAGAGACTGGAATTCTCAAGCCTAAATGGAATATCTACAACATATTCCCACTCTAAAAGCTTAGTCATCATTACAAACCTGAGTGGGTACACAGGAAGATGATAAGAACTCTAGGTGGGATACTACAAGAAAGCAGAGCCTTCCAGACACACAGGGTAGTTGCACATATAAACTCACAGCAATTGTGACAGCATGAACAAGACCCCCAAAAGCTCAAACCAGACAAAATGCCAACATGCAGAGGAGAGGTTGTCAGGAAGTCCCACCCTAGCCAAAAAGCTATTGGTAACTGATAACTGGGAAGCAAGGGAAAGTCATTTTTAAAGAGCGTAGCCCCTTTAAATTTTTAATTAAAATGCAATTACATCATTCTCCCTCTTCCCTTTCTTCCTTCTAACCCCTTCCATGTCTCTCGCAGTCCCTCGGAAAATTTAGCTTCTTTTTCTTTAATTGTTTTATTACAAATATGCATAAATACATAAATATACAGAATCTATTTCCTGTTTCTTGTAAGCATATGACTTCAGAACTGATCACATAGACCTGGGTAAACAGTTAGGGGCTCGTGCCTGGGGATGACCAATCCTCCCTCTCTCAACACCACTTAGTTGCTTATAGTTCTTTGCTTAGGGAGTGACATCCTAGGAGACTCCCAGTTTCCACAGTAGCTTGGGCTTGACTAAATCTGGAACATTTGTAGATACTGATGCCAGAACACCCCACAGATATTTGGCTTTTTAAGTCTAAAGCTTAGAAAAAAGAGATTTTTCTGAAGATAAATATTTGAACTCATCAACATCAAGATGGTAGTTACACCATGAGTGTAGGCAGACTGAGTTATACAGGAAAGGGGCAAAAAGGAGAATTATTCATTATGTAGACTACTTCTAGAATTATATCTCAGATGGTGCATATACACTTGAGATAACTTATATCAATATCTCTCACATTCTAGATGCAAGGATGGGGCTGAGGAGATGGCTCAGTAGGTAGATATTGTACAAGCAAAAGCACCTGACTTTGGATCCCTAGAAAGCATGTAAAACTCCAGGCATTGTAGCATGTACTTCTAACCCCAGAGATGCAGGGTGGGAACAGGAAGATCCTAGGGGCCCACTGTCCAGCCAGTTTAACTAAATGGTAAGGTCCCAGTTTTGGTGAGAGACTAACTAAAAACAAAAGAAGACTTAGAAACCATTAATGGGACACTACAACTTTAATCTCTGGCCCCTTCTTCATTTTTGACCTCCTGGTTAAAACCATCTATACATGTGCATGCAACAACACATGTATGCTTGCTGGAACCTCCAATATTGTTGGGAAAAATATGAATAGGATACCAAATCCCAACACAACTCCTCTTCAGGAAGATAATTCAGGAGAAAAAAACAAACCTTTCCATTTTAGGGTACACCAGTTTTGTTTCCTCCTTCTGGTGGTGTTTATGGTTGAGTTATAGCAATCTGGAACCAGAAAATCTCTGAGTGTTGCCCAACTCTGAGCTCTCTAATTACTAATAATCAATACCTGAAGAGAGTTGAGAGATGGTCCCCCCTCCATCATTCCTAGCCTGCTGCAAAAACCAAAGAGGGTCTGTGGTAGAGAGCCTTTCTGCATCTCTTGAGTGCTCTAAGCATCACTGGAGTGCTATCACTGAAGGAAGGCCCTCACCCACCATTGAGGATAGATACATTGCTTGTATTAAGGTTCCCGCCTACAGAAATGACTGTGAATGGAGAATGTCTTTATTTTTTTTAAATTTGTATTTAAGTAATTTATTCATATTACATCCAATTGTTGTTCCCACACTTGTATCTTCCCATTCCCCCCTTTCTCCCCCTTTCATGCTATTCCCCTCCCCTAGGTCTGTGACAGAAGGGGATCTTGTTCCCCCACTATAAAGAGAGATAAATAACTAACTAGAACAGTTAAGAAGGAGCATTAAAATTATTTTCAGGTATGTGTTTTATTAACTAAATTATTTCCTTTACATCCCAATCACAACTTCCCGTCCCTCCTCTCCTCCTAGTTCCTCCCTCTCATTTCACATCCCCCCTATCTCTCCCTTCCTTAACTCTCAGAGAAGAGGAGGCCTCCCATGGACTTCAACCCACCTTGGCATATCACTATGCAGTGGAACTAGGCCCATCTTCTTCTATTGAGGCTAGACAAGGCAGCCCAGTTAGGGTAAAGGGATCCAAAGGCAGGCAACAGACTCAGAGACAGCCCCGATCCAGTTGTTAGGGTGCCCACATGAAGACCAAGTTGCACATCTATTACAGATGTGTAGGGGACCTAGGCCCATCCCATGCATGTTCTTCATTTGGTGGTTCAGATTCTGTGAGCCCCTATGGGCCCAGGTTAGTTGATTCTGTAGGTTTTCTTGTGGTGTCCTTGACCCCTCTGGCTCCTCAGATCCTTCCTCCCCTTCTTCCACAAGATTCCCTGAGCTCCACTTAATGTTCAGCTGTGAGTCTCTGCATTTGTTTACATCAACTGCTGGGAGAAACCTCTCAGAGGACAATTATGATAGCCTCCTGTCTCCAAGCATAGGAGAATATCATTAATAGTGTCAGGGGTGGATTCTTTCTTATGGTATAGGTCTCAAGATGGGCCAGTCATTGGTTGGCCATTCCCTCAATTTCTGCTCCATCTTTACCCCTGCAATCTTGTAGGCAGGACAAATTGTGGGTCAAAGGTTTTGTGGGTGGCTTGGTGTTCCCATCTCTCCACTGGAAGTCTTGCCTGGTTACAGAAGATGGCCATTTCAGGTTGCATATCCCCTATAGCTAAGAGTCTCATTGAGGGTCACCCTCAATTCTCAGGAGTTTCTTCTGACTTAGGTTTCTAGTTAGTCCCAGAGATCCCTAGCCCCACCTATCCCAGTCACCCCCTCTTTCTATCTGTCCCCCCCACACACACTTGATCCCTCCTCTTCCCCTCTCTATGCCCTCTTCCACACAGGTCCCTTCCTCTATCCACACACCAAGGCTTTCACATGCATGAGTATACATGCATATGTTCACCTGTATACACAGTAATACATACACAGAGCCTTTTATTCTTTTGTATATATACGTTCACATGCCACAGACACATTTTGTTTGAGAATCCAGGAAAGAAGTTACAATGTAAAGGCCAACGCAAAATAAGAGAGAGAGAAGGTAGATGAAAAATGCTGTTCAATATTAGGAATGGTTTTTGTCAGGGAGAGGCAACCCCAGCCAGCCTTTTCACAGCTGGAACAAAGAGGAGCTTGTAACCACACAACACTCTGAGCTCACTATAAAAACCCTGCACAGTTCCAAGCCCGAGCATCGATAATTTCATGCCTGCTTTCCATATGCTGTACTGTGCTGAGGGCTCCTTTGTCACACTTAGCAGGCAGCTCCCTGGTGCTGCCCATGTGTTCGCATTGTGCTGTCTGACAGAGCTTGTCTGCACATCAGCACAGACATTGTTACAAGCCCAGAGGGCTGAATGCAGAATCCAGAGAGGAGGGCAAGGGTTGGGCAGCTAAGGGAAACCAGACAGTGTGGGACCCACAGCCTTCTAGCTTCCTCCAGCTTCTAACTGTGACTCCTTGTGGGCATTGGCTTGTACCCAAACAAGCTCTGTGAAGGTCTGCCCTTGGGTTTCGAAGCAATTCTGTAAGACATGGAGCTGGCTGCCACTCAGTCCAATTCTAAGTCTTTCTGATGACATGTATGAGGGGAACTGATTGGAACCTGGACACCGCATTTTTGTTCAAATGACAATGGTACTATTCTTGCAACAGACACACTCAATAAACAAGCAACTGCCATTAAATCTGTATAGATTTCTATTAATAGGAAAGTACAATAATTCTTCTGCCTCATGACTCTTTGGAAGCTAGAAAAGCCTCTCATCCACCCACTACTAGGAAGCATCCAATGGGTTGAATTACATGATCTCCCTGACATCTGACATCTATGCAAAGCAAGGAGACTGCCTCAGAGTCTCATTTTACATGCAATGCCTCACGGACAATGTGCATTGTTACTCCACCTTCAAAGAGAGGGAGCTAATTTCCAAAATGGATAACCCCCCTAACAGGAAGATGCTTCTCATTCTCCTACCTTGAGTTGGGGCTGACAGAGAGGCCCTGGCATGAAACACAATCATAAAATTCTCAGGCATAGCCGTTCTGAGCTTAATGGGATTTGAAGACAGCCAGTTCTATCCTACGTGTTATCTGAATGCTTGAAAGGAGTCTTTAATAATTAGAATACTCATTACCTGGCCCCCTCCAGAAGTTGCTGTTTTAATTTTCACTTGCCTTTTGTGTTAGAAGGAGAAAAGAAGACAAAGCATCAGGCAGATCAGAGGAGAGCTCACTTCATAGGCAAGCTCTGTCTGTCACAATGATGACACCTCCTTAAATATATGTCGCCTTGTCCCCCTAAACAAATAATGTTAATAAAATCTGTTCATATCAGTAAGATTGAGTTACAATAAACTTGCCTCTCTACTCATTCGGTCTTTTACCAACTAGTGAGTCCTTACCAAATGCTTAGGATGTGTTCGCAGAGCTACGCGCTTCATCGGCATCCAACTTTTAGGGCAGAAACTTTTACATAGAAAGCTGGAAATTCCAAAATCAAAGACATAGTGTTGTGCTCTCTTTCTTTGTTTTTAAGTAAGCCAAAGGTCTCCATCTGTTCCTTACTTTTCTCATGACTATGGACAGTACCTCACAAGAAGCTTCCTCCTAAGCATCCTCTCTGGGCTTTCACTCAAGTTGCAGCCTGTCTTAGTTAGGGTTTTATTGCTGTGAAGAGGCATCACGTCCATGGCAACTCTTATAAAGGAAAACATTTAATCGGGGCTGGCTTACAGTTCAGAGGTTTAGTCCATTCTTATTATGGCAGGAATCATGATGGCATGCAGGCAGGCACAGTGCTGGAGAAGGAGCCAAGAGTTCTACATCTTAACCCACAGGCAGCCGAAGGAAGCTGTGTACCACAGTGGGTCTAGCTTGAGCATATATGAGACCTCAAAGCCCCGCGTCAACAGTGACACACTTCCTCCCAGACCACACCTATTTCAACAAGGCCACACCTCCTAATAGTGCCAGTCCCTATGAATCAAGCATTCAAACACACGAGTCTATGGAAGCCATTCTTATTCAAACCACCACACAGTCCAGTTTCCAACTTCCCACACTTGGAGGAAAACAGTCCTTGCTGCCTTCATACCAAGAAAACCAGAAGTCTTTCTGCTTCTAGGTTAACTCATTCATTATGATCATTTCTAGTTCAATCCATTTGTCCAAAAATTTCAGGAATTCCTTGTTTTTAATAGCTGAGTAGTATCCCATAGTGTAAATGTACCATAGCTTCTTTATCCATTCTTCTACTGAGGGACACTTAGGCTGTTTCCATGTTCTGGCTATTATGAATAAGGTTGCTATGAACATGGTTAAGCATATGTCCTTGCTGTGTGCTGGAGCATCTTCTGGGTATATTCCAAAGAATGGAATAGCTGGGTCTTGAGGAAGCCCTATTCCCAGTGTTCTGAGAAAGTGCCAGATAGATTTCCAAAGTGGTTGTACTAGTTTGCATTCCCACCAGCGATGAAGGAGTGTTCTTCTTTCTCCAATCCTCGCCAGCATGTGGTATCACTTGAACTTTTGATCTTAGCCATTCTGATGGGTGTAGAAGATGGAATCTCAGAGTCATTTTGATTTGCATTTCTGATGACTAAAGACGTTGAGCATTTCTTTAAGTGTTTCTCAGCTACTTGATATTCCTCTGTTAATTCTCTATTTAATTTTAAAAGACTCAAATGGTATATACTCACTTATATCTGGACACTAGTCCAAGGGGAATGTCCCATGAAAGTCTTCACTTATCAGAAAGGTGGGATAGAGGGGAGGACATCCTACTGGGACTCTAGGTGAAAGAAGTATGGGAGAATGCGGAAATAGAAGGGTCCTAGAAACCTACAAGAAGAACATTATGATGGGTGGACTGGACCTAGGGTTTCTGCTCAAATTATGGCACCAGCTAAGGACAATACATGCAGTAAACTTCGAACCCCTACCCAGATCTAGCCAAAGGACAGGACAGTCTCCACAGTTGATTGGAGAGTGGGGACTGACTTTCACATGAACTTGCGTGCCCTGGATGGGGAGGCCTGGTGGCACTCAGAGGAAGCATAGCAGGCTACCAAGAAGAGACTTGATACCCTATGAGCATACACAGGGTGAGGAGGAGCCCCCAGTCACAGTCATAGGGGAGGAGTCTATGGGGTAAGCAGGAGGTAGGGAGGAATGGGAGGGTACAAGAAATGTGATAACAATTGAGATGTAATATGAATGAATGAATTAAAAAACATCTTTGATGGAGGAAAAAAATGAAAAGAAAAGAATACCAGAAGTACTCAGGGTAAGGCCACTTTTTCCCTACAACATGGGGAAGGAAAACACAGCTATGAGTCCAGTATTCTTGTTTTATCTCAGTTTCTTGTATTTTCCCAAAAAGAAAGTGCAGGTTCTGTGAGGGTCTTAGGTTAATAAGACCAATATCTATTGATGGAGATCAGTCGTACTTATGTTTCTCTTCTCTTCCCTCCCACTGGTATTTACTGGGGGCAACTCCCACACAGCAGATGCAGGTAGAACTTTGTGCAGGGAACTGATTGCTCCCCTACTCAGTACTCTTTACAGTGATGATTCTCCTGCACTGTGCTTTACCTACTAGGTGCAAAGGCCTCACTTCAATCCCCAATAAGGAAAACACTATGTGTTGTGTTGCACACCTGCTATCTTAGCACCTAGGAGGTAGAAGAATGGTGACTGGAAGTTCAAGAGCATCTTCAGCTGTATTCTGATTTTAAAGCCACACTGGGAGCCTAACTAACACTGGTGATTATGATATAAATGCTTAACTTGCCGAACTCCAACAGAATTAGTGGACATACATTATCTCAAATATCTCAAAGATTGTGGGATGCATTTATTTCATCTATACCTCTTTCTTTTGTGATTGTATTGCCATACTTTAGCTATGCTTTAAATCCAATAGTGCATTATTATACATTATATAGTGCATGTTAATTTAGATTTGTCCACAAGCTCAGCCTGTGAGGTCACTGGGAAAGTCAGAATCCATGTTAGAGACAGAGTACATGTTGTACAGAAATGAAGAGGATATCCCCATCTATTGTTTACACATCACAATTTGTCACCTGAGCACTGCAGTTGCACCACTGCATAGGGTACAAGCATATTCATCAATTTCCCACTGCTGACCCGGGGAGGCAACCCAGTGTGTGAGGTACTTGATACGCAGTTGTAAGGATCTGATTATGGATATCTAAAAAGAGCACCCACAAAAGCCAGGCAGGATAGTGTGCATATGCAACCTGGGTTTTTTATATGTGGAGCAGATATAGGCACATCTTAGGGGCTTGCTGGCCAAATCATATAGCTGCAACATGAGCTCCAGGGTTAGTGAAGGAGCCTGTGTTGGAAAATAAGTTGGAAGCTACTGGACATTGATCGCTGGCTTCCACACATGCATGCAAAAGGGTACACCCATGCATATAAGTGCAAACACACACACACACACACACACACACACACACACACACACCTTTCCAAATGCCTTCTCTTTTTCAGATGCAATTATGTCACCCCAAGGAGAGACTTACATACAAGGAGCTCCACAAGCCAAGTTTCTCACAGGAAACAAACAATATACTAAATGTCTGGATTACAGAAATTACCTACATGTGCATATATTTCCTGTCCTAGTCAGAGTTTCTATTGCTGAGATCAAATGCCCATGGCCAAAAGCAAGTTGGGAGAGGAAAGGGTATATTTGTGTTACACTCCCACAGTGAAGGAAGCCAGAACAGGAACTCAAACAGGGCAGGAACCTGAAGGCAAGAGCTGATAAAGAGGTCATGGAGCCTGCTTTAAAAAAAAAATAGAACCCAAGACCACCAACCCAAGGATGGCACCACCCACAATGGCTTGGCCTTCCCATCAATCAAATTTTATGGAGACAGTTGCTCATTTGTGGTCCCCTCCTTTTAGACTGCTCTAGGTTGTGTCAAGTTGACATAAAACTAGCCAGTCAATGTCCAGACCCTTGGACTTTCCTGGAGGTGGTTAAGGTTTGGTAGCTTCTTCTAGAACACAGGTTAGAGGCATGGCATAGTTTTCTTGACAATAGCAGTTTGTCAAGTCACAGTTGTAGACAATTTGAAGAGTGCTGAGAAAGAACCTTTATAAAGTCAGAGAACCTCAGAAGGGGGAAAAAACAATTGGAGTGTTCTCCTTTCCCTAGGCTAATCTTCCTTTTATTGGATTTTTTTCCCCTTGGTGAGCTGGCCCTCAGGATTGCAATGACAAAATGTTTTGGACTTGCCATAATGTAAGAACAAATGAGTTTTAAAACATTTTCATACTTTAGGGCATCACTGTAAGCCAAGATAAAACATGAGAGATGCAAGCTTCATTTTTTAAAAGGGCTTTGAACTGGACTTTTTAAATATTTCTCTTTTCATATTTTTCTTTACTATGGTCCCTTCAAAAAGCGAAATTGTTTGGCAAGGCTGACACCTGTTCCAGAGGTGAATGTACCATAATTTCCTATGTCTTATAAATTGGCCCATTTACTCTTCCAGTAGCAAGGACATTGGATAAGCTAAATTTATTTAAGAGAGATTGTGGGTTGCCTTGAGTTACTTGACTTTGTACTCACAGCACCATGGACCTGTTCTGTTTGTTCTTACACTGAGAAGACACATTTGGAACCTCTCATTGTCTGTGGCCTGTGACTTGATTCCTGGTCCGGCTCTATCATCAGTTTTATGATACTGTCAAGTAACTACACTGCAATTACAGTGCAAGGTTTAGTAAACATGGAGGGTACTCAGGTATAAGGAGGGGTCTGCTTGAGGGGCTGGGGATTTGGCTCACTGAGGTTTGCCTAGCATGCTCAAAGCTCTGAGTTCCAGACCAAGCCCTGAGTCGCCTGGTCATGGCAACACTCCATGAATGTAGGATATTAAAAGAGCATTGGTTTAAATAAAAGCATGTATATGTTTAGTTTTAAGTATATGATAGCAACTGTGCACATGGTTTTCATGAGGAGAAATTCCAAATGCATGCGTGCATTTGCTCATACATGCAAATGTTCTCTAAAAGCATAGGAGAAATGTGAGGGCACCGTAGAAACAGCAGAAGCTAGACTTATTTTTAACTATATTTACTTTGGAACAATTTTAACCTCATCCTACACATGAAAGGAATCCACAAAGAAATAAGTGAAGCTGGAGAGATAGCCCAGCAGTTAAATGTGCTCACTATTTTTATGAAACTCAATATCAGTTCCCAGCACCCACATTGTCAGCTCACACCTACCTATATCTTCAGGCCTGTGGCATCCAACACCTTCTTCTGGACTCTAAGGGCACCTGCACACACATGTGCACATATATTCACAGAGATACACACGTGCATAAATAGTAAACATAAATAAAAAAATAAATAGGGCTAAGGATATAGCTCAATTGATAGGCCACTTGCCTAGTATGTACAAACATCTTAGTTTCATTCCTCCTTATTTTCAGCTTAGTATATGAGTATTTATGAGTGGGTTTGTGCATGTGAGGACAGTGCCCATTGAGACCAGGAAAGGCATCAAATCCTTTGGCGCTGGAGTTGCCAGTGGCTGTGAGTCACCTAATATAGGTGCTTGGAATTGAACTCAGGTCATCTGCAACAGCAGAGTATGCTCTTAGATACCGAGTCATCTGTCCAGTCCTGTGCTACTTTTTTGATGGGCAACTTTGGTGAGATGGCCTGATGCATAAGGGCCTCAGTTTTCTAGTCTGTAAAAGTTTGCATACTACAGCTAGCTAGCCTCATGACATGGAAATGCAGTGAAGGAGGTCATCATTATGTTAGTATGTCAAAAAGCACAATGGGGGATGACTGCTGTGTCTTTCATTAGAATACATAAAAATAGCCATGGGGAATGGGAACTATTTGAAAGTGAGCTTTAATTTATCACCAATGGAAGGGATAAACTCATAGAGAATAAAATAAACCAGAATAAATGGTCAGGCATACGCTATGCTTGTGAACATTAATGTGCCTTCTCTTGTTTTATGGACCTCATGATCGTTTCTGATGGCTAGGTTATTCAGATAAATGCACCATGTTAAAGAGAAGGTCTATTCTACAGAAATCAATCATTAAAACACAAGCCAGATGTGGCAGGGGGAGGACAATTGTTTAATTTGATCTGTTTGTCTCTATGTCTATGCCCCATTTGTTGTGGCCACACCTGAGGTGAGCTTCAGGAGGTAGAGGTAAAATAATCTCTAGGAAGAGCCAAGTCAACCCTGGGGACTGATGGAGTAGTGCAGGTAGAGTGGCCACAAGTGTCTGAATGGTTTGGGGCATAGAAATGTGTTCTTTCCTCATTATCCTAGACAGCTATATGGAATAAGGGATAAAGCCAAGAACAGGACTAGGCCCTACATTTGAACCTTCTTCATCAAAAAAATGAGCCCAAACCAAATAAAACATAAAGAGCACAAGTGAGTCTCATCTGAATTGACAGGAGGAAGGCTGTGTTAGATACTTCTGTCCAGGAGCCAAGAACAGACGTGTGCTTGGTCCTGCAGACACAGATAAGAAAGCAAGGAGCTAATAATGTAATCAGCTGTGGGAGGAACTGTGGTGGTCACCTTTATCTGTCAACTTGACACAATCTAGAACCACCTAGGGAGAGATTCTCAGTGAGAGATTGGGTTGGGTTGGCCTATGGGCATGTCTGTACAGTATTGCTTTACTTAAGTTAATCATTGGGGGAAGCTGTGGATCCCACTGTGGGTGGCACCATTCCCTAATAGAGTCTTGAACTCTCCAAGAGTAGAGAAATCAAGGTGAGCACAAGCAAGCAGGTAAGCATGCATGCATTCTCTCATTTCTCTCTGCTCTTGGCTCCTAGATAAGCTGTAACTGACTACCTGTAGCAAGTTCTTGTCTCGAATTTTGTCCCACAGAAATTTTCTGCAATCTGAGATTATAACCTAGATAAATGCCTTCTTTCCTATGTATCTTATTTGTGATCACATTTTATCACAACAGAAATGAAAGTAGAACAAAGGTTAGTTGATGGAGCATCATCTCATGGTTTTCTGGTAGCCTCATCTGAGATTTCCTGTAGAACCTCTACCATAGGAAGAATGTACTCATTCTAAGGGATAATGCTACAGTGGAGAGAGAAATAAAACAAATCTGGTTCCACTGAGATGCTGACCCCCTGTCTATGAACAGACAAGTTGGTTTCCTATACATTATGACCTCCGTTTGCTTCTCTTACTTCACCTCATGTTGCTGGTACTTTACTCAGGTTGGACACCACCAGCACATGTCCTGTTTCCTGGCTGGAGTGATCCTCTGGCCGTATCAGGGCTCCTGTTTTGCTGTTCTTTCCTGTATGTCTGGTTGTGCTGGTAAAGATGAGAATTATCCAAGGAATGCCTCCTTAGAGATGCCTCCCAGGGTCACTATGAACGTTTTTTTTTTATCAACCTGGAGATGTTTTATCTTTAAAGATCATGATGGTCTTTTAAAAAGCTGAGGGTCAGCTTTACAACACCTGGAATCACCTAGAGAGACAAACCTCTGGGCATGTCAAGAGGGAGTTTCTAGGTCCAGTCACATAAATCAAGACTATAGGCATGGAAAGATGGCTCAGTGGCTAAGAACATATGTTGCTCTTCCGAAGGACACAGGAATAGTTCCACCCAAGCACCCACACAGTGGATCACAACCACCTGTAACCCCAGTTCCAGGACATCCAGTGTTCTCTTTTAGCCTCTGGGGACACAGAATATATACAGTGCACACAAATACACACAGGAAACATACACACACACACACACACACACACATATATATATAATAAAAATCACTAATTTAAAAAATAAAAGTAGGAAGACCTACCCTTAAACATGGACATCATTCTACATGGTTGGGTTCTAAACTGAATAAAACAGCTAAAGAGAGCACCAACATTTCTCTCTCTCCCTCTCTCTCCTCCCCAAGTGTAGATGCAATGTGACCAGAACATATGCTGTTGCAGGCATGCCTTCTCTGTCCTTATGCACTGACCCCTGAGAGGCACACCAAAATAACTGCCTCTTTCCTTAAATTGCTTTTATGAGTTGCCTTGTCACAGCAAGAAGCAAAGGTAACCAATACAAATACAGACAGAATATGGTACATAAAAGAAACTGAGGCAAACAGATCTAACAAATGAGGATCTGTACACATCTTGCTAAAAGTTGGGTTGCATTCACTGTTTTCTATGGAACACAGCATAGCTTGTCCTGTTTGTAACCCTGTCTCTGTCCTCTTTATTAACTTTGGACTTGTTGGAGATTAATGGGAGCTTTGATTATAACCTCCTGTTAGAACACAAGAGCCCTTCTTGTGTTGTACTTCAAGTGTGCAGAACCTTTGATGATATGGCCTTAGGCCTCAGGGTGGGAGGATGTGAAGTCTTCCATGACCCAGGCTGTGTCTTAGTTTTTAAGTGTGCCTGTGCCCTTGAGGTACGGCTTTCACCTATACTTCTGGACATTTGGTCCCTACTGTGAGAGAGGAAAGAGAGAAAGGACTGGTATTTACTCCACAACCACCTCCTGCTGGTTAGACTCTGGTAAAAACCTACCCCGCTGCTAAAGTAGGGAAGGGGTCATCAGTAAAGTGCTTACATTACAAACATGAAGATGTGAACTCAATCCCTAGGATGCAAACTTTAAAAAATTGATTGCACAAACTTGCACTTATAATGTCATCATTAGAGAGGTACATGCAAGTGAATACTTGAGGATCCATGACAAGCCAGGCTACTAACACTGGTAGTTTCCAGTCCTCTATCAAAACACAAAGTAGGGTCAATCAAGAAATGTCACCTGAGGTTGACCTCTGGCCTCTCTATATAAGTATGTACATGCATGTGTGGGCACACATACACACACAAATCTTCTCTCCTTCATGTACTGTGCTCAAATGCGTGCTCACACGCGCACACACACACACACACACACACACACACACACACACACACACACACCTTCCCTGAAGGTGTCCTTCTCCACTTACAAACTTTCCTGTTAACACCCAAAGTCTCTCCTTTCTACACGTCGCGCAAGCATCAGTATTCTCACCCAGTCTTTGGAAAAACAGGAAAACAAAAGAGTCTGGCTGTCTCAGAATTAAGCAATCATTAAT
Organism: Acomys percivali; assembly: GCA_907169655.1. Classification (NCBI taxonomy): domain Eukaryota; kingdom Metazoa; phylum Chordata; class Mammalia; order Rodentia; family Muridae; genus Acomys; species Acomys percivali. The sequence goes on along the minus strand of OU015747.1, from coordinate 86,093,213 downwards.
TTATTTCTTTCTGGTTCTATTTATTTGCAGCCTCATGTGTAAGATGAATAACGCTTTAAACACATTAGATCGTGCAGCTGGGAGGATCAGAGTTATTATCGGCAATAATGACTATCGCTGCATTTTTATAGAACAATTATTGATTGTCTGGAAGAGTGTAGAGATGAAGGTATGCCTACCATTAAATAGCCAGTTAAAAACTCCAAGAGATTCATTATTGCTCTTTAAATATATATTATGAGAGAAATGGGGTTGCATTTTCCAGGTTATAAAATGAAAGGCATAAAGATGGCTGATCTTCAAGAAGCCTACACCGTGATGAAAAAGAAAATGAATACTGTGGAGGAAAATATTGGCTAAGATGAAATGAGAAAAGGACAAACCAGTTTAAAAATTCAGTAATGCTTCAGCAATTCAAACTTCTAGTACCTTATTAATATTTAGTCATCAGATAAAACTGGATTTTTAAACCTCTGTAATTTGAATAATGATTATATGAACATAGCAATCCCATCTTGCCCGTGTCCTCATCTAGCTCAGGTATGGGTCTTATAGGGACCTGAGCTGCTACTTTTTATATTATATTTTTGCACTTGGTGTGCACATAGGGGGTGTGCATGAACTTGTAGAGGTCAGAGGTTGTTGTCTTTTGCTCTCTATGGTTACCCGCCTTATTTTTAAAGGAAGGGCCTCATAGTTAACTTATAGCTCACTAATTGCCTGGATCAACTGGCCAGTAGGCCCTCAGGATCTACTTCTCCCAACTTCCCAACAGCATTACAAGGTGCATCTCACTGCACTTGGGTTTTTACATGCCTGTCCTAGATCTGAACTCAGGTCCCCATGCTTACACGGAGAGCACCTTAGCCACTGAGCCATCTCTATAGCCTCTGAGCTTTTATTCATCTTAAAAATTATTACCTTGGATTTTTTAGATTATAATATAATCGTAACATTTTTCCCTTCTCTTCTGCCTCTCCAAACCTTCCCATGCACCCATCTTTATTATTTTTCTAGTGTTTATTTCATTTGCCCTCACTCTGCCAGGGAGCCTGCCTCTCTATGGACCGTGAGTCATCTGCTCCAATCCCACTCTGAGCGGTCAGGTAAAAATAGTTACCATTTTGTCTTTGCCAAAGATACTGAGATGTCACTGCTTAGCTCATTTCTTGAAAGCACTTCTAGATCTTTCCATGCTGTCAAAAAATACCTGCTAGAACCTACATAAAAAGGAGACATTTTATCACGGTTTCAGATAGGTCAGTCCATGACAGCAGGTCAGGTGTGTGAGAGTAGAACAGCTCACATGCTGGTGGCCAGTAAGCAGAGAGAGAAGGGCAGGAAAGCAGGAATAGAGACAATATACTTTGGGATCTATCTCTAGTGACCTACTTCCTCCAGCTAAGCTCCACTTCCTAAACTTTCCAGGACCTTCCAAAACAGCATTAGCATCTTGTATAGGATATTTCATAGCCAAAGTAAGATGATTTTAAGGGGCTGAAAGCAGATCTGAAATCCTACTTTGCCTAAGTCCTAGGCATGTACCATTTGAAGATGTTCCTTGTCATCCAAACTGAGTAGGGATTGTTGAGAGTGGTACCGGGTGGGATTCGGCTTCACACACTGTGGTGCTTAGGACAAGTCCTTGCCACCAAAGACTTTTACAACCCAAAAGTAGCACCAAAGTTAAAAACAAACAAACGAACAAAAAACAGGCCTCAAAAGAATCACTAACTCCCTGGTTCTGAGGCATCCCAAGTACACCCTCATGGCTGCTATTGTACACATTAAAGGTCTACTGAGCTTCTGTGCTATGGGCAAAACAATGCTAGGTAAAGGAAAAGGCATACACTGAGTCCATGCCTGGTAACGATGGAGTCTTAGGCATGGGATCTAGGAATGTGCTATTGTAAGACTCTGGGATGTTTAGACTATCTTAACACCAGCTAGCTCCCTAAAGGTTCCATGCTACCCAGGACCCTGTAAGCTAAGCACAGTGCTGTGTTTGCTGTTACCCCATACTCCCCATTTGCCCGTTTCCTGCTCTTCCATGTCTCTCTTCTCTATATTCACTACTTTGTTCAAACCGATCCTGTGCCCATCCTTCTGCCTTGTCTTCTTACATCCTTCCCAACATGCAGCAGTTTGCAGATACTGTTCCTTTCATGCACCATTCACGATTCAGGTCACTTAGGAAAAAGGATATCAAGTGAAGGACCCTCCCAGGCTGGGGAGATGGCTCAGAAGTTAAGAGCATTTGGTGTTCTTCCAAAGGACCCAAGTTTGGTTCCCAGCATGCAAGTCCTGCAGATCACAACCACTTATAGCTCCAGCCTCAGGTGATTGGACACACTCCTCTGCCCCCTAAGGGTAGCTACATGCAAGTACAATTCATTCACACAGATACACACATATAAACAACTTTTTTAAAAAAGAAAATAAAGGATCTTCCTCACCCATAGAATTTCTCAAACCCCCCATGGTAACACCTCCACAGCACCATCGAATCTGGGCAGTAGCAAGGCTTGAGGGACAGGAGATGCAGAGTCTGTGGCCAAGTACTGTTAGAAGAACCACACTGAATAGGGAGATTTCTCTACAGCGCGTCTCTCCTGTAAGAATCCACAATTGTTTCCGATACCCTCATTCCACCTCTGGACCTAACTAACACCATAGCCCAAATCGTACCAGATGAGGTATGAAGGCAAAGAAGAAGGTAGAGGTGGGATCAAAGGTGGAGATAAAAGTGGAGCCTAACAAATGATAAAACACATACAATGCAGAACAGATTTTATGATGGTATGTTCATTTACATATTCTGAGGGTGTGTGGGGTGACTCAATCAGTAAAGTGCTTACCTTGGAATCATGAGAACCTGAGCTTAATCCCACAAAAAATTGCATTAAAAAGCCAGGTGTGGTGCGGCCTGTGGTTGTCATCTCAGCACTGGAAATGGGGGTACAGGCAGATCCCCAGGACTTGACGGCCAAATCAACAAGGTCCAGGTAACATCAAAATAAGATGGGCAGCACCTATAGAACAATGTTCCAAGCTTGACTTGAGGCCTCCACATGCATGTTCACACAGAGCACAGGCACATATGAACATAGGAACACAAGGGGGGGGTGGATTTTAAAATGTACTTTCTAGGAGCCTCAAGAGATGGCTTCATGGTTAAGAGTACTTGATGTTCTTCCAGATGACCCAGATTTGGCTCCCAGCACCCACATTGCTTAGCTCCCAGCTGCATGGAACTGCATCTCTGGGAGATCTGATGCTCTCTTCTGACCCTGACAGGCACCTGCACTCAGAAGCACATATCACACAGAGACATACAGACAGACACATAATTAAAACTAAATGAGTTGGAAGATGCAGAAATGGTGTAGGAGTTACATGCATACTGTTTCTGCCATTCCCAGCACCTTCGTGGAAGCCCACAACCACTCTAATTGCAGGTACAAGGGATCTGACATCCTATTTTGACCTCTACAGACACAAGGCACATACTTGGTACACAAACCACTCATAGGCAAAAAACAAAAGAAGTAAAATATTTGAAAATTAAAATTAGATCTTTTGAGAAGAGCATACTGTGAGAGCCTGAAACTCTTTAACCTTGCAGGTTCATGGAGAAAATAGCACTCTTGGCTTAGGTTGGTGATTGCTAGATGTGTTTGCTTTGTGAATGATAGGACTTTATATCAAAAGATAAACCAGGACAACCAAAGAACAGAGTCTTAAATAATGTGTAGAGGTGGTAACCTTAAAGATTCCTGGATCCTATGCAAACCTCCAGTCAGAAATTATATATCTCTTTCCTTTTCCCATAAAACATACTCCACAATAGAATATTTCACCTTTCATCTAAAAACATCTCTCTTGTCCTCGCCTCTGCCTCATAAATAACAGTAGTGAAGGAGAAAAATTAAGCCAGCCCCCACATTGTCTGAGATGTGATTCAAAGGACAATTACTTTCTATAGCAGTTTCCAGATCAAAACGGTATCACGTTTTCTCATGAGTTAGGTCAAGGAGCCTAGTGTCACAACTCGAGTAATATAAGATGAAGAATTCCTTGTAGTGTGCAGCTCTGTAAGCTGATACTAGCAGAACTTTTGAAATACCGGCAACGTGTAAGACATTAACAGATCAGGAATAGTCAGTAGTTATGATAACAAGAAGCAGAGGTTGAGGAAAGACATTTGTACCTGCTGTGCAGTGTCGGAGCCACACAGTATCTCGTGGGATTTACAGTCATTTTTCAATTCTTCATGAGCTGGTTTTGAGGTTGGCATGTACATGGCAGAGAGAAAGACAGGAATGGAAAGTCCTTGGCTTATATGCAATTAAAATGAGCTTTAAGGAAAGGATTTTAGTAAAATTAAACACAATTAATTTTGAGTAAATACATAGCAGACACAGAATACACTTAAGCATCTGATTACAACACCATGGAAACAGACATGGGAGCTAAAATCTACTCTTCAGGATTCTAAACTGTAGGATTAGCACAGAGTAGGAAGTGAGATTCTTGTTTGCGAGGTGGAAATGCCTGGGGTACCTCATCAAGAACACTCTTTTAGTTGGTTTGCTCATTATGACAAGATACCTAACAAATGCAATGCAAGGAAGGAGATGGGGCTTTTTGCTTGCTTGTTTTGGTTCATGAATCAAGGATATACAGCCAATTGTGCCAGGGAAGCCATGGCTTCAGGGGCACGAAACAGGTGCTTTACTGAGTCCACAATCAGGAAGCAGAGAGAGATGGATCACAAGGCTTAGCTTGCTTTCTCCTCTTAATTCAGCCAGACACCCCAGGTCATGAAATGGTGCCACTTCCATTCAGAGTACTGACCTTTCCATTTCAGAGATAAGCTAGAAATTCACTGACTGGCACGTCCATAAATTTGTCTCCTAGGTGATTCTAGATCCTGTTAGTCTGTCAGTCAACATTGGCCACACAACAAAAAAACCAATGAGAAAGACAGCACCCCTTTGGCACAGAAATATTTAGCACATTATGGAAAAGCAAGTTATAAGGGTACTAATGGAAATAAAATACTTGGCAGGGATTAGTAGACATGCAGTGGATATGGAAATGGCCAGCAAGTACCTAGTGAAAAAGTAAAAGCAAAATAACATAAATTGACCCACCATGTAGAGCCTATAAGATAGTGTCAGGAGGGTAAAGGAACCTACAGCAAGCAACCCTGCTTGATGGCTCACTCAGACTTCCAAAGTGTAAGTCCATCACATTCTTGCATAATTGTGATGACCCAGTGGCATTCAAGTCAGTATTATTAGTGGAATCTCATTGGCTCCCCTAAGATGAAGTCTAAAGCAGTTCAAGCTGTACTTGTTAGAATGGATCATAGCAGTGTGACACTGACTTGGGCCTTGGGTGACAGGAAAACTGATTTCAGAGTTGTATGTATGTGTAGCTCTTACTGAAAAAAGGATCTCTCTCTCTCTCTCTCTCTCTCTCTCTCTCTCTC